>CM053574.1:80653883-80671591 GCA_028646485.1 Cryptoprocta ferox | reverse complement strand
CATATAGATTTGGGGGTCACAATTCAACCACTACATCACCATACCATGTAAAATTTCTTCTTTACTTTTGAAAACCATGTTCGCAATACCATTTCGAATGAAATCTGTACTCTTAAATCATTTTCAGATTTTAAAACAAAGTTTTGTGCTGTATGTAGTACTTTTAATATTTGGTGTTCCTATTCCTTTAAGCTTTTTTCTCTTCCTAAAGACAAATATGCAGTGACATCATCTGCAGTTCCTATCATCTGGAATAGCCATCCTGCATATCTTCGCCTCATCAACTCTTGATCTTATTTCAAATCTCATCTGGAAATTTCCTCCCTCTTCTATTTTCCCTCCTTGACTGCTTTCTTTGACTTGGCTTTTGTTCCCACTCACTAATGCAATCCCAGAATTCAGTGGACTCACTTGGTCAAATGACTATTATTTTAGATGAAAGTGTTTCCTCAACCACAGGGTGGAATGCTCCCAAACTTTTCATCACTGGCTCCAACAAAAGTCCACCCTCCTTCCCCAAGCCTCTACTCCACATCCCAGTCTTGGGAAGGGAACCTTCCCATGACAGTATCTCTTCTTGCTTAGAAGGATTGAGTGATCCATTTTGCAATTCACCTGGTTGATGACATAGTTTAAAAGTTAATGTACCTTGGAGATGTGTTTCTTATGTGTGTGTGAAGGGCAAAAAGATTTCTCAAAGCAAGCAGATATGAGGAAAGAAAGGTATATTGTTCCCTTTTGCTCAATAAAATATGTGAGCTGAGGGCCCCTTATAGCATCAAAATTAATGAAATGTATTTCATACGCCTGATTTAAAAGAAGAAATGCTTTTCTCTCTCATGGAAATATGTCAGACCCACCTTTATTAAAGTCTGGCATATTTGCTAGTGAAGATTTCCAGCATACCAAACTACTATATCCTTTAAATTTAATTCTGGAGTTCATAAATTTT
This sequence comes from Cryptoprocta ferox, assembly GCA_028646485.1. Classification (NCBI taxonomy): domain Eukaryota; kingdom Metazoa; phylum Chordata; class Mammalia; order Carnivora; family Eupleridae; genus Cryptoprocta; species Cryptoprocta ferox. The sequence goes on along the minus strand of CM053574.1, from coordinate 80,670,639 downwards.
GCTCCCTAGAAGGAAAGAAGATGAATATTAGAAAGCAAAATCTTGAAACTCATCCAGGGTTTTTCAAGTGTCTCAATACCAAAACCATTGCTATCTGTTTAAAATTTAATTTTCAAAAAGTATTTCCTGCCTCCACAGACATGGATATTGATGTTACTGCACCGTTTCTTCCTCTTTTCCCGCAACATTCTTGGAAACATTTCTTCTGCAGGTGGAGTATGTTTTTAGCATTCATCAAGATAATTCCTCACATTTCATTTATTTTACTCAAGTACTTCCTTATCTGTGGGTTCATATTTTACTTTTTTTTTTTCAAAGCAGTGGATGGAAAAATCAAAGGGGTTATTTCAGACATGCCACCCCTCTCCTTTATGACCAAACTTTGCGTCTTTCCTCTTTCTTCTTGATATAATTGGTGGAAAAGTAATCATGCATTTGATCCTCTTCTCAAGTATTTAGGATCATAAGAGTACCCTTTACCTCATGGCATTACTCTACAACTGTGTCTATTTTGGGTTCAGAGGGGGAAAGGTGTAAGTATATAAACAGAGAAGATTTTCATGGGGACCTTGGCTAGCAGGTGACCATGGCTTCAAATATTTTCCAGATTCATCACTCGAAGCTAGAACACCTCCCAAGCTCCACCAATATATTCACCTGAGATGTTAATTGATAAAGTAATCCATGATTACTTTGTTTGTCAAAAGTGGGAGCAGAACCTATTTCTAGTTCCATTTTCCAGAGATTCTGGACCACACAGGCATCTCGTTCCCTCCCAAGGAACTCAGGTCCCATAGGAAGTAGTAGTTGGCCAGTCTACCACAAACAAGTTTACGTTCAGCCTTACATCTTTCAGTAACTGCAGATTTCATAGTCCTTATATAGTTCCTCCAAGAGGCAAAGGGGGAAGTCAAAATCTTGACTCTCCTTTTGTTAGCTGCCTGATTTTCGGCTCACAGCCTGGCTACCTCTTCCACAGCAAGTATCTTGTCTCCAGCTCTAACCAAACCAACCTTTCATGGCTGTAGAAGATAACAAGGTATGAATGGGTAGTTTGTGAATTCTGTAGCTTGTTGTAAGGTAAAAATGGGAAAGAGAGAGACAGAGAGAGAGACAGAGAGAGAAAGAATATGAATATTCTCTGTTTCTTACTTGGACCAAATTCCTTATGGTTTCCCCACCTGAAATGCCTCCCTGTCTCGTCCACCTGGGGTATCTTACCACCTTTCAAGGATATTCAACAAATGTCTACTGACAGAATTAATGATAGTAGATGTATAAGCTTTTAGTTTAAAAACAACAACAACAACACTGCAGGTTTGTGAGAAAAGGCAGGAAGATGTGGGTGTATAATTGTTGGCAGGAAAGTGGGACAGGGTGGTGTGGCCATTGATTTTATTTAGGCTTTTGTTATGTTTGCGGGATTCAAGAGTTCCATACAGAAATCTCTGATTAGACACACAGAAAAGAGAAGGCCATGCAAAAGTGGAGGCAGAGATTGGGGTGATAGAGCTACCTAGCAAGGAACACCAGGAGCCACCGGAAGCCAGGAGAGAGCATGGAACAAATTCCCCTTAGAGCCTCCAAGAAGAATCAACCTTGCCAACACCTTAATTCAGACTTGTAGCCTCCAGAACTGTGAGAGAATACGTTTCTATTGGTTTAAGCCACCAAGCCTGTAGTCATTTGTTATGGTAGCCCTCGCAAACTAATATAGACTTTTGCCTTGAGGGTGAGAAAGTGTCTGGTTTAACAAGTACCAGGGGATGTGGATTCATTATGACTTCTAATAGATTTAATACAATTTTTTGAAAAAATTTAATAAACACCAATTATGTGCCAGTCCCTGTGCTCTGCATTTAGTCCAGTGGAAGCCATAAACCAATAATCATGCTAGTGAGTGCCTAATTACGCAGGAGATGAGCAATCTGGAGGAAAGGAGCAGGGTTTACAAGAGAACACAGTGAAGGAAACCAAGCTGGAGTGAGGAGTCTGCAGTTCTCTGAAGACACGACTGGGAAGGCACAGGACTCAGGGAGGAAAGGGCTGTGGCCCTCTTCTTCCCGATCAACATCAAATGGGGAAGTGGTTGCTTTCCTGGTCAAAGGAAATGCACCTTCTCATGCTTTAAATGATGTTTTGTGAGCTTCCGGATACCCTGGTGGCTAACTAAACAGAGTTTGGGATTACCAATTTGAGTAACAGATAATGGAAAAAGGGTTCATACTCTTTTTTAGCCAGTAGATTCAGTCCCCTCCTGCATCTTTATCATCATCTGCCCTCAATGTTAAGTGTTTTCCTTGGATACGAAGAGATATATTGGGAGTGGAGGGAGATTGGAAAAATATTCAAGTAAATTTTAGAAAAAGTTTATTAAACAAAAAGAGATGAGTTTTTCTGCAAGGCTTCTTATAACGCTTCATATGCCAATCTGTACTGTGTAGCTCCACAAGGGTGATATGATACGCAACATCCCCTAAAGTTTTGGACCCAACATCCTTCCATCGCAGAGCAGCTCATAGAACTAGTGTTTCATGAGACACATTTTGAGGAAAACTATCTCAGGGCAACTGTTGAGTTCCATAAAAGTTTGATTTCCATTTTCCTTCTCTTCTCTTTCTTCCAAAGTGCCTTTCAAGAATCCCAGAATGAAGTTGAGCATCCCATCCCCTGGAGACCCTGACCAGGACAGTGAGAACCCCAGGTTGGTCCTCACTGGAATGTGAGGACATGTGGCCACATCCATAAATGAAAGACATCTTCTAGGTGGTAAATGTAAAAGGAAAAAGTCTAAGCAGGACACTTGCACCTTTCTGACCGCTGGCTTCTCCACACACCCTTTACCGTATACTCTTGACTACGACTCTTGTAAGCAGAGGGTCCGCAAAGGTGCTAGTAGAAATATGGGTGACAAATAGGATCTGGTGACTGGACATTCCCTCAGCATAAGTCAAACCAGTCTCCAGGCAGAATGGCCTGTGATTGACACCTGTTTTCTATGTGATCTAATGTCTCTTAACCTTGTTCTGTTTCATTCTGGGATATACAATTACAAGCATTGAAGTCAAAGAAGCAAAAAGCATTATACAATTCCATAACCGTAGCAATAGATATGCACTATTATATGTCCTGGATCCATTTCAGTTCCCCTAACAGTCTTTTAAATGTCCTCATTTCCATACACGCTCCATCAGTGACGCATCACTCTTTTGCACTCTAACAAGTCGTAGAATTGCCGTGCTACAGTACCTCCATTTGCAACTGGGGGAAACAGCTTTATTGCTGTAGTATGTTCAAGGCATCTGACCATAAAGTGCTGTGGAATTGTCATCTGCATGTATGTGCGTGTGTGTGATTATATATGTTTAAATAGTACTATGCGGGAGCAGCCTAGCCTAACAACAAAGCTGAACTACAAGGAGCATCAGCCAAGTCAGGAGTCCATCTGAATCTTGGAAATTGTTGCAACTTCTTGCATTAAAACTTGAGCAACGTGGGCTTCCTCAGAGAGTGTGCCACTTGTTTAAGGGTAGCACAGGAAAGACGTGGACTTTAGGTTTGAATCTTGGATGTGCAATTGGCGGTTGCACATAGCCAGGTGACAGTGGTCAACTCGCTCCTCTGTAAAATGGAGATGAAGATACTACCTTACAAGATATTTGTCAGGAGTAAAGATAAGCATGCAAAATCCTTGGAAAATAGCAGATATTCAATAAATAGAAGCTATTAAACCTCCCCTATATTTATTGCATCCTATTTGCAAGCCAATCCCACTTCCCATACCTCCCCCTCCTCCATTAATTCAAGGTTTTCTACTGATGGGGAAGTCAGTAGGGTAGCCAGGTTCCTCAGAAGTTGCCTTTTGGCTCCACCCTCTGCATGGTTCATCCATTCGTTAATTTAGAAAGCATTTTTTGAGCACCTACCACATGCCATGTACTAGATCTGGTCCCCAGTTGCTTTCCAGCATTACCAATGTCTGCTGTTTAACCAGACCCACCTGAGCCCTCACATTCTCCTTTCTTCACTGTTCCCAGGTGCAGGCTCAACCCTGAACCTCCCTCTGGTCACCTGAGACAGTCGTGCAGACTGTGTACTACACAACTTTTGAGGAAGCATCCAGATCATACTTCTGCCTTCTTGCTTGTCTTCCCTGCCTATTTACACCTAAGGGATCTTTCTGAGGTTATGCTAATAAGCATAATTAGCACAGTAAAATTTAAGAACCAGACCGGGGAAAATAGGGAGAGGAGAAAGGATTCCTTTTGAGTGTGAGACCTGGCTCCTCCCATCGTGTAGATCAGCATCCTGGCTTGGAAGTCACAGGCCTTATGAACAGTATTCATGGCTAAAATTCATGCATTCTTCTTTAATGCTCAAGGGAATCTTATGGAAAATGTTATCATTCCTATTTTACCAATGAACGAACAAGATCCAAAGGAATTAAATAATTTGCCAGAGGGTTCGGAGCCAGTGAGTAGTTGAACTAGGACCAAAACTCAGTTCTTTGGACTTCCATGCCTGTTTCCTCATGAGGATACACAGGTCCAGTAGTGTATCCAATAGCACTTTGTGTGATAATAGAAATGTTCCATATCTGTATTATTTCATATGGTAGCTACCGGTCCAATGTGGTTATTAAGCACTTATGGCTAGTGTAACTGAGGACCTAAACATTTTTATTTTACTTTATTTTAATGTAATTAATTTATACATAAAATACTCACATGTGGCTACCATATTAAGCCTGAGAGGGCTTCTGGGTCAGTCACCTTGTCTTTCCATAGGTACCATCCCCCAGAGCCATCCCTTCCCCCTTCCAAGTCCCAGGCCCCAATGAACTCCTTCAGGAATAATCAGGTGTTCCCAGAACCTTTGAAGAGGGAACTGACCCTAGCAATGGCCAGAATCCAGAGGCTGCGCAAAAGCTGGTACCAGAAGGCCCAGCCTACCCAATGATCACTCATACCCACCATGGGGCCTTCATTTTCCCCACAAGTCCCATATCTCCAGGTCACAGCTTTGAAGTCAAAGGCAAATTTGTCACTGTTAAGCCATTATCACCGTTGGAAATTAATTGGCTTACCAGCTACCTCTCTGGATCCTAAGGGAGCAGATCCCAGGAATGAGAGGCAAGCTTTGAGACAAAAAGAAAAAAGCAAAGCAGCATTGCCTGGGACAGAAGCACAGATGGGAAGTCCCCAGTGGAAGCCAGTCCACTCTTATTTTATTTGGCCAATACAAACTATTAGAAAAAAGTGTTTAAAGTAACTGGATTTCCAATATTTAAATATAGTGAGATTTCAAATAAAAACTAGTTTTCCCGCTCCTCCCGGAACCTTGGACCCCCTTGTAATGCTCTGTTTCATTAGTGCCATTAGCATCCAACACCTAGAGCACTAACAGCTGCCCTGTTGAGACGGACCAGAAGCTGTCCAGTCCTGTGCAGCCCCCGCCGCTGGCTCCCCACACACCCTTCTTTCTCACTTGGCTGACCTGACTGGTATCTTCTGGCATTTGTGGTTGGATCCCAAAACAGGGTGCAGGCCCGGGCAAGGTGCCTCTGTGAGGGGCTGGGAGAACACAACAGGGCTGGCTTGGTACCAGATGCCCAAGGAGCAAAGTAAGGGAGAGGATAGAGAAAGGGCACTCAGAGGGAAGGAAGGAGGGAGAGAGGGATGGAGGGAGGGAGGGAGCTGGAGCACACTAAAATGAAATGCCACCTCCACACTCTGCCTCCCCCCTCACCTGCATTGATATGTGCCAGACATTTCTTGGAACGTTTTGATCTCCAGCCCCCAAAGCTTTTTTCCTCTTCTTTTTTTACAGCACCTGGAACAATGCCAACCACACTGAAAGAGCTCAAGAAATGTAAGTTGTTCCCAATAAAATGCACTCAATTCAGAATGCCTGTGTCAGACCCTCCTCCCACCCAGGGGTTGCTCCCACCTGTCATTGTCCCCCACTGAGCATTTGTGTATCCTCTCTCCTGCTTAAGCTCACACTGAAGCTCTGTAGTTACTCCCTGCTGAGATGGGTTTCTTAACCCCAGGCCTCTATGCCACAGTGGCTGACCCAGACAAGGAACAGCACAACAGAGGAAGCAATTCCCTCAATGTGGGCTCAGAAGCTGGGTATCCAAGCTGTGACCCACTATGGGATTCTAATGCCTTTCCTCTCCTTCCTTTTGTAGTTCAGCCTATTCACTTGAGATTTTCTCCAGACAGGCAGGAGGGAATCTAAGCTCTTTGGAATCCAGGACTATGCATCTTCATTTGTGTGTCCCCACCTTTGGCAGAGTCTCTGGCACAGAGAAGCGTTTCTCCAAATAAAGCTCTGCGGGAGGAAAAGTGAATAGAAGGAGCAAGAACCCTAGACTAAAGAGGAAATCGAGGACATAGGTTCAAACACTGTTGTGTCTTTTTCTACCCATGTTAGCTAATTCACGTCATCTGAGCTTCTCTTTCCTGATTTGTGAAAAACAAACAATGATATACCCCCGTTGCTTCTTGGTGCAATCCTTAGGCAGTCCGAATGTCATCTAGCAGCAAGAAGCCTAAACATGTGTAAGAATATTAGCTCTGTGATGCCAGTCCTAGGAGCTCATTTTAAGGAACTAATTTAGCAGAAGCAACACTGTTATATGCATCTAGAAGTTTATCTGAGGGTCCTCTGGGTGGTTCAGTCGGTTAAGCATCCGACTCTTGATTTCAATTCAGGTCATGATCTCAGGGTTTGTGAGTTTGAGCCCCAAGTAGGGCTCCATGCTAGCAGTGTGAAGCCTGCTTTAGAGCCCCTCTCTCTCTCTCTCCCTCTCTCTCTCTCTCTCTCTCCTTCCTTACCTCCCTCCCTTCCTCCTCAGCTTGCACTCTCTCTTTCAAAAATAAATAAATAAGCATTAAAAAAACAAGTGTATTTGGAATTACAGTCAATAATGAAATATTTAATGTTATCTAGCTATTCACAATAGGGAAATAATTACCCATTTTGGGCATTAAAACATGAAAGATTATTTTTCATCAATAAAAATTGATATATACAAAAATGATCTAAATACACAGAATCTATCATCCTCAACGCTACTATTCTTTTAAAAACAAAATTTATCAGGGGTGCCTGGGTGGCTCAGCTGGTTAAGCATCTGACTCTTGATTTCTGCTCGTGTCGTGATCTCACAGTTGGTGACTTCGAGCCCCGCATCAGGATATGTGCTGACAGCCCAGACAGAGACTGCTTGACATTCTCTTTCCCTTTCTCTGCCTCTGTCTCTCTCTCTCTCTTTCAAAAATAAATAAATAAACATTTACAAAAATAAACACAAAATCTGTTCATATTCCTCCCCTACTTGAAATTATTCAGTGATCAAAAACTCAGGAGGTGGCTTTCTGAGTTCATGTTTATGTATATGAGAAACTGCCAAGTTGTTCTCCAAAGTGGGTGTACCATTTTACTTTCCCATCAATAGTGTATGAAAGTTCCAGTTTCTCCACATCCTCACCAGTGCTTATTATGGTCAGTTTCTTTAATTTTAGGCATGCTGATAGGTGTTTACTGGTATTTTGTTGCAGTTTTAATTTGCATTTCATGATGACCAATGATACTAAATGCCTTTTCATGTTTAGTTTCACACATGCTTACAAAAGGATATATGTATATGAATAGCCATAGCAACTTCACAACAGTTCAAAACTGGAAACCCAAATATTCATCAACAGATCAATGAATAAACAAAGTGTGGCATACTCACACAATGGAATTCTACTCAGCAATAAAAAGGAATAAACACCTTATGCTGAGTAAAAGAAGGCAGATGTAAAGGGAACATGCTGTATAATTCCATTAATATGAAATTCTGGCAGAGACAGAAGTAATCTATTTTGTCTGAAAAACAAATCAGTGGTTACCTGGAACTGGGATTGGAGGAGGATGTTGACTGCAAAGAGGCACAAGGAAATTTGGGGATCGATGGAAATGTTCTATGTCTCAACTGGGGCAGTGGTGACACAGGTGTGTCTGCCAAAACTCACCAACTTAAAATGGGTGCATTTTATTGTATTTAAAATATACCTCAATAAAGATTTATAAAGAAAAAAGTATTCGATTGTTCTTGATTACATCAGAATGAGGTAAAAGATACTAGTATTACACACAGGTCCTTGATGATATTACCCCTTTCTGTCCCTCCAACTTTGTTTCCTGCTAGAATCCCACCTGTCTTGCTCCAGCACTGAAATACCAGCTGTGTCCCCATCACCTTATTTATTTCATGTCTCTGTGTCTTTAAGTGCTACGCCCACGTCCAGGCATCCAGACCTCATCCCCTGCCACTTGTCATTTGACTTACTCCTACTCATCTTTCAAGATCAACTCAAGCCTGCTTGAACTCTTCTCCAAGGCTAGATCCAATACCTCTCTGATATCTTCTCATAGCATCTTGCACATTCCTCTAGTCTGATGTTTTCACTGTGGTATGTATCACAGCTAATATTTTTTATGTCTCCCTTACTGATCTCCAAGCATTTTAAAGCCAGGGTCTGTCTTATTATATTCTTTATCCCTAGCACAGAGTTTCCCACATATTGCTAGTGAATGCTGAATGGATGAATGAACGAACGAATGCCCTGTCTACCATCAGAAGGACCCAGAAAGGATCAGGTAAAATAAGAGGGGAAACCCTGCACTCTATTTTTTGGGCGTTTGACTTGAGCCCATAATACAGTTGTGTGGCTAAGACTATACCTTCTGAGAACCTCCACCAGGGTACAACCAATAAAGAGAACTTTGCCAGTTGCAATCTTGGGATCAAGGTGACAAACGTCCCAAGATGAGCTCAGGAGTTCCTTGAGAGGTAATCAAAAGAAGCTTGACTCCAGGAACTCGCCAAGCTGGCAAGTGGTGGCCACATTCCTTCTGTGGGGTAGCATACCTCAAACCACAGCTATTCGTTTCTATAACATTTTCCACTATTCCATATAATATTCATTCATTGATATAGGTAACCTAATTATATTTGCCCTTCTGAGAACATCTGTTTTAGTTTAATGTATACTCTTTAATTCCTAAAGATTCTGAGCCAGAAATGTTACCAATACCTGTCCAAGCAAACATTGTCCTCATTCCCAGAGACTCCTTGGCCATTTCCTTGATGACATAGTGTTGGAGCAGCAGCTTTGCATGATTGAGATCCATTTTCTTCACCTTCACTGGAGCTCTATCCAGAAACAGCTGGAACTCTGCCACGGCCTCCTCCCTCTCATCACCTTGCTGCTTCACCAACATCTCCCCAGTTCCGTTCAGTCAACGTTGCCTCCAGCTTGATGAAGAGTGACAACCACCTAGGTGTCATTTTCTTGAATGAAGGAAACGGAGGCATTTTATACCCCACCATCATTCCTGACCCTCTACTTTTGTTTCACAAATGCTTTTCCTTCTGTTTTGGCCAGAATTCATTAGAGAGCCATCCAGCCTCTCCTCCTGCACAATGGTCACTAATGGTCTTTTTCATGGCCTGACACTGAAGGTTAATCTGGCAAAATAAAGGTCAGTGAAAACTCACCACCAAGTCAGTGCTCAAAGGTGAATCTGAAGGGGAGAGGAGGGAAAGGCCAGTGAGAGGGGAGAATAGTGTTAAATACAGAGTTGGGTCCCCTGATTCTTTTTTCAAGTCATGAGGAAGGATTCCTTTGTTCACTTATTTATTCATTCTTTCACTCTGGCTAGCTGTCCCAGAAGTGGCCTCATCTCTAATGTGAGCCCAGAGCTCCGGCTCTGTCAGGGACTCCAAAGTTCCCCAACACCGCCCCAGGCTTGCCCTGGAGAGTAATGTTTTGTGGACACTCAAATCCACGGAGAGCTTTAAGATGGCTCTTTTGGGAGAGGGCCAAGTGACGGAATGACCATTGTCAGCAATCTGTTCTCTGAAAAATCTGAGCCGTGGAAACAGACAACCTAAGTCTTGAATACTGCAGGAGAGGGAAAGGGGGCATTGGAATGTTTGCCCATATTCTCCTAAAATATCCAGTGAACCGTGAACCTAAATTTTACACCTGAGGCAAACTGGGAATTGCTATTTTAACAAAACATAGCTTAGAAAACAACCCACACACGTTTTGTAACTTTGGCCAGCCCCAGAGAGATTTCTGGCAGCGTTTTATGGGTGACTAATACTCAAGTTAAAATCAACACGTATTTTCCAAACACAGCCTCTCTGGGGGTGAACGGGAGACTTTTCACCTGTCTGCCACAGCTCTTTGCCACGTGGGATCCGGGAAGAAGCTCTTTTCTGGACAAACAACAGAGCTTTCAAGATGCCTTGTGAGTATTATCGTCTGATCTAGGCTCTCTCCACTTGGTCTATTGGTGTATCTCTCATAGAGGAGGACAAGAGAGAGCATGTGCAACATGAGACAGGAAATGCACTCGTTGATTCCACAAACATCTGTGGAACTCCTCCTTCCCTGTGGGGCCACTGGGGAATACCAAGATGACTAAGCCACAGTTGAATGAGGACAGATAGGAAAACAAATAATTAAAATAATGCAGCCAAGTGCTGAATAAGGTTTATACCAACGGCCATGGAACACAAAGAAGGAATAATTAATTCTGTCAGAGGGAGACAAGGAAGGTTGTGTAGAGTCACCTTTGAGCTGTACCTTAACAGATAATTTGAAACGTTCAGGTGACAAAGGAGAAGGCAGACAATCCTGCAGGCAGAGGGACCGCAGACATAAAGGCGTGGAGGCACAAAGGCCCAAGAGAAGTGTGGTGTGTGAGTACAGGGCAGGTGAGAGTGAGCAGAAAGGGTTCAGAGTGAGCTGATACATGGGTTGGGAGCAGATGTGTAGGCATGTGTGTAATACTAAAGGATCCAGACTCGAGGTGCCTGGGTGGCTCAGTCAGTTAAGCATCTGACTTTGGCTCAGGTCATGATCTCATGATTTGTGGTTTTGAGCCCCACGTCGGGCTCTGTGCTGACAGCTCAGAACCTAGAGCCTTCTTCAGATTCTGTGTCTCTGTTTCTCTCTCTGCCCTTCCCCTGCTTGCATCTGTCTCTGTCTCTGTCTCTGTCTCTCTCCCAAAAATTAATAAACATTAAAAACAATTTTTTTTTAAGGAGGCAGACTTAATTCCTTGGGTGAGACAGAAGATTTTAGGTGTAAGTATGATTTGTCAGATTTTACAAAGATATATCAGGCAGCTAGCAATGTGGCACAGGGAGAAGGAAGGTCAGAGGCTCATACCATAGCCCAACTAAGAGAAAATAAAAGCTAAAATAAGTTAATTGTGAGGGAAATGGGGAAGGGAGCCAGGCATGTGGCCTTTGGAAAATGGAGCCAATAGCACTTGGTGGCTAATGAGATTTGGAGAGTGAGGTGGGAAGGGAGTCAAGGAGGATTCGGAGGTTACCAACTTGGCCATGGTGATGGTGGTAACTGAGCTTGGAAATCGAATACAAGAGGCTGAAACACAGAGAAATTAGTCTCTGCTCATCCAAAATGTTTGGTGCATAGTAATAGGATATGGAACAGCCTAGGTAAAGGCAGTTGCTTTCATATAGACATTTTAAATCAAGTGCTATAAAATTAATATGTTCTTTTATTGTGGGTGGTGTTAGACACACGTCCTTCAGGGACACAAGTGAATACAGTGCTGATGTAAGACCATTCCCTGTCCCAGGCAGTGCTCCAGGGGTAACTGGTAGTGAAAGCAAGAGCCAGGCAGGAAGGACCTCTGTCTTTCTCCCCATTTCCATATGTGTTGAGTGCCTAGGGCATGGAGGGCACAAGGGAGACATGCTAAGCTGAGAGACCAGGCTCCGCGTGACCACTTGGGATGCCCACGAGCAACTGGGGTGCAATTAGGTGCAGTATTTGCACTGGGGCAGATTGCAAGGGCAGGGGTGGGGAAGAGGCACTGCAAGAGTGGCCATGGGACCTCAGAATTACTTCACTTCCTTCTCCCTCCAGTCTGAGTAGCCCCAGAAAATGGCAGCTCTGAGCTAGGAGGTTGATGGTCACACTGTGTAATTAGCCACCCTTGTTGACCACGTCCCATGGACAGCCTAGGCTGTGAGTAAAGGGCAGTCCTTGCCATCAAGGAAGCTTCAGTCTGAGGATGGGAAATATAAGTGTTCACGTCCAATGAGGGGAGCACAGAAGGTTGAAACCAGAGATTAGGAGAGGCTGAGGAGATGTCCGTCAGAGTCCTTCCGAAAAGAGAGGCTTCCTGAAAGCTATGAGCTACTTCTTGCATGAGGAACAGGGAAGACATTCCAGGGGTGAAAGCACTAGGTTGGCTCAGACCTGAGAGAGATGTGCCACCTTCCTAGTGGAAGGTGAGGCTGGAGGGGTGCAGGGCAGTGAGATTCCTGAGGACCTGGAGCAGGAGGCAGAACAGCCAATGGGAGCCATTCAAGTTCAACAGAGTTTCGACTTTGGGGAATGATAATTTTAGCAGTCGTTTCTGAGATATACAGGCTGGGGAGAAATGAAAGACAAGCTCTGCTAGGAGACCACTGGAATACGAAGTAGGAATCTGACTTTTATGAAGGCAAGCACTGAGCTGAAACATGTTTACATAATCTTATATGACCAGGATTATGACTCCCATTCTACAGTTTGGTGAAAGTGAAGCTCAAAGATTTAAGAAACATGCCCTTGTAGGTGGCAGAGCTGATTCACAGCCAAGTCTGTTGGACTTCCACACCTGTGTTCCCCTGTTCTGTATTGGAGGCAGGTACCGGTGAGAGTGGAAGGGGCAGTGATTTCCAGCCCTGGCCGACCATTAGATTCACCTGGGGAGCTTTGCAAAATCACGATGCCCAGGCTGCACCCCAGACCAATTAAATCAGGACCTCTGAGAGTGGAACCCAGACATCAGTATTTATGTAAAACTCCCAGTATGCACCTGACTTTGAGAACCACTGCTGTGAGAGATGTTGCAAAAGAAGAATCTATAATAATTGCAGGCAAACGTGAAGACTGAATGAAGGAGGAAAGAAGGTGACTTTAAGATTTTTAACTTAGATAAAGTCTGAAAGAGGTGCAAGTGGGGAAACAAAGAATTTATTTTTAGAGTCCTTTACGTTACCCTTATAGTGTGATGCCCAGGTGGAAATGCCCAGGTGATGCTTGGCTTCAGCGGCTTCAGAGACGAGAGTATATCGAGCTGAGTACCACAGCACAGTGGTGGGCCGGGGCCAGCCCAGACCAGCTTCAGAGAGCCAACTGCTCCATTTTCTGAAATTTTGCAACCCAGTTATTAACACGGCCATCTTTAAAATCAAGTCATAAAACTTATAATTAAATAATCTTAAAAGCAAATGTAATATAGTCTCAAAACTCATGCCTTCCTAATTACTTTTACCATGTTTTACTTTCATCTGTGCTCTTGAGGTTATTTACATCTGTTTTATCTGTATGGTGAGAAAGGCCTACAATGGTATCTTACGTGGATCTCTCCCCAACTCCATATTGGCCATGTCAATAGCTTGAAATTGGCCATGATGAAGAGTATTTACTTCATGAAAACTGGCAGAAACCATAAATTAGGACTGGCCCCTTCCCCCAAGTAGCCAGTCGCTAAACATTTGCAGGCACATCACTATCTGCAACCATGTGATGATCTGGGCAGAAAAGCCCATGTGAGCATGCTCCAAGAGCCTCAGGAAGGTGAACCAAAGAAAATAAGGTAGAAACTAAGACCCCACTGATGAGGGGGAGAAATCAATGCCAGAAACACTTTTTAATATTGACTGATATTTCCCCACACACAAGCTCTTTGCACTACTCAGGTCCTTTGGGATCACTGTTGCTCCAAATAAACCTGTTTCATTTAGCTCCGTGAATAAGAAACTTCTAGTCAGAGAAGATATATTTTCTATGCACACATAAAAATACTCTGTTTATATAGCACTTTCCTTTTAAGGAGCTCACAGCTATTACACATGTTCTCATTATTCCTATGAACACCCTGGGGAAGTAGCTAGGTGGCGGAGGAAATAGGAAGGAATGAAAAAAACTGTTAAATTAGAAATCAGGGCATTACCTACCCTAAGTACTATAAACAATCTTTCTTGCCCAAGTGCAGGAAACCCTGACTTCAGATCTTTAAAGCATCCTGCTTTAGAAGGTTCTAGAATTGGACTCACATCACTGGCATTTCCCCATGGGCATGGCTATGGAAACCTTCCGCTCTCTCCCTTCTTTCTTCCTCATTCTCTTGCTCTTTTGGCCCCACTTCCTAATTTGGGCCAGAACTGGAGTTTGCAGTCCAAGCCTGCTGGCCCAAAACCCCAGGGAGTTCACCAAAGGGGCCAGCCGCAGGAAAGGAGATGAGCCCTGGGCAGTAGCAGCAGCCACTGTATCAGGAGACCCTCGAGCGTGACTCAGTGTCTCTGTGATGCCGATTCCTGGGCTTGGCACCAGTGACACCACCGTCCCCCCTGCACCAGCTGCTTTGTCCCCCTGGGGATCCAAATGACTCCTCTGCCTTTTCTTGGCACTTCCCTGTGAGGCTCTGGATGATTCCGAATTGGTCCTTTGGAATACAAGTCAGTGTAACACTAGTGCCAGCATCTTCTCCATCCATTTGGGATTTATCCACCACAGAGCAGCACTTATGAGATTGCTGATGATGAAAATGGGAGGAAGAATGAAGTGCATGTGTGTCCAAAGCAGAGACAAACCGAGAAAGACAGATGGAAACAGAGACAGAGAACAAAGAAACGCTAAGAGTTATAGAGGAATTCCTAAACAGAGAAATTATTTTCTTTGGAGTAGTTCTGTTTTGACTAAGAATTTCACTGTTTGTTAGTAACTGGTGGGGGGTAAATTTTTAAGGCAAACCTTCCTGCTGGGTGACCTTGGGCTCCACCCAAGCCAGACCCACATGTGGCAGTGTCCCCTTGACAACTCCCCAGGAGGCAACCCTGACAGGGGAGCGATGGCCTGAGAGTGAGCACTGCCGTTGGGAGCAAATATTCAGCCAAATATCACTGTATATTCATATTGTGAGGACCCAGTCAAGTCTGAAGGAGACACCCCAGATTCCCAGCAAGGACTTCCTACCGGCCATAGAAATGGCGGCAAATCTCCTGCTGTGCATTCCTGGGCTCTGCTTCTCACCAAGCTGTGAGGCTCTGAAGAATTCCCTGAGATTCAAGGGCCCTCAGACCCAGTGGGAGTGGCCTCGGAAGCAGTTGGTGGTTCATACCAGCCACACGAAACAAACAAGTCAACTAAGCGGAAGCAGCCCTAGCTTGGGAGGCAGGGGACAGGTGTTCATCCAAGCAGCTCCACAGGGCTCCTGGGGAGCTGAAGTTACTCACCTTTGAGATGACTTGGTGAAAGTAGTGGCAGTCATTTCATTCCACAGTCATATTCAGAGCACCTACCAGATGTCAAGGATTGTGTTGGGTTATAGAAACAAAAAGCCAGACAGCCTACAGGCACCCAGGAGATATCAATGAGCATACAGGCCATGCTCTCTGAAGGCTCTTCCATCTAAATAATTTCACAGGGGCAAGAGGGCTTCCCTAAATCTCCTGAACTGATGAATTCCGCCCCTCCTAAGTAAGAGGAATCTGGTTTTGTTTGTTTATTGTTTGTTTACATTTGGGTTCCCAAACTTAACTACTTGACACTTGCATCTGTAGGTGTCTGGAACGTTCATTGAACCTCCCCACAGCCCCTGGGGAAGTAGGTGCTGCAACATCTGCCACAAACAGAAACAGGCTTCAGGCTCCTGTCTGCTCAGGGCACCATATG
The DNA here is from genome assembly GCA_028646485.1 of Cryptoprocta ferox. Taxonomy (NCBI): domain Eukaryota; kingdom Metazoa; phylum Chordata; class Mammalia; order Carnivora; family Eupleridae; genus Cryptoprocta; species Cryptoprocta ferox. The sequence goes on along the minus strand of CM053574.1, from coordinate 80,654,872 downwards.
CCCTATGTTAAAGAGGCACAGCCCAGCTGTCCTGAAGCTTCTAGAAACCCTGGAGCTCACCCGCATAAAGGACAAACAAACAACGAGCAAACTCGGATAAAATGGTGCTGTCAGACCAACAAAGGGAATGCAAACGAAGAGCTGGTGAAGAACCAGAAGGTGGGGGGTGAGAGAGGGATAGATGGGTTTGCACAGGCCAGACAACGGGGTTGGTGGAGTGGGGTCGTTCTTTCTGTCTCATCGGTCCAGGGTTGCTAGGGTCTTTTGAATGGTGGACAAAAGAGGGTAGAGAGAACTGGGGTGGGGACCCAAGATAAAGCCCCACAGTGACTGAGTCCCAAAGGCGGGGAGACATGGGCGCAAAGTCACAAAGCCAGAGTAAAACCTGTCCAGCACTCCACTCTGGCTCCTGCCACAATGGGCCCCCCTGTCCTTCCCCTCCCCCTTTAACATCTTACACAAGAGTCTCCTATTGTGTTACTATCAGAGGGGAAAGTGACTAAGGCTGGGCCATGACTAAGGAAAATAAAAACTAGGAAGGGAGTCGCAAACGCTTGCCCCCACCCCCAGGTTACTTGGCTCATTCCCTGATTCTGTCAGTTCACAGACTCTGACATAAAAGGCAGGAAGTTACATACGCTAAACAAAGCTCCTTAGATGTCAGGAAATTAACCTGGGAAATCGGAGCCAAGAGCGATTAAAAGGCGCTGCACTCGGAGTTCAAAAACCACTATGGCGTTAGATCAAAAGCTGTTTGCTGGGCACCCTGGGCTCGGCTCTGCCAAACTGTGCATCCCGGAAAACCTGGCCACAGGGCCCGCACGCCTGTCTGCTGTGCATTTGCTCTGCCCCATGACTTAATCCTCACTCACAGCTATGGCTTTTGACTCTTCTTGACATAGGAGTTTGGATGTCTGCCGTTGTTGGGTCAGAGCCAGAAGAGCAGCCGTCCTGCCCTGCCTTGGGCGGGGGGGGGGGGGGGGGGGGGG
>CM053574.1:80544182-80653783 GCA_028646485.1 Cryptoprocta ferox | reverse complement strand
AATAATAACATCCTTTTGAGTGTCATCTTTATAATCTTTACAATTAAGGGGTTAGACTAGACTAGGTGTTATGACACCTTCTAGTTATCATATCCTGAAATTCTTAAACAGCTTTAACATTTACATCGCAATGAAGTTATCAAGGGACTTGCATGCCTTTTCATTTGTATCTCCACCAATGGGCTTTAGCATCATGTACAGAGGGTAAACTGAGGCGCCGTGCAGTGGCTTGCTTATATGTTACACAGCTGGCAGATAGCAGAGCCCTAATAAACCCTCATTCTGGTGGCTCCTGGTCCATCACTCTAGAAGAGCAATAGTGGAAAATAGTATTGTCCCTCAAATGACTGAAAAATACATTTGTAATTACAAGCTCAAAAGTGTTAGGTAGTCCCGATTTTTTTTCTTTTTTTTTTTTTTTTATTGTTTTTAGTATTGGAAAGCAAGTGAAGGTCAGAGGGAAGTCATTTTTTTATTTTTATTTTTTATTGGAAGAGAGCAGACCAAATATTATATGAGCTTTGGGCGTGCAACATAGTGATTCAACAATTACATAAATTATGAAATGCTCACCATGATAAGTGTTGTTCCTATCTGTCACCATACAGTGCTGTTATGATATTATTGACTATATTCCCTATGGGAAGAGGGGCCATTTAGTGCGCCAGGCTTCTGGGATATGGAACACTCACAAATGTTGCACCCCATGATGGCCTCACAATAGTGTATTAACCTCTTTTTGTGTCTACAGAGGTTAGATTAGTCAGATTAGCTGGAGAGGAAAACAGTAAGTGAAGTATAATTACTTTGTTCTTCACTCATGACACCTTCAAAACCGGCCCTGTCCCCACTCTGAATGGAGTGACCCTTGGGCCACACCACCCTCATCCAGAGCTGACTGGACCAGGAAGACTAAGTCAGAGCTGCTCTCCCACAAGACTGGTATAGACACCTAGAAAGGACTGTTAAAGCATCGTAAACTCAAAGCTGTTCAATCACTGCATTAGTCAGTGTTCTCCAGAGAAGCAGAAACAATTGGATGTATATAGATGTAGAAAGAGATTTATTATAAGGAATTGGCACATGCAGATATGGAAGACAGCAAGTCCCAAGATCCGCATGGTGAGTCAGGTAGCTGGAGACCCAGGAGAGCTGATGTTTTAGTCCCAGGCCAAAGGCTGGCAGGCTCAGGATCCAGAAGACCCAGTGTCCCAGTCTGAAGGCTATGAGGCAGGAGGAATTCTCTGTTACTTAGGTCAGGATTTTTTGTTCTATGCAGCCCTCAACTGATGGGATGAGGCCCACCCACATTGGGAATGCAGTTTGCTTCACTGAGTCCACCAGTTTCAATCTTAATCTCCTCCCCAAACAGAAACACCCAGAATAATGTCGGGCCAATGTCAGGGTACCCCATGGCCTAGACAAGTTGACATATAAAATTAACCATCACAATGGCATAGAGAAGGGCCAGGTCAGCAGCTGGAAGCCAGAACTCAGGCGAGACCAAGCAAGGAAGCCCACAGTTGCAGGGAAAGCCAGCTTAAAGGGAAGAAAATGATCAATCTTAGTGAGGAATTGAGATAAGGGATGGAGAGGGTACTGCCCCCAGATCCTATGAGAGTCCCTGTGTCCTCCCAGCTCCCCTCCTTAACTGAACTGGTTTGGAGAGGTTTCTCTTTCTGACAAAACCACCCATGGTTAGAACAAGCACACTGTGGGTATCTTTGAATTTTACTAGGTAGTCTCATTCTCCCCGGCTTTAGACCAGCCATTAATCAAGTGATGCACTATATTGGGTGCCATGTACTGCCATGTTGTACATCCCATACTCTTGGTCTTTGGATAATTTACACTTGTGGTTTGACTGCGTGCAAGTACCCACACACAGATGCAATAAAATGTTTTCATAGGATACGGGTTTGAATAAGGTGCTTTGACCTGTAAGGCTTAGGGACAAAGAGAGTTACTCAGCTAGTGAGAGACCTCACACAGCTGCTCAGTGTCCAGTTCACAGTGCAGTTTTACTCTTCTCGACTCACTTTTCTTCAAGAATTTTCTGAGGAAATTCCTATATTAGGGGATTTCCCTGAATTTAGGAATTTGTAATGGTCCAGGCTGAGTTCCTTCCAAATGTCGTGTCGTGAACATAGTTTTTAGACATCTCTGTCAACTCTTCTACCATCAGCTCTTTGGAAGACGGGCTCCATGCCTCATCCAACTGTGTGGCTTTTCTACCCAGAATGCAGTTACCTCAGACCTCGTAAGGGCACAATCCATTTTTAAGTTCATTCTCTCCTTAAATTCTCCCAAGATCATATATTCTCAGTCATATTAATCAGCTTAAGCTAAGAGATGCAGCAATAACAGAAAACTCACAGATCTCAATGTTTACTACAGCCAAGTTTTATTTCTCGTTCATGTTATACATGCACCATGGATCAGCTACAACCCTTCATGTCATCTTCATTCCAGGACCCAGTGGCAGAGAGAAACAGAGAGGCAGATCACACAGTGTCTCCTAAGGTGTTCTGACAGCAGTGACACAATGGACTTTTGCCAGCCAAAGCAAATCTCATAGCCAAGCCTGACGTCAATAGGGCAGGGGATGTATGGTTCTTCCACAGGAGGGAGGGGTGCCCCAAATCACAGGGCCACGCCTGGCACCGGGGGACAAGGATGCATAATCCTTCCTCTGAAAGAGATGCCAAATTATCAATACTAATACTACAGAGCGCATGCTTTGACAAAAAAACAAAACTGAGATGAAGCAATTGCCTGATCAAACATCTTATTAGTGGCAGACTAGGATTTAAAGGAAGTCAGGATTCCAGGTGGCAGAGTCGTTCCACTGCACCACAGCTGTTTCCGGGTCTTCCTCTGGGGAGATGCACCTCCAGATCTGTATCTTGCACCACTCTCTGGTAGTGTTCACATCAAGTTGTCACACTAAAACATTTGGCCCTTGCATATTTTATTGATAAGGATCATAGGTCTAGGGGAACCCAAGTGAGCCAAGGCAGACAAAGTTAGCAAGCACCAATGGAGAAATGTAGACACAGCCAATACCTAAAATTCTCAATAAATGGAGCCATTTACATTTTTTATTAGTTTATCCAAATCAAAGATAGAAAGGAGATGGTGGCACCTGAGAAGAACAAGAAGTCATCACCCTGTAACGTGCAAAAGAGAAGAAAGATAGGGATGCCTGAGTGGCACGGTCGGTTAAGCGCCTGATTCTTGATCTCACCTCAGGTCATGATCTTGCAGTTTGTGAGTTCAAGCCCCGCTTTGGGCTCTGCACTGATGGCGTAGAACCTGCTTGGGACTCTCTCTCTTCTTCTCGCTGCCCCTTTCCTGCTTGTGTACTCTCTCTTTCAAAACAAGAGCTTTAAAATAAAGCTTTAAAATTTTTAAATTTAAATAAAATTTAAAATAAGCTTTAAAAATTTTTTTTAAAGAGAGAAGGACAGTGCTGCCTGCTTGGAGCACTTCAGGGTGGTGTCCGCTGGGTCCCTCTGGCCATTGGCTGATTACACCCTGCAGTAGCTGGAATAAAGGGTCTGGGAAGCAGAGGCACTGATGCCTGGGAAGAGTCAGGTACCAATAATTTAGAAAGGGCATTAATCATGGTCTGGTCATCATTTCCAAGGGTCATGATTCCCATCACCACTAGCAGCACCCATCCCAAATGGGCACCCTTGTGGCCGTGGCTAATGATCTCTCTGGCCAGTGAGTAGTTTTGCTCAGGGAAAAAGTCTGAATACATACAGGTCCCCAAATCTAGAAAAAAAGTCAGAACTCACTGGGATTTTTCTGGATCATTTTATTTCCTTAAGTTGCACAGATGACATGTTTGGTCTTCTGATGGTACGGGCTCCAAAAAGTTCAGTGCTATCACACTTGGCAACAGATTCTTTATGGAATACCTGTTCCCTGTGTCTGCCAACATTTTTAAGAAGATCGAGTTTGGTTCAAATACACATGGTAAGTCAGGAATCCAACCTGCCTGGGATGTACAGACTGCACAACTGTTATGAAACACATACCATCCTGAATGTTCTTCCAAAAGAATATGCAGAAAATGCTGCCCTTCTGCCAAACTAAAGTCTCCTTTCCAACCTGCGCCACTCTCTGCCCTCTGTCCAAACACCCAACAAGCTGAAGTGTGCAGGTGGCTGTGATCGATTCCTGTGCTGCCTTGGGACACCCTGTACCACGTCTTCTGGGTTCTCTTCAGCGCGACAGTGCATAGGCAACCCCAGGGGACTTTGAAGAGAAAAAAAGGCTCAGTGAGGCAATGTCCACAGCATCTTCCTACCCTATACAGCTAGTAAGCAATCAGCAAGTCTCACTTTTGAGAGGGAAGTCTCAAAAGAAAATCCAGAAAGCAGCCTCAAAATTGTAGCCTGGCTGCAAGCCATGATGTGGCAGATGTACATATTCACGGGCATGTCAAATACAACACATCAATACTCAGTTCATTCACAGGCCCGACATCCATCTGTGAAACTGGACACAGGGTCATACAGAAGGAAGTCCCTGAAAGCATCCTTCAAAACACCCGAAGCTGCAATCCCAAAGTGACTATCATTTCACTACTGCATCGGACATGTTAATAACATACAGGCCAGAGGCCACTATAAAGATTAATGTTAATATAATGTTAATGTAAATGATAAATATTAATGTTCAAGGGGGCAAAGAAGATTACAAAGCAGAGCTATGGTCTAGTAATAAGCCAAGAGCATTTAGCAGGCAACACAGAAAACATTTACAGCTGAAGTTCTCCCCCAGTTGGGCAGCAGCGATCTCTCAACACTCAGCCTACATGCGTTTACTGTGGCCGCCATATGTTGGCAGGCATGCCGGAGTAGGCATAGTATAGAGCTGAAGCGGATGTGATGCCTGCCCCCAGGAACTTGCCGCCTAGTAGATGAGATAAGACCTACACACCAATGAGTGAAATGACACCCCATAGGTGAAAAGTACCACAAAAGAGGTGTGAATGAAGCATTTTAGGATGACTGAAGACCGATTGCTCCCCCACAGTGGTGAGACCTTGGTTTTATGGAGAAGAGGCATTTGAGCTAAATCCGAAAAGGAGGTAAGGATGCAGGCTTGTGGAGTTGGGGACGAAGAGACTTCATCAGCTGCAGCCATGAACGTAGCAGAGGTGCTGGGGTCTCACCCAGATCTCCCTAGGCATGCGGGGTTCCCTTTGCCAAGCTGCTGGGGCTTTGGGTCCCATGGTGCTCCCAGCTCCTCCCCTTCTCTGGAGGCTTGTCCCTGGCTGACCAGAGCACCTCACCAGAGAGATAACCACCTCTCGGTGGCTGACAGCCAGTGATGCATAGAGGGGCACAAAAGGCCAGGCTCCTTGCCTCCTGGTGGGGACAATTCTGCAGTGTGGTGCCTGAAGGTACCACCCCACCCCAGTGGCTCAGGCTAAGGCTAATCTCTTTTCTCTGGCTTCTCTCCCCACTCCCATCCTGCTTCACCTCTTCAGTGAATCACATGTACCCATCCCTACCTCAGGCTTTGCTCTAGCTTTCCCTCCTGCAGCTGCACAGGTGCACTGCCAAGGCTTTCCTGGGATAGCCTGCAAGCTCCCCCATGAGCCACCTGTTCCATCCCCCACCCTCTGCTAACTTCCTCTGCTCCACCCACAACCTTCCCCTTACTGCTTCCACACCTCATACCTTACTTTTGATCTTCCTCCTGCTCTGAAAGCTTACTCTCCATTTGTCCATCTCTTTCAAGATCTAACTCAAGTTCTACTTATTCTACCACCTGTACCTCAGGTGTATTTTTAAGTACTTAAGACAGGTGCCAAAACATATACCTATTTTTTTTTTTTGTCTTTTAGACAATTAGATCAGAACTTAATCATCCAAACAGATGTTGCCACTTTCAAAGTACTCATCTTGAGAGATTAATCACTTCCTCCAATACAGCCACGGCCCATCATAATTTAAGGATTCCACTTCTGAGTTTGCTTCAGAGTATGTCATCAGACACTAGTGAACACACAATAGCCTCCAGCAATTCTCTGTCCTTTGAATTTTTAGGGAATCATACAGAACTATGACTGGCAATTGCAGGTCAGTGAGAGTTTATATGTATTTTGTAATTCCACAATTTACACACTTAGGCCTGGCCCTTGGAAAATAAAACCCTTTATTCCACAACACTGCCCTAAACCCAACCAATCCCAGTGAGGGCAAATATTTGCCCTATGAAAGTGATTTTTCTTTCCTTTATGAGACATTTGTATTCACACCTGATGAGTAATGCAGGTATTGATTTCTTCATTCCACAAATACTTATTAAGCACTTTCCACATGCAAGCACTGTGCTACAAGGTTGTAACATCAGATAAAACATGGTTTTTATTCACATGAGGCTTAGAGTCTACTTGCGGAAAATACAAGTAAATGGACAATATTTTAAAGGATGATTAGGAGTTTACTAGATGAACAACTTGGCAGGGCGCGAGGGCAGGGACTAATTGCAGGAAGGCATAGATAGAATTCTGGCACTGCAAGGCCCCTCCTGTGAAGCGTGGACTAGAGAATGAGCACAGAAGTGAGAGGCACTCAGGCTGCTGAGCGGCCAGCAAGGGCTCAGCTTGAGAGTGATGGGAAGCTACTGAGGGCTCAGGGTGTGAGAAAAAACAACCAACAAAGCAAAACTATATCATGTGATTAAAAACTCATGATATAATTGTGATGTGTGTGCTCAGTACTTGTTCACATGTGCTAGCCGGATTAATCCTCTTAACTCCATGAAAGACACATTCTTGTGCCCACTTCACAGATGAGAAAACCAACATTGAGGAGGTTTGTTAATTTGCTCAAGATCATACAGCTGGCAAGGACCAGAATTGGGATTCAATCTCTCTCTCTCCACATGTCTCAACTCCAAAGCCCAGAATGACCCCCTTAAAGAAACTCAGCAAAAAATATGAACGATACATCATTTCAAAAGAAGCTTTGAATTCTGAATATACATACAGTGTTCAACCTGGGCACAAACAAAGCATTGGAAAGTTAAACAATAATATTGAGCCACTTTATACCCATTTAACTAGTAGGAACATTAATAACCATGCATGCTTCCATCTAATTTGTGTCACTCAACTATCATTAATACATTGATGGCCATATTGTAGATTTACACAAATCTTTTGAAAAAAATATAAAAAATAATATATATCAAGTCATAAAAATGTCTATCCTCCTTTATTGCCTCTAGGAATTTATCTTAAGAAAATATTTCAAAAGTAGACCCAAAGTTTATCATTGCAACATTATCTTTAAAAGTGAAAAATTGTAAACTCCCTATATGTGGAATAATAGGACAATAGTTTGGTAAACCATCATACAACAGCTCAATGGAATATTCCATAGTCATTTAATATGATCTTTACAAGGGTTACATAGCATTATGTAACTGTCACATAAAAAGGTAGAATACAGTACACTATTGACATTCATGAGGAATATGGCCCAATATCTTTGCAAATTCCCAGATAAGTAAAAGCCATTGTAATTTCCCCCTTTAAAATGCATTCCTTAAAAATGTTAAGTAACCCCTTAAGACTCTTAATGTATCTATGAGTTGAATATTTTCTTATAAAACTATATATATGAATTCTGCCAATAAAACAAGCTGTAGATTGCATTATATCACATTATCAGTGTACTTACCCAAATTTACTGAAATATGCAAAAAAACAACACCTTTATCATTTCATGAGAGTTCCTTGCAAGTCCATACACAAGCACAAAAGCTGTATTGAAACACGGCTCCCAGCGATGGTGGCCTGGGCTTGATCAATGACTCTGGATTCTTATCTTCTCACAAGACAGTTTTGAAACCGAAACTTTTCAAAATCAAACCCCTGAAAAATTACAAATTATTGCAATCTTTGAAGTTCCAGGCAAGTAATTGAAATTGAGAATGTCAAATTCAAGCATGTCAACAGTCAACTACCATCCATAATTATAAACTCATTATGATTGCTACTACTTGAAAATGTAGACACGTAACCAATGCTGCTTGGAAACACAAAAAAAGACAGTTGCATTTGGGTGAAAATATTCTAAGCAATATTTTCCTTTTAAAACATTTATTAAGTATTGTATTGCTGTTTCATAATAAATAAAGTTCACACAAAGATTTATTACTCTATAGCCACATTCGTCTATATTGAACCCGTTGCCTTGAGCCCATTGGTATTTTATAATTTTTAATGTGTTTTTATGACTTTAGGGTTACAATAAATGGGTCAAGACTGGAGAATTAGTAGGAACTTGATGCAGAACTAACCATATCATATAGCTTTCAACTAGAGCCGTCAAAATCAGGGGTGTCTTTGTGCCCATGAACACTGGTTACAAAACCGCATACTTGAGTTTCAAAGCTGACTCTCGTTCAATCAAATAAAGAAATGTGTCTATGATTCTTGGCCACCCACTGATTGATTTGATGGAAACTACGGGTTACATCTGGGGCTCTATCTTCATGACTGTTGGAGAAAGGAAGGAAGGGAAGAAGGAAGAACAGAAAGAGGGAGGGAATCATTATGTATTCATGCTAACAAGCATTGTGAATCAGTTTTCTTTTTCTTGTTTTCACAGCTTGTGTTGATCTTTAGCGGTCATTCTACCTGTCACATGCATGTCACCAGAGATGGAAGGGGAGAGGCCGACGGATCAGGTGAGAGACGCTCAGTGTGAAACAGTCAGAACTGGGGCTGATGATCCTCTAGGGGACTCAGTCATACAGAAGCACCTAACTGAGAAGGCAGATGTTTTCTGTTTTTGTGGGAGGAGACAGGGAGGGAAGAGCCACAAATGTTCAGGAGCATGAACTTTGCAATTTGTAAATACTCATTGTTTTTTCACTTAGTATTAATAATAATAATAATAATAATACTTCAGAGAAAGAAATTCTGATGTCAAAGGATAAATTGAAAACAGCCTAAGAGAAACACTAGTAACAAAGATTAGTGGGGATGGGGAATAGCAGAAATCACTGTATTTAGCTTGGAACTCGAAAATTGTGAGTTTTCTGTGAAATCCAATGTCCACATTTTGAAAAATGGAATTTCATAAGCTCTTTAAACCTTGGGGTTATGCATTGTTTTAAATCGACCAAATAAGTTCAATAGAGGAATGGGGAGGAGGCTTAGGACAAGAAGGGAGAAAATTGAGTTATACAAGACGAATAAGTTCTGGAGAGCTAACACACAGTATGTCATGATAATTAACAACCCTATAGCGTATGCTTGAATCTTTTAAGAGGATAAATCTTAAATTAAATCATCTCAACACCCCCCCAACACACACACACTAACCATGTGGAGGTAACTGTCACCTATGTTAATTATCTGGATCATGGTACTCATTTCACCTGTGTACATATATCGAAGTATCAAGTTGTACCTCTTAAATATACACAATTTTATATGTCAATAATATCTTAGTTAAGTTGCCTTTAAAAAGAGAGAGAGAAGGAAAGAATATTTAACACATTTTAGGAGTATTAGTGCCTCATTCTTTACCAAACTATCATTCTACCCCTGCTGGAGTGAAGGGCAGTGAGGAAAAAGAATAAAGCATGCTAAGATCAGACCTCAGAGGGCCCAGGCTTCTACACCCAGCACGCCTCCCGCCCCCGCCCAACTAACAAACTCAACCCCTACTGACTGTCCCCATTGATCAGGCACAGCCAATCCTCATCCCACTGACTCCTCAGATCCACCCTGTTACAGACGGAGACATGGAAATGCAAACAGGTTAGGTAACTAATTGAAGAGTGCAATGAACACTGTGGTTAACTCCCTGACAACCACACCTCCACACTAGTGTAAAACAAGCAGACTACTATGACTGCCAGCCAGGAGCTGCTTCAGGAATGTTCCTGGAACATATTTCTGCTGGCAATCTCCTGGGGAAGGCTTCTCTGTCATGAGAGACCATCCCCGGCAGAGGAACCCTCTCATCATCCTTGGGCAAGGATGTGACTGATGTATCTTTTCCCCAGCAAGGATCACTCTAAGGGGAAGATAGCAAAGACCCTGGGTGGAATCACTGAGCTGCCAAGCTCACCAGCCCCCCAGCCAGCCCAACCTCTGGACTTCATGTTAATGAGATAATAAAATTCCTAAATGTCTACACCAGTATAAGTCAGATTCAATTTCCTTTTCATCAAAAGCATCCTGGCAGATGCAAAAAGCCAGTATCCAAACTCAGGTCTGTCTGATGACCAAGCACCTACTCACTCTGAAAGTTTTCTAGTATGAGAGGCTGTCTCTGATGGGCAGAAAGTCTCGAAGCGTTTCCAGCCCAACAGCTGTAGTGACTCTGGAGTCAGATGAAATCCCAGCACTGACACTCATTGTCCGTGCGTTCGTAGACAGATTACCTCTCTTCCTTATACCTTTTACCTCATCTGAAAAATGGGAATAATATTAGTTCTTGCCATAAAAGATGTTTGAAGACTAAAGGACATTTCCATACAGTAAGTACCCGGTGCCCTTCAGCTGTCATGAGAAAGGGGCCTCATGACTTTTGACACCTAGATTCTTTACAGCATTTTTACGTTTTGAATAAAGTGATTTTATTTTCCCCTGATTTATTATATCTATGTCATAATTAAAATACAGCATTTCCTTGATGTTTGTCCATCTCTGAGCTTTCAGCTTTTTAATTAGTGACTGTCCTCATTCTTTTTCGAGAAAACACAACATCATTGAAGAAAACATTTAAAATGTCACCCATAGTATTGCACTACCTAATTAAACTATTTTCGCTCCTTGATATTACCTCTTGCATGTAACATGTGCGTAGCCACAATGATAGTGACCATTCTACTTTGCTGTTATTTTTACCTAACTCATAGCACATTACTCTGTATTTCTACACATTCTTTGTAAGTATTCATTTTAATAGTTCTATGATATTGGTATAGCACAATTCACTGAACATTCTCCTAACGTTGGTATTTTTTACACAAATTGCTTCCTTATTTATTTTATCTTAAAGATAATGCAGCAGTAAACATTTGTGTTTATATATTCTTTGATTTCTGTGAATTATTTCCTTCAGAAAAATTCCTAGGAGTAGAATTACTGTGTCTCGGGTATGTATTGTCTTTATGCCTCCTGCTGTATAATTCTTTGCAAAAGGATTCTTCCAGTTTGCAACTATAAACTTTATCTTAACTAGTCAAGACTGAAATTGAGTTCCTCTAAGCAGTGACTTGGTTTGAAACATCACAGAAGTCTTTGTACTTTGGTGAAATCAGTATTTTGATTGCCTTGCCATGGTTTCAAGCTTTATAAGTCAAGTTCTGCTTTCTTGCTTTGAAAGTTCCCCCTTGAACCAATCAGTCTTTTTTTCCCCCATAGGCCATGAACTTTTAAAAGCCTGTCTGCTTTTATCTCCCTGTCTCCCTTCATGAATTTAATTGGATTGATATACACCCCCAAGGATTCGTAAATGGCTCAAGGACACGATTTTAAATGGATAATCTAACCCAACTTCATACTTCCTGTGAGAGGCACATTTCTAGTATGGGAGTGAAGTGATACAGTCACTCCATCCAGATGGGGTAGCACTGATTTCCCCAGGTCCTTGGAAATCCACTGACCACTTCATCAATACCTGGGACATTAATTGGTGAGGTAACTAAGAAAAATACATCCCATGCAAAGTTTAAGGTGGACCCTCCTCACTCCTCCATGTAACAAAAATAACTACCCTCCTTTTCCTTTGGAGCATGGAAAGTGGGGTTGGCTATGCAAGGATGGCTCTCTTGGGGCTGTGTATTTTTCTCTGGTTCTGAGTTTACCTGACTCATGGGCAGAAACCTCTCAGTCATAGGCAAGGCAGTTAACACAGCCCTGGATGCTCATAAGGGGACTTTGTCTCGCGTGCTGGGAGGTCTTTCCATCTTCTCATGTTTCTAATGATGATCAACCCTAATATAAATGTAGACACAAAAACACAAGGCACCATGACTAGTTTCTAGAGCAGTCGTTCAGATAATACAGAGCATGCCTATGTTCATTTTTTCCCCTCCAGATCATCATCCACATGAACACACAGCATTTAAAAGTTCTGGTAGAATTCCCAAAGTATGTCTAGAGATCTATTGGAGTTACAAAGCCCAGGTTAAGAAACACTTCAAGTAGAAGGATCTAGAAATAGTTTTTTTTTTTCTGTAAAAGATTAGATAGTAAATATTTTCATTTTCAGGCCCATGTGGTCTTTGTAACAACTACTCAACTCTACTAGTTCAAGAGCAGTCATGGATAATTTCTAAATAAATAGGCACAGCCATGTTCCAATAAAACTTTCTTAGCAAAAAACGAGTCCTGGATTTGGCCTAAGAGCCGTAGTTAGTCATTTACCATCTAGTGTGTGAATGGTAAAGTGGGAAATCCGCCTAACCATCAGCTCTGTACTCTTGCTATCTGCAAGTTGTGTCTGCAAGCCCATTGGTTCATTTCATCAGTGTCTGTATTTATATGTCATGAGATTTAGGATGTAGCTATTGATTCATTCATTCAAACCTGGAAGGGTTTTTGCTACTTACTGTATGCTGTCACAGTACAGGTTTGTCCTTAATTAGTCTTATCTCTATCTATTAAATATGACCCAAGACTTCATTCTTTGGTGACGTAGGTAGAATTAAGAAAATTAAAGCTGAACAGTGGTGGACAGTATAAATCAATTTCCAAGAACTTCTGATGAGCAATTAGATCTAGCCTCTTCTTTGAGATCTGAGCAGATTGATTGGAATGACCTCTCTAGGGATCAATGAAGAGTTGAAGACAGGAAAGCTGTTGGATGTAGAAGAGCATACTGAACTAGAAGCTAATGATTGGTGCTGCGAATGTTTAACTGTGTGACCTTTCCTTGGGCAAGTTGTTTAATTTCTCTGGGACCCAATTTCCACTTCTCCAAAGCAAGGGATTTGTATTAGGTTAACTGGATGAGTCAAATCTGCTCAAGCTTTGAACTTTCAAAGTTTTGTGTCAACCAGTCTATGCTAAGAGGCTTCCAGTATGCCAGAAAACAAGCAACTTAGAGAGATTTCTTCATCTAGTGGAGCTCAAATACACATCCTGTGAAGGTCCCTCATTTTGCTTTCACCTAAAACTAGGACATTTCATTAATCTTGGGAACCATGATGATCATGAAAATGTACCTGACTTAAAAGTCTTCCACCCAAGGTGAAAAGCATACATGCAACTGCAAATTGCAACCCAAGGCAGAGTGCAAACAGAGGGGTGCTCCATGGGAGTCGGGAGAGAAGGTACTGATCCTGACTGCAAGCAGAAGCATTCAAATTGGGCCCTGTGGGATGAGTAGACCTTAATAAACCTGGAAGGGGCGGCAGTGTTAAAAGGCTTTGCTAACAGAGGGTAATTCAAACAGAGAAACATGGTGGGAAGATGCAGGCATCACCCGAACCACGTTCAGAGTAAGGTCACCTCATGAGTGGGTGCACTCCCTGCACCCCATCGCTGTTCGTACTCACCTCCAGCAGCTGAGCAACAGTAATTGTCACAGCAAACGTGCACAGAGGAATTTTTCATTACATATGAATTTTTTTAATGTTGAGGATGAAATTTTGGTTTGCACCTTTCAATTGACTGATCTTTCAAGATCATGGATCCATGGTTTAAAATAAAGTCACGTCTGGGAGCCTGGGTGCCTCAGTCGGTTGAGCATCTGACTTTTGACTTTGGCTCAAGTCATGATCTCACAGTTTGTGGGATCAAGTGCTGTGGGCTCTGTGCTGACAGATTCAGAGCCTGCCTGGGATTCTCTCTCCCTCTCTCTCTTTCGACTCCTCTCCCCTCCTCTCAAAATAAATAAATAAACTTTTAAAATAAATAAAATAAAGTCAGGTCAAAGTGGGAGAATAGTGACTATGGTAAATACGTGACTCAATCTGATATAAAGAATCATGTTGACAAATGAAGTATCAAAAATGACGATATATGGGTCTACTAATAAGCCCAATACCAGCAATATCATTTCAGTAAAACATCACCTAACATATGAAATGAATGTTATTAACTTGAATGCTATTGATATTTTTGTCTTATTTATATTTAATTAGATTTTTAATGGTTGTATGACAAATATAAGCATACAGAATTCATATTTTCACATTTTTATATAGCTCTCTATAAAAATAATTTAAGTCAACACTTGGAGTCTGTAAGAATTTTTTAAAGGTATTTATTACTCAATCTTCTAAATATCACATTATATGAACTTAAAGTTTATTTCTTCATATATCAAAAGGAGATGGTAATTGTTTATTTTGCAAAGCTATTCAGAGGATGACAAGAGGTCCAGAAAACTTAAAATGCTACATAACATCAAGGAGATAAAACAGTATTTATTGTTAAATAGATACAAGTGAAAATCCCAAACAGCCACCCCGTATCTACCTCTCAGCCTACATAATCAGGGCTCTTGGCAAAATGATTTTTCTGGGTAAAGAAAAAGGACTCACGATTTAGATGGGTTTCTTGGGGAGCCCTACACATACAGCAAAACTCTACCTGCCTGACTGCATCGTTATTCCTGTAAGTTCAGAGACACTCATCAGTTAAGTTAGGGCTCCTTCCATTTGGAACGAAACTCAGTCCAGGGTAAATGCAGCTGCCAGTTCATAACACTGAAGCTTCACGGAACTGTTTGCAAGCAGATGATGACAGAATGAATCTTGAAATATAAACTGGAAAGTCTTTTGATGGAGGCAGGTTGGCAAGATTTTCTATAGAACATTCTTTTGCATCAAGGAATCCAAATAGGATGCATCTTGTAAAACACTCAATTCCAGCTGGACTCAGGGAGATGGGTGCACGCAGGAATCACAAGGCAAGTGTGTGTCCAGCTCAAACTATGGAAGACAGTGATGTGGATGCAGGATTTCTGCGTGAAATGGCTCACTGATATCCATCCATTAGTATTCACTGAAGAGAGGTGGGTCACCGCCATCAATGAAAATAAAATTTGGATAAGCCAAGCATTAACTAGTAATTTCAGGAATTGAATATTTTCATCTGTCGTACCAATGTGGCAGTTCCTTATTCAAGATGAATCAATTCCTATTTCTTGGGTGTTCAGGGAGTGACTGGTACTGAAGGTTTTGAGTTTCAGTTGCACTATTTTAATGATAGTGACATTTTCCTGGCTGATAAAAGTTTTTATACTCTCCAAGAATTTTTTTGAACTTCACAATAAGGTGGAACTACAATTTTTTAACTTGACATAGATACCTCTGAACTATTAATGCTGGAAATTTTGTTCAACTTCACTAAGCAAAATCAGTCCTTATAATTACTGTTTCCTTCAGTCGTCTCAAATGCCTGACAAATTACTCTAGCTGATACATTCTCCTCAAACAAATATGCTCTCCCAATTCACCTCTGGGGAAAGTTTGAGCAACTGGACCTCCACATTTTGTCAGGAGTTATGTATTCTCTACCTCTCACTAGGGGTAGGGTCCTCTTTACCAGGTGAGCAGCAAGTAACTGGTTTCAAAGCCCCCTCTTATTGCCCACTTTTCTGGACCACTCCTGGTACCAACTCTTGAAGGTTGGCAGTCAAACTGGATTCTTCAGAAGCAGACTTGGAAATGGAGTTTTGCATACAAGGTGTTTCTTAGGGATCAAGAGCTGTGGAAGTGAGAGGCAGGCAGGTAGGACTGGTCAGAGGGAGAAATCAAACCAATACATGCCCAACACAATCTTGGCCAGCACTGCAAGGAGCTCAGGAGTGTATATGACCCGTCAGGGCTATCCCACATGGGACTGAAATGGTTGGGCCTCTATAGCCACCTCAATCAGTCACTGTATGAAGCAGATCTGTCGCTGATGCAAGGCCTGAAGATACTGACAACTGGGAAGCCAGTGGTTTCTTGAAGCGGGATCTTGACAGTGCACCTTTGTACCCACCACAGTCCACCCCTTGTACTGTCCAGAACCACTTCTTGATGTCCATTTGGGAGCAACCCTTAGGATTCCAGAGAACACTTCTTCCTGGAGAAACTCAGGGGAAGTTTTGAGTGATGAATCCTATCTCCTCACATTGCATCTGTTATAAGGGACACAGTGGATACTCAGCCCTTCCCTCTTCTGCTATTCCCTACTTGAGTCCTCTTATCTACAGCCACCACATCTATGGGCCCCCATGGTTTACCTAGGGTCATGACCCAGACCCTCCTCCCTGAGTAGTATGAGTGCCTGGCCACAACGACCTTCTCAAACCACGGTTGCAGCCTCACAATTGGCCAGGGGAGTACCAAGAGGCACCCAAGTGTATCACCTGAGGGCCACATATATTCCTCCTTGCTTCCATTGTATGATGGCAGCCCTTCTTCTAAAAGCACATGGGCCAGGCCACCTGGCTTCTTGAAGCTTTTAGCCACTGTAACACACACGCTCAGGATTGTTTCAATCCACTTGACTGGAATCCACCCTCACCATGAGCCCTCCCAGGGAGAGCCAGAAAGCAGGGCTCCTGAAAGACTAAAGCTGACCTAATAAGGAGCTCAAAACTGAGTCTCCACAGTGGAGACTCTCTCCTTTGAGCCTCTACTCTAAGCATTTAAACTTGGCTGGCACATCATCTTTTTCTAAAGTGAGATTCCAGTTTTTAAAATCCAGTTTAAAGAAAAATCAACTCTTAAAGCAGCATTCTGCCCCTGAGCCCCTTCTAACTTCTACAACGATCCAGGGCTGTGAGCCTCTTCACTCCCCTCTGAATGTTATTCCCATGCAGCCCTGGCCCTTCTCACCACGGGCTCATAGAAGGCAAAAGGAGACCCAGTAGGATATGAGAAGTACTATTTTCACTCTAGAGAACTGGAAGAACAAAAAGCTATCTGCATAGAAACTCACAAGAGAACCCGTAGAAGCTCTCTTATCATGAAAAATGTCTCATTCATTTTAGTATTAAAATAACACCACATCAAAATGGTATATGGGAACAGTCCTTTATTATCTTTGAAATGCCTTTCTGGAGCATTGTTATCTCACAGAGTCCTCCCAACAGCTCTTTGAGGTAGGTGTCTATTTTGCCAGCTTATCACAAAGTGGTTCAGTCACTTGTCCACAGCCAGCATGTGGAAGGAGTCTGAGGACAGAGGTCTTAAAATCTTCTGGGGCTGGATAAGGGACCATAGAGAAATGTCTTTCTGTGCCCTCCTGCCACCACTGCCTTACAGGGACGGGGTCTCATCAGTGGCCTTGCCAGGACATGAGATGCTGTAGTACCTCTCTTACCTCCGTCAGTGCCCTCCAAGGGCCCCCCAGTGAATGCAAAAGCATATACTTGTTTTGGAAACCCAGCTTCACGCAGACTTTACCTCTATGCCCCTCCTGTCTATTTTCAGCACCTCTCCTGGGGTATCACAGACAGGATTTACAGTCTGGGCACCATGCAGTAGTCTCTGAGTTGGGGGGGAAGGGTTGCCAAAGTTGAGACAGAACACTCTCTCGGTCCCACTCCTCAGGCACAGTCCACTGCTGTATAGCTGAGAATTTTCTCAGGAGAAAAAAACTGTTCTCACCATTGCTTCCATCCTTCCCAACCTCCTTCATCAGAAGCTCAATAAGCCCTGATAGATAGCAAATGGTCTGGCTCTCAGAGCATCCCCACAGTTCTGGAGAGGTCCTGGCTGGGGGTCCACCATGCGCCTGCTCAGGTCATATCCACAGAAGGTGAATGGTTTGTTAAAGAAGACCTTTCCTATATCTCCCTCTCCAACATCTCCCTGAAGGGCCTCATTTTCTCAGGTGCAGCTCAGGTCTGCGTCTTTGGGCTTTCTTTACTGGTCTGATAAACTGCAAATTCAGGTGGGAGGAGGTCTATTTTACTGTTTTATCAACCCTTTACTTTGAGATGCATACATTGCAGAATCTTTCCTGGGGTAGTTTTGACAGGAAAGTCCCTAGCGTTTGAAATCCCACACTCACCACAGACAGAGAAAGGCTCCCGGGGAAAGGCGTTGCTGAGAGGAGTCAGAGGAGTGGGGTCTTCTGCTCGTCAGTCCCGTTTGCTGCAGATGTGCAGTGAGCTCTGGGGGAACCGAGCTGCCAGGGCTCTTAGTTTCCCAGCAACAGAGAACTTGGGGCCTCAGCTCAACCGGAACGGCATTTATTGCAAGGGTGATCGGAGGATGGTTGGTCTGAGAAGCCAAGTGCACAGCTAACGACCCACCCCAGGGATGACGGGATTAGGAGCTCATCTCTGCAAAGTCACACGAGGTCCCCAAACTTCTGCACACATCCCTCTCCTGCCTCTACCCAAGACATGGTGCAGGGGAGAATTCCCCCGGAGTGCCAGGCTCTGTCCCAATGGCAAATGTGCCCCAGAGAGGAGAAGCTCTGTTCCTTGACTCGATTTAAGACAGGGAGCTTCCCTTCCACCAGACCAGTACAAAAAGATTCCAGAATAAGGCAGTAGAAATGGCATAGATTTAAAATCAGGCAGATGAGCTCAATTTCCTGGCTCAGCCACTTACCGGCTGCATGATCTTGGACAATTGATGTAACCAGTCTGGGTCTCAGTTTTCTCATCCATTTGATGGGGGTAACATTTTGTATCTCACAAAGTGGTTGGGGAGAGTTTTAAGAAAATTAAAACATAAAACAGCTGGCCCCGAGCAAGAATTCGATAAAAGCTATTTCCTCTCACCTACTTCCATCCCAAGCTTCTGCATGTCATTGGTCCATCACAGGTCCAGCCTGGGGTGCAGTGAGAACCCTTCTCCAAAGGGATAGGCTGTTATTGTTAGATGGAGGGAGGGGGCTGAGCCCACATCAGCATTTCTTCGGCAGCTGAGGGCAGGAACCTTGGACTTGGACCCCAGCAGTGCACAGGCATACTATTTGAGCCCCCACCCAAAGAGCCCCGACAGCTGAGAGAACTCCAGCTTAAGTTATCTGACACTCACCTTATGAAAGCAAAAAACAAACAACAAACAAACAAACAAACAAAACCACAACAGAATCAAGGATGGACGAGTGACTTTTCCCAGTCCAGCATTCCTAACTACTTAGGCCAGACAAAAGATTTATTTATTAATTTTTTAACCGGAAAATTTATTCTCTTCCCACTGGAAAGAAATAGGCAATGCCTAGAGAAAAAAGGCTCCCTTTCATATTTTCTTTATGGGATGAAAGTCTGATGAAATTAGCACAAGCAAATATAAGCCCGAATACACCCCTCAAAGGCCCCCCGCCCATGTGGAACATGTTTGGAGAGAAAACTGGGCCCAAGACCATCACTTTGCCTCCTGTTCGAGAGTGTGGTGATGGGACCCCAGCCCTGAAGTTAGACGAAATATTTATATGTCTGCAGTTTTTAACTACAGTCCTGATCTCAAATATTCCATGCCGTTGCCCCACAAACAAATATTTGCCCAGGTGATAAATGTGAATTTAGAAAATGCGGTGGGGCAAACATAGGCCCACTGTGCTCAGAGGCTCCATCAGCCCTGGCTTTCACAGTTGGGCTTGAAAAGCCCCTTGTTGACTCTCATGGTGTGTCCTCCAGGCGCTAACGGGACGCCAGCACCTTACCTTGCAGGGTGTTGCTGCTTTCTTCACAGAGCTTGAGGCCCAGGCCTTCTTAAACACACATACACGTGCTGTCTATGGCAACGTGAGTGGTGACTGGGCCCCTGAAAAAATTTCCAACAGAGTCAAGCTCTTGGAACACTTAGTAGCAATTTTTCTCTTGGTTTTGATGCTTTGTTTTTTTAATTCTCATATCCAGCCTGTCGGGTCCTGTCATGGGAATAAGAGATGGGAGGTGAGATTCATCTGAGCCGAGTAGCAACCCGCAAACCCCTCTCCACCCTGAGGTTCAAATGCCAGCAGGCCCCCCGGCTGCTCAGCCCTGGCTGAGGATTAGCTGTTTGACTTCTACTGGCTGAACCACTCCCTTTGCAAGATTCAGTTCTTACCTCAAGGCAATACCTCAAAGTGCCCATTTCTTGGAGAAACATGTCCTTTAGCAACACTTCACATGCAAGTACAAATTAGTTTACCTAATTACCCTTTATCAAGAACTATTTACTTAAGTCTTCTGTTTTACCCTCTTGCATAAATTATTTAGCTTTTGTGTGAAATATCACTTACAATTTCTTTGCTTATTTGATGAGTCTTCAGGTATGTTGACCAGCAGTAAAATAGAAAGTAAAATCGAAGCAAAAGGAAGTGAAATAAAGTGAATAACGTTTCTTTAATTGGGGCCTAAAGCTCTCTCTCTAGGCCTAGAAGTTTCCATGTGAAGTACCTTTATCATCTTAGCCAGACAAGTGGTTGCTTAGTAACTCCTCTTATCAATGATTTAGGTTTTCTCCTGATTGTCTCGTAAGATGATAGTACCTTTGGTACTTTCTTTTTCTTCCCTTCCAGTTGTAATGAGAAACGATTTTGTAGAAGGTCACTGTCCAGAAATATACTTTCATTTACATGCACACCTTCTCACTAGCATGTGCCCGCGGCAGAATTTGTACAATAATTAATGTTAATCTTCCAACAGCGGTTTGCAAACTTTAGTACACATTAGAATCTTCTGGGGAAATTTTTAATAGCACAAAGGTGCAGGCCCTATCCTATTTCAAAGGGCCTGAGGTTCCATATTCTTTCCTAACATGCCAGTGGTGGAGACCCACTCCCAGAGCCTGCATCCGCTTGCTACAGAATCATCAGAACCCGTAGTTCTCAGGTGTCCGCTTGCCGATGCCAATCAAAATCAGATCGATGCCTGAGTTTCGCATGTGGCTCCAAGGAGACTTCTCCAATAATTCATCACGACCCCGGACCCAGGCACAAGCAGACTTCCTGGAGGCCCTGCATCAGCTCTTGTATGCCACGTACACAGATGGGCTCTGATGGCAGTGTTTGGGTCCTGGCTCCCAGGAGACACATTCTACAGAAGATGAACCTCACAGAGAGTGAGCTAAGTCACACCACGGGGAAAACAAGGTCCGAGTCTCACTTTCTTCAAAGCTGAGACATCAGTTAGCTAGTAAAACTCATTTTGCAACAGGGCTGTGAGACACTGAAATTCACTGCAAAAACAAAACTGCCATGGCATTTTCTTCTCTGGAGAATTTAGGAGTTCAGAGAGCCATCTCTCTGGAGTAGTTGAAAGCACAGATCTGGCTGCCTATACGTGACTTGAATTTCTGTGATCTTCAGAGAAACCTGAACTGCTTCCTGGAATGGTTTGGAACGGTTTCTCCATCCTATAGTACTAGCTCAAACAGGCCAATACAACAGAAATGCAACTTTTCTAAATGCGCACAAGAAATAAAAAATGAAAGATGATGAAGGCAGAAAATACTCTAGACCCTGGCAGCATTTCTGCTTCCAAGTTCATCTCTTCTTCCAAAAAAAAAAAGAGCAAACTGATCAATATTTTTTTTGCTTTTTTTTTTTTTAAAGAAGAAACAGGGCACCTGGGTGGCTCAGTTGGTTAAGCGTCCAACTTAAACTCAGGTCATGATATCTCAGTCCGTGAATTTGAGCCCTGCATCAGGCTGTGTGCTGACAACTCAGAACCTGGAACCTGCTTCAGATTCTGTGTCTCCCTCTCTCTCTGCCCCTCTCCTGCTCACACTCTGTCTTTCTCTCCTTCAAAAATAAATAAATATTAAAAAAATTTTTTTAAAAAGAAGAAAGAT
Source organism: Cryptoprocta ferox (assembly GCA_028646485.1). NCBI lineage: Eukaryota > Metazoa > Chordata > Mammalia > Carnivora > Eupleridae > Cryptoprocta > Cryptoprocta ferox. The sequence goes on along the minus strand of CM053574.1, from coordinate 80,632,048 downwards.
GTTTACTAAGCTATGGTTTTAAAAATGAGGTGCCTAGAAAATATGTGTCATCCTTCCCTCAGCTGGAAAGACCCATGGAGTAGACACTCAACTGCTACAAAGCTCATGTCCCAAGTAGAAGCACCTCTTGGCCACATTGACATCCTCACAAATCACTGGAAACAGAGCTTTGTAGAGTAGACAAGAAAAATGCTGGAGTTACTGGGAACTCTACTCAGAGATGACCTAGACTCTATAGAGATCATTTCTATACCTTCAGATGTCCCTGGGCTAGAAACTCATACTGAAGGTGTAGCAAGAATCTAGACTCCAGAGGTTTAAACTTAGAAATGAAGCTTTACAACAGGGTCTAAAAGTGGTTATCTTGTATGAGTAACACTTTTATAAGCATTATCATCTGTTGTTTCACAACTAGAGAAGAAAGGAAGACTGACAAATGGAAGGCTGTCCATCACAATATATAGAAGGAATGGGCTTTGGATTCACACAGAGCTGTGTCTGAGACCTGGTTTTGCCACCTTCCAACTGTGTGGTCTCAGGAAATGTTGTTTAGCTTGTCCAGACCTCAGTTTGCTCATCTTTAAAACAAAGCAGCGAAAGTATCTGCCTCATCAGTTGCTGGGAGGATTAAATTCAATGACATGATGCTTGGAACATGGCACCCACACAAAGAAAGTGCTCAGTAAGCATCAGTCACCATTTTGGATCTATGAGGAAACAAGATGACTTTATACTTTAAGCAAAATTCTCAAGTCACTGTAAAGCTGCTAATTGTAAGAAAGAAAATGGAGTTGTAGAAGGTGGTGGAAGCATCCTTCCTATTATTTCTTCTAAAAATAAAATGTATAGGGAACTTAATTAATTATTTATTGAGTATCTGAACTACATGCCAGGGACTATTCTTGGCATTACTGGGAAATCAAATATGGTCTGTACTCTAGAAGAGGCTACAACCCAATTGTTGGACAAATCATACAATTATCTAACTGTACAAAGAAAAATTAGGTACAAAACTAAATGATATGTTCAGTGAAGAAAAAATTAGAAAAATCAGATTAATGCCAGCTTGGGAAAAGCTTTTTGAAGGCAGTGGGCTTGGGAGAGGGCCTGAGACGTAATTAAGATGTCTCACATTTCTGTTCACATCAGTCACCATGGGGCATCCAACTCTCTAGGCCATGCCCACCTACTGTAGAGGTCTGTATACCCCGACACCAACTCAGTCTCACCCTCTTCCGAACCTACCAAACCCTTGCCCTGTGCCCTCTGATCTTATGACTGAAATACTGAAATCTAAATCTCTTCTCTGAGAGCCCTTGTCACCTTCTTGCCCTAACTATGCCTAGCTCCCACCTAACAAGGCTGATTCTCCTGCACCTTCTCAAGCAGCAGCCCTTTATTGCACACACTTCAGAATTACCCACCTGGCCGGGGTCCTCTGCGCCTCCTCCAGCTTCTTCTCCCAAACCTCTGATGAGTCTAATGCACATACTCTCAGAACAGAAGTCCTTTTTGTGTCATCCACACACGGCCTGAGCCCATCCCCACTTGTTGAAGGCTTTAGCACTGGGTTGATGGTTATTCTTTTCATCATTTCCCCTGTGACAGAATAATGCCCCTCTTACACACACACACACACACACACACACACACACACACACAGATGTCCATGTCCTAATTCTTGGAACCTGTAAATATGTTACCTATGATCCTATCTTCCTCAAATTCATATGTTGAAGCCTTAACCCCTAGTCCTCAGAATACGACTATATTTGGAGATAGGGTCTTTAAAGAGGTAATTATGTTAAAATGAGGCACATGGTTAGACCATAATCCAATCGAACTGGTGTCCTTATAAGAAGAAGAATTCTGGACACACAAGGAGACATCAGGGATGTGCACACTAAGGAAAGACCATATGAGGACACAGCCATCTGCAAGGCCAGGAGAGAGTCTTCAAGAGAAACCAAATTTGCCAACAGCTTGACCTTGGACGTCTAGCCTCCAGAACTGTAAGAAATAAACTTCTGTTGTACAAGCCCCCAGTCTGCGGTATTTTGTTATGGGAGCAGTCTAACACACATGGCAAAGGGAAGTTGTAGATGAAATTAAGACTGCTAATGAGCTGACTTTAAAACAGAGATTATCTGGGGCGCCTGGGTGGGTCAGTCGGTTAAGGGTCCGACTTCAGCTCAGGTCATGATCTCACTGTTTGTGGGTTCGAGCTCCACATCAGGCTCTGTGCTGACCGCTAGCTCAGAGCCTGGAGCCTGCTTCAGATTCTGTGTCTCTTTCTCTCTCTGCCCCACCCCTGTTCACGCTCTGTCTCTCTCTGTCTCTCAAAAATAAATAAAATGTAAAAAATAAAAAAAATAAAAAAAACAGAGATTATCCTGGGTTATCCGGATGGGCCCAATCATAAGCGTCCTTAAAAATGGAAGAGGAGAGGTCGCCTGTGTGGCTAAGTTGGTTGAGTTGCTTGGTTGGCTAAGTTGGTTGGTTGCCTTGATTTGGGCTCAGGTCATGATCCCAGGGTCATGGGATGGAACCCTCATTGGGCTATGCACTAAACGACGAGCCTGCTTGGGATTCTTTCTCTCTCTCTCTCTCTCTCTCTCTCTCTCCCCCTATGCTCCTTTCCCCTACTGGCACATTCTCCCTCTCTCTAAAATAAAAAAAAAATGCAAGAAGGAAACAGAGAGGTCAGAGTGATACCATGAGAGAAAGATACAAACCACTGTGGCCAGCACTGAAGTAGAGGATGGGCCACAGACCAAGGGATATGCAGGCAGCCTCTAGAAGGTTAAAAGGGTAAGGAAACAGATTCTCCTCCAGAACCTCCAGGAAGAAAGACAGGCCTCCCAACACCTTCCTTTTAGTCCATGACACTTGTGGTGGTCATCTACAGAAAATAGTCATCCCGTATATGCAGCCTCACCATCTTTACTTGTTTTTCCCTCTTGTACTCATGTGGAAGAACCACGTCTGGGGAAGATCCACCAGACCATTCCGTAACTGTACTCAAGCACCCGAACGTGGCTCGAGGACAACATTCTGCAAGGCTCCATGGCCTCAGTTTCAATCCATGACTAATAATCTCAAGAGAACCCTCAGTGCTGTCAGGCAATCCTACCACATTCCCCTCCATTCACGCATTCTCCAGGATGTGGATCTCATTCCTGAATACTGATCTTGAGCTATCACCTCTTATAGGAATTCCTCCTTACCTCTTCCTTGGCCACGCCAAAGCTGACTGAGGTATCTCTCCTCGGGGGTCTTAAAATATTCTGCGCATGTTATTGCACTTACCATCTTAGATTATAATTATTGGTACCCTCACTGGATGGCGAGATCCCTGAGAGCAGAGACCAGGTGCTTTTCCATGCCCTGCAGTAAGCCTAGAGTCCAGAACAGAGCAGGTCTTCATAAGTGTTTGATGAATGTATGAAGAAATGAATGAGTGAGCCAACAAATAATGTGGAAGGAAAGAGGCATAGAGTAAGCCAGGTGACCTGCAACAGTATATAGTAGTTTCTTTAAACTCTGAACCACTTTTTCCCAAAAGAATAGAAGCCAGAGTGGCTGGCTGACCTCCCAAGTCCATTAGCACACTAGGCAAACATCCTGACACAGCCGTTGGAAAGTGAGTTATATATATTTGTTTAAATCAGGATAGATTTCATTTGGAGATATTCTCAAGTCTGGAGTCATGAAATCTTAGAAGAGGATGAGGACTTTGAGGTCATTTAATTTCATGCTCTGGGCTTGTCCAGCCTGATCTGAGAGGAGTGACCTTGGCTTCAGAGCAGTGCTGTTTGCTATTTTGGTGGATTTGTTATTATATCAATTATTTTGAACCCAAGTTGTCTAGAACATGAAAAAATTCACCTTAAAAGAAGCCAATTAAAATTGGCCACTTTCACACATTTTCCGGATTTGAAAAGTTAACACAGAAACAGAGGGAATGGAGGGATATTGGAACCAAAGTCAGGAAATTGAGGCCTATAGGCTCCCATGTGTGCTTGTGCAAACCACTGAACCTTACCGAGTTTTCATTCCAGACAATGGAGGTTACTGTACCTCCATTCCCCTCCCCAGACCTGACTACATTAGGTAATGCCTGTAACTACACTGTGCTCCCAGGAGAGTGGATATGAGCAAAAGTTATACTGTTGTAAATATTCCAGCAACAGTAAGAAACTAATGGCCCTTTCTTGTAATTTTTTAAAAAATCATAAACCACATGATTTGACCCAGCCAAGTGGTAAAAAATGTCCCTCGTGATTTGACTCAGCCAAGTTGTGAGAAATGTAGCTGACCACAGCGACTTACAGGATAACAAATGGAAACTTCTGGATTTGGGCTGCTTTTCACTAGACAGAAAATCAAATGCAGAAATACAGAACACACAATGTCTCTGGGCCAGGCCTTTGAGCTTTCCGTGGTAAACATTTACTTGTTAAAAATGCAACACAACAAAAGCAAAAACAAAATGTGTATTTGGCACCTACACAGTGCACAGTGCTGGGCCAGGTCAAGGTAGATGAAGATGATGACTTATCTCCTCTAGAGACGCTCACAGGTGATGGTGGGGAGACAAACCACAAGGATGACAAGCACTCCTAACGAGGCACTATGGGAATGAGAATGCCATCTGGTAAAATTTCTAGTCCCTCTTCTAGGCAGGGGCTAGTTGCTTTGGTCAATAAACATTAGAGAAAATGATATGGGCAGAAGCATTTAACTGTCAGCGTGAGACTCGGTGGAGTTTCCTCTGATATCCTGGTGCCTGTGGAAGTAGGAACTGAAACTAAGTGCAACACTGAGCCAATGCACGAGGTCAGCCACCTGGGAGAGGCCCTCAAAGCCACAGCAAACTGTCGAGACTAGAACTCGGTGGTTGTTGTTTGGGACCTGTGAGGTTTAGGGAGCATTTGTTGTCCGGCTATCCTGACTACAGGGGAGGTACTGCAAAGGAAGGTGTTTGAGAGAAGCCCCTTCACCATCTGCAGCGGAAAGGATGGGAACCAGAACCTTACCAGAGGCATTACCGCAGCAACTAGGGCTGCTCTGTTTTGTTCTTGGTGTTCAAGGACTCAATCGTTTCTTCATAATCTGCCTGCTTCTCTGACACTCTGCATTCTTGCCTAATAAGCTTCTTCTGCAACCTGTGGTAGGAAATAGGTCTTCACATCCAGAATCACAGGTGCAAAAGACAATCTTCTCTACTTGTTTCAGGAGACCCTTATAAATTCAAAAGGCAGTGACTCCATCCATGGCAAATTTGAACCTAACAGCATTTTTTTTCAGGTATAAAAATAAGAAAATGTAAGAGCTTAGTGTCTTCCTTGAGTGATTTCTCCTCCACTTATCCAAATATGCTGTCTTAAGAAACCATCTGCTGGAGAACTCTGGAATACTATCTATGTACATCACCTTCCTTCAGGAGTTTGGAACATCCCTAAGGACAGTTGGAAGACACACAACAAGCAGACCGATCTACTTGCAAGATGTCTCTACAGGACAACTAACTCAAAGTGTTGGAACCCCCTGGCTTGCTTGGTATCTGGCTCAAAACTGTATCCAACAGAGTGAGATGACTGGTTAAATACAACACAGATTTTTAAGAGTTATTGAGATGTAATTTATATATTATATAATTGACCCATTTAAGTGTACAGTTTGATTAATTTGATTTTTTTAATGTTTATTTATTTTTGAAGGAGAGAGAGAGACAGAGGATGAGTGGGGGAGAGGCAAAGAGAGGGAGACACAGAATCCAAAGCAGGCTCCAGGCTCCCAGCTGTCAGCACAGAGCCCAACGCAGGGCTCGAACCCACAAGCCATGAGATCATGACCTAAGCCAAAGTCGGATGCTTAACCAAATGAGCCACCCAGGCACCCCTGGTTTGATTAATTTAAGTAAACTTACACACCAGTATAACCATCACCCTAATCCAGGTCTGGCACACTTCTGTCACCTGAAGGCTTCCTCACACCTGTTTACAGCTAATGCTTGCTCTCATTCCCACCCTTAGGCTACAGTTTTGCCTTTTCTAGAAATTTCATCTAAATTGAATCATTGCGACACAGAGTCTTTTATGTCTGGCTTCTTTCATTTAATATAACATTTTTGAGTTTCATCCATGTTGTGACATGTTTTAGTAGTCCATTCCTTTTCACTGCTGAGTAGTATTCTATGATACAAATATATCACATTTTGTTTGTGCATCGGGTGATAAACATTTGGACTTCGGGCTATCATGCATAATGCTACTCCGAGCATCTATGTACAAGTCTTTGTGTGGGTAGATATTATCATTTCTCTTGAGTGGATACCTAGAAGTGGAATTGCTGGGGTTGTAAGGTAAATTTATGTTTAAGGTTTTCTTGTTGTTTTTTAAGTAGGCTCCATGCCCAATGCAGGGCTTGAACTCACAACCCTGAGGTCAAGAGTTATATGCTCTACTGACTAAGCCAACCAGGAGGCTTTATGTTTAAGTTTTAAGAAATGGTCAAACCGTTTTCCAAAGTGACTGTGACTGTACTATTTTACATTATTACCAGCCATGTATATAGGTTTCAGTTTCTCCACATTCTCTCCAAAACTTGGTACCATCAGTCTTTTTGATTAGAGACATTTAAATGTGGTGTTGTTTATATTTCCTTAATGATTGATCTTGCTAAGCATCTCTTCCTGGGCTACTTTTTTTTTTGGCCATCTATGTATTTTCTTTGATAAAATGTCTATTAAATATCTTGTCTATTTATTTATTGGATAGTTTGTCTTATTGGTGAGTTGTAGGAGTTCTTTACATGTTCTGGATATAAGTCTCTCATGAGAGACATATGATCTGCAAATCTTTCCTCTCAGTCTGTGGTTTGGTTTTCATTCTCCTATAAATGTTACTCAAAAGTTAATTCTGATAAAGTCCACTTTATCCTTTCTTTTTTCTTTTATGGATCACACATTTGATGTCATATTTAAGAAATTTTTGCCTACAACTAGGTTGGAAAGATTTTTCCCCTATGATATTTTTTTCTAAATGTTTTATAATTTGAGCTCTAACATTTAGATTTATGATCTACTTTGAGTTCATTTTTGTGTATAAAGTGAAGAGTCTAAATATTTTATATCTGTTGCTATTGTTTGTTTTTTTGCATATGGATATCCAATTTTTCCAGTTTCATCTGGAAAAACTGTTCTTAACTCCATTCTTGAAAAGACTATCCTTACTCATTTGCATGCTTTTCAAAAATCAATTAACCACAAGTGTGTGGGTTTATTTCTGGACTCTAGTGTCTACCGTTGACCTACATGCTATCTGTATGCAAATACCACATGTATTTGATTACTGTACATCTATAATAAGTTTTGAAATCAGGTAATGCAGGTCCTACAACTTTGTTCTTCTTTTTCAACATTGTCTTGGCAAATTTAGGTCTTTTCCATTTCCAGATAAAGTTTGAGGGTGATCAAACACTTTTTTTTTTAATTTTTTTAGATTTTTTTTGAGCACTACAGTTTTTACCTTATGGAAACAATTCTGTATTCCTTCCATGTCTTTTTTTTTTCCTGAGAGGTGAGAATTCAATCTGACTTGAACAAGAGAGATTGTCGATGGTGTAAAGTATCTAAGATGATGCCTAAAGTATAACAACACTCCTCCCTTTTCTCCCTTCCACACCCTCACTTGCTTTTCCCCCAGAAGGTGGGAGTCAGAAAAACATGGATTTCACTTCTGCCTCTGTAACTTACCAAGTGGACAACCTTAGGCAATTTATTTAACTCCCCTGAGCTTAGTTTCTAGATCTGTAAAATAGAGATAATAATATCTACCTCATAGGGGTGCCCTGACTATTAAATGTAATACTCCAGGTACACAGAAAGGTTTAACAAATACTTTATAGATAAATGAATGAATGAATAAATAAATAAATAAATAAATAAATAAATAAAGAGTTGGTGTTTACTCAAGCTTTATGACAAAATGAACCAATGACAAACACTCTGTGGCTTCATGATTAAATAAATATTTGGGAGACAGAACTCATTTTCCAGTTTCCCACATATATTCCTAGGAGAAAACTAACGATCTGATTCCACTTACCTTTGGCACTAGTAGAAAGGATATTCAACACTCCTCCCTCAAGAGTCCTGGCTGAGATTTTCAGAATTCGGGCTCTGCGTTTCTCTTTCGTGTGTTCCACATAACGCCCCTGTAGCTCAGTACTGCCTTGAGTCCTGGGCAAGAGAGAGAGCATGCTCTTGGCCTTTAGGGGTGCCAGATGTAGCAAATAAATGTACAGATGCTCAGTGAACTTTGAATTTCAGATAAACAGTAAACAATTTTTAGTATAAGTGTGTCCCATGCGATTTTGAGGATATGCTTGTCCTAAAAAGTTGGTCATTGTTTACCTGAAATTTAAACCAAATTGTGCGTCCTGTGCTTTCGGGATATAAACACGCTTAACACAAACAAACAGAACATGTAGTAAAGAAATACACGGGCCCTCTGTCATCTGTTATGCAGGCCTGGTGTTCATCGGTGGCACAGCATAGCCTGTCACCATAAACATTCTCTCTTATAACTAAACCATTCTGTTAGCGAACGCCAGTCAGGCCCCAGGGAACCACTTGTCCACACCTCTTGCTCTTTTGTCCTTGAAATAAAAGGCAACTGCATCCAAATGCTGTGAAGGTCGGTGCATCAGGCTGCTGCCAAGGTCAGAGGTGGACACTGCTTCAAAGTGCCCCGAATGTTTGAGTGGCAGAAGCATGAAGGTAAAAGACAAATTAACCTGCCAAGAACTTCCTCTCAGATAGCACGGATGACATCAATTAAATACTGCTTCCCGGGAGTGCCGGGTGGCTTATTTTTGCCCCAGAGCTCTGGGGGTACTTGCAAACCAGCAGGTCATTCCTGACATGACAACACTTTGCAATATTAAACAGCTCATATTACTCTTAAATTTGTGTGTTTATAAACATGCACATGGCATGCATAAACCATGATAACAATTCTTTACGTTGGCCACTAAAGAGACGTGTAACACTAGAAATGCAAACAGATTTATTTTTACAAGCATGTAATAGGACTCAGATATTTTAAAAATTAAAAACTCAGCTCCGTGTAAATCATTTTGATTGGATGTGCCTTTTAATTTTATTTGCCTCTTAATTTTAAACGGTTACTGTGACTATTTTAGGAGAAAAATAATGATTAAAATGTATATAAAATACTTAAAAATTTTCACATTTAATACCATTCATTTTTTAAGTAAAAATATATTTACTTCATCAAATAATTACAATGTATTTTAAGACTGGGTGTCTTTTTTATCCAGTGAGCAGAAATGATGGGAAATTTTTTATTATAACGTAGTGGTTGGGCTGAAATAAGGCAAGAAAAATAACATGTATGTAATAATTATATAATTTGTCATTATTTAGGCCTCTACTTATTATTTGTCCAACACTGTCAGCTCACTGAAAGATTGCCCAGACACATACAATAACAATTAAATTCAGTCATCTTTAATATTTTGCCAACTATTAGTCAAGTAAAAACTATAGCCTTACACGTATTTTTTTTTAAGTTTATTTATTTATTTTGAAGAGCAAGAGCTGGGGAGGGGCAGAGAGGGAGAGAGAGAATCCCAAGCAAGCGGCACGGGCTGTCAGCACGGAGCCTGATGGGGGTTTTCATCTCAGAAACCACGAGATCATGACCTGAGCTGAAGCCAAGAGTTTGCAGCTTAACCACCTGAGCCACTCAGGTGCTCCAACCTTACAAGTATTTTTTTAATTAATTAATTAATTTTTTAATTTACATCCAAGTTAGCATAAAGTACAACAATGATTTCAGGAGTTCTAAGTATTTTTAAGCTTTGTTGCTGTTTTGCACGGTAGGCAGACATAATCTATTTCATTTACCAGTTTGCTAGTATCGTTGATGAGTTTTCTGGACACAGACGTGTGGGCTGTTGTTCTCCACCGGAAACTCATGCTCTGGGCACCCCCATTCTGTCAGAGTCGGGCCTGCCGAAGCAGTCCAAATAATTGAGGTGGGCAAGGGCAATGGGCACGGTGCTTTATCACTCCTGAAGGGAGAGGAAGAGAGAAGGACCAGTGAGTGGGCTCTCTCTGTGATTTATTGCAGGGAAGTCTGGCTCTCACTCTCTTATGAGAACAAAGGCCTCCCAAAGTTGTGCTGAACAGGCAAAGTCAAGGCGAACGTTAAATTGGTGGGCCACAGAATTGCTAGATCCAGCTGGGTCCTGCGATGGTCCAAGAGGCAGGCCTTGGTTGGGGCCTGGAATTTCTGCAGCGCATCAGGTAGAGGGGACTACACCATGGCCCACTGTAATTGAGGATGGTGAGGTCCGGCATGTGCAGAAATCCAAGCAGAGGGTGAGCCCAAGGCCAGGTGGGGGCGTGTGACCAAAAGGACAGATGGAAGGCTGTGAGAAATGACTTCAGATTTGCACATGGCTATCTGAGCACTGCAGACTTTGCAGTGATCAAGGTCCAGGAAGGTTTGCTTCACATAATTAACTAGCAGCCGTTGACTGGCCCACATTACCTGATGAGGGCAAAACAGTCTGCCACACCCTCAGCTGCCCATTCCTGCTGCGAACGGTTGCCAATAACCCTTCCTCCAGTGGGAGCCCTTCACCTCCAGTAGGAAACCCATGTGCCTGACCCGGAAGCCAGCACTGGCCCCACCCTGGTGTGCTCTCTCACCTTCTAGTTTTATCTCGCCGCCCCCGTTTCCCCACGCCCCATTTGATTCGGAGGAACACCAGAGGGTATGCAAGGACTCCCCACAGTTTCACATCCACATGCTCCTCCCTGCCTTGTAATCTCCTTTCTGTCTCTGGTGGAGCCCTGTAAATCTTCCAGACCCAGAACAGTGCTACCCCACCCACTGCCAATCCAGATCGGGGCCATGGCCTCCCATGGGCCCTTGTCACCCAGCAAGGACTTCTGTGTCCCAGCCATTTTTTAGTGGATGGAACAGGGTCTGTCTTCAGTACACCGGGAGTATTTGAGGCTCAAGGACCCTTCCATTTTTTGTTCCCAGCATCAGGCATGGTGCCTGGCACATAATCGACACTCAATAAATATTTGTTGCATAAACAGAACATAATCTCACTCAAACTTCACAGCACCAAGTAGAAGTTGACATATTATTATCTCATTTGTATGCGTGAAAATGAAGCCTTAAAAAATTTAAATTCTTTCACAAAGGATCTTGGTATTAAACATAAAAGAAAAAAAAAGATCTCTGGCTCCTAAGGGAGTGCTAAATTAAATGGCTTTTTTTTTTTTTTTAATTTAAGGATGTTTCTGTAGCTGTGAATTCTGTTTGAAGAAAATGGGAACGAGTGGTTCTCACCTTTGAAGCTATGAAGCAATAGTTATACACTTTGGAATATTCCTTGGCCAATGAGAATTGTTTTTGAACTTTTCCTTTGCATAAAGTTGAGTTGGTATCATTAGTTGAGAAATAATTACATAGTAAAGAGCCCTCAGCCCACAAAGGTCTTTGTTTTTTAAATCAGTCCTTTACAGGAAGCTGGTTTTCGGCCAGGTAACTGCTGCAAAATATTTATCCAGGTAAAAGCAACATTCCTCAGCCAATCAGAGGCATCTCTGTGGTGTGACTTCACCTACCTCATTACCATTTACTACACAAGCCAGCCGTGCAATTACCTTCAGTATTGAACACATCCTGTTTCCGCTTGCTCAGACTCCCAGACTAACATTTTCTCTGACTTTCAAGAACTGGGCTCTGAAGCCTCAGACAGGTAAATAAGTGGCCTGACTCTTTAAGCTCAAAACTCCTGCCTCCTAGCATGTTGAGGCACAAACTCAAAGCCAATTCTGAACAGTGAGTAGCACAACTAGCGAGCTCCCACTTGGTCCTTTGGAGAGAGGGTCCCTAAAGGAGTCCCTGGCTCCAATCAGGGGCCAGTGAATAACGCCCTGGGGCTCACACATGTGCACCTCTTCCTGGTGATCCCGCCCCATCTCTCCCTAGGAGCAGACCCAAAAAAGCAATAACAACCCCAATGGAGCCTTAACGTGACCGAAATCTCCAGGGGTGCCTGGGTGGCTCAGTTGGTTAAGCGTTCAACTCCGGCTCAGGTCATGATCTCACGGTTTGTGGGTTCAAGCCCCACATTGGGCTCTGTGCTGACAGCTCAGAGCCTGGAGCGTGTTTCGGATTCTGTGTCCTCCTCCCTATTCTCTTTGCCCCTTCCCAGCTCTCCCTCTCTCTGTCTCTCAGTCTCTCAAAAATAAATTAACATTTAAAAAAACTTTAAAAAAATCTCCAATAAGCTAATCTCCTATCCTTTGGCACAACATAACAAACAGAAAAGGGGTGATGATTTCTAAAGGGCCAACCTCAGATACCGTCTCTGCCTCTTTGTAGCGGTGTGACCTGGAGCGAGTTATTCAACGTACCAGGCTTGCTTAACCACCTGTAATATATATTTTGTAATTTGTACTTGAGGATAATAGTATTTACATCACAGCTATTGTGAAGATTAAATGATACAGGGTGTGGAAAGAGCAGGGCACAGAGCTGGCCCATCACCAGACATTATTTCTCTTCCTTCTTTCCCCCACCCCCAACACCGGAAGCTCAGAGAAAGATGGCTTAATCATAATGAAGGAACTTGAAGACTGGTGAGCACAAGAGCAGGAGGTGCAAATTCAGCTCCCCGCCAGGGCCAAGTAGGAGACGTAAATAAATATAACCAGTATGAAGACATGGGGGCTGTGACAAAGAGGAGAAAGCGAGCCTCATGGAGAAGGGCCTCTTGGGATTATCGTAAATGCATAGGTTCCTGGCCCAGTGTTACCAGAGCTTCATTTTTGTTAATAGAAGCAAGAAATCAAAATATTTATTTGAGAGTTTCCAGATTTTAAAAGTTGGATCAAATTGGAATAAAAAAAGAATATCTTGAAGGTCAAATAAAATACATTCCCTTGGGCCTCCAGTTTACAATCTCTATTCAATGTAAAAACACAAATGGCACAGTATGTTATACAGGGGACTAAACTTGGAGACCAGTGCAAATCCTGTGGCACTCACGTCATTTACTGTGATCTGTAATCCCCAGACATAAATCTGATAGTTATCACCACAAATAGCAGTATGTAATGAGTTCTTACTGGGTGCCTACATTACCTCACCTAATCCTAACAATCCTATAGGGTAGGTCTTATCATGGTCACCATTTTGCAGATGAAAACTGAGAGAGATTACTTTCCCAGCATCATCTATTTGTTAAGAGATGATGCTGAGATCAGCAAATGTGTGCTCCAAATCCCAGTTTCCTCAAGGCTCCTAAGGTCTAATGTTTAAGTGAACTTGAAGAGTTAAGGAAGAGAGGCTCAGGGAGAATCATAGTCAACAAGTCATTGCCGTCATGCCTACTCTGTCACTGTGTCCACTTGGCATAGATTCTCAAGAGACATGGGAAGCAGAGTGTTTTCTGCCAAAAGCCTTTGGCTGGAGTTGTTTTCTATCCCACAAGCTCCTCAGGAAGAGTGGTTCCTGAATGTAACCAACCAATAAATAAAAAGAAGCCTACACTTAAGAAAATTAGGGTCAATATTTGTTATGGTCCTGCGGCCCTGCCAACTAACAGGATGTGGGTACAGAAGCAGTCATCAGACTCAGAGCATGACATATCTTCCACACACACCACGGGCCACACCCCAGCCTGCCCACCTCCTCCCTGTCTGCTTCGGACACTCAGGTGAGCATCGAGGGTGGATGGTGTAAAGCCTCTCCTGAGAGGCTTAGACTTGTAGTACTGAGGACATAGTCCACATTCCAAAAAGCCTTTATGCATGTCAGAAACAAAAAAAAAATCACCCGTAAATTAAAACAATAGAGTTACCTCTTCCCACTCATCAGATTTGCAAGATTTGAAAAGCTTGACAAGGCCAAGTGTTGTCGAAGATGTGGGGGAAATGGGAATGCTCACACATGGCTGGTAGGAGTGTAAGTCAATTTAAACATTTAAGAACATTTCATAATATTGCAGATGCACACGGCCTATGACCCAGCTATGGCATTCTAGGTGTATAACGCCAGAAGAAATGCTCCTTATGTGCACAAGGAGCTACATACAAGAAGGTGATAGCCAAAGATAGGGGAAGTGATAGATTTTGTGGTGTGTTCACACTAAGGAACATGATGCAGAAGTGGAAATTCATGAGCGAGATTCATATAAACCAACATGGTTAAATCTTGGGAATCTAACGTGAAGTGAGCAAAGAAAGTCACCACACGAGAAATGTAACATGTCACCACCTCTCTGCAAATATTTTTAAGACACACTATTATGATATGTTATGTAGGGAAAGCAAAAAAGACATGAATTGGAAGATGTACACTAAATTCATGACGGTGGTGGCATCTAGGGAAGGGGGACCAGAATAGAACTGAAAAGGAGATAGAAGGAATTTAGACGTTTCTGAAGTAAGTATGATAAAACCGGTGTATCCATTCAGCTGGTGGGCTTGGGGTATTGGCTCTATCTGGTGTTGTTCCTTTTTTTTTTTTTTTTTTTTTTTTAGTGTTTATTTTTGAGAGAGACAGAGACAGAGCTGGGGTGGGGGAGGGGAAGAGAGAGAGGGAGACACAGAATCTGAAGCAGGCTCCAGGCTCCGAGCCGTCCAGCAAAGAGTCCGATGTGGAGCTCGAACCCACCAACTGTGAGATTATGACCTGAGCCGAAGTCTGACACTTAACCGACTGAGCCACCCAGGTGTCCCCTATCTGCTGTTGTTTCTGAACTTACAGACTTTTCATCCAAACTGAAAAGGGAAATGGTACGATGAAAAAGCCCTGCACTGGAAAACATCTGCCATCTGTCCCCCTGCCCCACCTGTGTCCCAGTGCCTTCTCGTGTCCCTGGCAGACGGCTTCCTCTCTCACAAGGACAGCATGTTTGGCTTGTCTGCAGGCAGAGGCCTGAGCAAGATGGTCCGTTGGGTCTAGTCTCATTCTGGGGTCAGTCATCCCGTGAATATCGAATGTGACTCATAATTTTTTTTAAATCAAATGTTTTATTTATTTTTTGAGAGAGAAATCAAGGAGGGGTGGGGGTGGGGTGACAAAGGATCAGAAGTGGGCTCCCTACTCACAGGCTGACAGCAGCGAGCCTGGTGCCGGGCTCCAACTACCAAACCTTGAGATCATGACCTGAGCCGAAGTCAGACACCCAACCAACTGAGCCACCCAGGCGCCCCATGATCCATGATTTTAAAAGGAGGGAACATCTAGCTGGGATGCACAAAGTGCCAGTCAAACATCTTCAGCAGCTGTACATTTCAGTCAGAGGGAGAGTCAGACTTCCTGACAGGTCAACATAGGATAAAACCCAATAAGGCATTACAGGCTTTGGAATCAGATAGGCCTGGATCTGGATTCCGGAATCATTATTTACCAATTTGAATCATTTGGCAGAGTAACTTAACTGCATCTGAGGCCCCCTATGTGTAAAGCATGGAGAAAAACCCATCTTCCTCATGTGTCTGTCATGGGGACTAAATTAAGGAAGAAGGCATGTCCTTACCATACCATATATTATCAATTCTAAGTCACCTCATTTCCCCCATTTTAAAATCTCTGAAGTCCGGGCCTGCTTACAGTCACTAATATCTTAAAAGTATCATTGGCGGTAATTTTTGTTTGTTATTTCATAAGCCCACGACATAAAGACATGTGATGAGCAATATGGTCTTAGATTCTACCATAGTAGTTCCTGATCTTCCTGTTTCAAATAGCAGCTATGCGTGAATCAAGATAAATCAGTACATTACTGGGCTGTTACCCGATCTGTATAGCCAACACTAAGAAAAGTGGTAAATTACCCCATTTTAAACAGTCGTCCCAGGCTGCTTAGGAAAACAATGGGTTTCACTCTTGGCCCTAGATAGGTTGTATCTCTACAATCAATCAGTGTATTTCAACATAGCTTATGGACCTTTTGCAGGGCTGCTGCTGGGGTAACCCCCACCCCCCGCCGCAGGACAGACAGAAGGAAGTATTATGTGCACTGTTACCATGGTAAACGAGCCCCCAGCCTATCTTTTTAATAGGCAATAGAAGTATTTGCTAAGTATTTCTGAGAGATGAGGGGAAATTTGGACATTTTTTGAAAAAAAAAATTTACTTGGGCAATAAGGAATAAATCCTGGGGAAATGTATATAATAACACATATTATGCTGTATATTTTTCAAAGATTTTTCAATTATTTAATGTGATCATCACAATTTCATCAATTAAGAGAATAAATATGCTTATATCATTCTTGTTTTACAAATCAGACCAATGAGGCCAAGAAATAAGAGGTTTGTGAAAACCATATAGCTAGCACAGCGAGGAGTAGAACCCAGATGTTCCAGGTCTCAGGCTAGCTTCTTGTCAGTCAACTCTAAGAACAACCCAGAAGAAACCACTTACAAAGATTCTATTACAATGGGCTCGCATGCCAAATATTTTATTAGATTTCTTGCTCTTCTGATCCTCCTTTCAACCTATTTCATAAGCAATAGTAGCTGAATTACTTTTCTTTTTCTTTCCTTCCAACTTATGAACGCACACAATCATTTCTTCCAAAACATTTGACAGTGTGTCATGAGAGCAAAAGCCAATGTATTCACAGTTGTCATATCCCAGCCTGGCAATTTGCCTGCGTCTCCGGGCATATTCTGATGAAATTACTGCTCCACTCACAGTATACTTCCTTAGATCCCTAAGTGAACTCCCCTGCCCCATTAATCTGAAGTTTTATCTATCCAAGACGTCAACTTGATATCTTATTTTCCATCCTGCCTAATGCTAGCAATACCATCTGTGAAACAACACATCAAAATGGAAATTGCTCCTCGAAAATGTCGTCATAAACATGTGTCAAGTTTTTCACGTGGTAGATTTTTTAAAATACAGTTCTGATAGGATTAGGATATATATAATCAAGAATACATCTGTGTATTTATTTTTGAACCAGGAAAGTGAGCTCCCAAAGATTTTTAAAGTAGTGATTTGGCCTTCAACAAGCTTGCTGTTATGGCCCATCACCAGTCAATAATCCGTTATTTTCATGTGCTGGAATGACACAAGAATATTAATTTATATGCTGTGGAAACTCCAGCCAAAACAGTTGGTTAATAATAATTACTACTTTTCACCAAATGCCTACTATGCACTAAATGTTATACTCTACTTAAGGAGATTAAGTATTATTAAACTGGTTTTACAACTGATGAAGTTGAAGTTTAGAGAAGGTAAGTGACTTACTTGCCTCAGGTCACCAGCTCATAAGTAGAAAGTTGAGATTTGAACCCAAAGCCTATACCCTTAACCACTCTGATATGAATTTAATTTGGCCTGAAGTTTTGTCTTTAAAGTGGGGTTTGAGGGGTGCTTGGGTGGCTTAGTCAGTTAAGTGTCCATCTCTTGATTTCAGCTCACGTCATGACCTCACAGTTCATGGGTTCAAGCCCCAAGTCGGGCTCTGTACTGACATCGTGGAGCCTGCTTGGGATTCTCTATCTACCTCTCTCTCTATCCCTCCCCACACTCACTTGCATACAGGCTCTCTCTCTTTCTCTCAAAAATAAATAAGTAAACATTTATAATGAAATCAGATAGGGTTTGGAGATTCAGAATCTAGAATTTCCATGGGATGTTGAGTGGCTCTTGAAATAATTCTACAAATATTAGTATGTTTTGGCTTTAATATATTCAGCCAATTGGTACTATTTTCCTTTCTTCTTCTTGGTCCTGGGGATGAAATGGTAATAGCAGATACTGTATCTGTCTTCATGGAGTCTACAGCCCAGAGGGAACACCAACTGCTAATCAAATAATCACACAAGTGAATGTCAAGCTACACTTCCACATGCTATACCACATTTAATCTGATGAAGAAAATGTATGGTACATGTTCAGGGGGACCTGACCAAGTCTCAGAGGTTATGACAGGCTTCAGAGTAGGAAGTGTTGAGATTCATAACCCATGAAGCACAACACTTGGTTGGTTGTCGCCTCTAAAGCTGGGGAAACAATAGGAATGACAACAATTAGGATTTTCAACTGAGTCTGGCGGTCAGTGCTTTCAAACAGAATCTCCTATGTCCCCTACTGACCTGATCCCTATGCTCTCAGAGCAAAAGACAATGTCTCCAGCTCTTTCAGCTGAACCCAAGTGTGTTTGAAATAGCACATCCTGTTAATGGCGTGGGCATGGAAGATACTGCAGAGAACAGAGTCAAGGAGGACTATGAAAGTATAAACATGGGTAGCTAGGGACTGAGCACTGTCCCTCACTAGCAGCACCGCAGTTGAACAGCGGTGAACAGGGGACACTTGGATTACAATAATATATATTCCATTTCAGGCTAAGAGATTCAAGTGATGGGAAAATATCCAAGGGAAAACAGCTTGCAGCCTGGTGGTGCTGGGGGAGGAGATAAGAACAAATTATAAAACTGAGTCTCAGACTAGAATGTATCTGCACTCACTGACCATAATTCTTTATGATTACATACCATTATCATCATTTCACATGGTGCTTACTCCATGTCTACCCACATATTAACTGTTGGAGCTTAGAGCAAGACTGGGAGGCAGATACTATTATCATTTCCATTTTACAGGTCGGGACTGTGAGACACCGTGAGCTTAAGTGACATGGCCAAGGTAATAAGGCTGAGCCAGTTTCAAGCACAGGTAAGCTGGCCCCCAAGCCATATCCTTAACTACCCGATGCCTCCCTACATAGCATTACCAATTACAATGCACCTGTACATCTGTCCCATGCTATTCCCCACAACAACTTATTCCCCCCACAGAGGAAGTTTATTGTTCTGCTTACCTTTACAGATGGGAACACAAAAGCCTGCCCACGACATAGGGTTTCAGAACTCAAACCCATGTGTTCTGGTTCCAAATTCAGTTTCTTTCACTCCACCATCGCTGCCCTTAAAAGCTCACGAGCTCCCTTAGGTAGCACAGAAAGAAAAGAGGGAATTCTCACAGGTGTTGAGAAGAAAAGAGGGACGGTATAAAAAGGAAAAGTTAGGAAAACAAAAAGCCTAGAAAGCCAAATAAAGATATTTTCCCTTCTAGTAACAACCTCACCAAATTGTGATTGATGATTGTCTGTGGGCAAAGTGCTGTTTGGTGGCTAATCAAAGCTTGTCCAAGATCAGATGCAATGGTAAATACCTGGCAGGAGACCCGATTCTTGTCCTCGATGAGCCCACTGTCTTGCTGGGAAGTAAGTCAGGCTTCAAACACAGGTAATGAATTTTTTAAGACAACTGTACTGCCAGTTGAGTGACTGGGAAAAGAGCAGGAGGGTTTCAAAGAAGGAAAAGTTACAGGCTGAATTGTTATAGAAAAGTTACAGAAAATGCCTCATGGGGGAAGATGGGTCTGAAGTGGTTTACATAGAGAAATCATTCTGTGCTCTTGTTCTTCTGTTTATTTTTATTTTTTTAATGTTTGTTTACGTATGTATGTATGTGTGTATGTATGTATTGAGAGATAGAGAGCAAGTGCGGGAGGGGCAAAAAGAGGGAGACAGAGAATCCCAAGTAGGCTCCACGCTATGAGCACAGAGCTAATTGCCGGGCTCGAACTCACAAACTCCAAGATCATAACTTGAGCCAAAACCAGGAGTTGATTGCTTAACTGACTGAGCTACCCAGGTGCCCCTCTTCTGTTTATTTTTAATTACAGCCACACATTTATCCTGCTCCTTTCTGGACCAGGATGGCAGAAAACAAATTCATATCCTTTCCACTATCCTACCTTTCTCTTGCCAAAAAGTGAAAAATAATGACAACTTCTCTAAACACAGCGTTGACATGGTTACCTGAGTGACCTGTTCCAGTTCTAGAAGCCCTCCTTCCCATGTCACAGGAATAAGTTATATTTACACTCCTACCCCACAGGAATTTGAAAGTGCTCTGAATGTGTCCAAGGGGCCACCCTCCAACTGTTAACTATGTCAACAGTCCCTCAAGGAAGTAATTTTGCTTTTAGAAATCTGTAAGCCCCACCTGTAGCTAAAGAAACATAGCCCATGTGATTCCTATTTCCTAAGAAGAAACTAACTCAATATGGACAGCATTTGTTAAAGTGGTTTCCTTATCACTGTAAAGGAATCTCAAAAAGCCAATCTATGACCAGGAACCCAGCTGTAAATCTCTCCAAGTCCACCTGTGTTAAAACAGATGCCTGAAATAAAGACCAGAAGTTTAACAAATCCCTTTCCCCTTGATGTAAAATCCCATTGCTGCTGTTGAACAGGATTTATAGACATTGAGTCAATTAAAGGGAATTATATGCAGCACCTAGAACAGGCAAATTCATAAAGACAGGAAATAGGATGGTGGTTTCCAGGGGCTGGGGGAGGGGGAGATGGGGTGTTGTTTTTAATGGGACAGAGTTTCAGTTTGGGAAGATGCAGATGTTCTGGAGATGAAGAGTGAATTGGAGCACAACAAAGTGAATGCACTTAATGCCACAGAACTGTACCCTTTATGTTCTGTATATGTTACCACAATTTTAAAAAAAGAGTAAGAGAATTTGTTTCAAAACCTAGAATCTAGAGTTTTTTCCTAATAACATGACAAGGGTGGCTGCCACCTTTTTATGACAAACTGGTTTTTAGGGAACCATTTTTAAAATACCATAAATGAGGAGAGTCTGGGTGGCTCAGTCAGTTAAGCACCCGACTTCGGCTCAGGTCATGATCTCAGGGTTTGTGAGTTCAACCGCTCATTGAGGCTCTGTGCTGACAACTCAGAGCCTTGAGCCTGCTTCAGATTCTGTGTCTCCCTCTCTCACTGCCCCTCCCCCTCTCACACTCTATCTCTCTCTCTCAAAAGTAAACATTGAAAAATTAATTAATTAATTAATTAAGTGAAGGGGAGGGAGACAGTAAGCCTTTTGAAGAGCATAGTATGAAGAAGAGTCAAACTATTTACCAGGAGCCACAGTGTGAGTAATTCAGGTGCATCATCATTTCCTGGATTATTTAAGGAACCACTCAGCCCACCAGATGGTCATTCAGCAACCTAATAGAAGCGCATCGAGGGTTTGAGCCCATTATTATCCCGTTAAGGAAACTAAGACTTCAGAACTATATTTCAGCCCCTGGAATAGGCCAAATTCATAGAAACAGGAATAGAACAGAAGTTACCAGAGGCTGGGGAGAGGGGGGATGGGCAGTTGTGGTTTAGTGAGTACAGAGTTTCTGTTGAGGATAATGAGAAGATTCTGGAAATAGTGTTGATGGTTACAGAACACTGTGAATGTGCTTAATGCCACTGAGTTGTACCTTCTAAAATAGTTAAATTTTATGTTATGTATATTTTACCACAATTTTTTTAAAGGCAAACCATCTCAGCCACTTGAAATAACAATAAAATGAAAATCCTTTCCAAGAAGGAAAGAGGGACTCCTAAGGAAAAAGACTAATAAGGAATTGGTAGTGGGTAGATGGTGGAAGGAAGAAGCTATATTTCACAAAAGGGCCACTATGGACATGAGGCAGTACGTAGGCAGTCTGCTCTGCAGACATCTATCCCAGATCTTTGGCTGGCAAGATCCTATTTAGCCAAAAGTTGTCCTGGTGGCTCAGCCCCTCTTTCTCTGTCCTCCTGTCCCCTTCCTCCCCCTCCTAAACTATTCAGAGCCCTAACCGGTCATTTTCTTTCTTTTAAATTGGCAACCGCCCACGTTGGATAAACAAGATATACAGGATGGAGGGGGGTGGTGGAGCGGAAGCACATTTCAGAGCTAAGAAAACAAATAGCCAATGAAGCAGAAGAGACCACAATGTGACTTAGACAAGCCTGGCTCTGGAAAGAAGTGTCAGACGAGTCAATTATTTCCAGATCTCAACAGGCCTGGGATGGAGAAAGCCAACCATACCATTTGTCGGAGTGAGTTCCTAGGGGGTAGAGTCCGAGTCAAAGGAATGGCTGGAGAGAAACAAGAAGGGGAGCGAAGGTCCCTTTTCATTAAGTTGTCACTGGGAAAGCCAAGTCTGTAATAAAGCTTGTTGGGTACTGATTAAGCTCTGTGGGTTTGGGCAGGGAGGAAAGAGGATAAAATAGCAGTCATGACATGACACCTTCTCCCTGACTCTCACTGAAGCAAAGCAGGAAGCCATGGACCACACCAAGCACAGAGGCCACAAAGCCACATGGCCACACACTGCGAGGTTCCCATGGGGTGCTCAGATCCAAGCATCTCAGGAAGGAGGAAGAAGAAGCAGGAGGAAGTCCAGATCACAGGCAGGTGAACAGGCTCTGCCTCTTTGGCACTCTTAGCCATCAGGAGATAGACCTAGATGGACCTTGCCTTTCCACAAGCTCTTTACAGAGCCATGAGCATAGAGGCAATGAGACCCTTAAAAAAATCAGTTGTGGTTTACTGTAGACAGAGCTGAGCCGGGCCCTGTCTCTCAGATGAAAAGAGCTGTGGAATGAGCTAGATGAGTTGTTTAAAAGCCCAGCCTATCCTTCTGGCAGGTAGCAGTATAAATGTTCAGCCCTTCCTATTGCATAGAGTCAAAATGTGTCAAATTGCACATTCAGGAAATGCTATTTTTAATATAGGCCAGCTTTGCCAATTGAAGTGCACTCACTGCCTGAACATCAGAGCCTTTGAAATGTTGACTGTGCAGTGCACTGTGAAAAGCACTGTAGGGAAGATGACCAGAGAAAGAGAAAACAGATCATGCAAATATGAACCATGTGGATACACAGAATATCGATGACGACAAAAGATAATGCATAAAGGGTCACCAAGACACTAGGTGACTAGGGAAGACATTTAGATGGAAACAATCCTGGGACTTTCCTGGAGAACCAGGCTTGCCAGTAAAATTGTGAACTTTTAGTATTAAAACAGTTATGCTAAGGGGCTCCTGGGTTCAGGCTCAGGTCATGATCTCACAGTTCGTGGGTTTGAGCCCCGCGTTGGGCTCTGTGCTGACAGCTCAGAGCCTGGAGCCTGCTTTGGATTCTGTCTCCCTCTCTCTCTGCCCTTCCCCTGCTCACATTTTGTCTCTCTGTATCTCAAAAATTGAATAAACATAAAAAAAAATTAAAACAGTAACACTAACATGAACCACAAATAACCTGAAAGAAATACATTTTTGTTCCTCCAGAACAAAGGAGCAATAAAGCCCTCAGTCGACCAGTCACATTTTCTTCCTTCTGGACTTTGTTCCTTTAATTGCCAAACTGTGTTTATGACTTTTACTGCAGAATGATGACTACCGTGTTCAAATGAAGTAATTTATTTTAACTATGTGCCCTACATATTATCAAAACGAACAGAAAATGGGCCCCACACACTCCCCCCACATGCTCAGATTCTTAGGTACAGGTTTTGCATATGAAAATTACTAGTCTCAGTTACCAAGTACCCATCATGATGAATTGTTCTCCTTTTGACTTTTGCTCTGCATCCCCTTTAAGTGGGAAGTTGGACTGGATAATCTCCAGGGTCCTTTTCAACCCCAAAGTCCCATGAGTCCATGCAGGAGGTAGGATCGTAGACTGTAAAATGAGGAGCTCTGACAAAGAGCGGGGAGACCGGGCAACCCAAACCCCGACCTGATGCCACCACTGGTGTGCCCGAGGGAACATCCCCACCCCCCCCAGCAGTCACAGCCATCACTGTGGGCAACGGGAGTGCCAAGGAGATGGTACCAGGGTGGTTGGGCACATTTGGGGTTTTCTTGATTGTATATAAAATGTTTTGCAAACACAATTTCGGGACACATTCCTACCACTGCCCACCCCATTCCCCTCGGACCAGATTGTTGCCCCTAAGATCCTCCTGTAGAGAAATTCTGTAGCAGTCACCATCTGTGTGCTAGTGTCTCAGCTGTAAACCTGGAATAATAATAACATTGACCTGTCTCCCCATTGCAGTATGGGGATTGACTAATTAAGCCCTGTAAATCGCCTTGAAAACTGGACAATAGAATTCTCTGCCTGTCTGTCAGAAGGAATTCACACCATCCCCTAGGCCTGACCCGAGGGTGGTGCCACAGCTTTCTAGCCCCTCTTTGCTGGTATTTTGTCACACTTGGACAAAGGGCTCTGGAGTCAAAGGGCAGCTTAAACCACACACCCAATATCTTGCTAAGAGGAATTCCTGAGAATCAGCTTAGTGCTGATGATGATTGCCAAATTCTCTGAATCACTTCCTTTTCTCCCACAGACTGGCTTTTTCTTGATTTCTGCCCCAGATGAAATGGGTGTGTATGTGGGTGTGGGAGAGAGAACATGCCTGTAGCCCTAGGCTTGTACTTCCCAGTGACATGACGGTTCTAGATGCTTCCACAGTGACCCAAATAGGGAATCCCTTCAAAACTTCCTCTTCCTAGTCCCTGTTTCCTAATCTTGGTTCAGATTTCACTGTGATATTTAGCACCTTCAGGGCAGCCCTTGCCTGGTTTTCCACCCAGATGAAGCCGAGGAAACCAGTGTGGCCCAGAGCCCTCCATGTACAAAATCATGCAGCCATGTTGTACAATTAAAAAGCTGCTATGGTTTCGGTGAAAACAGCTTGGTGCAAACATCTGGACCTTCTGCGGATGGTTTACTAATCCATACATATCACTGCCAATGAGCTCTTTGCAAATCCTTTTAAAGTATATCAGATGTGACAGGTTTCCAGAAGCTGGGATCTTGAGTTTAATGTGCTGACATTTAGAAAAGCCAATAGCATTTCTGATCATTCATAAGGTTCCTTTCAAGTAACTTTGTGATGTAGTTATTGAAAGGGCTGGACTTTTCTTTAAATCAGACCTGACAGAGATTAAAAAATATATAATAACTATAAAGAGGACTAAGTGAATTAGATCAGGAAAACATGAATGTTATTTAAAATGGTAATTTAAATTTTAATTGAGATCAAAGACAAATAGCAAATGCAATTAAATGAGGGCTTACATCGTTATCTGTTTTAGACACCAGGGTCACAACTCAGAGTATGAACCTATTTTGTGCACCTAACACAAGTTGACAGGTACTCTGAATGAATGAAATACAAACTACATAAAACACTGAATAGATATTAATTGTAATTAACACCCAAATCCCCCAAATCTTCTCAGTTTTCCAAGATTCGTTCATTCGATATCCACTGAATACCTACTGTTTTTCACTATGACAGCCTATGGGGTCACCATGATGAACAGCCATGGTCGATGCCATGAAGGAGCTAAGGAGTTATGAGAAACAATTTCTGTACAATAAAGAGTGTTCATGAATGTAAGCCCTCTTTCTCTAAATTGTTTAGAGCATTATACTAAATACAAATATATCTTGCTACAAATAATGAAGCTTAGAAAACAGAGCAATATTATCATTTTTAAAAATTTACATCTTTCAATAATTCACCATTAAAAAGTCCCACTCTTTAAATCCAGAAATGGTCAAGAATATTGCCTATCTGTCCATTTTCTACTCTAGTCCCTATTGTGATTCACAGAACATGGAAAGAACTAATCTTGATTAAAGTGACAGCAAAACTAATTGAATAGTTAGTGGATAAATGCATGACCTTGGCCTCATTAGCATAGCACTCAATCTAACTGGTAAATATAAAGAAATAAAATGAAGCAGTGCTATTTACCCAGGATTGTTTTGTCCACTGCCATACAACTCGGGAATAATAGCCTGAACACACTTATACACATTATGGAAGGAGTATACATTGATACAACTTCTCCAGAAGATAGTGTGGCAATATCTATTACACACTTATGCACATAACTTTTGGTCCAGTAACTATACTTCTAGGAAGTTCTCCAACAAATATATGCATGCATATTTGCAAAAACACATATACAAGGTTTTTCATTGATTCATAGTAACAAAAAACTGTAAATAATCTAAATATTCATCAATAGGGGATTGGTTAAATCAATTATATATCCATGCAGCGGAATACTATGCAGCCATTTTAAAAGAATGAAATAGATCTAGATATAATGATGTAGATCAACCTCCATGACATACTATCAAATGAAAAAAACAAAAGTAAGGTACAGATCATATTGAATAATATGATATGGTTTGAGAGTTTCAAAGGGAGATTAAAAGGATTTTGTAAAGAGCTCATTTAAATATATTATACATAAATAAGAATATATATGCATATATAAAATGTATTATGCATACATGTTTGAATTTACATAGAAAGACACATAGTGGTTGCTTTGAACTTAGAGTCAGGGATGAAAAAGTCCAATTCTTCTCTTTGATATGGTAATGCTTGAATTGTTTTTTTCCGATTTTAAAATAATTAAAAAGAAATGAACTGGAAAGGTTGCCCACATGTTCTGTCTCTCAATTCAATGGCTTCTTGTGTTCATCCAGACTTAAGACATTCAGTAGTGTTTAAGTACTTCAAGAAGACTCCAAACTATCTGAAGTCAGGGACTATGGCTCATGGTCTTGATCTTCCTTGGGCAAGTTACTTATTTTTCATAAACCTGTTGCTTCAATGGTATATGGAGATAGTAACAGTGGTAGCTGACATTATTAAGTGAGGACCATGGGCCCAGCCTCTTACTGCTTTTAACATGGGTTGCAGCATCTAATCTCAAAACAATCTTGTCTAATAAGCATTATTGCTATATCCCATTTTATAGATTAGAAAAGACACTTAGCACTAAAGCAATAAGTGGAGGGCCCAGGATTTGTCTGTGTCCAGGGTCCATGTACCCACTGGGTTGTGTAAGAAGAGAGAAAGTGTGTGTAAAATACTTGGCAATGTCCGGCTCTTCAGGAAGTGCTTAGGAAATGTTAGATATTATTCCTGATGGTATTTCTTCCCTGCCAGGAAACTCTTCCAGCCATTAAAAACATGCACCCAACTGAACTGAAACAAAGTAGCTTCGCGCTGAAAGCTCTGAGATCTTAACAGGGGCTGGCGCATGGGAGATACACAGCCACTACTTGAGCTCAGACATGTGAAATCACCTCACATCTCTTCAGCCATGTGTGGATTGCCACGGGAGGCCATTAGGGAAAGGTCTGTGTTTTCCCTTGGGATATGAAGGTTTTACTGCCAGTAATAACAGATGTGGCCAGCCAATTACAGACTAGAGATGGGTAATCACATCTTGGATTTTAAGGCTTAATCTGATCACCTCTGGGGTCAAGGAATGACGGTCATCATAATGGCTGAAGTCTGTTTGCACCACCACTTAATGAACCAAATTTCAAGCCTTGGAGGTCTGAAATGGAGTCTATCTTTGTTCTGCAGTATGTATGTTTGTATGCATGCATAGGTGTACATTCATGCGTGTGCACATGTGTGTGCTTGTGCATATGTGTGTGTGTGTGAGAGAGACAGTGAGAGAGAGGGAGAGACAGAGAGAAACAGAGATTTATTCTTTGTGCACATATAAGATGCTCCAAAGCTCGGCGCTGTCACCCTGTCTCCCTCTCAAGTTTACCTGGTGAATATTTCTTTTGAGAAAATGGGGAGCCAAGAGGCCTCAATTCTGCTTTCAGTTCTGCTACAAATTGCATTGCAATTCCTAGGCTGTAGCTCATTTGTGAAATTAGGGCAGTCTCCCAACGTTTATTTCTTGGTCTCCCCCACACAACTGAGATCTCCTTAAAGGCAGAAGCTCTTGTATCAATCATTGAATTCTCAGAGTCTAAAATAGTGTCTAGCATACAGTAGACACTCAGTAAACACTGAGCAAATGACTGTCTGAGTTCCCTTCCAGTGACAATGTGGCGTGAGTCCATGAAATCATAATCTGATGCACTGAGTTAATGCCAATGCATGCAGCAGATAACATTGGCTGTCACCTCTCTTCTTCTTTTTCTCTGCCTACTGTTGAGACACCTTCATGAACATTTGCACCAGAATCTAACATGTGCGAAAGGAGATGATGTTGAGATCTGCCAAATTTTTCTCTACTCTGGCAGTAGAGAAAATGATTTGGATGAAGAAGAAACAAAGTATTAATTTGAGGGATTGGTGATTTGCTGGTTTTGTTGACGCAGGGTTTGTCTGTCAATCGACCCCATCCATCCATACAACTGGCCACCCACAACACTTGTCAGCTCCCCTTGGTGAGAAAAGTCAAAGACTGCCGGCTAACAGTGTCTGAAGGCTTCCAGTAACATGACAATCATTTCAGATTTGGAAGGGAAATGACCAAGGAGGACCTTCTGGTTTTTTGTCTGTTTTCATGTACATTAGTCAGGGTTCTTGGATGTAAACAACACAAACAAATTCTGGCCAATGGAAGCAGAAGAGGAATTGAAGAATTTCAGGTACCACAAAACAAGTGGGGTCTGCCCCTCCACCACCGCCACCTCCCCCCGCCCCCCCGCCCAGTGCTGAATGCTGCTTGCCTCTTGGGTACCCCACCACCAGGGCGAACAATCGATTGGTCCCTTTGTTTCTGCACTGCTTGTTCAAAATTCAAAGGTTCAAAAGGAGCATATGATTGGCCAATCTGGATCTCACCCCCCAGCCAAGCACAGGCGTACATCAGAGATACTGCAGGTTCTGTTCCAGACTACTGCCATAAAATGAATATCATAGTAAAGCCAGTCAAATGAGAGTTTTTCTTTCCCAGTGCATATAAAAGTTATGCTCATAGTATACTGTAGTCTATTAAGTGAGCAACAGCATTACATCTAAAAAGAAAACAAAGTACATACCTTACTTTAAAAATACTTTATTGCTAAAAAATGCTAATCATCATGTGAGCTTTCAGTGAGTTGTAAACAATGATCGCAGATAACTGTAACACATAAAATAATGAAAAAGTTTGAATATTGCAAGAACTGCCAAACTGTAACACAGAAACATATGAAGTAGGCAAACGCTGTTGGAAACATGGCACCAATAGACTTGCTTGATGAAGAACTGCAGCAAATCTCTGATTTTTAAAAAGCATAATATCTGCAAAGCATAATATAGCACAGCACAATACCACAAGGTATGCCATATCTGTCCCAGTGGGCTCCTAGTCCCAGTGGGCTCCTACAGGGTAAAGAAGGTCCTAACTCTCACATGGTGGTAAAATCCCCCAGGTAGAAAGGAGATTTGCACACTGGTCAGCCACAGAAAAGTGACAGGTAGCCACTACATCACAACCCAACAGTGTATCAGCCGTGCACTTTGATAATCCGTCATCTATAAAGATGGGTAAAACCTAGAGTCTGCAGTCACAAACCCAGCCCTCAAAGTGGGGCCGACTTGTGACTAATGTACACAGGGCTTATTAGAATTCTTGCTGTAAAGGCTGAAAAATTTACCGGCCAAAATTAAACTTTAATCATTGAGCAGCTTCCTGCAACTTTGCCCAGAGCAATTTCAGAAGCCGTGGTTGAGCGCTGCCTGCCACGGGTGTGTCCCAAAGTTCCTGCTGCCACCACGATTTCGCCCAAGGGGGCTTCCGACTCTTGATCGTTTCCATTCCTCTCCTAAGTCCTCCCAGCTCCAAAATGCAAGATGGCCCCAGGCCTTGCTCCTCCTTAGCCCAGTGGTCACTCTGGAACTCCAGGGACACAGCTTCGGACCTCAGCCCCACCTTTCCTGCAGAAGGCGATGAGCCCACTCAACCCCTAGTTTGTGGCAGGCTGACGGCTGAGTAGAGGAAGGGAAAGAAGCCAGGGTGGAAGGGAAGACCTTTCTCGGCAAATAAATGCTGATGCTCAAGGCAATGAACAGGACGGGGACCCACAGAGAAGCAGGCCTGACTACAGAGGAGGGGCAGGAGGGGAGGCCGATGGGTGGGGTGCAAGTTCCCGTGATGGCCTCATCCCAAACCAGCAGCAGGAACTCTACCAAAGGGCTGGAAAAGCGCAGCCATGTCACCCCCAGCCATCTACTGCACCTATGTACTTGCACAAGTGCGTAAAGGGAGACATGCAGGGATGTACACTAAAGCACTGTAGGCAACCACACACACACACACACACACACACACACACACACACACACTGGAAATAACTGCCTAGCAGTAATTCAATATATTCTGTATAATCATCCTAAGGGATGTTTGTGTATGAATAAAAAATACTGGAAGGGTCACCTAGGACCCGTGGGAATTAGTGAGAGGGGCACTCACTAAAAACCTTTACTTTTCACTGTGTATCCTATTGTGTTTACATGTTGACTGTGAGTATGCAGTCTCTGTATAATTAGAACAACAAATTTAGGGGCGCCTGGGTGGCTCAGTTGGCTGAGCGTCCGAATTCAGCTCAGGTCATGATCTCACAGTTCACGAGTTCGCGTCGGGCTCTGTGCTGACAGCTCAGAGTCTGGAGCCTGCTTCAGATTCTGTCTTCCTCTCTCTCTGCCCCTCCCCCACTCATGCTCTGTCTCTCTCTGTCTCTCAAAAATAAATAAAAATGTTTTTAAAAAAACAACAAATTTAAAATGATGTTAAAAAAAAAAAAAAAGCAAGGCATAACAAGAAAAAGGCCACTATGAAGCAGGTGTCAGGGGTCAAGAAAGAATTTCTTCCCAGACAAGGGGCTCACCTGACCCTGTGGGAAGGCAGGCTTCTCTCAGCTGAGAACACGTTTCTGCTTGCAGGCCCAAAGGGACAACCATCTCTGCCTGTATCTTTTCCTTAATGTTCCTCAGAACCAGGTCTGTGATCAACTCAGGCGGAAACTTACCTTCTGCCTCCTCCACAAGGTGTGGACAAGATCTGTAAAAAGTGAGTCAGAGACAGGCACTTTCTGGGCCTCATATCACCGTGGGGGATGGGACGGCCCTCTCTCTCCCCATCAAGAGAGTCAATGGTCACTAAAAGCACAAGTCTTTCAATACCGGGCCTGCTTGGTTTGCAGTTCTGATAATGGCGGAGATGTTGGTGGAAACTCGTTTGCAAACTTAACGGACCTTTAGAGGTGAAAAAGTCATGGCCAGACTTTACTAACTGCTAGGTAGATTCTGTCTTCTTCTGGGTTACCAAAAGCAACCGCCAAAACAGCTTGTATTAGAGCTTGAATAACAAGAAATGGGGAGTAGGGTGAGATTGAACTTAATAAAGGGCCCTTAAAAGAAAGAACTCCCCCCAAATTCCTACTGACATAAGGAAACTCTATCCATACAGAACGCTATAGATGCTGGCAGGGGAAGCACTGAGATATGGTAGCCAAAGCCAAGTCTAAGGCCTCGGTTCTCCCCCACCACTTCCTGCTGCCCCAGACCTTCCAGGCCCACATTCCCCGCTGTTTTCCTCAACTCTTCTGAGCTTCTAAGAGCTCAACTCAGTTCGTGCAGCACAAGGCAAAGTGAGGGACCGAACCCCTTTCCCTCTGCCCCGGGACCAGCTATCTGTAGGGCACTAACACCCTTGTCTGTGGGTCTCATACACTTGCTTTTATCCCTCCACTGCGGGGAAGCTCCCAGTTTAGAGCCCTTGGGACAGGGTGGCTGGAGGAGGGCCCAACTGCTTCAGGCGGGTGGGGAGCCAAAGCTGGTCAAATCTGTCCACTTTAGGGTAGTGACCACCACAGCTGGCTGGGCTGCCGGCCTAGGACCTTACTCCATTCAGATGTGCTGCTGACAGTCTTCCATGGAACCCCCTCAGCTACCTAGCCCGCTCAATCCTCACACCCACTTATCCTCATCCTTGGGGAGTTCCAGCCCTCTCCGCAGTACTTGAGAAGGGTCCTGCGGTGGGCTTTCCTCGCCCAAGGCCTTCCCCAGACCCCTGAAGAGAAGAGAAGGTCTTTAAACTGTCCCCCAACAGCATGGGCCGAGCCTTGCCCTGGTTCTACTTGTCTTTTGAGACCCCACCCCCACCCCCCGCCTCTCGGGCCCGCTGGCCGCGGACTCCAGTCCAGCTCTCGGCCAGGGGGGCAGTGGTGCAAGGAAGGGGGGCAGTGCTGCAAGGAAGACCGCGCGACCTGGCTTAAAGCGCGGCCGCCGCAATCTGGCCCCGGGCCTGGGTGGGTCCCCGGCCGCGGGGCCCCAGAGCGGCGGCGCCCCCTGCCCCTATGCGCGCACAAAGCCCGCGGCCGCCGGAACCCTCGGCCCCGCCGCGTTCGGCCGCTGGATCCCGGGCCGGCAGGGGCCCCGGCCGGAGCGGCTCCGCGTGCTGCGCTCCGGCCGCCCGGCGCCGGGAAGACGCGCGGCAGCGCCAGCCTCGGGGCCGCGCTGGTTAGGTAGCAGGGGGGACCGGAAGGATGGCGAGGAAGTAGGAGAGGGTTTCCTGAGATGAAAGATTACTTCCGTCCGGGCTCTGGCCTCTCTCTGGAGCCGGCTCGTGGGGGCTGGGGAACGGGGTGCGCGGGGCTCGGGGGCCGCGCCTTGCCACCTGCAGCGCCCGCAGCGGGCGGGACGCGCGCGGCCCGGTCGGGGGGCTAACGCGGGGGGATTCTTGCAGGTGGGACTCGCGAGCATTTCCTAGCGCCCAAGCCATGGTGGCCAAACAGCGGATCCGGATGGCCAACGAGAAGCATAGCAAAAACATCACCCAGAGGGGGAACGTAGCCAAAACGCTGGTAAGGCGGGGGCGGGGGCGGCGCCGACCCGGCCGAGCGGGGCAGGGCCGGCGGGGGCGGGGCGGGGCCGGCGGGCGGGTGGCGGGCACAGGGCCCGGCGTCCCTGTTCCCCGGCCCGGGCCCGCCCCTCCCGCAGAGTCCCGCAGAGTGGGCGCCGAGTGCCGGGCTCTGGGCGGCGCGGACCTCGCGGAACCCTCGTGGGCGGCGAGGGCCGGGTTGGTGGTGGCCCCTCAGGGGGTGGCCGCCGGGGCCACCACGGAGGCGCGGGAGAGCCTCCCCAGGAGAGAACTGGGCCTTTGTCTCCGGGAAAAACGGAAAGTCACATCCTTAAGGAACAGTTAAACCAACTGCGTGACACAGGGCCTGGAATCCAGTAGGTGCCAGAACGTTCGATGAATGAATATTCGAATAGGTCAGTGGAGGCCACTTATCATCGCCCCCTTCCAAGCTCCGACCCCTGTCCTCCACCCTCAACAGACACCCGCCAGGATGAGTTCCTCTGCAGCCCCTTTGCAATGGCGCTGTATAAGTTGGAAGGGCTCAAAGTGCGAAATGAGATTCAGACCCATGTTTCCCTCCATCCTCCTTTCTCTCCTTCGCCTCTTTTCCAGTGAGGCCTCTCACTACTGGGCTGAAGTTTAAGTGCAACATTACTCTTGTTCACCCTGTGAATTCTGGCTCATCCTGATGGTATGATCCAGGACTTCGGAGACTAGATTAAAGCTTTGTAACTGGACTTTAAAATCTGTGCTTTGGGCGTGGGGTTAGTTTTAGCAAAGCAGATTATCTTCAAGAGAAAATGCAGGTCCGTGATTTTAGACATTCAGGCATGCCTGGGATGAGTCGTTGGGCAGTGTTGGTCTCCAAGTCTGTGAGCCAAGGTGCCTGGAATCCATTACCCCAGACACTCAAGTGAAGTCCAGCTGAAGCTTTGAGTTTGGCTGGAAAAGCTTGCAGACCTGATGAGGCAATTCCTTGTAGCCAAAGAAATGATGCTGGTTTGAGTAACTGAGC
This sequence comes from Cryptoprocta ferox, assembly GCA_028646485.1. NCBI lineage: Eukaryota > Metazoa > Chordata > Mammalia > Carnivora > Eupleridae > Cryptoprocta > Cryptoprocta ferox. The sequence continues at coordinate 80,598,458 of CM053574.1, read as the reverse complement.
AAAAATCTAGAGCTGCAATCATCACACCAGAATTCTTGCAAAACTGAGCAGTAATATGGCAGAGAAACCTTAGGATCAAACTCAGTTCTACTCAGAGCTTTATACACAGCTCTGGGCTTAAGTTACGCTGGAAATTCTCTCATTGGGAGTTAGATCGAGTTGTGACTGAACAGTAAAATGCTAATATACCATTGAATTGGAACCATTTTTCACATAGATCTATTTTCCCTATTTCTTTTTACTCAGAAAACCAAACAAACCTTGCTGTCCAAATTGACCTTGAGAAACAAATTTTAATCGAAGTTAAAGCACTTAGGGTTTTATATCCCTAGGAGGTCACTTCTTCCTAGATATCATACAGACTAGCTGATTTAAAAATCTCCAGTTGTGTGGTTCTTTTTAAGGAACTAAGAAACTACAGAACTAAGATAGTTATGAACTGAACTCAGTTGACAGCATATCCCACTGCAGAAGTAGCAGCACAGGAACGAATTTGCAAAACTGGTTTATCCATCGGGCTTGGTAAACTCAAGGTTTGCCACCTTTAGCTTTTCAAGACCATTAGAAGGTGTTTGAGATGGGTGGAGGAGGGGAGTTAGTGGCTTCAAAAATTTTTTAAAAATTTTTAATTGGAGGAAAATATTTAAATATCTAGAAAATGTTGTTACACCCATTTCAACTCAACTCAACTTTCAGAGCTGCATTAGGATTAATATTTAATCTATGGTGTGAGTGAATTTTAACAGGCTCTGATATACCATGGTTTGGGGCCCTTCAAAAGTTCCTGGCACCTATGAGGATGTTCAGATGGCCCTACTACATTTGTAATGAAAGGCTCCCAAACGGACCCATGATGTATGTTTATTTTCAGTTGACTAGAAGAGTCTTTTGGTTAACTCTATTGTAAATGGACCAGCATCCAAAAAGAAGAATGAAGCACTTTAAACCCTAGATCTCATTTTCCTAATTACAGGTCAAACACAATTATACTTTGAAAGCAGTAACTTGCAAGAGATAACTTGTTTGGGAGGAAATTGGGAACATATGAACAGGTTCTAACTGAAAAATCAGAATAAGCACTCAAAAATAAACCCCTTAGATTATATGCAGATGCTTCATTACTTCATTAGCTAATAGCTATGGAGTAAATCAATATTATTCTCCCAGATAGCAGATAAATCCAAGAAACAAAGAAATAGAGTAACCATTTTTGTGATTATACAGTAGTAACTTCTCCAGAATGAAGGGGATTTAAAGTTCAGAGTTCTGAGTTACCCTCCTGGTACATAATCACGGGGGAAACAAGCCCCTCACATTGTGAAGTAACATACTCCTATTTGAAATGAACCATGTCATTTGCAGGATTTTACTGCTTTTCTTACCTTTCCCAGTGACAGATTCAGGCTTAGGTGAATTGCCCCAAAGGGATTGAGCTGGGTACCACTTCCAAAAAAGAGGAACTCAAAGCTCTCTCTCTCAAAAAAAAAGGAGGGGGGGGGAGTATATTGGTGTTCTTGAGCTCTCAAAGTCCCCAGATAATATTGAGTCACTGGAAAATGTCACCAAACAGATTTTTGTATCATATAGTCCAAGCTCTGCATGTTGATAATTTGTGTTTTTCTGCAAAGGAAAAATAATGGACTCCATTTGGGATCTGCCCCATGCCAGTAACTCACTTACAGGCTCCCGAAGTCACTTGTTGGCTTTGCTGGTGATAGAGCTCAGTGAGCTTTTTTTAGATTATTTTTGTTTAATGTTTATTTATTCTTGCAAGAGAGAGACAGAGCACGACCAGGGGAGGGGCAGAAAGAGAGGGAGACACAGAATCTGAAGCAGACTCCAGGCTCTGAGCTGTCAGCATAGGCCTGAAGCAGGGCTCAAACCCACAAACTGCGAGATCATGACCTGAGCCGAAGTCACACGCTTAACCAACTGAGCCACCCAGGCGCCCCTCGGTGAGCTTTTTATACAGCATTAGTGGGATGACAGCAACAGAACTGGTTTCTGGTCAACTATGACAGATACTTAGGAAGTTAGTGAAAGGGGGTGGGGGAGGGGTAAGGGCTGCACTCTGTTCAGACAACTTTATTTAATATCTCTGTTAATTTACTTGATCTGGCCTTGATCTTGTGTGAAGTGCCAAAGAATGACACAGTGACAACACTGACTAAAGTTATCTTATGCTGTTACGTAAGACTGATTTTTGTCCTTGTCTGGTCAGGAACAGCCACTATCCCCTTGCCGTGCGACTTGTTTGTGCAAGCGTGGTGGTGGATACAAGCTTGTCAAGGACAGAGAACCAAAGGGTTTTAATGCTTGGAGTCCACTATTAACACTTTAATCTATACTCTGGTAGAGAGAGATGCAGGGATAACCCTATCACCAGTTAGGAAGTATTTATAAAAAAGACAATATCCTTCCTAGGCCCTGTCTTTACTCTACTTGACCTAAGAAATCACATTTAATGAAGTTTGTATGCTTATTCATTCTTCAGTGAACACTTACACTTACTGAGCACCTACTATGTTTAAGTCCTCTGCCAGGCATTGCTATACATTGCTACATGAGAGAGACACAGTGCCTGCACTGGTGGGCGTAGAGTCTGTTGGAGACACAGACAGTTAAACACATTATCGTGAGAATAAACAGAGATACAAACTGGGATAAATGCTGTGAAGAAGATGTACATGGTGATTTAAGTGGTAAGGGAACCCACTTGAGGTAGAAGAGAGAAGGCTGTTGGAATGGAACAGGGAAGCTGAGAACCAAAGAATTGTTGCCTTATCTATAATAAAATGAGTTCTCGTATTTACACGGGTGACAGCCTATTTCTGGATCATACATGTGAGGAAATGTTAGTGAGTTATTTTCTTCACTCTAACATCTTCCTTTTTATTTGAGAAAATCACTTTTTTTTGGATGCCTCTCTCAAAAAATAATTGATCCCTTGATCGATTTGATTTTTTTAATGTTTGTTTATTTTTGAGAGAGAGAGAGAGAGAGAGAGACAGGGTGTGAGCAGGGGAGGGCAGTGAGAGGGAGACACAGAATCTGAAGCAGGCTCTAGGCTCTGAGCTGTCAGCACAGAGCTCGACGCGGGACTCAATCCCACAAACCTCAAGATCATGACTGAGCTGAAGTCTTGACGCTTAACTGACTAAGCCACCCAGGCACCCTGATCGATTTGATATTAAGGACGAAGCCTTACATGCGAATAGGCCTAGAGGGGTTGTGGATGGTTGTTCTTATTACGTCTGTGTTTTGGGTTTGAGGGGAGCAGGAGGCGTGCGGGGACTGGGTTTGTGTGGGCACAGTAGTGCCATTCTGCTCCCCAGGGAAGGCAGAGATTTCTTGAAAGTGTAAACTTCACTGAGGTTTAGGAACTTATTCATTACAAAATGCTGCTTCTTTTGCATATCCACTCAACAGTTGCTGTGGTGATTCCGCCCTTCCGAGAATTTCCACGGCACCGGCCTTCCCCGTTTTCTTGGCATGTAGAAGGTTTTGAGAAAATGGCTGTTCTGTGACCTTATTTGGAATCCACAGATTTGAGAATTTAAAATGATTCTGTTAATGAAAAACACCCAGGCTCTGTAATGAGGCAGGTCTAAATTTGAATCCCAGCCCTTGATCAAATTAACAAACCTTGAGTGTCAGTTTCCCAGCTGCAAAATGGAGTTGATAACACTTGCCTTGCATGGAGTTGTGAGTGGTGGAAATAGTGGTTGTAGATTGCCTCGGATGGAGCCTGGCATCCAGCGTGCCTTCAACAAATGGAAGCAATTATTAGTACTATCATTTGGGGCTCCCAAATCACTGTCTCAGTTGGTGTATTTATACCCCATCTGTCCCCAGAATATTTAAGACCACCAAGTTCACTGAGTTACAGGAGTATACATAAGATTATTGGTTAATTTCTTCACACCTATCTGAATCCTTCACAATTGGCTTTATTCAGCTATGCTGCCCACTGGGTATTGAGAATGGATCCATATCACCCATTCTGGTATTCCCAGTCTTTGGTAGGGTCTAGTTGTACCCCACTGAATGAATGAACCTAATCTTACTTTACCCCATTCCCTTTCAGAGGCCGCAAGAAGAGAAATATCCTGTGGGACCATGGCTGTTGGCACTGTTTGTTTTTGTTGTCTGTGGCTCAGGTATGGGTTTTTCGCTCTCCTCTGTCCTTCAAAAACACAGGTTTTAGTCACAAGTAAATAGACACACACACACACACACACACACACAAAATATATATATATATATATGTATATATATATAGTTCTGGGATTTAAGTTAATCTCTGCCTGAAGCCTTCATCTTAATGGATTTTGATTTGGTCTCTAGTCCAGCAGAGCAAATATGAGTAGAGACAAAATTGATACCCTATCAAATCATAATCATAAAATGATTACAGTGAGCAATTAAATGGCTGTTTACACTTTCAAGTTTGGTAAAACATAGCCTAAAAAGGGCATTTAGAACAGAAAGTGGAACACCTGTCTTCCCAAGATAGCAGGAAAAGGGAGAGGCTTTATGCCTTTCTCAGAGGAAATTCTACAGAACTCATAGATAGAACTGAGCCTTTGACCCAAGCCTCAAGGTGCAGTCACCTCATCATACTGGAAGGTGGCAAGTTCAGAGAGCTTTGTTTATACTCATGTGCAAACATGCACACACACGGGGGAGTCTTGAGCAAGGATCAGGTAGTAGTTTCTAGTTGAATGTGGTTATTGGGAGTCTTGTAATTCCTGGTCCCCATGGGCTGGGTCTCTAAAATAGTGGTAAGTGAGGAATAGTAGGGTTCCTTCTCACAAGGCAGGCCTTCTGAGGTTCCCAAGATCTGTCACTCAAAGAAACAAAACCGTACCCCATACCCAAGGATGTGACTAGAAGGGAACCTTTTACCTGGTAACAGGATCCCTCATCTCTAACAGTCTCCCCAACCTCTGCTAGAATACTTCTGAGGGTGGAGGGCTCACTTCTCCAAAACGCCTATCCCATTTCTGTATAGCTCTGATTCTGTTAGAGACGCCTTGCGTCTTTTGAACTACACTGCACTATCTTTTCAGTAGTTCAGGTGTGAACTCCTAAAACCACAAGGCATGGGCTCATTCTCTTCTGAACATCTTGAATCATCTTGACTCTTCAGATATTTTAAAGATAAATTTAAACTCTGTAAACTAAACTTCCCTGCTTCTCTCAACCTAGTCTCATAAGACCCCTCTTTTGGATATACTCCATGACTGTCTTAGAGTATATAATAATTGCAGCTGTGGAAGTTGGTCTAGAAGTGATATGACTGCTGCAGAGGCAATAGGATTGTCACTGCCCTTGATCCCATCACCCTGCTTCTATTAATATGACCCAAGCTTCAGTTTATTTTCAGCACATCCTAGACTCACATTGAGATAAAGGCTAGCCTGGCCCCACCAAACTCTCCTTTATATAAATGCTCTACAAGTTTCAGGGAAGCATCATACGTCCCCCCAATCCAGGGCTGTCCCTTATCCCCATCACACATTATTTCATTTATGACCCTCATCAACATATGAAATTACTTAGTTTGCTTCCTTATTATCCATTTCCCACTACTGGGACATAAGCTCAGAGAAGACAATGTTTATTTTCTACTAAATCCGTAGATTCTTATACACATTTAGCACATAGTAAGTGCTCAGTGTGGTTGTCTGAATGTATTCATGGATGGGTGGATGGATGAATAGAGCCAGATACTCCCCATACTGTAGATATCCAGTTGACTTTCTTGAGATCTAATATAAGCCTTTATGAATATTTCTACTAAAATTTTGTTGTTGGTTGTGAGTTGGTCTTTCTACAGTGTAGCTGTAAAGTCTAGAAGTACAGGAGAACATACATAATAAATCACTTGTTGAAATTACATTATCACGTACAATATGGTCAGTGACATATGATATGGTCAACGTATTGCCTTCCTCAGCAATGCATGTTTCAGAGCGCTGCACAAAATTGCAAGGAGTATGGTGCATTGATGCAGCATTTTCATCAGTGCCTTCATAGTCATGTGCTATGCATTGCTTCAGATGATCAGTCTCTGATTTTCACTCAAAAACCAAACAAAAAACCATGTGCCTTTAGCAAGCCACACAAAAAAATCAAGAAAAATAAATCTATATAAAAAGGTAATCTGCATTTCCAGGTCTTATGGCCAGCCTGTAGATTGTTAGATCTTGACCCTTGAGCCTTTTATCTAATCATCTTTCTTTGCCAGCTTTATAGTCAATGAAAGTATACTATACCTCCAAGTCACTGATAAAATCTAGACTTGGAGAAGCCCACAGAACACAATTCGAGACAACTCCCTTCAGGTTGACTTTGAACCTCTCGGCAAAACTTGTACAAACAGTCATCATGTCTTGGGGGTTTAGGGGTCCGCTGTGTGCCTGGCACTGTGGCAGGCTTTGGAACAACCACGTTCAGGAGGCTGCAGGCACTGGGGGAGGCAGATAAGGAAGCTGTCAGTTGTACCTGGGGGCAGAGTTCTGTGATAGCAGGGTGCCCGGAGTGCTTGGTGGGCACGGATAAGGGACTGTCTCGGCCTGCTCAGGCTGCTATAACAAAATGCCTCCGACTAGGCGGCGTGGAAGCAGCAGAAATTTACTGCTCACAGTACTGGAAGTTGGAAGTCAGATTAGGGTGCCAGCATGGTGGGGTGAGACCCCTCGTCCCGGTCACAGACCTCTCCTTGTATCTATATCATATGGTATCCTCACGTGGCAGAAAGGGTAGGGAGCTCTGTGAGGTCTCTTTCATAAGAGCACTGATCCCATTCATGAGGTCTCCACCCTCACGACCTAATCACCCCGCAAAGTCCCCACCTTCTTCCACCATCACATTGGACATTAGGATTCCAGCACGCGAGTATGGGAGAGCACGATCAGACTGTAGTGGGGACTTCTCAGTCATACTGAGCAAAAGAGCAGGTTTCCCAGAGGAGGTGCCATTTGTGCTGCGTTTTGAAGGACAAACAACCAGACAAAGGGAAGGTCATTCCACATGAGAGACGACTACATGACAAAGGCACGTAGGCTTGAGATAGCATGCCAGGCTCAGGAATGGCCAACACCCAATTGCAAGGACCGGTGAACCCAGTCGTCACGCAGCCTGTGTTGTCAGGGACTAAACAGGTACAGAGCCAGTGTTGTTTTCTTTTTTGGTGTCTGGATACTTATTAACTGGTGCCCTCCCCAGTCAGCACTGTTAGGTAGCATATTGGGGGGGGGGGGGCGGTTAAGTCAATAAAGTGATTTGGTCTGTTTTTCTCAAACCAGTGTTAGTTCTCAATATCCATCCTTTTCAAAGGGCTTGAAAACCTTCTCTAAATTACAGTTTAATTAAAATCTTACCAGGCTATTCGTCTGTATAGTAGGAACTGTATCTCCTCTCCCCCACCCCCACCCCCGGGGTAAATTGGGATATCTGCTGACAGCAGCCTCTTGGAACTCTCCCAGTCTCCATTCGTTTTTTCAGGGATCAAGTACATTGGCTCTGTTATCCTTTCTGGGATGGGAGATCTATCAGGGGGCTGGCATGGGAGCCCGCAGGGCCCAGAGACTTGGATTTAAAAGTGGCTAAAAGGACACAACACTTACATGCCACGCCCCCAGTCTTCACAGTCTGTGCTCTTAACAGTGACGCTTCTTTAAATCCTTGTAGTCAAGACCGTGTTGCTTTTATGGAGAGGCTAGGTAGGAGTTGGGTCAACTTGTTACCATGATCCCTAAGTAATGGGCTTCATCTCTTTAATTGTAATGAAAAATAATGCACTACCATCACCTTTAATTTTTTTTTGTGTGCTAACTTTAGCTTTTTTTTTTTTTTTTTCCTGCAAGCCTCAGCTTAAGTCAGGCACTGTTCTCACAGAAATGTGTCGCTCTTCTCAGCTTGTCCTTGGTACTGTGCCCTTCCTTCTATCTTTGTACGTGTGCTTTTCTAAGCCAAACATGTCATGAAAAACACAGTAACTCCTTTAGATCTGTCCCGGTTGCCACCTCTCTGGGATCAGTCACGATTCAGTCCATCTTGCGGAACCTACTGCCCCTCTGGAGTTTCTCCTCCTTCAGGTTGTGGGGCCAGTGTTTTTATATATGTAAGAGAATACCATGTCCTCATGGCTAGCCATGCCGTCTGTGGGTTCCTCTGCTTCGTGTCATGAGTCTTCTGGTAAGAGGATGACGGAAGCCCTGCGTCACTGCTCTCTCTGAGCCTATGTGGCTGGCTGTTCAAATTTTGTGTATTTTTATACAGACAGGAAAAATATGAAATCTTCCAATATTAATGAAGGTGTTGATCACTGATCTGATTCTCTTGAAAGACATGCTCTTATCACCTCACTCTGTTAACTCACTTTTCTAATGAGGATTGGTTGGGCAAAGTGACCTTTTTAGAAATAGTGTCCATGTACCTAGGATAAATAAATATTCAGGTCAGGCAAGTAATAAGCAATGCACATCTTATCCGTTTTTCTGGCGAGATTGTGGGAAAGGATTAAGACTGGGGAGATGTTCGCATTTAGGTTCATGCTCTCTTATTGGTCACCCTTACTCCATTTGATGTGGAAAAACAGGTTAACCAGCCTCCAGGAGGTTCCAGGACCCCTTAACTCTATGGGGAGTGATGTGTCACAGCAGTCTTGACCCGTTGCTTCTCGGCTTCTCTCTTGTGGCCTTCCTCATTTTCCACACATGCCTTTCATGCCTGCAGTGCTGATAAGAGCAAGATAATGGAAAAAAAGGAAGAGGAACCAGGAGAGCAGCAAGGGTACAGAACGCAGAGGCCCCTGGCACAAACAGGCACCCAGGGAACGCTGGCCCCCCTCACCGAGAAATCAGATAAGAGTGCCAGACCTCTTGGGGCTGCCCTAAGGCCCCCGAGATGTGAGTCCAGCCCAGTACACAGTGGTAGCCTCTAATACATTACCCTGTTGACATGCAGTTGGAATAGGCTACCTAAATACACCCCTCTTCAGAGTAAGTAAATTTCCACTTTCCATGATTGCAAAAGGGCTCTTAGGCAAGACACTTCTTTGAAATCTGACCAATTGGCAGTGACAGGACGAGAGATGAAGAGGCCTCAGAAAGGAGGACAGTTTTGGAATCTGCCAGATGTAGATTCAAAGCCTAAGATTCACTATCAGCTGGACAACATTGGACACATTATTTACTCTCTGTATTGATTTCCTTACTGATCAAAGAGGGATGACAGTAGCCCCTCCAAAGGGCATTGACTGGCTCTGGGGTTGTAAGCGCTGGCCCACAGCAGGTTCGACACCTGTAGCCTTGGTCACCACCACCACCTCTGTCAGTGTAGCCCTCATGGAGAATAGTGGCACCGTGGATGGGAGGGACTGGTGTGTCATGGGGGGGCTCAGGCTTCCATTTGCTTTACATCTTTCCCGGCTGAGCCTTCCATGGGCAGTCCATTTCCTGCCCATGGGCAAGGCTAAGCCATTCACATTGGTCTTTTGATCTTCCAGAAAGCAGTAGGCCCTGCCTCTCTGCTCCAAGGATGAGTGTCAACAGTTTGAGTGATAACATTCGGACTGTGTGAGCCTGTCTTCCCATGACAAAGCCTCAAAATCTTCCCGACCTCCCCACGCAGGGGAAAGCAAGCACCCACCTACAAATTAAAATCAATGACTAGGGGTTTTTACTTGAAGTCAAATATCAGAAATAAAATGTATTTCTCATACTCACCCTGAATACACCACTGCTTTGCTGTAAAAGTTCTCTTTGTGAGATACAGAAGCTCAGGGAACAGCGTGTCCTTTTGAGACACAGTGTTATCCAGAGAGAGGACATCTCAGGGCCGTACGGTTCTTTGTTTTGTATAATTTGGTAACTAGCTGTATCATTAAGCTTATATACATTCTATCAGAAATCTAAACGCTGTTTCTCAGAAAGAAAACCTGTTATGAGTCTCCTCAGATAATGATTCCAAACTTTTCTTGTTCAAGTCTTGGCCTGGGACTTTGTTTCGCTTGGGCCTTCGCTTAGTTACATTTGTCTTTACTTGATTTCCTAGGGCCCCAGATCCACCCTGAAGCCTAAAGGATTCAAGCATCTGTCCCCGCCCTTAGAGACTTTGCTGTGTTTTTCTTCTTTTTATAAAAACATTATCTTCCATTTCTGCAGGCGGTGGGGCCTCTTTCCAGATAAGCAGCTCACCCTGGCTCTCCTGGTCCCCGGTCTCAAACCTCCTGCCTCTTTGAGATCTGGGTGATAGTCTGGAGAGTGCTTGTTTTATCTTGAGACTCAGAGACAAGCGTGACCCAGAATGTCTGTCTGAGGTGGCCGAGACGCTGTCGCTCAGACCGGCCCAGCACTATCTCTGGGAGCCACTTGCGGTGGTGATGCACTGCCCCGGACCATGAAGGAGGCTGGTCACCCTGCTGTAACCCAGAGCCCTCAACCTGGTGCAGATGACGGGGTCCCCTGCTCACCGTGGCCATCCTGGCCCTTTCGTGGCATGAGCACCATGGGGTTCACAGGACAACTGTCTTCCGCATCCCCAGCTCTCCTCTTTGACCAGAATGCCTTCTGGACTCCATGAGGTTAGGTCTTTTCCTTAACACGTTCATTGTCTAGACCAGTGTATAGTCAGCATACACATGCATCTTGTGGTCCTGTGGCATGATCTGCCTTCTCCCAGCCCCGTGTGAAACTGCACGGCCACAGACGGCAGCAGCCTGAGACCACTGCTGCCTGAGACCAGGCTCTTTGCAACCAGCTTGTCCCCTCCTCCGTCCTTACCCCTCACTGAGGTTTCTACTGGGATTAATGGAGTCCCCCGTTTAATTCCTATTATCCCTTGATTCCCAGAGGGAAACTCACACACCAGCCGGCCCCCAGCTCCTCCCTCAGACCGTTTCTCCCTCATGTATTCCTAATTTCAATTTTATTTCTCTCTCTCTGGCCAAGCCTGATATTCATTTCCTAATTAGGGATTATGAGAATTTTAATGGTTACTGAAGCCTGAGCATTCTCGAAACTGATGAGTTTATAATCCCCCATCAAAGGGGAAACCTCTCGGGTAATAGGATTAACTAGCGGCTGTTATTTCCTTCAGACTTTTCTATATTTCCCCATTTTGTCAATGAGCATATATTACTTTTATAATCTAGAAAAAAATTGTGTATTTTAAGAAGAAAACATCTTGACTAGTGGTTTTTAGCCTTTTTTAAAAAAAGCAGCCAAACCCGGTTCATATCTAGAGAGGAACAAATGAAAGAGCAGCTGTTCTGGTTGAAGTGGGATCTGTGTGTAAGTGTGAATGTGTGTGAGTGTGTGTGTGTGAGAGTGCATGTGAGTGTGTGCATTTGTAAGTATGCATATGTGTGAATGTGAGTGTGTGTGTATTTTTGAGTGTGTTTGAGTGTGCATTTGTGAGTGTGCATATGTGCAAGTGTGTACATATTTGTGAGTGTGTCTGTGTGCATATTTTTTGTGAATGTGAATGTGTGAATGTGTTTGTGAGTGTATGTGTGCATTTGTGTGTGCGTGTGTGTGTGTTTGCGAGTGTGTGTCTTTGTGTTTGTATAGGGGGTACCCCCAGTGTTGCTGGATATTCTGAGTTTTTCCATCCCCAGACAGGGACAGACATCTGGACCCTCTTTGCCCGTCAGATGGGAAGCTGCATCTGGCCCAAAGCTGGCCTCTGTCATGACAGAGCTCATGCTCTCAGCAAAGGGCCTGCTAGGTTTATTTGGCACATGAGTTATGGGTAGCCACACTGTGTCCGGGCAGGGGCATTCCGTTAACAGAATGTAGTCTCCCATACCCCCCAGGGAATCTGTCTGTGGACACAGGGGAAGCGGGGGGGAGAGAGCATGTCACAGACAGGCATGTTTTTCAGGACAGCCTGTACAGAACGGATAGGAAGAAGTGATTCCGGGAGATGTTCTTGGCTGAGCCCCTCCCATTCCCCAGTCTCATGTTTCAGGTGGGCCAAGGATCTTCCTGTACAGAAGGCCTCTCCGTTTCTGGAAGGGCCCACGCCCCTATCCTTCCTAGGACCCATTGTTTTTGCTAAGAACAGTGTGGAGGAGGGAAAGGGCCAAGCCACGTGTGTGCCGGCTCTGCCAGCCTCCCTGGGTTTGAAACCTGGCTCTGCCACCTACTAGCCACATGACCTTGTCCAGCTTATGCATGTTCTAAGCCTTGGTTCTCTCGTTCTTAAAAGACATAAGAATGGTCCCTGTCTTCTAGGACCTTAAGAGTTGGTTGTTACAGTCATTATATTCATGGCCCTTATAAGTCACACTCTCTCTCACATCTCAGCCTCCCAGGCAAACTTCTGACCAAGACTCTGAATGCTTACAGGGAAAGAAAGATAACATTTGGATCTTTCTAGTGATTTGCTTTATGATGGTAAGAAAACCTGTAGTGGGGAGCATACTAGCGCTGAGATCCCGAGGACACTGTGGCCGTGTCAGCCAGAGGTCGGTGGTGTCACCTCTGTAGGGGCAGCAGGAGCCTTCTCTCTATTTCTAGAAAGAATTCTTTATAAACTAGTAATAGGGGTGAGCAGGACCTGTTCATACAACTGTTTTGGCCACCATTTCCTGAGTACTTCTTATGATGCTAGGCTGCACACGTACATTTTCTCTTCTCGTCACATAATCCCTATGAAGGAGCTATGGTGCTCATTTTTCCAGATCATTAAATCCTGAGGCTCCTAGAGGAAATCAGCCAGCATCGCATAGCTAAAGAGTGAGAGAGCCAGTACCAGAACCTGAACTCCAAACCCATCCACTTCCTCTTACACTGCATTCCTTCTCTCTTACCACTTCTCCCAAAAGTTCTCCCAAGCAGAAGGTTTCCACCAACCTTAGGCCTTTAGCATATGACCGTATATTGAAAAGAACTCCTGTTAAAACATCTCCTACTTTCCCTACCAGAGAAGGTGCGTTGTCCAGAGGTGCCAGATACACGGCCATCCTGGGTCTGCTCCCAGATGGATAAAGCCTTGACCCAGCCACGGGCTGCTTGTTGTCTGGGCCACCAGGGCATCCGACCCCCTTACTCTTTTCTGGACCTTGCTCCAGGACAGATTTGAATTCACCATGTCTGCAGGTCGACCAATAAACACTGGCCTTTCCTGGAGACCACCAGAACTGTGTCGAAATTGTGACACCCAGAGTGGCTGTCACACCCCCTGAGACGGGCAAGCAGGATGTTTGAGGAGCTGAGCAGCCCTGGAGAAACTCTTCTATTTCACCACCAAGGGAAGACTGAGGACGTGCCTCTGCCGGGGAGCCCCTGCCTCGAGATGTGAGATGGACACTCTGGAAAAGATGTCTCATCAGCCACTGGCTCCCTCCAGGTGACCTGCATCCTCCCTTATTCCGTGCCCTGTACCCTGTGCCCCATGGAGCATCGAGGTTGTGTCTGGTCTGCTGGTCATAAGAGCGTTTCTGCTGTCTGGCATTTTACTGTGCAGAGAGGGCATCACGCTCTTTGCTAATCTCCCTTCTTTTCACAGTGCCTTTCTGCCCTCTGTCCCAGGCACCTCTTTCTTTTCCCTCGTCTCCATCCCTGGAGACACTACTGGAAATAGCATCGTGCCTTCGACTCCCTTTGTGCTGACTCTTCCTGAGAGCTGAACTCGCCTTTGCAATGTCTCATTTCTTGACGTTTCCACTTGTCTCTCACAGAACCTATACTCTTTCTTACCAGCTCTTTAATTTTTTAAATGAAAAATAATCAAAATGATGTGATTTCTAGAGTTGCCTTATCCTCCTAAACGGTATTCCTCTGGCCTGTCTCAATCTCTCTTCTAAGCAACTCTCTTGAGCTCGCTTATCATCAACCTTATGTTCAATAAAAGTGGCCTTCTGAAGCTTCCTGTTATCTGGCACGCAGCTCTCTGGCAGCCTTCTATTGTCTAGCTGTCCGACAGTTTCCTAGGGGATCCCCTTCTGTCACCCCTGTGTCCTGGTGCTCCCAGTTAGCCGAGGTAGGTCTGTCCCCAGGGTAAGAGTGAGCTGGGATGACACCGTCCCAGGCCTTAAGGAGTTTATGGTCTTTCATGACCTTCCTTCCCCTCCAAAGACTAAGCTCTTGCAACTTTGGAATCTAAAAGTAATTATTTGATGTTGACTCTTGGTTCACAAAATAATTGTTTGAGGTTTTTAATGTGTGTTTTCCTCCATGCTCTTTGCAATTATTCACCTTTCATTTCCCCCAAATAATTATTTACTGAGGACTTACCTCAGTAGCTCAGCCTGGTGCTGAGCTAGGCCCAGAGTGGTCATGGGCAAAATCATCCAAGGTCCCTGCTCTCCTGGAGCTTACAGTCTAGTGCAGAAGCAAGATAAGTTCATCAAGTAGTCATGTTGAAACGTGAAATTTCAGCCATGAAAGTGTTTGGAGGAGAAGCATGTAAAGATACGAAAGCATATAAAGCCAAAAGGCTGGTATCCTCTGGGCAAGTGGTTCTCAAAGTGTGGTCCCTGGACCAGCAGCCTCAGCATTACTGGTGACCTAGTTATAAATACACAAATTTCAGGGCACCTGGGTGCTTCAGTCAGTTAGGAATCCAACTCTTGATCTCAGTTTAGGTCTTGATCTCAGGGTCGTGAGTTCAAGCCCCACAGTGGACTCCACACTGGGCATGAAGCCTCCTTGAAAAGAAATACACATTTTTATATCCCACTCTAGACCCACTGGATTAGAAACTCTTGAGGTGGGCCCCAGCGTCTGTTTTCACACATCCTCAGGAAACTATTCTACACACTCAGGTTTGAGAACTCTTGCTTCAGATCGTCCAAGAAGACTTCTCTGCAGAAATAACTTCTGGATTATAAAGCAAAACTAGGCAAGAGGGTAGGGTGGGAGAAATATTTCATACAGAAAGAATGGCGTATGTAAAAGCCCTGTAGTAAGAGCAGAGAGTTTTGAAAACATGAGGGATTAGCCCAGGAGAGAAGAGTAATACAAGATGCGTCTGGACAGGTTGATAGAACCAGAATATATAGGTCATGGAGGCCGCATCAAGGATTGGGCAATAGGAAGCTTTTGATGTGCTTTAAACACAGGGATGACACAGTTTTACTTGTTTCTATTTAAAGAATAATTCTAGCTACAGTATGGAGCAAATATTGAAGAGGAGCAAGAGTAGACCAGTTGGGGATCATGGCAGGGGTCTGGGGAAAGACGGCAGTAACTTGTACTAGGGTGGTTTCTGGAGGGATGGAGAGAAAGGTGTATAATCATAAGTTCATAAAGTCCACAAGGTCTCGGTGATCAGTTGGAAGTGTCAAGGATGACTGGCATTTGGAGTTTACACGCAAGATGGAGGATAATGATGCCAAGTTTGGCAGTGGGAAGAGATCATGAGAAGGTCCTGTTGAGTTTGAAGTGTCTTTGAGCCACCTATGTGTAGGTATCAATTCAATGATGGAAGGTATGGGTCTGGAGCTCTGGGAAGTCAGGGATGGCAATACACATAGGTGAGTCACCAAAAGCTAAGTGCCAACTAAAATTGTGGGGCAGGGTAAGATCACCCAGGGAGTAAGAAATGTAGCGAATAGAAGAAAGCCTGAGAGCTCACTGAGAGATGTCATTATTCTTGTTTATTGGTCAGATGGAGTTAGGATGACACCTGTAAAACCCACGTAGCATAAAGAGTCAAAGAGAAGGAAGAAAACTAGAAACCAGGGAAATATAGTGTCACAGAGGCCAAGGGATGAGGGGTACAGGAGGAGTGCTCAACAATGGTGAGTGGGAAGTCAGACAGGAGGTAGCTGGAAACTACCCATTGGATTAAGTGACATGGAAGGCGCTTTGTGTCTCTGGCAAGAGATATTTCAGTGGAGTGAAGAGAGCAAAAGCTAGAATGAAGTGGATTGAGGTGGGAATTGAAGGCAAGGAAATGGAGAAAGTGAGTATAAACAGCTTTTTAGAAATGGTTGTAAAGTGGAGGAGAGGGCACCTGTTGGTGGCAGATGTGGACTCAGGAGGATTGTTTTGGTTCACTTGATTGTCGAGTGTGAATGGTTCTTGCATGCTAAAGCCTAAAGATTTCATTGAAAGGGGATGGTTAAATAAAAGAGAGATGTGACCATCCTAGGTTACCAAAGATCAGGATGGAAACACAGGTTGGAGAAAGCAGGAGCTCAGGGATTCGGTAGTTTCTGCTGTAGCCTGGATTTTTCTGAACCCCAGTGATTTGCCCAAGGCCAGATGCCCTGACCTGGAATGCTCACCTGTCCCTCCTTTCCTTGGCATCTCTCCTCCCTGCTGTCTGGCTTACCCACAGCCCCTTTCCTACAGCCTGCTCAACTGTTTCCTCAACTTTGTTCACCCACTGTTAAGTTATTAACTTGTCAGGGTCCAGACTCCCCACTTCCTTTCCCACTTTGAACCCGCTGTTGGCTCTCTTTCTGTCCGCTGCCTCAGAAAGTCAGCATGTGGAAAGGCAGGGTGACTCTGCGGGCCATTACTGGCAGGCACACAGAAGTACCATTAATGTAATTGGTTTGGAATGGTGAAGGCTTCTTAAAGACATTGATACAACTAAAAAAGGAATAATAAACGCAACCCTCTCTTCCTTATCTTAAAGGTGGAGACAAATAGTTACCTTAAAACAGACTTTATTCAAAGTAATTTCTCCAACCAGGTTCCATTTTAAAGAGTCACCTGTACACCTATTAAGGACCATCAGATTTTTACATGTAATTCATGGATTCAGTAGGATCGAGTGATCTTTAATTAGTTCTTAAAGCAGACTTAGGAACTGGTAAGTTGTTTTAATAGAAGTGTTCCTACTCTGAAACAAGAAAATCTCCTCTAAGATTCTTTAGAGAAATTTGCAACAGTTCTGGAAAGAGAACTGAGTGGCTTTATCATTACCTAGCATTTTTGAAGTCATGAATTAACTTAATGGAGCATGATGGACCTAAGGCACAGACAGTTTCCTATTTGTCGACCTACATTCCGCTGATAATGATTTCTTGTCTAAGGCTAAAATTAAGGGAGAAGTAACATTTTTGAGCATTTTATTATGGGCAGATTTTTGTGCTTATATCATGATCTTCATTCCTTGCAATCCTCTGAGATGTGTATTATCCTACAAATAGAGAAATTATTATTACAAATAGAGAAACCAGGGCTCAGAATTTCCCCAAGTTCACACCTCTAGGGAGTGGCAGGTAGTGCTTGGTACTTGAGCTCTGGTCTCACGCTCACGCGTGGAGAAGCAGCGGTCATTACAGTAGAGATGGTAATTATAGCAATAGCTCCCACGCATCGAGCTCTCGGTGTATACCGAGACTTCCTACGCTTCATATCGTTTAATCCCTATGACAGTACTGCAAGCCCCTGGGTTCTCATTTTACCCAAAAGGAAGCAGTCTCCGAAAACGTTAAATAATCTGTCCAATCACACAGCTATCCAGTAAAGAACTGGAATTCAGACCTAGTTCCAGCTGACCCTAACATTCCAAGATAAATTTGTTTGTCAAGATTAGGGATGTTTCCCTGATCCCAAGAACAAAACATGAGGCATGGTAGATGTAAATATTTTTTTTCCCTAATGTTGAATATACAGCTGCCTCCCAGCACTCCCGTGGAGCCAGAATACAGCATGTTTATATAATGTTTATTCCTTGTCAGCCTTGGGAGGGGAGGACAGAAAGGCCAGCCATTTCTGTGAGCTTATACATTTTGGTAAAGTACTTTCTCACCCGCTCAGCAACTTCTGCTATCCAGACCCACCCCCACACCCAGGATGAGCCAAGGAAACCTCTGAGCACAACCAGAATGAAGTATCACACATTGTTGAATTCGCTCCTCCGCTGTATGTGGAGAAGACAGTTCACACAGAACTGGCTAACTTTAATTTTCCATGTAATTCTAACAGTTTTGGTGTCCGTCTTGGTCTGTAGCAACATGATAACAGAGGAGGGCCCGCTGCAGGCTGGTGTAGTTAACACCAGAGAGGTGAGCGGAGATCATCATATTTGAAACAAAGGACTCAGAAGCAGAAATGAGAACCCAGAGCACAGCCAGCCAGAGCCGTTTGAGTCTCAGATCAAATACCTTGCACACTCCATGCCCACGCTCCGCTGGGGTCTTATCAATAGCTGTTTTTCATTATGGTCACACTGAACATTTATGAAAAATTAATACTATGTCAGGTTTGGTGTATATCCAGTTTAGGAGAGTAGTGATGATGTGTGCAGGTGTTTTGGGTTTGGGTTTGTTTTTTGAGGGGAAAAAAATGCATTCATGCTTAATCTTTCCTTCAAATCTAGCTGTCCGAGAAAGATCGCCCAAGGCCCTGGGTGTTACTGAGCTCTGCACACGCGAAGCACAGTACCCGATGCGCAGTACATGCTCACTAACGTTAGGTGATGGACGGTCAATGCCTTGTTTCCTGCGGGTTCTGGATAGCCTGCTTTAACCGTGGCCACTCAGCTACATTCCTGGTGGTTCGGTTTTTAGACAGGATTAAGTGAAATGCTACCCAGTTTCACCTCCAAGAAATCAAGCAGCACATGGTGGTTCCATTTCTCATCGTTCTCATCCTCATCAAGCCTGACCGCCATTGCCCTCTCCGGAGGGTTGTACAAAAGATGCTTCGGCCTTATTTTCCGGGGACACATTTAGACCCAATAGCTAGAACCAGGCTGGGGGAGCTAGCTCGCTCTTAGCTAGATAAGCAAGGGTGTCAGGTGGGCTTGCAGGCTCCCCACACCCTCGGGAAAAAATCCTGGTGGCTCTGGGTGAGAGGCAGCGGTGTTTCAGAAAAGTCCCAGGCAGCCCGAAAATCTTGCCTCAAGGGTTCCCGGCATCCAGGGGCCAGTTCGGTGCATCTGCTCCCAGCACCTGGCCTGCATCCCCAGCTCAGGGGCCGCTCGTTTTCCAGGTCACTGCTGTTTTGGAAAGGCAGCCTCACTGACCTGTGAAATGAGTGCAGTGCCTGTATGAAAGCCCTGTCCAGTCTCCCCGGCAGCCACAGGACACTTCTGGGGAAGGGGGCCAAATCTCTCAGCGCCCGAGGGATCTCTGGCCTGAACCCCTGATGGAATTAGCAGGAGTTATCTATAAATCCCGGAGGCATCCATCAGCAGACAGAGCAAGGCCGCCTTTTTAAAGAAGTTCACTGACCTCTTGTTAACTTAACTCCTTGTTAGGAAATATCTAATCAGCTGTATGCTAACATGTCAAGGGCCCAGGGGTCAGCAGAAGCAGGGCAAGCTGTGGGCTTGGGTTTCCAGCTGTGAGCTGCCTGCTATCTGAGCTGTCTTGTTTTCCTCTTCCAGCTATCTTTCAGATCATTCAGAGCATAAGGATGGGCATGTGAGAAGGCCCGGGGATTTGACACCGCCCCCTCCCTCTGGAGGGTGGAGGACCACTTCAGCTTTTAGCCGGGTGTCTGTGGGAAGCCAACAAGCCACACAGAATGGAAACAAAGGCTCCCTCCATTGTTCCCTGATCACTTCATCGTGGATGTCAGACCACATTGCCTTCTCACAGGACATCTTGGTACATCCGTGTTCTCGAGCGGAAAGGACATTTTGCTTTTCTGTTGGCGGGATTGATAGCTGCCGGGTGTCTGCAGCAGTGCCCTGTCTGGTTTTGCCCTTGGTCTCACTAATGTATGCATGTGGCCCTCTGAATGATCACCCGGTTACTTTCTATGGATATGGCCTCTCCTCCATCGGGGGTTGGTTTTACAAATAAATGTCTTTGTTCAACCTTCTACCATGTGTGGGTTACAGTGGGAAACCTGAAATGAAGAAAATGCCAGAATAGCTCCAGGTGGGGTTGGGGTGTGGGGTGGGGGGAACTGGACTAGACAGTTGGGAAAGGGTCAAAGAGTCTGTGGCTGGGAAATTAGAGCTAGATTTACCTTTGAGGTCTTTGCCCAGAGTGAAGCCCTAGGCTGCTCTAATGAGCTTGGATTTTCCACACATTTTTCCAAAAATTTACTTTTTAAATTTTTTTTGGTTTTGGTGGTTTTCTTTGTTTTTTGTTGGTTTTTTGTATTTTGTGTTTTTTTGGTTTTTGGTTTTTTTTGTTTTGTTTTGATTTTGGGGTTTTTTTGGTCAGTGCAGAAAAGGCACCTAAAAAGTGTGTTATGGTTCAATTAGCTGCTATCTGCTCTTTGTCTGCCTTAGGACTTGGCAAAGAGCAGGTGTCTGAGGCCTCTTTGTGAAAACCAGCCAACCTCAGGGTCCAGCCCTGCCCTAATATAGAGCACAGGAGGGCAGGAGTTCCATCTTCCTCTGGGTACTCAGCCCCGAGGCTGGGAGGGTGAGGCCCAGGGCTGGTGGGTGCAAACCTCCCCTCCCTGGCCAGCCTCCCCACAACCTCTCAAAGCGTGGTCTGCCTACATGGGCATTCCAGTGTGTGGAGGGGGGTGGGGGGAGTGGAGATGCATCTCAAAAGGCAGACTCTGGGATTACAGCTCAAGCCTGCTAACTTCGAAGTGCAGCAGGTGGGGCCAATACTATGTCTTGTACTAGCTCCCTGGGTGAGGCTTATGCACTCTAAATTTTGGGGACCATGATCCTGAGGAAGCCCAGCTTAAGAGAGAGTAAGTTTTGTCCCATCCCAGGCAGCAAAGACTGCCGCACTGGAAGCTTGCTCTTAAGGGCCGCCTACCCTGCGGGGATGGCCGGAGGAGCAAGCGGGGAGTCGGCCTGCTCTGCTGCTCTGACTTCTGATACGGCCTCAGGAAGTCCTAGGGGCAACCACAGAGATCAGCGTCAGGATTAAAGATGTTCACTGCACAACTTTAAACAGTCCTGTGTTGCTTTTTAAAATTCCATCTTTGCATTCTTGGCAAGTTTTTTCATTCCTCAATATTGGGAGAGCTTTAAACATGGAAGTGGTGGCAGTGGCCTGGACCTCTGCCAACCTCTTCAGGAGCACTTGGAAATGGGGGAGGGGGTGGGGGAGGAGAGCTTTTTGTCCACTGGAGTCTTTTACCCCAGACCTTTCAGTGATGTTCTTTAGGGCCTTCTTTTCTCCCATCCTCCTCCCCCTCCTCCTCATCCCCCTCCTCCTCCTCCTCCTCCTCCTTTTTTCCTGCTGAGAAGAGGGTAGCAGGCTTGCTCCAAAGTCAGCAACCCTAAGGACAGTCTGCCACCCTGTGCTCCCCAACACTGCCACCGCCAGGGCCCCTCCCAAGCCGGCAGAAGGCATCTCCCACCACGAGGGCTGCACACGAGATGCTCTGTGAGCTGGTCCCCTCATCCTGTTGGCTCTGCTGCCTGTTCTCTTCTAGGTCACTGAGTAAGACCAGTGTACTGTGAAAGATCAGACCTCAGGGCTCCTGCCAAGAGGCCAGAAGAAGAAAGGCTGCTTGACGTAGATTTACCTGGACTGTGCTCCCATACGTGGCCTCTCTAACTCCCCCATTGCCTGGACTTGCTCTCAGTCTGGCCTTTCTCTTCCTGCCCTGATAATAGCATACTCACCAAACCACCATGAAAGGCCATTGCTGGGCCCATGCTTTGTGGCTCTTCCTTTATTGGATAGGGTCTCCCCCCACCACCACCGAATTTGGTTTTTCCCACAGCAGTAATAGTCAATAGGGTGAGAATCCCTATTTTCAGGAAAGGGAAACTGAAATTTAGCCAGATTGGGCTTCAGATAAACCCAGCTGTCCCCAGGTGCCAGGTGTGGCCGGCTGAATCAGCTACTATTGGTAAAACTTCCTGTGATTGATTTATCTCCCCAGGCTGTGGGAACATCCACAAATTGGTTTCCTATTACTTTTCAGGGAGCCTCCCCGAAATATTTGTGTGTGACAGTCTGCCCTCCCCGGTGACTCCTATCACTCTTCTGAAAGCGGAGACAGGGGCTGCCCTAAGTAACTTAGGGTCATGGTTGATTTATGCTCTCCAACAAAGACATGCAGACACTTTTTGCCATGACACCCGGTAAGAAATACATGGCAACCGAAAGCACAACACACCCACCAAAACAAGGTTTACAGGACAACACTCACCCTTAACATATGTCATGTACTCCTCTTTCTAACTAACCCCCTGCCCCTGGTCTATTTCCTTTTTTTTTTTTTTTTTTTTAATACTGGCTGCATCCTCCTCAACTGATTTTATAGCCCATGAATAGGTTCCAACCCACAGTTTGGAACACTGCTCTTCCACTGAAAGTCAAGCCTGTCGCAGGAGACAGAGGAGCAGGTCTCATAAGGTAAGAAAGTTCGAATCTCACTTTGCATGCTGGTGAGAGCCTGACGTCACACCAGTCACAGCCAGTCAGTACCTCCTGTGATACACGAGCTCTTTCTTTGGGCATGTAAGGTACATTGGCAAAGAGAACACTAGCGACACTTTGAATTCATTGAAATAACGTGAAATAAACACCACGTTCTGTTTGTCAGCAATCACTTGCTGTTCATCACAATCACTTGGGGGTAGGGATGGGTGGTTATTAAAGCCGGAATCCACCTGGGTTCTGCAGAGAACCAAAGTCTCCAGGGAAGATGTGCATGAACGTGTATTTTGTTTAGTCCAGATGATTCTGATGCTGCCCACCCACCCAATTAGCATTTGGGAACAAACTCACCAGCTTAAACTTGGACTTAATCGAAGCCAAAGCAAGAACTCAGCAGTAATACCCCCAAAACTAGCCCTGTGTCAACTCTATGCAAGAGTTTTTCCTTCCACCATTTTAAGCCTTTGGGGTCTCCACTGAGTTCAGCAACACTGAGACACTATGTCTTGTTTTGCCCCAGGTCTTATGTGTCTTTGTCGTCCCTAGTAGATCACAGACCAGGGTTGATTCATTTTTGAGAGACAGAGAGAGAGCGCAAGCAGGGGGGGAGGGGGACAGAGAAAGAGGGAGATGCAGGATCCAAAGCAGGCTCCAGGCTCTGAGCTGTCAGCACAGAGCCCGACACGGGGATCGAACTCACAGACTGTGAGATCATGACCTGAACCGAAGTCTGATGCTTAACTGACTGTGCCACCCAGGCACCCCATGCATTATGATACTTCTCCAGCTCAGGTCCCTGCTTCCGCTGTCTCTCAAAAATGAATAAACGTTAAAAAAAGAAAAGAAAAAGAAGCATAGAGTCATCACCCAAATTTTACTGCAATGCATTCTTACACATTTTACAGTCTTCGCACATATTTGGTTTCTTTAGTCTCCCCGTAAGATGAGTTGGGCTCACAAGTAGCTCTTCTGGAGGGCTTGCTGTGTACCAGATACTACTCAGGTACTTGTGAGAGTACACTTGTACACTCGTGCAACACTTCACTAAGCGGCCCTCAGGTAGGTACTATAATTATCTTTGACTTACTGATGAAGACACTAGACTCATAAGGTTGGAAAAGCTTGCCCGAGAGGCTGCTGCTGGTGAACGGGGAGCTGGGATTCAGACCCAGGCAGACGGGCCCCAGCATCTGAGCTCTTCATTACGGCACCGCCCTTAACGGGGCCTTATCGTAACAGACAGGGCTGGTTTGGGTTTTGTTTCATTTTTATTTTCACTGCTATATATTCCCAACGTACAATGGTGCCTGGCGCTCAGTAATTTTTCATGAAATGAATAAATGAATGAGTCAGCAAGTAGTAGCCTCCTGGTGAATACACACTTTCAGCAAGACTTGAAGCGGTGGGGGGCAGAATTGAATTGTAGAAATGGCCCAGGACCAGAAATCAGGCCACTGGCTTCTTGCCCTGGCTTCTGCCCATCATTTTTTCTCTGGACCTTGATGTCCTCAGCCATACATTTGAAGTTATCCTGCTCTCCTACATCACAGGGCTGGTGGGAAGCAAATGATATGACGTATGTGACGTTGCTTTGAAAAAACCGTAAAATGTATACAAATTATATACACACATAATTAGATCTATGCATACAATTATATATGTAATCATTGCTGGCAACCATATAATAATATAATAATAATTGCTACTCAGGACAGGTGGGGACTGCATAGGAAAAAAATAAAAAAGAAAAGAAAAAAAACCAAACAAACAAAAAAACCAAAAAATGGTTCACATTCAAAATCCTACCCCTACCAGGACCCTATCTTAGAACAACACGCTCTCAGCAGCAAGAATGCCCAGACAGGAAAGTGTGGATGGGTTGAGGCAATCCATTCCAGCTGATGGAGAGAATTCAAAGTTCGTATAGTACTTCAGTGCCATGGTTATCTATATTATTGTTATTTATAATCACTCCTGAAGACAGAGTTTAGGTGGGACTGAGAATTGATCTGGGCTCTGGAGAACCATCAGTATCTGTTAAGAGGCTGACCGACTGCTAGTTTCACTCTGATTATATGTTTGTTATCTTCCAGCCTCCTCATACATCACTCCTGAAGGGAGTGGACGCAGGACATGCAGGCAACTCACATAGCACTGGAGATTCCAAACAGATGGGGAAGGGGGGCTGGGGGAGGAAACGAGGAGAGAGAGGAAAGGAAGGGGAAGGGAGGAAGGAAGGAAGAAGAAGAAAATGGAGGGAGGGCAGGGATTTTCCCACATTTCAGTGATTCACCTTATCACCCACTCGGAATCCCCAGACACGCTTTGCTTGGGCCAGGTCACAGGCCCTGCCTGTTATGCCTCCCATACTCTCGACCTTCACTCCGGAACCACATCCCAGAGGGACCTGTCCTCCAGAAGGACAGTAGAAACTTGTCTGGTTCTGAGACCTGTATTATTCCCGCATGAGAGAAAGGCTTATTTCTCCTCTGTTTTTCATCTTACTTATTATTTTGATAAACATCTTCAGACTGGATAAGCTGGTGGGGGCAGGGGATGAATGAGAGCAGAATAAAGGTACATTTCTGGTGGTAAGGCATGAATAGGATTGTTAGGGAGTAAGACATAGGAAATGGGCCCTAGATGCTGCGGACTGAGGCGTGTCTTCGGAGCTCAAGATGAGCAGAGAGCAGGGGCCTAGGGGAGCTGCTCACGACTTCCTGAGCTCTTAGGCTCCTTAAAGACTTCAGGAGCATGAAGCCACGTTGTGGGGCCCACAGCATCTGCCATCCTCGGGACCCCCCCGTTTCACACTGGTCCTGGGGGCACAATCTAATTGTCCTTCTGAGGAAGTCAAGGTGGCTGCCAGAACAGATGACTCTCAATACGATGGTGGCACAAAAGGTATCTGTTTATGATAAACACACTAAATTGGTGTTTGCTCTCTCTTCTTGTAGGTGTTTGGGGAAAATAAAAGAAGAGAGGTTGATGGCCTCGTTCCATGCTCTGTATATGGGAAAACTCGAGCTTTTTACATAGTAGGAAAACACTCCGTTTGTTCCCTGCCTAATATGGTGGAGATCCTGGCTGGGGGTTTCTTTGCTACAAATAAGCAGAGGATGGAAAAGGAACAGGAGCGTTCAGTCCTGTGAATTAAGGTCATTTACTGTCAGAAGTCACCAAACCTGTATTTCAAGGGACATCTCTCCAGCTCTCAGTCTCCTGGGCTGGCCTGCAGCCCTGAAGGGACTGGGCTTAGCTCCAAACCCTTTCAACCTGAGTGAAACCCATAAGATGTCTCTCCCCATTTTCTACAATCAGGGCTGCTACCTGAAATTACCGTGTATTTGTGTTGTAAAAGACTCCTGCTGCTTTCCAACCTGGCCTGGCTCCCCAGGGGCTGAGGAGGGGGGAAAGTCACTGATGTAATAACCCAGCTTGGGATTTGCTGCCATTTGCAACTGAGACAAGAGGAAGCAAGCCCCCCACACCCCACCCTGGGCGCAGGGATGCCACAGGGAGGCTGGGCAGAGTGCCAGAGGACCAGCCATTAAAATAGCCTTGAAAGTGAGGGTTCGTATTTTCCCTAGTAAGCCACCTTGACAACATGTCCCTTGAGGGGGTCGAACGGAGGTGCCTCTTTCTGCCTCTGTCTTTCTGTCTAAGTCTCCCACCAAGGGAGCAGTTATTGCTACTCTCTGTCTAATAAGACTACTTATTCTCTGTCCTGGACTTGGGGGTTCGATAGCATTGCGTCTTCAAGCTTCATGGACTGTGGCCTGCTGCCTGGTCTCCAGCGGCCCCCTCAGCCCTGCGCAGGCTGCATGCTGTCCCCCTTCCCCAGGCCAAGCCAGTTTTTGCACTGTCTCACCTGAGAGTCCCGACTCGCTTTCCCTTCCGCCTGAAAGCTTCTTGGTGACCTCCGGCAGCCTGAGAGGGTCTGGGGCACATGCAGTCACTTGACCTGGTGCTTTGCCTTTTGCTTGGTGCCGAGGTAGAGAGGTGCTGCTCATGCAGCCACCACCAGCTCCAGGCACCAGAACAGCGCCGGGGACAGCAGTGTTTGCTGGACAGACGGCCCTGCTGGGGGAGGAATCCTCCGTGGGCCTCTTCTCAGCCTCCACGGAGAAACGAGATCGCATTTTTAAAATGTTAACACAAAAAGTACCCCTGTGATGGCCTGGATTGAAAATCAGCTTGGACCCGTGTCCCATCCTTGTCCCTTCAGAGCCATCACAAAGTGGGGCAGGGCACAGGTGGGGGGTGGAGTTCCTGTTGGTCTCGGAGGACAAGCCATGCAAGCCTTGTCAGGGCCTGGAAGGACTCAGGACCCATCTCAGTCCAGGGAGCCCTGGGCTGTGTGAGACTCACCCTTAATCCGACACAATTTGGGAAGCAGTTCCCTCCTGCCAAAGATGGGAAGAGACCCAGAGGATTTACAGGGGGTAGGAGGGCGGGCACAAAGGGCTCAGGGGCTCAGGCTCACCACGGAGTCTTTACTATTAGGGGTGGGGATGTATGTATGTGGCCACCAGACCCCTCCATCGCCATCCCTGGGACCTAGATGGCTGTTGCCAGGCAGACTCTCAATGCACAGTGTGCCGAGGTACTTCAGGGAATCCAGAAAACCATGTTCCTTCACACAATGGAGGCTGCGCTCTTTAAATTTAAAAATAATTAGGGAGGAAGATGAGCAGAGTCAGCTTTATGGGAAAAGAACCAGACAAGGGAGCTCTGCCCGGATTCCACCTTTCATTAAATTGCTGGGGCTTCCAGGACCAGCTCCTCCCCGCCTCCCCATTCCCTTCCTCTTTCTCGCCCACCCCACTCTCTGCCTCTCGGCCTCTGTTTAACATCCATATAGCCCTGACCAGGCCAGGTTCAGTTCCAAGTGCTTCAGGACACTTAGCTCCCAAAACTTTCTGAGGAAGGTTCTGTTTCTTTGCATCACTCCTCCTTCTCTCTGCTGCCTCTGTCTCTACTACACACGCGCCTTGCACCTTGTGTTTTCTCACACACGCGCGCACACACACACACAATGTGGGCCTATGTCTGTCTCTCACACCCAGCCTAGTCTATGGCTTCCCAGGAAGCAAACCCCCTCCTCAGGAAGGAACAGCCTCCGAGAATGAAGAACTTCATCAAGTTTCCCTCTCGCTGGGCCATCTGGAGGTCAGCTGAACTGCCCCGCACCAGGGTTGCCTGCAGGGGCCAGGGGCTGAATCCCCCTTACTCGATTAAAGCTTGTGGGAAAGGAAGCACACTTCCCTGCTCATGGCAGCCCTGCTGGCAGGGCCCCGACCCAGGGCCAGGGCTGGCTCTGGTGAGGGGTCTGTCCTGTCTTCTGAGGGAGGAGAGAGCAAGGGAGGAAACGACAGAAGACAATCTCCTTTCTTGGAGGAGGCCGTGGGGCAGCAACGCCAAACAGAGAATGGGGACCATGGATTCGGATCCTGGCTGGACCACTAACTGCGCCAGAATGCCTCGCAGATCACCAACCCTCAACGGGTTTCCGGTTTTCCCACAAGGACTTGGATTACATTAGTTTTTTATTTTAGGGACAGTTCTTTCCTTTCAAATGAAATCAGAGAAACCCCATATATAAAAAATACACCCGAGGGGCAGGGGGGCTCGGCACCACGCTCTCAGCAACAACCCTGACCAGATTTGTTCCTTTCATAAGCCTTTCAGAGGGCATCAGGCTTCCATGGCATCAGGGTGTGGGAATGTTGAACATGGGTTCCCTGGCCACCAGGAACTTACAGTCCAGTGGGGAGAGGGACATGCAAACAGACAATGGCAGCACTCCTTAACAGGTGACATGATGCAGGGGTGCCTGGATGGCTCAGTTGGTTAAGTGTCCGACTTCAGCTCAGGTCATGATCTCTCGATTCTTTGTAAGTTCAAGGCCCGTGTCTTGGGATTCTCTCTCTCTCCCTCTTTCTGCCCCTGCCCTACTCGCTCTCTCTCTCTCTCTCTCTCTCTCTCTCTCAAAATAAACAAATAAACAAAAAAAAAAAATAGGTGCCATAATTCTCAGGAGCCACCCACAAACAACAGTTTTTCACCTCAAAGGAAAAGTGATCTACAATTGGTCACCTACTCCTGGGCATATACCCCACAGAATGGAAAGCAGACTTGACGAGATATTTGCACACCCGTGCTCAAGGCAGCATTATTCACAATAGCCAAGAGGTGGAAGCAACCCAGTGTCCTTCGATGGATGAACTGATAAGCAAAATGTGGTCTGTATTTACAATGGAACATTATTGAGCCTTACAAAGGCAGGAAACGTTCTGACACATGCCACCACATGCGTGAAACTTGAGAACATGATGCTAAGTGAAATAAGGCAGTCACAAAAAGACAGGTACTGTGTGATTGCACTTATATGGGGTATAGAGTAGTCAAAGTCCTAGCGACAGAAAGCAGAATGGTGGGTGCCAGGGGCTGGCGGAGGAGGAGTGGGGACTTGTCAGCTAATGAATGTAGGGTCACTTCGTCAAGACAACGGTTCTGGGGATGGATGGTGGTGAAGGTTTCACAACAACATGAATGTTTTTAATGCCACTGACCTGTACACTTAAAAATGGTTAAGATGGCAAATTCCATGTTATGTGTATTTTACCACGACTAAAAATAATTTTAAAAATTGCTGATGTGGCTCAGCCCGGCTCTTCTTTCAGCTCAGGTTATGCTCTCACAGTTTGTGAGATGGGTCCCCGCATTAGGCTCTGCACTGACAGCAGGGAGTCTGCTTGGGATCCTCTCTCTCTCCCACTCTCTCTCTCTGTCTCTCAAAATAAACATTAAAAATAATGGGTGCCTGAGTGGCTCGGTTTGTTGAGCATCTGACTTTGGCTCAGGTCATGATCTCGCGGTTCGTGAGTTTGAGCCCTGAGTCAGGCTCTGTGCTGACAGCTCGGAGCTTAGAGGCTGCTTTGGATTCTGCGTCTCCTGCTCTCTCTGCCCCTCCCCCACTCTCAAAAATAAATAAATAAATACATAAATAAACATTTTTTTAAATGTTAAATCTTTGTATCAAAAGTGGCCAAGGTTTGGCATGGGTTGTGGTGGAGAAGAGTAGAGCCTGCTAGGGTTCCAGGACCTAGGCCTACCTCTACCCTGCCCACCCCGCTCACCCCCCATCCCCACCACGGGGCATAAGGAATCTTCTTCATGGTCTCAAGGGCTTTGTGCGTGCTCTTCCTCTCACCAGTTGCTTTTCCCCTAGGTATCTCCCTGGCTTAGGCCCACCAGGCTCTCTCCTCAGATGTCACCTCCTCAAAGAGACCTTACTAACATCACTAAAATAAAATAATGTTCCCACATGCACATGTGCACGTGCAAACACACACACTGCCTAGTACCTACCTTAGCTAGATTTACTTTCTTCATAGCACTTACTACCATCTCCTATGTTGGTATTCAGATATTTTATTGGTTTCTTTTCAGAGTCCCCGGCCAGACTTACTGTGATAAGTAAGCTTCCCCAGGACAGGGACATTGTTTTTTGCTCACTGTTCTCTCCCCCATGCCTGGCATATTGTAGGCGCTGCTGATATGAATTTTTTGAAAGAATGACGATGAATAAACAAGTGAATGACAGCTCGCCTGTGCAGCTCACCAAGCATCTACTTTGGAGCCCCATCTGGTCACATGCCCGCCTACCTGGGATTGTCTTTTTCGCATTTACGTCTCTCAAGAATTACGTCTCATGGCAGAGAGGTGATGTCCGGTGGAGGACAGGGGTTGAGGATTTGATTCCAAATCACAGCTAAGGAAGAACTATTACCATCTTCTACTCTATTTGGCTTTACAGTTCAGATGCCAGGCGAATGACAGATGGTGAGCTGGGAAGGGAGATTCAATTTTAGAGAACATAGAACTCAGTGTTTAAAATAGAATCCTACAGTCTTTGAGGTGGAGAGGGCTGCAGACTTGAGCTGGGCTTGAAACAGTGAGACGATATCCAATTGCAGATGGGCCACATGGCCCTGGTGACTAGCAGCCCCTGTGACACAGATGGGCCTGGGGGTCCTCTTGGTCAAGCTCCACATATAAAGCAGGGCACTACAAACTGCTTTTGCTGAGGCGGAGAAAGAGCTGCTGGTGGCAGCAAGGACACAGAGGAGAGGCACAGGAACCCTCGGACAGGCACTCAAGATGAGCTGTCCTCTCCAGGCTCGCTCCAGAGCACTCCAGTTATCCCGACACTGACTTTTATGAATCTGATGCTTAAAATTACTCATATACATCAGCGTGTTTGAAGAGCTTTAATTTGCCCTTCCCTGCAAATTAGGCCAAACCTTAATGAGGCCGACTTTGGGTAAGAATTCTATGAAAACCTGAAGATAGAATGGCAATTTTGTTTGATTTTTCAAGGCCGTGAAGCCAACTCCCATTAGATGCGCCATCGCCGCGCATCGCAGCGACACTATTATATTCTCATTCTTTATGCCTTAAATTCTACCGTTGGAGTCACAGACCCTCCAGGATGGAGGGTATGCTGAAGGTCACTGAGCCAGTGCTTCTTAAGCTGTGGGTTGCAATTATTTTTCAGGTCATGAAATCAATTTAGCAGTCCATAAGCAGAATTTGAACTTGAAACAGAACAGAATTAAACAGAGAAAATTGCAGTGTGTTGCACATAGTAAAGGTAAACGTTGCTTCAGTAAACTTCTCGTCCAGTTATATATAAATATGTGTGTGTCTACTGCACTTCAGTGTGAGCTATGTTTCTTAATATGAATCCTGGCCAAAAAAAAGAGAAAGAAGAAGAAGAAGAAGAAGAAGAAGAAGAAAGAAGAAGAAGAAGAAGAAGAAGAAGAAGAAGAAGAAGAAGAAGAAGAAGAAAGAAAAGAAAGAAAGAAAGAAAGAAAGAAAGAAAGAAAGAAAGAAAGGAAAGAAAGAAAGAAAGAAAGAAAGAAAGAAAGAAAGAAAGAAAGAAAGAAAAGAAAGAAAGAAAGAAAGAAAGAAAGAAAGAAAGAAAGAAAGAAAGAAAAAGAAAGAAAACAAGCTACTCTCCCCGGGACCATTTTCCATAGAGAGCTCAACACTCCTATACCCAGCCAATGCTTAATCATTTCTTAACTCCCGAATTTATTAAGTGCCTATGGTATGGAGGGCCCTGTTCTGGCCCTGGGGAAACAAAGATGAATAGAGAACACTGTGTTAGGCAGGGTCCTGGCAGGACCCAGGTGGCATGCTCTAATTGCGTAATATGAGGAGAGTTTAATAAAGGAGCTATTTATCTAGTGGCCAGGATACAGGGAAACCTGAAGAGATAGTGCAGAACCCAGGGCTGTGAACAGCATAGCAAGGCTGGAAGGGCTGAGGGAAGGGAGGTGTTTCCAGAACCCAAAGCTATGTGGAGACTCTGACAGGAGCTGTCGCCTTCAGTTCAGGTAATCCTGCAAGGAAGAAGGCGGAGGGATAAACATCTCAGCCTCACTGTTCTCTCTGTTCGTTCCTCGTCTCCTGCCAACGAACACTCCGGCTTACCAGGCCGAGGGTGCCATGATGCAGTCCACGTGGGAAAGCAGGGTGAAAGGGGTGGAGAGTGAATATGGAGTTCAGATAGAGCATGACCCGTACAAACAAAATCCCTGCCCTCCAGGAATTTATATTCTATGGATGGCCAGGTATGTAATCCAAAAAACGCACAGGTACCCCGTGCTGGCAGAAAGGTATTAATGAGGACTTCTGGAAGCACCTGCAAAGAAGCACTTGCCTCTTCACGTAGGGTTAGGGAAGGCTCTCCAGGGAGAAGACAAGACAGTCTCTCCACCCAGCACCCTTTCCTTGGGAACCACCTTCTCTGTTTCTCTCCGCGCGGAGAGGGTCCTGGTTGGTCCCAGACATGATGCCCCGCTCCTCTCTGCTGCAGGGACCAATCAGAGTGAGCCTTTATCCCCTGGCCACAGTGATTGGCTCAGGGAAGGGCTAAAGTTCAGCCCCACAGAATCTTCCCTGAGGATCTTCCTCTAAGGACAAAAACTATCTCTTGCCTCTGAATTCTGGTTGCTGGGAGGCTGTGGACTTAGAACTGTTAGCTGCCACCTCTCCCCTTTCTCCAGCAAGTGTAAATATCCAACCTAGGGGGGGAA
This sequence comes from Cryptoprocta ferox, assembly GCA_028646485.1. NCBI lineage: Eukaryota > Metazoa > Chordata > Mammalia > Carnivora > Eupleridae > Cryptoprocta > Cryptoprocta ferox. The sequence continues at coordinate 80,566,115 of CM053574.1, read as the reverse complement.
ATGGAAGCAAGGCAAAGACTTTTTACTGGGAGATAGGTTGTTCAGGGTTACTGTATATTCGGGCATATACTGTATGCATGATCATTTCTCCTTTTAAGTTAGTTGGGAGTTGAGGTTCTGTCCCCGCTCAACATGCAGAGACAACCGCATGTGCGCAAATGTGGAGGTGAGAAAGCGCATGGCATATGGAGGGATCGGCGAGGTTTGTGATCTGGTGCTGGTGACATGGGCAGCAATTGGATAAGGCTCGAACAGTGGGCTTGGGTCAGATGCCCAGTGTATGAGCATTCATGAAGGGGGTTAAGCAGGAAGTGACACAAACAGATGTGCATTTTAAAAAGCTCATGCCAACAGCCATGTAGAGGACAGGTGGAGGTGCAGGCGCGGAGAAAGGGGGGTATGCAGAGCCCGAGGTGACCTGGTGGGCTGCAGAGCTCAGCTGGGGACACCGGGGAAGGAGGGCAGTTCTGGGACCCAGGAGGGATGGAGGGAAGTGAAAGAGTCTAGAATTAGTACCAAAGTTCCAGTTTGGGTGAGAAGGCGGATGACAGCATAAGTGGGAGCTTACTTCCCACATCTCACAACTTGGAGGGCCTTCTCCTTCCTCAACACCATTTCCTGAATGCATTCTGGGTTTATCCATCGCATATATAAGACATGGGGCCCAGAATAGGACGTATTACTCTAGATGTGGTTTGACCAGTGGAGGACCGGACCATGACACACGTTTATGACTGCAGCCCATCCATCCAGAGGATCCTCCTCGAAGTCATTTCACAATGATGACTCATGAAACACATTACTATCTAAAACCCCTAAGTCGTTTTCCACATAGGCTCCAGATTACTATTGTCATGAGGTGGTGAATATTTTTAAAAGTGAATAATTCTTTTATCTGAAACGCAAGCTGTATCATTGAGTTTAGCACGTCTTCCCTGCCTCTGAAAACTACACGTCTCCAATTCTTTTAATCTAATTGAATTCAACAAGCAAGTATGAAGTGAAGAGTCTGGAATGGGTACTATGGGAAATGAATGAAAAGGACGTTCTTACTGTTTCCAAGAAGTTTAGAATACAATGGTGTATCTATAATGAGGTATACCTGTAATTATTAAAAGTCCTTGGAACAGTCTCTGGTTGTGAAACATTGGTATGGAGTGTTGGCTATGGTTTTTAAGGTTCCAGAAATATTTACCATGAGGTTCATTGTAACATCTTCCCAGGCTGGCAAGTCTGAATGCTTTCACCGTGTCAGCTTCTGATTGCCTGTTATCTGTCTACACTGCAGATAATTCAGATTAGTCACTGGCACTTCACCTCTGTGACCTTTGCCCTAGAATATGTCCCCTGAGTCAATTCAATATGGGTTGGTACCTTCCTCTGCCTTCTCTTTTCTGGGGTTGATCTTTTATTTGTTTCCCCAGATCTCACTAACTTCTACAGATATGCTTTACAAGGGGTGGTAATAGAAAACAGGCTTCCTAATATGCCTTTTGCAGGTGTTATGTAAACCCTCTTAGACTCACAATTTCCCCCTCTCATTCAGGAGACTCCCACCTACCTCAGTACTCATCATCTGAGAGTCTGTTCCTCAGCAAGTCTTCTTGGACCCACTACACCATCAACGTCTGTCCAGTTCTCCTGGATCACCTTTTTATTCATTCCCAAGGGCCAGGCTGTGGGCTATGCCGTGAGTCCCCCACACCATTACGGTGGCCCTTTTCTGGGGATTGTGGGGGAGCCTGACACAGAGCTCTCAGGACAGGGCAAGAGGTGCAAGTTCCAGCAAATCTGTTCATCCTTCCAGTATTTTCTGAGTGCCTACTGTGTGTCAAATACCTTGGGTGGATGGGCTCCCTGCTCCCCACCAGAATGGAGTTGGGGGTTGAGGGAAGACAGGCCAGCTGAGCCCGGATGAAGGAAGGAGAAGGCGGGAAAATGATTGGCCCAAGCAAGGGAGGAGTGTGGCTTCTCTGTGCCCCAGAGTTCGCGGGCTAGAGGGCATAGAAGAGGCTGTCAGATGAAGGGCCAGAGGAAACCACTGAAACATTTTAATCAGAAGCCATATGCTCAGACTTGTATTTTTTTCTTTCTTTGATAGCCTAGAAGCTCAGAACTGAATTTGCAGCCCACTGCTAGAAACTAGAGGGCCATCCGTGTGCGATTTGGAGATTAATTTACCTTTCCTTCGTCTTAATTTCCCTTAGTCCCCATGTCCTCATGTACTAACTTCCATTGTACTCCGTGCATCTCTGCAAGCCCCGTCAGGTGTGAAGAGATCCATCCTGTTAGCACAGCTACACTCCTAAGGTCACCTGAGTTAAACCCTTGCACGCCCGTTTTATACAGAATGAAAACTAAGCTGGGAGAAATTCAGGAACTTGCCCATGGCCTTGGCATCATTTCACTCATTCTGGGGACTTGTTCAATATCTCGCTTCCCCAACAGATGGCAGATACAAGGAGGCAGCGACGAGGTCTGCCGTGGGGGGGGGGGGGCGCCTGCCTCTGCCCAGTGGCTCATGATCCAGAGGCCCCACCCCGGGCTGCTCACCGCTGACCCACCCTCCCTGCCTGCGGCTGCAGGATCCCTTGACCTGAGTGCCGTCCACACCTGCCCTCTGCCACACTGGCCCCTCCCCTCCTGCTTTGGTTCCCTGCCTGCTGCCTCAAAGCCTCTCCCCTGCCCTCCACCTGTACATGCTTTTAAAGAAGACCTGTCATTTCACTCCCAGGTACACTAAGTAACTAAAACCAGCCTAACAGTTGGCTGCCTTTAGAACTACACTTTCAGGACTAAAGAAAGCCGAGCAATGATTCTGATCTGACCAACTTATTTTACGATGAGTTAACTCAGGTTCAGAGTCACTGGGTGGCTCCCCACAGCTGGTTAACAGCAATTTTGGGGTCAGCAGTCGTTCCCAGGCACCTTAAAAATGTTCTGCTTGGTATCTGCGCTGTCAGTTTGTTCATTTGGAAACAGAAAGAGTCAATGTTTAATTTGGTCTGCTCCTAAAACTAAGTTGTTTGATATACCTAGAAGGGCTGGTGAGGGTTTGTTTTTAAGAGATTTTAAGCCACAGCCCCGTGATTTATTCTAGCCACCATTCTGCCTCAGATACGCAGAAAACATCCCTCCGTGCTCTGAGCCACAGCTGTCCTCCTCCTCTCCCCACTCACACTGTCGCCCTGGCCATCTCATCCGCTCCTGAGCCTTCACCCCACCACACACCAAAAACCTGGGGAGCCCCAGGTAGTCATGACCAAGCGCTAACACACTCTGGGCACTTCTATGCAGCAGACGCTGTTCTGAGCACAATGCATAGGTTATGTTATTTCATCCTCACCACCACCGCAGTCCTCACTGTGCAGAGGAGGGAACTGAGGCCCTCAGAGGAAAACAATTTGCCCAAGATCACAGGTGATAGCACTAAAAGTCCCCTAAATGCCTGACTGCAGCAGGTCCCTTTTACCAGCACAGGACTGTCTGTAAAGCTCAGCTCTGGCCCGAGGTCCCCTCTCCTGAGCTCCGAATCCCAGCAAACATCTGCCCACTGGGGTCCCCACCAGGTTGCCCCAGAACCAACTCAAAACTAAACTCAGCTCCTTGCCTCCAAACCAGCAGGTTGCCGGGCATGGCTCCAGTAATGGCTGGCCTCCATCCCTTGGTTTGCTTACCCACCACCTGCTACTTGTTCATTTTAGTCCTAGATATTTTCAGACCCACTCCTTCCTCCCAGGGTCACAGTCACTGCTCGTGGCTGCAGTTTCCCAAGTGGTCTCCGTGCCCAGTGCCAGCCGGTGTCCTTGCCCGGCCCCTCCCCCCCCCCCAGCCTACCCCCAACAAGTGCCAGTGCAGGAGTTCTAAGGGCAAATCTGGGTACCTTCCCACCGACCTCAGCTCTCAGTGGCCACAAGCGTGACAGCAATGGTCCCTATAGCCACACTGCTGGCCTCCACTGGGGCAAGCAGCCTGGCCTTGGCTGCAAGACCTGGTTCCGGGCCAGACCATCTGGTTTCACATACCTCTGCTCTCATACCCACTCTTCCTTTCTTGGAATGCCCTCCTCCCCTTCCCTCAATGACTAGCACTGGGCATTTCCTCCTTTGCTCCAAGCCTGCCTCTTAAATTTATGCGCAGGGGCACCTGGGTGGCTCAGTCGGTTAAGTATCCAACTTCGGCTCAGATCATGATCTTGCAGTTTGTGAGTTCAAGCCCCGCGTCGGGCTCGGTGCTAACAGCTCAGAATGTGGAGCCTGTTTCGGATTCTGTGTCTCCCTCTCTCTCTCTTTGCACCTTCCCTGCCTGCACTGTCTCTGCCTCTCTCAAAAATAAATAAACATTAAAAAATTTTTTAACTTATGCTCATCCAGCACCCTTTCTAGGTTACAACGATTTACTTTCCCATCTCCCCTCCAGGCAGCAAGAGCTATGGTAGGTCCTGATGGCTCGATAGTACACATAAGAGTTATGTCCAAGAGGTCTCTTTAGATGCAGGTGGATGGGTAGAGTGAGGAAAGAATGAGTGGCATAAAGCTCTGCCAATCAGTGCAGCATATAAACCAGTTCACTTGTGCAAGCCCCTCAGCTCTACCTGGGCCCCTGGGGGCCCAACGACCCCAACCAACTCTATTCTGTCCACATCCAACACCCCCTCTCCCCTACCCCTCCAGCTTCCCAGCAGCACTTCCAGTGAGCCCCCCACCCCAGTCTGGGACATGAATCCCTCCCCTCAGCCACCACATCCTTACCCTAAGGGCTTCCCTTAACCAAACTGGGAAGAGTGGTTGGAAAATGCCAGTGGATGGTGTACAGGGCCCGCCCCTACCCCCCACCACCCCACCCTACCCTCTGCAGTCCTAGAGGGAGCCACCAACGTTTGCTCTCTCTGACGTGAGCACTCAGTAAATATTTGTGGAGCAAAGGCACATCCTATAAATATTCGTTACAGTTAACGTGCAGTTTATCTCTGAAAGAAAAAAATTGTAAAGCTAAAGCAAAGCATCAGGATTTTCTGACATTTGAGGTTAGCAGATTTCAGAAGGCTGTTTTGGTGAAATGAATGTGTATTCCTTGCCCAGAATTGCCTGGGCCCCAGGTCTCTTCTAGATGAGAAGGAAGGGGCCACTGAGTCCCATGAGAGGCTCACTACTCCATACCTGTGTCCTAGCCCCAGGGGCAGCCTAGGTCACCCACAAGTAACATGCTGCTGCTGTAAGTGGTAGGCTGGCATGGGCCCCCGTCAGACGGCCAGGCCAGCCTGCTGCCAGTGGGGGTGGGGTCTTGAGGGGAGGCTCATGATGCTGACTCCCCCAAAGAGATTCAGGCTTGTGATGATAAGACAGGCAAATGCTTCAAATCTTTCACTTGGGAGCACTTTCCTTTGCCTTTTTTTTTTTAAGTTGCCCTCACTGAATTCACACTGTTAGGAGATAGGTTTGCATTGAACTTTAATTTCGTCAAGAAGTGATTTTTTGCAAACATATTCGGTGGTCCTTCTGTCAGACACAAACTAACTAAACGTTTCCTCGAAAGTGAATGCATCTGGCTAAGCTACATACTCCATGCTCCCTGCAAGAGGTTTAGAGAGTCTGGAAGAGCAGGTGGAGAAAACAACGTGTGTGGGGAAACCCCACGGTGCACAGGTCACCACCGTGCACACTTCCTGTCACCACTTCTAGGGGCCGTCAGGGGTCTAGTCAGCTTCCCGATCACTGTCGTCACTGTTGAGCTGTGATGCTCTTGGATTTGCTACATTTGGTTTCGCTCTCTTTGCAATAGATTATGAATGATTCCCTCTGTTTTTTTATTCAATTTTGCTATTGTTTAAAACATCGACAAAAATTTTGTACACATCCTGTAAAAAAAAATAGTCATTTCCTTAAGAAAAACTTTCAGCAGCAGGACCACTGGACCGAAGCTGACGCACACATTTAAGGTTGGGGGTACATACTGCCAAACCGCCCCACAGAAATGCCAAAACACATGCAGAGTGAGCCTTTCCACACACCTTCCTTGACGTGTTTGTTATTTCTGATTTGGTACGCAGCCTGAAAACAAACAAATAAACAAACAAAACCCTTCATCTGACTCCTGGTAACTCAAAGGTATTTCTGCAGCTGCCAGGGTCTCATTGAGTTCTTGTCCTGAGGTGAAAAGGAGGAAATTCAGAGTGTAGACCCGATTAAAACCTCTCAAGCCAGGCGCCTCCTCCTTGGTGTCCCACAGTAGCCTGCCCACCTTGTCCCAGCAGCCTCCTCACCTGCTAAAGTGTTCAGTCCAGTGATTTTCCTGGAGACAAATCATGTCCACCTGCATCCAAAGGGCCAGAATTATTCCAGAGCACCGGCACCATGGCTTCCCTGACTGACCTCCTGGCCGTGGTGTCTGGCACCAGCCGTTCAGTCTCAGATGTGCCGTCCGTCCCCAGCAACCAAGACCTTTGCTAGAGAAGCAGGTGCAACAGTAGCTGAGGAATGGTGCTCAAAGCAGGGAAGAGAACTGAGTGCTACATCAACTTGCATGGGGGGTGGGAGGGGATGCCTCTTTGTTTCCCTGAGCTCTGATTGTCATTTAGCGTTTTCTTCAGTGATAAATCCAGGCAACAAACTACCACCCATAGTGGAGATCGTTATGCGTAGAAATCATAGAGATTTCCAGCTCTATTATGCATGTTGCACATATTTCAAAATGCCGATAAGGTCATCGCTGCTTTGAAATCAGAGGAATTAATGAGAACTGCTACTAGATCTTATTATTCAATGTGTGAATAAATGTTATTTATTACTACCATACATTTATTTTTTCATATCCTGGGAATTGTACTTTAATCTTTTTTACGATCCTGTATATTTTATTTAAGCCTTGTTCTAAAAAAGAAAAAGAATTTAGCTACTCCCTGACAAAGACTGTAAAAAAGAAAAGAAAAGAAAAGAAAAAAGCCTTGTTCTGAGACGTGTTCACCATACACCTAAAGCATCCAAGACAGAAAAAAAAGGGTTAAGAATCCTGGAGGAGGAAGCTAAGCTCTGGGTCTTGTTACCCACAGGCAACTAAGCCTTCTGTTTTGTAATCCCAGAATTATAAAACATTCCTCTAGGGGCAGAAGGATAGAGACCCTTTTCCATTGACTCATTCATTCAATAGACATTTATTTAGCATCTACAAGGGGAGGCACACTGGAAACATGACACCAAGACAGCCCTGGAAAGAACATTGCTGAGCCCAGCAGGTAAGAGGACTGGCAGGACCCAGAGGAGCCAAGGCCCAGAGAAAATGCAGATTCTGACTGCTCATTGTTGTGAGATCCATGGAAAGGTGGAAATTCCATCAGAATAATTGCTGGCTCCCCCAGGATAGCTCTTATCACCAAATGACTCCCCATCCCCCCATCAAAATCCTACCCATTCCTCAAGATCAGAGCTCTGCTCCTCCCCCTTTCAAGCTGGAGTTAATCCCTCCCTCCCCTCAAGGCTCTCCGGGGACTTTAGCACTGTCACTCTTTATTTGTGTTATTTATGAGCCTGACTCGCCTCCCGGATCAGAGGCTTCAGGGTGGTGCCTGGTGGCTCCGGGGTGCCCAAAGGTCTGGTTTTGAGCTCTGTCTCCTCCAGTTTTTAGCTGAGCGATTTGCACTGACCAGGCAATGCTTGTAACACATGCACGCCCAGACCTTGCTTTCAAGTTTCCTCCTCCATTCCCCACCACTCAGACCGTGATTTCCCAACCGAGGGCTGCTTCTGCTTCAGCACAGCGGGCTCTCTGGCCTGGCGTCCGTGCCTCTGCTGAGAAGCCCTTTCCCACCAGGTTTGCCTCATCTGTTAAGACTCAGTCAAGTTGCTTCCTTTTGGAAGCTTTTCCTGACACTCATCATCCACCCTCTCCAGCATCCCATTTCTATGACTCTTACCTCCTTGGTGACCTGCCGTATCCTGCACACTTTATTCCTATAGCTGTCTAAGTCCCTTCCTTCAAGGCAGGTACTGGGTCACATTCTTATTTGTGGCCCCAGCATCTAAAGGCAGTATTTATTTGCTGAATGAAGAAGTGAGTGGAGGAATGAATGAATGAATGAATGAGTGCCCCTCCTCTTCTTCCCACCTCTCCCCACCTCTTCTCTTTTCCTTCCAGACACTTTTGTTTCCAGGGCTGTCGTGGCCACTAAGTCTGGTGACTGACTTCATGCCCCTAGGACTCCACGTCGCCTTCTGTAAGAGGAGGGAGGAGGCAGAACCAGACACTGTTTAGGGAACACTCCGCCTCCCAGTTCCTGAGTACTGTGACTTTATTATGTAGCCTTGTAGAGGTCAGTAATGCTGGGATAGAAGAATCTCCCGGAGCCCATGCCTTCTGTCCCCAACATCCACCCAGGACCAAGGTCCCAACCCTCATGTCCAGTTGGTCACATAGTCCTCTCCAATCTACAGCCTTTTTGTCTTCAAACCCCACCCACCCCACCCCTTTACCGTACACCGCTGCTCATGCAGGCCTCCGTTTCTCCCAAGTGCGCTACCTTAGTTACTGCCTCAGGGACCTCTTCCTCACACAAGCCCATCCTGCCTTCCGCACAGCCCCCAGGCCACCTGATTTGGGGGCAGAGGCTTCTACAGAGACCGCAGGGTTGGATTTGCTATCAGAGTTAATTGATGTCAGTTGCTTCCTTTCACAAATCTTCTGTGTGGTTCTATCTTCAGTGCTTTGCTCAGACCTCCAGGCTTTGCCGTGTGAACTTTCTGTGCACACCCCACCTCCTACTTCACACAGGACACATTTGGTTGGTGGGAGGGACCTTCCTTTTCCCAACACCTGCAAATAGGCCTGGGTTTACATCCACTTGCACTTCCTCACCCTTTGTCTGCAAAGACCTGATTCCTCCATTCCTTCCTGTGTTGCCGTTCCAAGTCCTTCCTGCTTCCTAGGAGACTGCCAGATATTATTACTCTATGACTGATAAGTATGTGCAAATGTCTCCTCTTAAAAATTTCGCCTTGATCCCAGCTGTTTCTCATCTCTTTTCTTTCTCTTATAATTGAGTTCTTTAAAATGCTGGTTCCACTCATTGACTCTCCTTCACCTCCTGCCCATCATCACCCCAGCCCCTGGCAGAAGTTTCTGCTCCTGCCCAACCTACCTGAGTGCATCCTGTCCTTTACTTGCTGACCTCCAACCTCTGACTTCTGACCTCCAAGGACACTTTCCTGTTTTTAATCCATCCTGGTATCTCTCGATCACTCTTCTGGATTTCCATGGCTCCAAGGCCCTCCAAGGCTCTCTTTCTGCCTCTCCTCTGTCTCCTCCGCGGGTGCTTCTTCTTCAGCTCCCCCTGCAGCCAGGGTTCCCCAGCTCCCTTCCGGGCCTCTCCTCCTGGGCTAGGCTTTTCCTGAGCCACAGGTCCACAGCGAGGCTTCGTCACCACTCGCAGGAATGACTCACCTCGCTTTCTTCATCTGTGGTAGTCACAGCTGGCCAACTGCTCTAACAAACACTTCCCACATGTCTAGGGCTTAGCTGCAGGTCAAGTTTACTCTTTACTGCCTTCACCGTCCTTTCTGAATTGGGAAGGAGTAGGGGGAGGAGGTGCCCCTTGGACAGCCTGGTTCCTTTGTTCACAGCTCTGCCCACATGCCCAGCTCAGCTCCCGGTGCCCACAGGGTGGGAGGTCCAGGGGCCAAGCCTGCAGCTGGCACACCTGTCAGGCCAGGGAGGTTGGGGAATGTGGGTGGCTGTGCTCTGGAGGAAGGCAAAAGCACAGGCCGGCCCGCTCTGGGGTCCCAGAGCTGCTGGCTGGATGAAATCTCCACTTGGGTACCTTACAGGGTCCTCACTCTACATATTCAAAATGGAACTTGTGGAAGCTCCAGAAAGGAGTCTACCTTTCTCATCCTGTTCTGGTGATGGCACTAGCACGCACCCAGTTACCTGAGCCAGGAGGATCCCAGCTCCCCCACCCCACCCCGACAAGTCTGTATTTCCCCATGTTTCTTATATGCCTCTCTCAACGCCTGATCTAGTTCAATAGCTCAATAATGGGGTTCTCTGCATGCCGTCTCATCATTCTTTGCTTCTTCCTCAAATGGACTTTTCATCGTGCTGCCTCCCTTCACACCCTAGGGTGCTTCCAGGGCCCTGCAGGCCAGAGCCCAATCTCTCTTATCTTAAACCACTCCAGCCTGTGCTCCAGCTGGAGGAAGCCGGCCATTCTTCTCTGCAAGTCCACAAGATGCCTCCAACACTGCCCCCCTCCCCGTCCCGGCCATCTCCAGTTTATCTTAGAAGGCACAGCCCAAGTTCACTTTCCCAGGGAGATTTCTAGGACCGCCCCAGAGAGAGGTGACCTCTACCACGATGTAGATTATGATTGGTCATTTTGCAGAATGGTCTCAACCATATGGACCAGCTGAATACGCCAGGGAATGTGCCCTTCATCTATGGTATTCGTAAAATGTTCACACACTAATGACTCAGTCTGAAGCTATGAAAGGTTAGCTCCAGTTCTTTCTCTAGTACTCTTATAGGACTCTGGGAAGTCAAAGTAGGCAACAATAATTATTTCTTCTGAAATTCAAAGTAGGCAGCACTAACTCCTGTGGACAAAAAAAAAATAAACAGACTCCCAAGCTGCTGACAAGAAAACAGAGAAAGGACCTGTGTGAATCAGGGATCCTCTACTCTGCAAGCCATAGAAAACCCAACTTCAACCAGCTCCAGAGAAAAGTATGATGTCTGGGGGTAGGTCTGGCTTCAGACTCGGATGAATGATGTCACAAAGATCCACATCAAGGCCCAGCGTTCTTTAATGGATCTGCATAAAGACTCCTGCACGAACCCCAAGCTCTCTGCTCATGTCTATGCACTCTTGAGAGTTTCATTTTCAAAGTGCTAATCCCAGTAGGGAGAGAAAGAGTCTGACACAAGTTTCTGAGCCCTTTGTGGGCTAAAGTTTATACTAACTAGACCAGGTTGGGTCACCAGGGCCAGGCGCGGGGGCAGATGTCAAGCAGAGCCATTTCTGTACCCACACCAGGGTTTCCCAAGGTAAGGAAAGGAGGGAGAATGAATTGTGGACAGCTAATAGCAAACAGTATTACAACACTTCTTCCCAAGCAAGCATGGAAGGAGACAAAGATGTCCTCTCTGAGGGAGTGTCTCTTCCCTCCCTCAGTGACCCACTTCCCAGACAGAATTAATTCTTTCCTCCCTGTGTTCCATGACATTTTAGTGTATAATGTTTTTGAAGGAGATAGTCTTTTGCATTATAATAATTCTTTAAAAAAATTTTTATGCTTATTTCAGAGAAAGAGAGACACACACGGAGTGCAAGTGGGGGAGGTGCAGAGAGAGAGAGGAAGACAAAGAATCTGAAGCAGGCTCCAGGCTCCGAGTTCTCAGTTCAGAGCCCGACGCGGGGCTCGAAACCATCTGAGCCGAAGTCAGATGCTGAACTGACTGAGCCACCCAGGCACCCCATGCATTATAATAATTCTTAACATATCTGTCTTTGCCACTGGACTGGGCCCCTTAAAAGCAGAAGTAAAGGGTTTTCATTGTTGTACCCACAGAACCTAGGGGGACTCCCTAAGCTTGGCACATTGTGGGTGCTCAGTAAACGAGGAGGCTTTTATCAACGAATGAATAGTAGCCTCCTGTATAGGAGCATTTCATCCTCCAGGGCTGGCTTTTCTGGGTCAAGTGGCCATGATATTGGAGCGAGAAAGGGAGCTGTCTCGTCTATGCCATGGATCCGTCTGCTGCCATGCTGGACAGGAGCAGGGGTGGGGTGCTTGTCTCTGTGTTGTACATTCACCTGTAGATCCTCGGACTCAATCCATACCTGCTCTTACCTTTGGGGTAAGGACATAGAATTCGATTGGGCCCTGCCAGCCAAGCAGTTTGATGGACAGGGAAGAGTTTGGGGCAGAGTGTTGTCTATTGCTATTTTCTGGAGGGGATGGGATCCACACGCCAGCCCTGACCTATACGACCACACGCACCCTCTTTAAGGCACACACTGAGGGAGGGACAGAATGCCAGACATGCTCCACTGGATAACACCACTTGGCTTTGGAAGTGACCAAAATGGTGACCAAGAGCACGGACCCTGGTGTCAGACACACCTGGTTTGCCTAACACTCATCAGCGCTTTACACTTGACTTGGCAATTACGTATTCCCTCTTCTTCTGTTCTGCAGGATAATAACTTCTTCACAGGGTGTGAAGAATAAATGAGACACTGTACTAAAAGTGCTTTGACCACAGTAAGTGCTCAAACAAGAAGTAATAATAATAATAACAAATGGGTTCCATTTGCCTTCCCCAGAAGGAGATTTTAGGTCTTCATGCTGTGGCACAGCTCAACTATTTCACATCTGTGAAGGAAACAGCATTAACTGCTCATTTTCAACAGCACGGATCCATGAAGCAAAATAAAACCCAATAGATAAAAAAAAAACACAGTCTAGTTGTTTTCTTCTTTAGGGATCTAAATCATGAGCATTTTGCAAACAGGGTTAAAATGCATTAAACCACAAAATGTTACGAATCGGTGTTATAGTCTGGCTTTGGGACACAACCTCCGATGCCTGCTTGAGCTGGGTATGTAAATGGATGACCAGATGAGGGAGGCACGCTGGCAACTGACAGTGTGGGGCCATCAACAGTGTGGCAGTCTGGAAGCTGTGACCACTCAGCAGGAGCTGATTATTGTCATGCAGGAAATACACTCAAGGTCGCCAGAATTTGGAAAAATGTCCCCGGTACAGAAGGGATGTCACTGACTCACCTTTTTTTCTGATGTTGTTGTTTTTTAAATGCTGTGTAAAACCATAGCTGAAAGCCAGCTCTGGTCACTAGATTTGATACAGCCCAATGATTGTGACGTCTGACCTAGCCAACTCCTGGCCAGAGGTGCTTCTCAAAATGGGGTACACCTTACAAGCTCGGCAGGCCAGCTGTCACTGCATTTCTATGCATTTTTCAAAAACTCTTAGGAAGATAATTTATTCCTATCACAAGGGAACACAATTGCTTTCAATACTTAGATCAAAAGTTATTTTTGCTCATATGTTGCTTTACAGCTCCTTCAAAGTCCACCTCAAGGTTTACCCCTTCCTGGAACTCCACTGTGATTTATTCTCATCTAACGCTATTTACTGCTTCTTGGTTCTTGTATGCCCATTGGCTTTTTGTTTTTGTTTTTAGTTTTTAGGTTATTTTATTTTGTTGCACCACTGGTTTTTTAAATTTTATTTCTAATATAATTCACATATAGTATGATATTAGTTTCAGGCGTACAATATAGTGATTCAACAGTGCTGTACATTACCTGGTGCTCATCATAATAAGTGTACCCTTAATCCCCTTCACTTATTTCACCCCCACCCCCACCCTGGCTCCCCTCTGGTAACCATCAGTTCTCTTTATTTAACAGTTTGATTTTTTGTTTGTCTTTTTTCTTTGTTCATTTGTTTTGTTTCTTATATTCAACATATGAATGAAATCATATAGTATTTGTCCTTCGCTGACTGACTTACTTCACTTAGCATTATGCTCTCTAGATCCATCCAGGTTGTTGCAAATGGCAAGATCTCATTCTTTTTATGGCTGGGTAATATTCCACTGTATGTATACACCACATCTTCTTTGTCCATTCACCAATTGGTGCACACTTGGGCTGCTTCCATATCTTGGCTATTGTAAATAATGCTGCTATAAACACAGGGGTGCATATATCTTTTTGAATTAGTATTTTTGTACTCTTTGGATAAATATATTCAGTAGTGGAAGCACTGGATCATAGGGTAGTTCTATTTTTAATTTTTTGAGGAACCACCATACTGTTTTCCACAGTGGCTGCACCGGTTTGCATTCCCACCAGCAGTACACAAGGGTTCCTTTTTTCCCACAAGTTTGCCAGCACATGTTGTTTCTTGGGTTTTTTATTTTAGCCATTCTCACAGATGTGAGGTGATACCTCATTGTTTTGATTGTATTTCCCTGATGATGAGTGATGTTGAGCATCTTTTCATGTGTCTGTTGGCCATCTGGATGTCTCCTTTGGAGAAATGTCTTTTCCTGTCTTCTGCCCCATTTTTAAATTGGATTACTTGTTTTTTTGGTGTTGAATGGTGTAAGTTCTTTATGTATTTTGGATACTAACCCTTTATCAGATATGTCATTTGCGAATATCTTCTCCCATTCAGTAGGCTGTCTTTTAGTTTTTTTAGTTGTTTCCTTCTCTGTGCAGAAGCTTTTTATTTTAGTGTAGTCCTAATAGTTTATTTTTACCTTTATTTCCCTTGTCTCAGGAGACATATCTGGAATGATGTTGCTATGGCCAGTGTCAAATAAATTATTGCCTGTGCTCTCTTCTAGCCTTTTTATGGTTTCAGGTCTCGCATTTAGGTCCTTAATCCATTTTGAGTTTATCTTTGTGTATGGTGTGAGAAAGTGGTCCAGCTTCATTCTTTTGCATGTAGCTGTCTAGTTTTCAATACCATTTGCTGAAGAGACTGTCTTTTTCCCATTGCATATTCTTTCCTCCTTTATTGACAATTAATTGACCATATAATTGGGGGGTTATTTCTGGGCTCTCTGTTATCTCCCATTGATCTACGTGTCAATTTTGGTGCCAGCACCATACTGTTTCAATTACTGCCGCTTTGTAGTGTATCTTGAAAACTGTGATTGTGATACCTCCAGTTTTGTTCTTTTTCAAGATTGCTTTGGCTATTCGGGGGTCTTTGGTGGTTCCATACAAGTTTGAGGATTACTTGTTCTAGTTCTGTTGCCCACTGCTTTGTCCCACTGCATCACACAGGCTGTGTGTTTGTGCACCAGCTAAGGTAATGAACGCAAAAGTATATGTCTGAAACATAAATAGAAATGTATTTCCTGCTCTCTTGTAACAGTCCTGAGTAGTTCCAGGTTGTGGGGAGAGAGGCAGAAGAAGGGCTTTGCTCCATGCAGTCACTCGGGGACGAGGCTGTTAGTGCTGTGCCATCTCCAGCCAGTCGGCTGAAGGGGAAAGAGCATGGAGGATTGCCCACGGGAAGTTTTATGAATCAGGCCTCGAATGACAAGACAGCATTTCTGTCCACGTTCTTAAGTTTGGCTCAGATTCCATCAAATGGAATTTCCCGGCTGCAAGGGAATCTGGGAAATGCAGTTTGTGCATCCAGGAAGAGGACGAGATTTTTTGGTAAACACCTACCAGTCTGTGCTGCAACCCTTCCCTTTAGATCAGAATATGCATATCATCTTCTTGCTCTCTCAGAACACACTTGCCTTCCGGGGGGGCAGCAGCCCCAAATTGCATCCAGCTCCAACTCCAAGATCTCTGGATGAGGTACAGGTCTGGGTGTGGCTCCTCAAGGCCTGGAACTCAGAGGCAAACTGATCTTCCTTCTATGGACAATGCACAACGGAGGAGGCGGGGTACAAGATCTGCCGTAACACTCCCATTGGAAGCCTGCCCAGTCCTCAGCAGTTATGAAATTCTACTGGTCAGGCATTGAGAAGACCCCTTTACCCCGGGCGGTGAGACAAGTTCCCTAATCAGACCCCGATTCTGCCCTCTGGGAAGAATCGCTGGCCCACCATTCTCCAGAGTTCTAGTCTCCTTCTTCTGGGAGGCTTTCTTGTCTGGTGCCCTGCCGTGAGCAGGTGTTGGGGAAATGCTCCTGGGGAGCTCTACAGCCTCAGCCGCCTGCTTCACCCACCTCTGGTTCTTGCGAGCCCTGGGGCCTGAAGTTTATTTGAAGGTTCCAACAATGTTTTGTTGTCGTTGTTGGTTAAGTCCGGGCTGGCTTCTGTTTTCCTTGGCAATGAAAGTCCCTCAAAATCTTAGTAGGCTTCTGCCCTATTTGTATCTGATCAATTCAATGTGTCAGCAGCAAGACCTAAACTATTTTATTCTGGACAAGATTGTGTTATGTTTTAATGCTTTGTCTCGCCACCTCTATTCGCTGACAGTTAGCACATCTGAAACCAAAAGTGTATGAAGGGAGTCCCTACCATCTTTGCTGAAGGGGTGAAGCGTCTTGTTTAACTGAAAAGTCTTAATGGGATCTAGAAGCTTTTCCTACGCTAGACAGCCCCAAATGTCTGCACCTTTTATTCCCTTTCCTTTCTACTTACAAACTGGGCTAATACTTTCCTGAGCTCACTACTTTCTTGAAAGCCTTTGCCGAACACAGTGAAGAGCATCAAGTCACTAACTTTCTGGCTCCCTGGAGCTCCATGCTTACCAGACACTTGGGTGGCTTTCTAAGTGATCACAGGCAACAGTTGTGCAAACTGTTTTGCTGCTTCACAGCATGAGTCTCAACCTCTCAAGCCTCCAACAGTCTCCATGTCACCTGCCACCCAACTGTAGTCAACGCCATCCATATATTTTGGGTTTTTTGATAGCATCCTCCCACTTGGGCGGATGCACCATGCATTCCTTAAGGTTAGCCCCTGAAGCAAGCAGAATCCAAAATGCCCCATGGCTGAAACAGTCCTGTTCATGTAACTGTGCTGGCAGGTTCCAGATTAGAAGGTGTGCACACTCCACCGTCATTCAGGGACCCAGGCTGACAGAGGTTCCGTCATGTCCAGGGCACCAGGTCTTATATGTCGGGTCAGCAGAAGGGGAAGGAGCACAGCAGATCGCTGAAATGGTTTTCTTAGAACCAAGTCGGAAAGTGTTGGGTCACTTCAGCTTTCAGCCCGTTGACCAAATTTGGGTCCTGTGGTCACATCTAACTAACTTCAAGGAGGTGGGAGATGTAATTTAGCTGTGTGTCCAAGTAGAAGAGGAAACGGGATCTGGGGCAACCAGTTTGTCCCCGTTTGCCTGGGACTTTCCTAGTGTTAGCACTGAAAGTCCCATTTCCCGGGGACACCCGCAAGCCTGGGGAAACCGGTACGATTGGTCACCCTAACACCTCCATCATATCTCCTCTCTCCTTAAGGTGAGAAACTTAAGTGTCCTGTTTGCCTGGCCCCCTTGTCTGCAGTGACTACAAACTACGTATCAGGGCGTGAACTCCATGTACTTGAGACAACAGGGAAGATGATTTTCATTGAAATATATGTCATTCCTGGAAATTTGGAGCACGTGTGGTGTAACCTAGTAGCACACACATCTGCAAACACTGTCTTTGTCCCTGGATGAGTCGGTTATAAAATGTAGTGGAGGGAGTTATACCACCATGAGCAAATGCCACTGATTTAACAAGAGTTCTTAGAAATATTTTTGCCAAGAAGCTGATCTGAGCAGGAATACAGAAGGAATTATTCAAGCATTATATTGCCTAAAGCAAATTTCACCAGAAAACAAGGTACCTCACTTATTTTAAAAGAAGCTAGTGGGCTTCTTGAAGTCCTTGGAGGCAAGGACTGAGGCTCGCTCACCGTACTATCTTTGACGTGTAGATGGTCTTCAACAAATGTTCTCTGAATAAATGTACACATAGTTTACCAGACACCCTGTGCTCAGTTTCTCTAATCAGAAAGGAGAGGTTTTTTGTTTTGTGCTGAAGGATGAGTTGCCACTTAGGACAGGCGTCCGAGTCTTGAGACAGATACAGGAAGGGAGTGGAACCTTGTGGCCCGTGGGCCAAATCAGTATAGTAGGTGTGCTTTTGTTTGTTCTGCAGTGTCCAAGAGTCAGGAATTTTCAAGCAGAGCCTGGATTTCAGTGTCTTGAAGAACTGGAAAACTTGGCAACACAGTGTTTGAATCCCCACGTAGCAACAATTGAATGGAGCTAAGGAGCAGCTGTCCCCATTAGATGGAGCACATACTCTCCGTGCCACTATTGCTTCTGATGGTCTTACCCTCACCTCAGGAAAGTTCCGTCATGGGGTGTCAGGGTGGCTCAGTGGTTAAGCTTCCTACTTCGGCTCAGGTCATGATCTCACAGCTTGTGAGTTCGAGCCCTACATCGGGCTCTGAGCTGTTAGCACAGCTGTGCTAACAGCTCAGAGCCTGGAGCCTGCTTTGGACTCCTGCTTCCTTGCTCTCTGCCCCTCCCCCACTTGTGTGGGCGCTCTCTCTCTCAAAAATAAATACACATTAAAAAAGATTTTTTTTAAACAAAGTTCGGTCAAATCCTATAGCCATCTGACTCTAAAACACCTGAACTGAAGCACAGATTTATATTATAATATTATGGTAACTTTGCATGTTTTAAAATGGCCACCGAACCTTCTAATTCCAATTGATAAAGCCTGATTATTAATCCCAGTGACTTTGGGCCTGACTGGCATTCCAGAGCACTGTATCACATTGTTTTTTTTTTTCATAAGAAAACTAATAATTATATATATTATATATAATTATATAAATATTTAAAATTATATATTACATAAATATGGAAATTATATAAATATGTAAGATTGTATAAATTATGTACTACATATCAATTATATAAACTATGCATTTCATGTATATGTCTGCCACCTGTAATTGTGTATTTAAACTTCC
This sequence comes from Cryptoprocta ferox, assembly GCA_028646485.1. Taxonomy (NCBI): domain Eukaryota; kingdom Metazoa; phylum Chordata; class Mammalia; order Carnivora; family Eupleridae; genus Cryptoprocta; species Cryptoprocta ferox. The sequence continues at coordinate 80,547,647 of CM053574.1, read as the reverse complement.
ACCAATATTTTCAAACATGAAGACGTCTCAACTAATCCCTTCTCTAACTCACATAAATGAAACAGCTGCCTTTAGGTATTTTTTCTGAGATAAAGAAGAAATGGTATATTTGTATCCATATTCCAAGTGGCTTTTTTTTTTAAAGATTTTATTTTTAAGTAGTCTATATACCCAACATGGGGCTCGAACTCACAACCCGAGATCAAGTCACATGACCCACCGACTGAGCCAGCCAGGTGCCCCCTAAATGGCATTTTTGTGTGTGTGTCTGTAATAAAATTTTAACAGTCACCACTTTTATAAAACGCTATGTCAAAAGCTATTAGAAAATAAAACTGCCACAGCTTTATTCCTACAAAAAATACAAAGTTAAATATATAAACAAAAGAATGAGTGACTCAAAAATAATAGGCTAACATTCCTGAACAGGAATTCCATCCCTATGCTTACTGCTTTCCAGCACTATCCTTACAAAACCCCTGTGGAGATAACATGTCCTATTTCGAGCACGAGGAAAAAGAGACCAGCTAGTAAAATGCTCTGCCCAAGGTCACTTAGCTAGTAACCAGCAGAGCGACAATTAAAACCAAATCAGTTGTAACCTAAGAAGTTGAACAAACAAAACCGGCGTGCTCCCCCCTCCCCCCAACCCCAAAGTTAAAAGAATTAAAGAGAGTCATCTGAAAAGGCAGTGGATTGTAGCCTACGGCAGGGCCGAGTCTTCTGGCCTGATCCAACTCCTTATTTTAGGGATGCGAAGGCGGCTCTGAGAGGCTCCATTTCTTGTCCAAGGCTGGCGACTGCGGGTCAGGCCTGGCGGCTGCGAGTCCCCTGGCGCAGCCTGGTGTGCTTGTCCTCACGCCCGCACCGGAAGCTTCCAGATCGATCCGCTTCCAAGCGCCATTGGTGGGCACACTTCTCCGCGCGGAGGCAAATTTATCTAAAGGGAATAAACATAGTTTTCTCTGCCTCCCGTTTCGAATCCTTACGCCATGTGAAGTTGACGGCCCAAAGCAGGTGTGTTGTCATCTCCTAGGAGCTTGGACTACTTCTTTTGCATACAGCAAGGTCAGAGTGGCGTCTATCGAAATTTGCATTTTTTTTAAATGTTTATTTTTTGAGAGAGACAGAGGATCTGAAGCGGGCTCTGTGCTGACAGCAGAGAGCCTGATGCGGGGCTCAAACTCATGAACTGTGAGATCATGACCTGAGCCCAACTCCGACGCCTAATTGAGCCACACAGGCGCCCTAATTTTGATTTCAGTTATAATGAACTTGTATACATTTCTTGTGTAAACTTAAAATTGATTCTGGCATGGCATATTCATCCGATGACAAATTTCTGTTTTTAAAGTATGCAAAAAATAGCACAGAACTACTAAGCTATCAACATTGTTAATTTGAAACAGAAGGCAGACAGTCATTAAAATCATGTGAAATTCCTTGTTTCTCCTTCACTGGACAGCGTCTCCCTCCTGCTGCAATTGATGATGTCATGAGCACCCAGTATTGCTACAACATTCCATTCCTCTTAAAAATCTTTCCTGCTCCACATAAATGTGATATAATCGATTAAATAATAACCCACAGGCCAACAAAGGCCTGTAAACAAGCAGTAAAATGCCTTTTTAAATTACCTTAAACATCTCTAAATGTCAATCACTTTAAGCATGTTTAGTAATTACTAAAATAAACATGTATGGAAAAACATCTTTTGATTTTAATAATTCATTACCTCACATACAATATTCGGCTCCCCATGTGTCATGAGTCTCATACTTTTAATCAAAAGTCCTAAATTCCATTAAATAATAGAGAAGAAAGTTCTCCATTGTCTTAATACATTGACATGAAAGTTCCCAAATTTCCTACTATTACCACCTTTGGTGTTGAGGATCTTCATTAAAAGCAAACAATGAAATGGTTAGAGATTCATTATGTTTTTTTTTTTAATGTTTTTTATTTATTTTTGAGAGACAGAGACAGCGCGCGAGCAGGGGAGGGTCAGAGAGAGAGAGACACACACAGAATCTGAAGACAGGCTCCATGCTCTGAGCTGTCAGCACAGAGCCCAATGTGGGGCTTGAACCCACGAACCATGAGATCATGACCTTAGCCGAAGCCGGACGCGGACGCTCAACCGACTGAGCCACCCAGGCGCCCTATGGTTTTCTTTTTAAAGGAAATGTAATTACTAAGTACCCCTTTATTTAAACCAAAGTTATATAGCCTTCCAAGTAAGATGACAAGACCTTTTCAGGCCGTCTCCAAACTCCCCAAACCATCTTCACCGCAACTGCCACCAGCCTATGGCAGTCAGCTTAATGCTTCAACAAGAGCTCTGTGTCACCACGCCAGTGGCTTTGAGCTTTGTTAATACACGCACTGTCCCGTTCTCAGAGAGCACGGATGTTCCATTCACCTATCAATCTCCTACCAGCTCTGCAGTACAAAAATGAAGGATTCAGGAGAGCTAGGTCCTCGTCCTGCAAGGGTTTAAGTAAGCCTTAGAGCTCACAAATGCCCCAACTCCTATTGGGCAGAAGGGGCCTTGCGGAGGTCCTGGGGCAGATCAGAGCTGATAAACCCACCTGTTCATGTGCTGGCTGATAGGGCTCCAAGAACATCTCAGGCACCAATTTGCCTTAGGTTTCCATCCTGCTTTTAATTTCGAACTATTTTAGCCATGAAGAATCAATTGGGAGGGAGGGACTGCCTTGCTCATCTGGTCCCACCTCAACTCCAGTAAAGGAAAACACCTGCAATTATCCTGTCTTTTGCTTGGACATTTCCAGGAGCTAGAAACTCAAGTCACGGTAAGAAAGACATCCCAATCTCTGTTACAGAATTCCTAAAGTGGAAACCAGCTTAACTTCCATCTTTTGATTCTAGAGCTGCTTATTGGGATTATATACAACACAGAGTAAGGATCATTCCCCTCCCCACTGAGAAACATTTGAAAATTAAGGCTTCCAGAGACTCCTAGGACTTGACGGCCACAGAACGGAGAGATTGCTCTCTTTAAATGTCCCAGATCAGCCCTGGGCAGGGGTGGGGAAGGGGGGGGGTAAGCCACTTGTCCAGGTGATACTGGTCTGAGGAAATAAGCACTCATCTCCTTTACTATGTCTCTCCTCCCCTTCCTGGCTTGAAACAAGGCAATGTCTGTTTCCCTTTACTTCTACAGTCAAAGCACCAGCACCCCGACTTTGTCCAACCTTTACACTCCCCTTCAAGATTTTACTAGTCAAACAGTTTTAACTATAGGAAACAGTTGTGGAAGAGACTGCAGTAATGTGAATACTCTAACATGAAAACACTTGTTTATCAACATTTTATATGCTTTATTGAAAGTTGACAAGGGCAACAGTTAAATACAGTGACACCTTACAACTGTGTAGAGAACATGCATGGAAACAAATGCATATAACTACTATACAGGTAATATGCAGAAACCCCTACTGG
>CM053574.1:80058508-80543682 GCA_028646485.1 Cryptoprocta ferox | reverse complement strand
AGAGTACACTACGTGCAAGCAGGAGAGAACTCTTGGGAGCGGGGATGGGGAGCAGGGAAGGGATGATGGAAAGGCACACAGCTCCTCAGCATGAATGGAACCACTTCTCACATATCTGCCAAGCTGCATGAGGTCCCAGTATATCCATGCTAATTCTCTGATTAACCTTTAATTCACCCAACTAAGAAATTTCTTCAAGCCAAAAGCACATGAGTGTTTAATACTGGAAAACAGAGACAATGGCACAGGTCAGCCTCACTTCTCTTGTGCAGCGAGCAATGAAATGGGTGACTGTGGAGGCGGATGGATTCCCCCTAGTACATCTTCTCTGGTCTGTTCAGTTCAGACAGCAGCGGCCAGTTCTGCGGGGGCACGGGAGGCTACGCGGTTGGTCCTGAACCCTGGGACGCTGGCTGGGCCGGGGGCTGTGTGGTCCCCTGTGGCTGCGTGGTCGTGGGCGGGGAGCCAGTCTGCAGCTGGGCCTGAAACTGGGCAAGCTGCTCAGGACTGGCCAGTGTCTTCAGCAGATTGTTTTCCTGCTCCAGCTGGGAATTTTTCTCTATTAGTTCTTTGATTTGCTCTTTGAGGACCTCCACTTCCTCTCTAACCGCGTACATCAAATGGCTTTTCACCAGATCCTGAAAGGAAGAGGGGGGAAAAAAAGGTTTAATTTAGTATTTCCCAGATTCTGAATTTATAAAGCATTATTTTTGCATGATTCTCCCTATTAACAAATCCGGCCTTTAGCTTATTTAAGCGGCCCTTTGAGCAATCTACTGAATACCACAACTGTACAATACTTAAGTTCAATGTGTAAGGGATCAGGCTTTTAAAAAGCCTACGCTTTTTCAGCAGCCGTTAGCCAGGGACGCATACAGTGAGATTTCCTACTTGAGATGGCAAAACGCACTCGGGTTCTGGAAGGAGGGGCGGGAGCCTGGCCGCTGGGAAGTCCAGGCCCGCAGCAACGGTAGCTGCTTCCCCGCCCCCAAGTCCCTCCCCCCACCCCCCCCACCGCCTCCCTCAGCACCGGCTGCAGCCAGTTCCTACAGAGAATGTTGCCGCATTTTCCTCCCTCCACCCCCGCCCCCCCTTTCGTGATTAAGCTGACATCACAGAAACCTGGGCAGACGTCGCAGCCAATGGGAGCTCGAGTTATTTATAGCTCCGAATTAAAGGTTCGGAGTTTGCCTAGCAACAGTGGGCAGAGAATCCCGTGAGAAGAGCCACAGGCGCTGCTCCAATAACAAAGAACAGCCAAGGCGGAAATAAAAAATAGGAGAAATCCAGGCACAGGCTGAGAAGACAAAACTTTTCTCGGGTTCTTCTTCATTGTGCAGTTGCCTACCTCACTGGGGATCCGTTTGTGCAAGGTCTAAAAGGGCCCTCAAGATCCTCATTCTGCCCCCCCCCTCTCCTAGTAAACCTTAAGATTCCTAGTAAAGCCACATCGCCAGAGACATGCCCACGACCAAAGGACGCACAGGGCAGAGCTCCCCTAGAATTCCCTAGCAAAAACGGACACCGGCAAAAGTCCCGACGTTATGTGAAACCGATCAGGGAAGAGAGAACATTTAATACCCCTAGGGCCCCGATCTCTCTCCGTAGCAACCGTGGTATGTGGCTTCATGTTGGCCGAATGAAAACAGTGCCAGCATTTCTAAATGTATGAAGAGCAATCATCAGCTATGGAAGCACTGCTTCCATCCCTGTCTCGCTTTTTGTAATGTGCCCACATTTAGTAAAAATGATTTTTAATCAGTACATACCATAGCTTGCTCGATTTTGTTGTCAATAGCTACCACACTTGCACCAGAGGAGCTGGAAAAGAGGGGGGAGAAATCGATAAATGGAATTTTTATAACATCCAAGACAAAAAGGATTTCCCAAGTCTGTGATGTTACTAGCATCATTTTTTGAACATTCCACAACGCTATGTAATCTACCACCCTCCAGAAAACACCAGCCACTCTCTCACTAACGAATATCCCGACATTTCCCTATTTTAGTTACAAAAGGCTAAATTACATAATGTGGTAAAAGCCTGCTCTCTGGCCCGACCTACGGAAAAAAAAAAAAAGCTATTCTAAACATTTCAAAATGCAACATCCATGTCACCGTAGTCTCTCGGCAATGGACAAAGGAATTCGCCTGGCTATCTTTCACCTGCATTATTAGAAGTATCTCACGAGTAAATTTAAAGAAACTATCCCAGCCGACATTTACCTATTGTCAAGTCTCACAGAAGCGTTTTCAGTCCCCAGCAAAGATGACAAGAAAGAAATTGAAAAATGTCTCAGTTGGTAAACTCCTAGATCCATCGCCACTGGTCTACACCATTGGGATTTCATGCAATTGCAGCCAAAAACACCCTCGCGGAAAAAAAGGGAATACCAGCAGTCTTGTTTGAGCTAGATAAAAATCTTCTAGCTTTCTGCGGCCCAGGGAGGAACAGAAAACAGCAGCCCTAGTTTAAAGAAACCCAGCTTCTGGGGCTTGACGATCCCGGGAAGATGCTGATCCCACTGCTGTGCAGAGAAGCCTCCAGATCTACAGCCGAGCTCCACTAAGGCTTTAGACCAGGACTCTGGTTCGGTGCAGAATATATGGAGGCAAGAGCCGCGCCTATTGGCCAGCACTCCATTGGAACCTCCCCCTTCTCCCTTCCCCGCCCCCTTCGCGCTTCCCGGCCTTCCCCCCCCCCCCCTTCGCCCCCGCCGCTCCCAGCCTCCCGATCCGATGCCGCTTTTTGGGTGGGCTGACCCAGGCCGCAGTGGACCCGCAGAGGTGCGGGGCCACTTGAGGCCTTCAGGGCCTCGGGAGGCTGGATCGCTGCTTCGGCAGAAAACGTCAAGGGTCCCTGAAAATACAGTTGGGGCCCTGCACGTGCTTACGTTTAAGGGAGTCAGACCCCGTCCCAGGAGCTGCCCGTCCCCGTGGCTGCCGAAGGCGAAAGCTTCCTATTTGCAACCAGAACCGTCTGAGCTACTGGGCATGCCCAGTCCCACCGCTAAGACTTGGAGGAGCTCGAGTGTCTCGATTTCAATTATCTTGTTCTTACAGGCAGCAGTAATGGGAGGATTTTATAGGCAGGTTTATTTATAAGGATAATAATCGTCCTGTAATAATAATACTTTTTAAAGAGGCAGTGAATTTTGGAGGGAAAAATCACATTTGCTTTTTGAGAAATTCTACCTTTCCATGGATTTATTACTTGTAGCAACAACACAAAAAACGTTGCATACTCTTTGCTAGGCATGTTATCTACTAAAGCAAAAGGAACCCACCAGATGAAATCTGGTAGACAGATCTTCCCAAAATATCCCTAGAGCCATAAACCTTAAAATCGCATCTCCCCATCTGCCATTTATAGCTAGAAAACTCAGTCGACAGGTTGAATCCTACCTCGATCTATTTTCAGTAAGTCCCTAAAGCAAGTTTTTGGAAGTGGCAATTCCTGTAAGTCTCAACCCTATGAGCCTTCTTACATCACAAAGACTGAAATATTGTAAAATATTTATTCCACCCTGATGGCCATACTGACCAAGTCTTTCCCTTCTCAAAACCAAAATGAAGAGATCTGGCTGTAAAACTTAACCCATTGCATATTTCCTCCATTAATTTAAAATATTTGCAAGGATGCACCAATTGAGGTTACCATTTCATATACTGAAAATCTAAGGCTTTAAATTTGTCTGATTATTATAGATTCTATAATTTGCGATTCAATATATTTTAGAAAGCAAATTTAACCTCTACAATACTGCCCTCTAATGGCACAATCCTATAAAACCACAAACAAAAAAACTACAAATGGTAAAGACTTCTCTAATCCATAGGCAAGATGTATCGTCACAAATAATTCCAACATAAAATTTGGCCACAAAACAGATATATGTAAATATCCTATTTACATACACGTATGCAGTATTTTCTCTCTCAAGCAGGCATCCTTTCTCAATTTAGCACCCTTTAGTCCTCAGCATTCTTTAATTCAGGAAATTTTAATTGCCATTGGGGCATTTCAGACATTCTTTTTTTAAGTGAACCCAAAACTGCCAGGGAGCATTTGGTTTTAGAAATGGTCTAAAGGAATTTAGGAGCCAAATATGGTGAATGTGGTAGATGAAAAGGGCAATTCTCTTTTGGGTTAAAAACCAAAGTGCAACATTCTTTTTCATTGTAAGAATAATAATATTTTCCAAATTTTAAGTTTTTGATTTTGAATAACAATGTTCGTTAGCATATTTGTAATTTACAAAACTTATGAAATATCAAGTATGAGGAAGACACCCATTTTCAGTAAAAAGAAAAAGAGTAAGTGGAAGCTTAAAATTCAGCAACTCGGAAACCAGGGATGTGGTCCCTCTGTGAGTGCTTCACAGAATTATTATTTACTACACAGTAGTTTCTATATTTTGGAAGTTAGGGTTACCACAAACTATCTGTGTAATTAAACCCATTTGCATATTCTAAATGAACTGCCCAGGTCAAATTATTAAAGAAAGTATCCTCCTAAGCTGTAAAAAAGAGCTTAAAAAATAAAACTCTAAAATAAAATTAAAAAATAAAACACTAAGGCCATATGAATACATTTAAAATTCCCAGCTGAAATTTAAGACTACTAAGTTGACTTTTATATACACATGATGTTCCTGAACACAAACAGAAAGAAACAAGCTGTTATGCTTCCATTTCATTCAACGTTATCACCCACTGTACCCATATTAAGCTACAGAAGCCAGTATAAGCCATCACAGTCCGTTTAACCCATGTCTCTACAGAGGGACATTACGGTCACCTCCAATACTTTGCTATTTTAAATAAAATTGCAAGATATATATTGTATGTACATCCTTGATCTTTTGTGTATATATTTCTGGAGAATTTGCCAGGGCCAGAGAATATAAAAGCCCACCAAAATTATTAGAAAGAGATTGCTTTTCATATCTTCTGCACAAATGGGCTAGATTCCTTTCAAACTAGATTTTTATATGCAAACTGAAAAGACAATTTGAAAAAGAAGGCAAATTAGCTGGAGGAAAAGGGGAAACCATGGGCCAGAAATGTTTGAGATCCACGTGGCTAGAATTCCTCTCAAAGATTCTTCTCTTTGTAAGACAAAACATCTGAGAGTCTGGCGCTAGTCAGAGCTTAACAAAGACTAGCTGATAGGACAGGAAAACACTGCCTAGAGGAGAAACCTCTAAGGGCGTGGATGACAATAGCCATCTTCAGGTGTTGGGCAAGATCAGGTCTCACTCCCTGGGGAATCCCGAGCCTAGGAAACAGCCTGGACATTAAAGGTAGGCGTATTTGTTGTTGTCGTTTTCTGTTTTGTTTTGTTTTATTTTGCCTAAAAGCCTTTTCCCTGGATTCCAGTTCCACCACCTCTGCATATTGGGAGCATGCCAGCTCCGATGGGAGAGGAACAGGGGCAGGGCCTGTGTTTCTAACTCATTTAGTAATGCGTGCTTTTCTTCCCAACTTTACCTGACTTGGCCAAAATAGGTACAGTTGGAGATCCACCACTCGAATTGGATAACCTGACTCTCCCTCTGTCCACACTCCCTGTAAATCTCCAGTGACTGCTGGGGCAGAGGTTGAAGTGTATGATGCTGTGGCTGACCAAATCTCGAGGTCTGGGAATTACCAGCCCACTTGCCCTCTCCTCGGTTACCCTCGCTGGGTGGTGAGAGCAGGCTTACCAGGTTTAGCAAGTAAGACTATAGGACTTCCAATTAAATGTGAATTGCAGATAAACAACAAATAATGTTTTAGTGCTGCATCCCACACACTGTCAGAATAAGAAATCATTCCAAAGAAACCAAAACAAGATTCAGCCATATTTGCAATTTCCTTGATTTCCACAGAAAAGCTGGAAGAGGGGCGCCTGGGTGGCTCAGTCGGTTAAACGTCCGACTTCGGCTCAGGTCATGATCTCACAGCTTGTGAGTTCAAGCCCCACATCGGGTTCTGTGCTGACAGCTCAGAGCCTAGAGCCTGTTTCAGATTCTGTGTCTCCCTCTCTCTCTCTCTGCCCCTCCCCCAGTCATGCTCTGTCTTTCTGTCTCAAAAATAAATAAACTATATTAAAAAATTAAAAAGAAAAGAAAAGCTGGAAGATAAAGATGAGAAAGTTTTCCAAAAAGTAGAATAAAGGAGATGGAATTGAGAGATACAAGATAAGAAACAAAAGGATAAATCTAGGAGGTCCAACATCAGAAATTGGATGATTCCAAAGACACAGACCCAAGAAATAATTTAAGAATTTTTCCTCGACTGAAGGGCACAAATCTCCAGCCTAAATGAGATGACCAAATGGCCACCACAATAAATGATAAAAAACCCTACACCAAAGCACATCACATGAAAGTAAAGATCACTTGGGTCAGGGAAAATCCTAAAAGCTTCCAAACAGAAAGAAGCAAGTTCTAAACACAGGACCGAAGATCGGAATGGTTTTTGCTGGCTACCAGGAAACAATGGAGAAAATTCTGAGAGGAAAAAATTCTCACTCGGCCAAATCACCATGTAAGCGTAAAGGTAGAACAAAAACATTTTCAGACATTTCAGACACCAAAATGGAGGAACGAAACAAGCAAAAGGTTATTAACATTTTTTTAAAAAGAAGGACTATTGTATATTTCAAAAGGGGGAAAAAAAAAAGAGGAAAGAAAAATGTTTCAATAGGAAACACGACCCAGGAGCTCAAACACTGGAGAGAAGGGAAGGAACAGGATGATGGGGAAGGAAAGCTCAAGACGACAGCTGCTGAGCAAGCCTAAGCAGCATCTGATCTGTAAGGTGCAGAAAGATGGGAACCTCTGGGAGGAAGAGCTTTGTGGCTGGGAATAAACAGAGAGATGATCCAATACGGCTGAACATTTGTAGGTGGAGAAGAGCCACAGACAGGTGCATTACCGAGCTAGTGGAACAACTGGATAAGTTCGAAGACAATTTTAGAGAAAACAAAAGCAAGAAAAAACTAGTGTGTTTCTCAATAAAATTTACAGAACTATATTAATTTTGAAATTTCTTTTATCAGTTTAACTTTAAAGAGTTCATTGAATTAGGAAGGTGGTGGGAAGAAAACCTGAGCCCTAGGAATGGTTTAAAAGCGCTAAATCTGAATCAACAGCTTAATTATTAAAAAGTGAAAAATCAAGAAATAACAGTATAAATGTATTACATAGACATGTGTAGGTAAATATGAGAAAACATAAAAATTAAAAGTGGCTGTCTCTGAGGAATAGATTGGGGGCAGACTGAAAAAAAAGGAATTGCTCATATATGTTTTTTCTATTCACTCTGTGTGGTCTTTAGGGATGCACAGGTCTTTTCTAAAAGGAAAAGAAAGAAAATGGGATCTGCAGCGGGTTCCTCTGCTCCCAGGCTTCAGCTGAGTGCATATCAGCACAAGCATGTGAGAAAGAGCCACAGGGTCTATACAGGGTCAGGAATTGTTGGTGTTTATCACCAGCCAGAGTTAAAAGCAAAAAAAAAAACCAAAACAAAACCCTTATAAACATGGGGCATCAGATATTTAGATATTCAGGACACTGCCAAAGTAGATGGGAAAAATTAGTTCCAGACTAAAGGGTGTTTTGGTCTTGTGCAAAGCAGTTTTAAAGGAAGCCTTGAAGATCAAACTGTTTCCAAGTAACTTAATTTTGTCCCAAAACAAAGCTCTAGGATATTAAACAGTTAGCATCCAATAATTCACGGTGTCTGGCATCCAACAAAAAGTACCAGGCATATAAACGCAAGGAAATATAACTCATAACAAGGAAGAAAATCAATCAAAATGACCCAGATATGACAAAGATAATATAATTCGTAGACAAGGGCATTAAAACAATTATTATAACCATACTTTATATGTTCGAGAAGGTAGAGTGAAAATTAGCATATTAAGTAAAGGTATGGAAGATAGAAAGAAATATATTTCTGACGATGAAAAATATAATGTTTGAGAAGAAAAATACACTGCATGGGACTCACAGTAACTTAGACAAGGTGGAAGAAATATTAGTGATATATTTGCAGTAGAAACTATCCAAAATAAGGGTGCCTGGGTGGCTCAGTCGGTTAAGCGTCGCTCTTGATTTTGTTCAGGCTGTGATCTCTTGGTGTTTGTGGGATAGGGTGGAGCCTGTTTGGGATTATCTCTCTCTCCTCTCTTCCCCTCCCCCTGCTCAGGCTTGCACTCTCTCTGTCTCTCTCACAAAATAAACATACATTAAAAAAAAAAAAGAAGAAACTAAAGTAAAACACAGAGAGGGAAAAAAAAACTGAAAAAAGCATCATTGCACTGTGGGGCAATTTCAAGCAACCAAATATATCTTTAGTAAAGTCTCTAAAGAGAAGAAGGAAGGAGAGAGGAAAAATATTTGAAAAAATAATGGCAATTTGCCCCAAATTTTATTAAAACAACAAATCCGCAGATCCAAGAAACTAAGCCTCCAGCAAGAGAATCGTGAAGAAAACTATAATCAAGGTGTATATTAAAACTATAATCAGATGGCTTAAAACTAGTGATAATGAGAAAATTTAAGGGCAGCTCATGAAAAGAATGAGATTATACACAAAACAACAAAGATAAGAATGTAGCAGTCTTCAGGTTGGAAACAATGCTAGACAGAAGGCATTGCAGCAGTACATTTAAAGTGCTGAAAGAAAAATTTTAAAAGCCTGTCAACCTATAATTCTAAGCCCAGTGAAAATATCTGTCAAAAATAAAGGTGAAATCCATTCTTTTTTCACACGTACAAATGCTGGGAGGATTCATCACGGGCAGACCTACACTAAAAGCAATTCTAGCATAACTTCTTCTGACAGAAGGAAAATGATACCAGATGGAAATCTAATCTACACAAAAGAATGAAGAGCATCAAAAATGGTAACGAGGTGGTTACATACAAAAAAAATTTTCCCTGACGATCTCTTTTAAGAGATAAATAAATGACTGTTATTGACAGACTCATAGATAGGAGAAACAAACTGTTGGTTACCGGAGAGGGGAGGAATTGGGGGTGGGGGCGGGTCAAAATAGATGAAGGGGATCAAGAGGTACACACTTGCAGTTAGAAAATAAGTTATGGGGATGTAAGGTGCAGCATAGGGAATATAGTCATAATATTGTAGTAACTTTGTGTGGTGACAGATGGTAATGACTTATCACTGAGATCATTTCATGATGTATAAAAATATCAAATCACTATGCTGTACACCTGAAACAAATAGGATTTTGTATGTCACTTATACTTCGATTAAAAAATTAAAATTGAGGGGTGCCTGGAGTGACTCAGTTGGTTGAGCATCTACCTTTGGCTCAGGTCATGATATCACGGTTCATGAGTTCGGGTCCTGCATTGGGCTCGCTGCTGTCAGCACTGAGCCCACTTCAGATCCTCTGTCCCCCTTTCTCTCTGCCCCTCCCCCGCTCATGCTCATGCTCTGTCTCTCTCTCAAAAATGAACATTAAAAAAATTAAAATTGTGGGACATCTGGGTGGCTTAGCCAGTTAATCGTTGAACTTTGGCCCAGGTCATGATCTCCCGGCTTGTGAGTTCGAGCTCCACATCGGGTTCTGTGCTAACAGCTTGGAGCCTAGAGCCTATTTCAGATTCTGTGTCTCCCTCTCTCTCTGCCTCCCCTGCTCATGCTCTATCTCTCTCTCTCTCTCAAAAATAAATAATAAACATTAAAAAGTTTTTAAAAAATTAAATTTGAAAACAGATGACTAAATATTTAAGGTGGAAATAATAAAACTGTATTGAGGGGCGGGTGGCCAAAGACATATGTAGAAGTAAAATGTAGGATAAAAATAGAACATGGGCCAGGAGGAGAAAAGAAGCATACTGCTTAAGGTTCTTACATTACTTGAAAATACACTATTATAAGATACATACCGAGAACTCTAAACTAACAACTGAAATTACAATATAAAGAGTCATAGCTAATAAGCCAATAAAGGAGATAAAGTAGAATCATAAGAAAACATACAATCTAAAAGAAGACAGAATAAGAGGAAAAGGGGAATAAAGAACAGAATAAAAACCAAATGCCAAGACAGTAGACTTATACCAACTATACCAATAATCACATTAAATCTAAATGGTCCCAATTAAACACCTTAATTAAATGGTAGAAGTTGTCAGCGTGCCTGGGTGGCTCAGAGAGTTAAGCGTCCAGCTTCAGCTCAGGTCATGATCTTGAGGTTCATGAGTTCGAGCCCCATGTTGGGCTCTATGCTGACAGCTCGCAGCCTGCAGCCTGCTTTGGATTCTGTGTCTCCCTCTCTCTCTCTTTCCCTCCCCCACTCATACTCTGTCTCTCTCTCAAAAATAAATAAATATTTTCTTTTAAAAAAGGTAGAGGTTATCAGATTGATTTTTTTTTTTTTTTTTTTTTAAAGACAAGACAGGGCGCCTGGGTGGCTCAGTGGGTTAAGAATCAGACTTGAGCTCAGGTCGTGATCTCATGGTTCTTTGAGGTTGAGCCCTGATCGAGCTCTGCTGTTAATGCAGAGCTGGGTTGGGATCCTCTGTTTCCCTCTCTCTCTCTGCCCCTTCCCATCTCGCTCTCTCTCAAAAATAAATCAACATTTAAGAAAAAAAAAAAGGCAAGACAAAACTATATGCTGCCTGTAAGAAACATACTTTAAGTATAAATGCACAAATAGGTAAAATAAGAGGATGAAAGGTGATATTGTATGTTAACAAGAATCAGAAGAATGCTGAAGGCTATATTTTTCAAAGTACACTGCAAAGATCATTGTATAATGAATAAAGGATCAATTCATCAAGAGGTCATAAAAATCCTAAACGTTTACACAGTGACAGCAGAGCTTTAAAATACATGAAGCAAAAACTGATAGAATTGCAAGAAGAAATTGAAAAATCCACAATTAAAGTTGGAGTTTTCAATAACCTCTCAATAACTGGAAGAAAAAGTAAGCAGAAAATAAGATACAGAATACTTGAATAACACTGCCAACCACTTGACCACATTCCATCCAATAACAAGAGAATACACATCCTTTTGAAGTACACATGGATTTTTTCTAAGATAGAACAAATTCTGAGACATAAATCAAGTTTTAATTAATTTAAAAGGGTTCAGATTATACCATGTAAATTCTCTGAGCACAATGTTATTAAAATAGAAATCGATTACAGAAAATTGATATCTGGAAAACCTCCAAATATTTGGAAATATAACAACACATATCTAAGTAACTCATGGGTCAAATAAGCAATCAAAAGAGAAATTAGGAAATATTTTGAACTGAATGACAATAAAAAATGGCATGTCAAATTTATTTCAATAAATTTAACAACTTAGATGAAATGGACAAATTCCTAGAAAGATACTATCAAAACTCTCTTGAGGAAAAACAGGTAACATAAATAGCTCTATGCCTATTTTAAAAATTAATTTGTAGTTCAAAATCTTCCTACACAAAAAAACCTCAGGCACAGAAAGATTCACTGGTGAATCCTACTAAACATTTGAAGAAGAAATAATACCAATTCTACCCAAACTCTTCCAGAAAATTGAAGAGGAGAAAATACTTCCCAGCTTATTCTAGGAGACCAGCATTTCCCTACTAGTAAAACCAGACAAAGACATCATAAAAACCTAAATAAATAAAAATAAAACCACAGACCAATAAAATAGATGTAAAAATTCTTAACAAAATTTTAGCAAAATGAATCCAATTAGACATACAAAGAATAATAAATACATCCTGACCAAATGGCATTTATCCTAAGAATGCAAGGTAAACATCTGAAAATCAATCATTGTGATTCTCCCTATCAATAGACTAAAGAAAAACTATAGGATCATCTCCTGGATGCATAAAGAACAATTGACAAAATTCAATATCCATTCATGATAAAAAAAAAAAAAAACTTTCAGCAAAATAGGAATTGAAGAGATTTTCCTCAACCTGATAAAGGACATCTATAAAACACATTCAGCTTGCATCATACTTAATGGTAAAACAATAATCATTTTTCCTTAAGACTGGAAACAAGGCATGTCCACTCTCATCACTCCTATTCAATCTGATACTGAAAGTAATAGGCAATAAGGCAAAAATAAATACGTAACTAGTGTCCAAATTGGAAAGAAAAAAGAGTATCTGTATTCATAGATAACATGACTGTCTATGTACAAAATCCCATAGAATTAAAAAATAAATTACTAGAACTAACAAGAAGCATGTTGAACAGGGTCCAGAATATAAATTCAAGATAGAAAAATCAATTATATTTCTATATATTAGCATGAAGTAAAACAAATTTTACAAAGTTCCATTTACAGTAACATAAAAAACAAGTGAAATAGGTATAAATCCAACAAAATACATACAAGATCTTGATGCTGAAAACTACAAAACATTGATAAAAAAAATAAAAAAGAAGCAAATAAAAAGGTGAGATATGTTCATTGATTGAAAGAGTCAGTTATTATGTCAATCCCTCCTCCCCTTAACTAAGGTATAGATTCAGTGTGATCCCAATCAAAATTCCAGCAAGACCTTTTGTGGAAAATGACAAAGTGATTCTAAAATGTACATGTAAAGACAAAGGAACTGGGATAACCAAAACAATTTTAGAAGAACGAAGCTGAAGGACTCCCATGACCTTATCTCAAACCTTTCTGTGAAGCTACTCTAATTAAGACGGCATGATATTGGTGAAAGAACAGATGTATACAGCAATAGAACAGAGCAAAGAAGTCAGAAATAGAGCCACACATATGTAGCAAATTGATTTTCAACAAAGATGTAAAGGTAATTCAATGCAGAAAGACAATCTTGTCAACAAATAATGCTAAAACTACACAGCCATATACAAAATAAAAACATATCCCAAAACCCCAATTTGATCCATTTCTCCCACCATATGAAATGTTAACTTAAGATGAACCATAGACCTAAATGTAAAATCCAAAAAATTCTGTAAAAAAACCAAAACAAAACATAGGAGAAATCTTTGGGACCCTGGATTAGGTAAAGATTTCTTAGATAGAACACCAAAAGTATACTCTGTGAAAGAAAAAATGAAACAAACAATAAAGTGGACTTTAAAAAATTTTTATGTTTATTTATTTTTGAGAGACAGAGAGAGAGACAGAGTGCAAGCAGGCGAGGGGCAGAGAGAGAAGGAGACACAGAATTCAAAGCAGGATCCAGGCTCTGAGCTGTCAGCACAGAGCCCTTACACGGGGCTCAAACTCATGAACGCGAGATCATGACCTGAGCCGAAGTCAGACACTCAACCGAGTGAGTCACCCTGGTGTCCCAATAATAAACTGAACTTTATCAAGATGAAGATTTTGTTTTTTGAAAGACACTGCTCTAAGAATAAAAAGACAAACTATAGGCTGGAATTAAATATTGCAAGTCACATATGTGATAAAAGGCCTGTATCTAGAATATGTAACGAACTCTCAAAACAAGAAAACAATCTAATTAAAAAAAAAAGCAAAAGACACTTCATCAAAGAAGATATATGAATGGTAAATAAGCACATGGGAAAAATGTTAAACATCATTAATCATTACAGAAATGCAAATTCAAACATAATGAGACTCTACTGCATACCTATTACAATGGCTAAAATTTTAAAAAAATTAAACCTAAAAATACCAAGTGTTGATGAGAAAGCAGAGCAACTGAAATGCTCATATATTGGTGGTAGGAATGCAAAATGTTACAACCATTATGCAGAAACAGTTTAGCAGTTACTTATTAAGCCACACACTTCCCATAAAACCCAATAATCCCAACCCGAGTTATTAAGTGAAAGGAAAATTTATGTTCTCACAAAAATCTGCAAGTGAACATTTTGAGTGATTTTATGATAATCACTCAAAATTGGAAACAACCCAGGGTGCCTGGGTGGCTCAGTTGGTTAAGTGGCCGACTCAGGTTAGGCTCAGGTCATGATCCCAGGGTCATGAGATCAAAGCCCCGCTTTGGATTCTCTCTTTCACATCTGTTCTCTGTTCCTTTCGGCCCCCCATCCCTGCCCCCACCCCCGCTCTCTCTCTCAAATTAGGAAAAAAAAAAAATTGGAAGCAACCCAACTGTCAATCAGTTGCTTGTACAAACCACAGTATACCTTATATAAGGGAATATTACTCAGCAATGAAAGGAACCGGACCTACTGATACATCTCATGAATGAACCTCAAATATATTACAGTAAGTGAAAGAAGCCAGGCTCAAAAGGCTGCTAAATATATGATTCTATTTATATGCATTCTAGAAAAGGCGAAACTATAGGGACAGAAAACAGAAGTTGCAGAGCTTTGGGGTAAAAGAGGGAGGTTTTGTGGTTAACAGAACTGTTTCTTGACGATGGTATACCCACTGTTTGTGTCCAAACTTCTAGAACTATATACTAAAAAGGGAAACTTTACTATCCTTAAAAAATGAAAGAAAAGTGACTGCCTCCTAGGTAGCACACTGGGACGAATGAAAAAAAAAACTGCTTATACTTTTTGTATTTGTTCTGTTAATATATATATATATATATATATATATATATATATATATACACACACACACACATATATATAGTTTACCAATGTAACCATTTTTAACTGCACAGCTCAGCAGTGCTAAGTGTATTCATACTGTCATGAAGCAGAACTCTTCCATCTCACACACCTAGAATAATACCCATTAAACAACTCCTCTTTTACCCTTTGCCTCCAGCCCTGGTAAGCCACCATTCGACTTTCTGTTTCTATGACTCTGACTACTTTAGATACCTGTACGTGTATTCTTTTGATTAAAAATATTTTAAAGTACAGGGGCACCTGGGTGGCTCTGTGGGTTAAGCATCTGACTTCGGCTCAGGTCATGATCTTGCAGTTCATGAGTTCGAGCCCCACGGAGGGCTCTGTGCTGAAGCTCAGAGTCTGGAGTCTGCTTCAGATTCTGTGTCTCCCTTTCTCTCTCTCTCCCTCTGCCTGTCCCCCACTCATACTCTGTGTCACTCTCAAAAATAAATAAACATTTAAAAAATTCATAAAAAAATATTTTAAAGTAAAAGTAAAGAAAAAAGCTATTAAAAAAGATATAATCCAAGGACTTGAGCACTTTCAAAGAAAAGACCTAAAATGCCTATTTTATAACTAATTTCTCCATAATCATATGAAATGTAGTATTGGGTTTGAATTTTAAACTATAATTTTGCCTTGTTCTTAAAGCTGTCAAGTTTGTTGTTGATTAATCTATAGGAGAACTAATTCAGATATATTGATACTATACAGTTCCTAAATCCCATAGAGTCAAGATACTATACAGTTCTACAATCCCATAGTGTTAAAAGACTTTTTAAAAAAGGCTTGATTAAAAAAAAATACTTGCTTTAAAGTGTGAAAACTTGGGGGGGGTGGGGGAGAGGGGAAGAGGGGTGATGGGCATGGAGGAGGGCACTTGTTGGGATGAGGACTGGGTGTTCTGTGGAAACCAATTTGACAATAAACTATATTAAAAAATAAAAAAAATAAAGTGTGAAAATGTCAAAAATACAAACAAAATGCTAATAAATTTAAATATCTTTTATTTACTTATATACACATATAAGGCTTTCTATAAATATATTTTTCTGTATTTTTCTGTGTATTTTTGCTCTAAGCATTTATGATTGCTTTCAAATTATTGTTATAATTCTAGAAACAATTTCCAGTCTCCCATGCACATACCTCTATTTCTTTGCCTTATTTAACATAACTACTAATTCCAAAAGAATGACCATATCCTAAAAAGACTCAATGTCTTTAAGCAACAGGACTCAAATGGTTAGCATTCTTTCTTTTTTTTTTTCTTTTTTATCTCTGTGAAAATAAGGTCCTCAAAGCCAAATCTCTTCATAAATTATCACTTTTCTTAATCGGGTAGAGTTTGAACACCGGGAGCCAGAGACAAAAAGGGCATCTCAGATTTAGAAGCCAGATGAATATACTCTATATAAAACATCTGAAGAAATACAAGTTGTCCTGATTATGATTTTCTATCTCAAGAACCTCATGTGGGGCACCTGGGTGGCTCAGTCGGTTAAGTGTCCAACTTCGGCTCAGGTCATGATCTTGCAGTTCGTGGGTTCGAGCCCCGCATCGAGCCCCGCGTCGGGCTCTGTGCTGACAGCTAGCTCAGAGCCTGGGGCCTGTCTTCAAATTCTGTGTCTCCTTCTCTCTCTGACCCTACCCTGCTCACGCTGTCTCTCTCTCTCTCTCTTTCTCTCTCTCTCTCAAAAATAAATAAAACATTTAAAAAATTAAAAAAAAAAGAACCTCATGCAAGTTCCTATCAAAAATGAATGAAGACCATTTCTATTTTACTTTTGCAGTTATGGAAAATAGATACTTCAAGCTCTTCTTTTAACTTTTTAAAAATAACTAGTTACTTTAAGCTACATTTTCATGTTAAATTCCAGAAGATGTCAACAATGATAAGCAGCATTGAAGGAAGAGCCAGTAGAAACTGGATGAACCATTATTCTATGCACACGGAAACACTTAGGGCCATTAGGGTCAGTCCTCTGGTGAGCCTAAAACAATCAGATCTCAACTGAACAGTTTTATTTACAAAGGTGAACATAAATTCAAGGGTATTAACACGGCTACTGAATTTCTAATGTATCACAGTCTTCAGTAAGCATTAACAAATTGGAAAAGTAACTCTGTACGCTGGGGACACAGTGAGTGTTTAATAAGTACCTTCTGCTCCGATCAAAGGACACATTTCCATATTATGATCTCTCTGGACTCTAGCTCCGGGACTTCAAAGGGCCTGAGGGTTTCTTTAATTGATCTATTCAGAATTCTACAGCTAAAATGGACCTTAGAGATCTCGTAGTTCTAACTTCCTTGGTTTGTAGTTTAGAAAGGAAAGCTCAAAGACATTGTGGGTTTTGTCCAGGGTTTATCTACTTAATTGAGGCATAGAACCAACTTTTGATTCAATATATTCTTTTCTAGACATGCAGATCAGAAATTATTTTATATTTATCGACGTGTCATTTATGTATATATTATATATATATTTATATCTATACACACACACTATATATATATACGCACACACACGTATATATAAACTAAGGAATATTAGAGCTGGAAGAGGACAGGCATGACGGTAAACCCCGGCTACTGGGTTTCTAGGCCTTGTCCTGAGTAGAGATGTTGGGCTCACAGCTGGCCCAAGCTCGGTTTGTATTATGATAGTATGATGCTGGAGAAGCTGACGGGCACTCAGATCAGCCCACTGACAGTGGGGGTCACAGTCTGCAGAGAGGCTCTCTGGTTCCTGGGAGAGGTCCTGGCAGTGAGGGAGGTCATCAGACACACAGACACAGCCTACTAACAGGCACATTACTTTGTGAACGTGCCTAGGAATGATTTTTAAGCTATGCGTTGCTAAGCCCTGGGAGTTCTCTGGAGAGCCCTAGAGAGCAAAGGGAGCCCAGGTGGACCAGAGAGAACAAAGCAGGCTGCATTCCCCAGGGCTGTGGCCAGACACAAAAGGAGAAAATGGCCTTCACAGCATGTCACTCTGAAAACAGATCTTTACTCTTAGTGGTCATCACTTGGGATCTCCTTCCTATTTCTGACCCAGAATGAGATTCTGACATTGCCATATTCTCTCCTATTCACAATTAACTAAAAGTAAAACACTGTAATAAAAATAAGAAAGGTCAGTGGAGTAGGAAATATAAACTTATAATGATTCATGTTTTTTTGTAATAGTTTTTGTAAAAAAAAAAAACAATAAAAATTTGCCATTTACAATGATTTACAAATGTACAAGTACCTCAACTTGTTTCCAGCTACTGTAAAAAAGTGGCCACTATAATATATCTTAGCTAAGATACAAACTAGAATAAAAAAAATTTTCTATGCATTAGCTCTTCAGGCATTCCTTCCTTCATTGATTCATATTTATTCAATACTAAGCACCCGTGAGATGCCAGGACCTTTAGGCCTGGCAATAAAATTATCAAGATGAACAGGTCACAGTCCCTGCTGTCAGTGATCAGGGGGGTCGTTGGTGGTGGGGAGAAGACACATGGGTTTATAAGGAGAATGGTGGTTGGCAGAAAGAAGCCAGAGGGTGTTTTGGAGAGCAGAAGACTCTGACTCTGGGCCTTGAAACACAAGTAGGAGTTGGGCAGTCGGACCACAAGGTACAAAGACAATGAGAATGCTCCATGAAAAGGGAATGGCCAGACAAAACCAGGGTGATAAAGCAGCAGGCTGAGGGTAACACCCATTGGTAGCTGAGTGTGGTGAGGGAGTAGGAAGCTGGGAGTTAGTGGTGGGAAGTGTAGAGAGAAGCAGAAAGAAAGTTGAAGACAGGTTGGGGCCTCACAGGCCACCAGTTGGAGACTGATCTTGTTGTTGGAGACAAGAGGATTTTCAGCAGGCAAGTGATACAATAGGATATGGGTTTCAGCAAGACCCTCTCCGCCCACTCTCCTGCCCCGCCCCCGGACCACAGTGTACAAGACAAAGGAGATGGGACTTGCAGTGAAAGAACTGGAATCGTGAGGACCGGACCAACGAGGGCAGGTAGAGAGAAGAGGGTATAAATGCAAGAGATATTTGGGAGATGGAACAGACAGGACTGGTGTGTGGGAGGTAAGGGAGGCGGGAGGGCTCCCAGGCTTCTGGATTATGTGAATGGGTGAAGGGTAATAACATTCACCAGGATGACACTGTGGTTAGACACCGGTTCTGGAAAATGACACTGATGGGACATCCCAGGCAGTGGCAAATAGGGCTTTGGAATTTCAGTAAGATCTGGCTTGAGAAAAATATTTGGAAGTTGTTGGCGGGGCAGTGAGGAGCTGTGGGAGTGGATGAGATTACTTCAGGAATGGATATGGGGAAGAGGGTGGGACTGAGAGGCCACACACTGTTGGGGCACTCATCTGGCACGGCAGACACCTGGGTTTTCTGCGGGCCTCGTGGACACCATGCAAGACATTTGGCAAGACCTTGTCCAGGAAGGACATCCTGTTGGATGAAGAGACCAGGAAGCAAGAAGGTGAAGGTAGTTTGGCTGTGGAGGGGCTGGGAATGAAGAGATCGGATCAGCTCTCCAATGAGAACCACCAAACATGTCTCATGAGAGAGCCTGCACGTGAACAGCTGCCTCACAGGTAGAGCCAACTGTCAGTCAGAGAGAGACAGAAAAGCAGCTGCAGCCAGCACAGGGAAGGGGTGCTAGGACCTAGACTAAGCTTTCCTTTCCTTTCGGAGGTGAGATCTGGACCGAGAAGAGAACTTTAACTCTGACATCAGAGCCAAGTTTCCAAATGTGAAGAATTAGGTTTTAAAAAACTGTTCAAACAACCAACATGTACTGAGTGCTGATAAGGAAGCCTGCCGCAGGTGTTTCGGGAGATTCAATAGGATACAATTAAGTAGCAGTTATTTGAAGAGATAAAACCAAACTGTTACGTGTCTACTCCCCCCAGTGAGTTGAGACACCTCAGTAAAGAGTTATCGAGGGAGATCCAGAAGAACACAGCATAAAGCCACCAGTTGGGGGGCAAGTGGCAGATGAAGCCATGTCTCCAAACAGAGTGGCAATAACTAGGTGAGCCACTGGGGAGTGCACTTCCTGCGGGGCCTGTGGGGGCCACCACATGTCCATAGCAAGCCCAGAGATCACAAACACAGTAGCCATTAATGCTGACCAAGGACAGCACTGCAAGGTCTGAGGTAAGGACACCCACCTCCTCCCTCTCCTGTTTTCCCACCCCCACACCAGGAGAGCTCGCCCAGGGAAGGAGGGAGGGGCAGATAGATATGGGAACAGACCAGCCCCGCCCCACCCCCTCCCGCCCGTTCTCCATTCCAAACTGCTAGAGACTCAAATTTATAAGGCTGGCTTGGACAGCTCTGAAGCAGGCATGATAGAAAGTCACTGAATAATAGAACTAAGTCTGAAGAACCAAAAGTTACTTACACAGTAAGTTAGAAAAGTAACTTTAGTTATAAAACCAAAGTGAGATACTGCGAAGCGGCCCGAGTAACCAGCAAAAAAGGAGGGGTTTAAGGGGAGAGTTGGTACAATTGTTAGAAAAATAAAACTGCCACAGTCATACCCTGGGAAGTGGAGACTTCTCAATCAACTGGTTATGTGTACATTGTCTTACTTGAGCCTCACAACAACTCTGAAGTACTAGGTACCCTTATTCCCTTCATTTAAAGAAAAAACAAAAACACTGAGGCTCAGAGTGGCCTAACAACTTGCCCAAGGTAACATCATGCTTAAACAAATTGCAGAGCCAGGCTCCAAACTCCAGTCAGTGGATGCTGCTATAGAGCATGACTCCACTACCAAACGGAACCAAAAGGTGAGCAGTTCCTAGACACCTCAGAATTGCGTGGTTCCTTCAGTAAAAACTAACACCTGTCCTGAAAGTAGTAAGGTTACTTACAGTCATTATGGTTAGACACTTTGGGATAATTTATATCTTAAATATACTGATTTATCAGACTATTACACTTGCGCCTAATAAAAAGAAATAGTCTTAATTGAATATGCTTTAATTTGAACAGTTTGTAATTGTTTTGAAGATGAAGTTAAAACACAATTCTGCTAATTGAGTCTAATGTAGAAAATGAAATCCTTAATCCCATTACACAAATTAAATACTACAAATATTTTTAAAATTCAGTGATATTATTCTGAACAAGAATGTTTTGTGAAAGTCATGAAAATGGTGTCCGTGACTAAGCGTAATTCCTACCCTAAGTTAGGATAATTCTGCACAAATTCCATAAAACTAAATATTTCAAGTAGACACTGTGAGTACATGCAGGATTAATTAAAAACAACTTTGCCTTTAATAAATGGAGGGGGGACACCAACTAGGTTAACATTAAGGGATTTTTAAAAATCAGATATCTAATCAGGATAACTAGGTTAAATGAGTAATTAACATGTTTTAATACTTTATTTACTTATATTTTTTTGAGGGGGGAGCAGAGAGAGAGAGGGAGAGAGAATCTCAAGCAGGCTCCACATTCAGCACAGAGCCTGACATGGGGCTAGATCCCACAACCCTGGGATCATGACCTGAGCAGAAATCAAGAGTTGGACACTCAACCAACTGAGCCACCCAGGTGCCCCTCAACACTTTACTATGCTTGGAACAGAAAAGATTTTTTTTAATAAAGTATTTAAAACATATAAAATACATAACATTTATGAAGTTTAACAGTAGAACAAACACCCACAAACCCAGCACCAAACTAAGATGGCAACCAACACCACTGAAATCCCCATGTGCTCCCACTCCCCCAGCCTGAAGGTGTTCAAGTGTCATTCCTATTTAGTTACTATGGTTATTGTCTGCTCCCTGCACTAGAAGGTTGGGGAAGAGGGGGAGGACTTACTGTTTTATTTACCAGTGTGTCCCAAGGACCTAGATCATGACCTAATCAATGGTACATGTTCAATATGATGTAACTGAATGAAGGAAAGTGAACAGTAATAAAATTCATGATAATAATAATAGCAGCAAATGCTTAATCACACTTATGACTTGTCAGTTTCTATTTCAAACCCTTTTCATGCAAACTCATTTAATCTACTCAACAGCTCTCTCATCTAGGTACAATTACTATTCTCATTTGCACAGATGAGGAAACTGAGGCAAAAAGGAGTTGAGTTGACTTGATTGAGGCCATACTCATCACCACTAAGAAAAGCAAAAAAACTTCTGCAATATTAACATAATAGGTACCATCACATTTTTAGAATCCTCAGCATTTTGAAAAACTGGTTTTCACTGGAATACAGAAATAGTTGAAAAAGTAAAGAAAATCCAACAAAAATATACTGAGCACCTGTTCTGTGTCAGGCACTGGGGATGTAGCAATGAACAGAATCCCTGCCCTCATGGAACCTACATTCAGATGGGGTTAAAAAAGTAACATGAGAAGCAAATGCACAGCATGTGAGATAGTGATGGTGCCGGGAGACAGAGTGCCGAGTGGAAGCAGGGATAATGCGGTATCACAGGGTCAAATCTCAGACAAAGTTGTCACGGAAGGCCTCCCTGAGGAAGTGCATTTTGAGTAAAGACCGGAAAGAAGAAAAGGAATTAGTCGTGGAACAGCTTTTCAGAGAGAACATTAAAAGAAATGCTCATCTGATATTCGAGAGTCCCAACCAGGTCAAGCTGTCGTGAAGCAACACAGGAACACGCAGGAAGCGATACATGATGCAGGAGATCACCCTTGCTTTGGTATCTTGTCCTCTTTGGGTGGATAAGATTTACTAAGATCAGAATTACAATACACAGTGCATTTAAGAGGAGCTACGGTGCATTTAATAGCAATATAGTACTAGGTATTATATACCATTTTGTAGTCCCCTAAACTGGTTTCTTCAGAGATTACTTTGGAGCACTTTTCACTTTCCAATAAAAACTCAATCTTTTTCTGTCTGAATGTATAAACAAATGATAGAATCATCTGCCTATAAAGTTGAAGCACTTAGATAGGCAATGATAGCTCTTTTCTGAGCCTTGGTTTGGATAGTTTGATGAAACCATGAGAATCTTGCAGAGAATTTACTCTTCTACAACAAAGCTGTTTAAAACTGAGTTAATATGGGGGATAAAACACACTTACTTCTTCTCCGCTTCTACCTACAAACCACTAAAGAAACATAAAAGGGTAGACTAAATAGGACAG
The DNA here is from genome assembly GCA_028646485.1 of Cryptoprocta ferox. Taxonomy (NCBI): domain Eukaryota; kingdom Metazoa; phylum Chordata; class Mammalia; order Carnivora; family Eupleridae; genus Cryptoprocta; species Cryptoprocta ferox. Next base: position 80,520,937 of record CM053574.1, on the reverse strand, counting down.
ATGTCAATTTCAGCAGTTTGGAGGGCTGGAAAACAGAGGTGGTTCATCCAGCCGGAACTTAAGCAAAGCATTCAAGAAGTCCAGAAGATAGCTGACATGCATCAAAGAGCCCAGCACTTGTAAACCACAGGCTTCTCAAAGTGCAACATGCAAGTGGGATGAGAGTCTGCAGGAAACACAGACCTTATCCCGCCCTAGTCTTACACAGCTGAATACCGAGCAACGGCTGACTTGTTTTCTCCCTCTGGAGAAAACAGAGGGAGTGTAGGGAAACGAGGAAACTTTAAAGATCCTAAACGGCATGCATATAATGATAGTAGAAAGACAACAGCAGAACACCAAAAAGAACTCCTGGAAACTGAAAAATGGATACTATGACAGCACAAGTGAAAATTCACTAGAATAGACAGAAAGCAAAGTTGAGTATCTCAGAACTAAAACAAAATAGCAAAATAGGGAAGAAAACAAAGAACAGCAGTTTGGAAGGGCTAATATCTGAACAACAGGAGTTTCAGAAACAGAACAAAGTATCGTAAAATAGTTCAAAAAGATCACCTAGGACTACAGATCATTGTTGTTGTTTTTAATTTAATTAAAAGAGCCTAGTGGTGCCTGCGTGGCTCAATCAGTTAAGCGTCCAACTCTTGATTTCAGTTCAGGTTATGATCTCATGGTTTGTTCGCGGGGTCGAGCCCCATGATGCACTCACAGCACGGAGCCTGCTTGGAATTCTCTCCCTCTCTCTGCACCTCCCCGGCTCATACTCGCACGTGTGCTCTCTCGCTCTCAAATAAATAAATAAACTTAGAAAAACCAAAAACCAAAAAGAGCTTATCAAGTACAATCTGTTCTGCTTTAAAGCTTGTTTGGAAAACACAAATTTATTCCAAAACAATTTATGTATGTTAGAGAACAATTTGAGTATAATGTACACTTCATGTTTTGCTTATGCTTATGTCTTTGAGAAATACTAAGTGAAAGCAGGAAACTGCACCAGCTGAATGAACCAAGCCACCTAGAGAGACACAAACACACACACACATCTCGAACATATACCAGGCATGTCAGTCCACCACATTTGTTGTGCTACAAAGATTATGTTTCAAATGTTAATTTTTCTATATAAAAAAGCACTCATTCAACATCCCAAACATGTGTCTAATCACCCTGATTCAAACACACCAAGCACTGCACACAAAAGGCAAGCTTTTAAGTATTGAGGGGAAGGTAGAAAGAGGGTGTTTTTGAGAGAAAGGAAAGAACATGTAATTTCTCCAGGGCAAGAGGCATAAAAGAATCCCTACTGTGGACCACCAAAGATATCCCAGGAAAATAACGGAAACTTTTATGGCCAGAGCAACCTCAAGTGCTGTGAAGTCAGTAGGAATAAGCCCTAAAGAAACAGAAGAAACAGGAAGATCGCTGAGCAGATAGACTGAAGAGCAAATGGAAACAAACAGGAACAACCTTCTTCCCAAAGAGCCAGCACTATCTATACACAGACCTTACATGGAAATCTGCAAATCCTTCAGAAGCTGCTTCTCTTAGTGCCAGTAGTGGCTGGCTTGGGAGTTTCAAACTTCTCTCTAGTTTCCAAAGAGTAGCTGTCAGGAGGGGCTGAGAGTGCAGACGAGGGACTTGCAGAATTTCCAGCAATAGTTCAGAAGCAAACTGAAGGCAGCGGCTCTAGATTGGATCAAAGTTTCAGTTTGGTGACACGGGTTATCTATTTTAAATGTATGCATTTAATCCAAGTCTCCCCACAAAATTCAGTTTCCGTGGATTTCAAGGTCCCTTCATTTTAAAATAGACAATGTTCTAGGATCTACTTACACTTTTTAAACAGATTTGTCAAGTCTTTGATTATTTCTGCGTCCCTATTTCTATCACATTTACCCTCCTAATGTTTCTCCCTAAGATTCTGATACCAGCAGAAATTCTCCACATTCTCTTAAAAGCAAAATTCATATATGGCCCAAGAGAGGTAAAGCCAAAATGATGCTGGCTTACCCTTTCTAAGTCCATTTAAAGTGTTGATTCCAAACAACCCTTAAAAGCATCTATGATGTCATTTTTGGTCATTTAGGTCTAGATATGTAATTGTAAAACTCAAAGTCTATTTACTCCCTGGTTGGAATTGACTTTTTAAATGCAACTTTAGAGACCAACAATCAGATCTTGAGCTTTGGAGCTGGACTTTAATTCAAATTTCCAGAAGTCATTTCTTCCTGTGTAAAATGAAGAGAGAACGCAGAGAACCTGGCCTTTCCCTCACCAGTAAGGTGAGCAGTGAAGGCTATGACCTTTGGGCTCTGAACTATTTGGCTTCAGGCATAACTGGGTTAAATCAAATCGCATGTCTCCAATTACTTTTTAAAGTAGAAAACTTCTTAAAAATGGCCTAATATAAACAGTATTGTTAGAGATTATATCCAATAGAAAACGTTTCAGCTGCAAGAATCACCTTATACAACTTGCTTCATTTGTTCCTACCCATATAGTAATAACCCTAAGAACAAATTCATAACAATTAATCATCCCAAGAACCAATGAAGATTTCATTGGTTTGGTAAAAGGGCAAATCAAGATTTGCTTCGATCTCTGTAATAGGATGAAGTTGTTCACAGAGTGATTCCTAATATTTTTGTTTTATATGTTTAAAGAGAACCCCCTCTTTTTTCCCCCTCACCTATTTATTTAATGTCCCAAACTATCATATAGTCCTGGTAGCCTCCTTCAGAAAAGCCGTCTGTACCATCTCGGTCTCTCCTCAAGTAAAAGCTAAGGAGGGAAACTCCCGTTGATTTTGGTATGCCTGTTGTTCCAGAAAGAAATCAAGTGACCTCATGCCCGGAACAAGGAAGGGAAGATAGTCTGTCTTTTCCACAATAGCTCCCCTCCACGGATACTTATTGCACAAATATTTATTAAACAATATTTATTTATTTCACAAACATTTTGTGTCTGGCATTGGGCTAGTCACTGGGCTCCTTTTGAAAAGTGCAATAGCCCCTCTTCTAAAAAGCCAGTAGAAAGGTGCCTAGGTGGCTCAGTTGGTTAAGCGTCTGACTTTGGTTCAGGTCAAGATCTCACGGCTAGTGAGTTTGAGCCCCGCATCGGGCTCTGTGCTGACAGAGCCTGGAGCCTGCTTCAGATTCTGTGTCCCTTTCTCGCTCTGCCCCTCCCCTGCTCATGCTCTGTTGCACTCTCTCTCTCTCTCTCAAGAATAAACATTTAAAACATTAAAAAATAAAATTAAAAAATAGATAAAAAGCTGGCAGAAATTGGTAAACAATGTTTTTCCTTATCAGGATTGATATAACCACCCAGTTTGACCACAGAGCACTAGAAGGGAGAAATGTTTTCAGAAAAAAAACTGCTTTCTTGTTACAAATTAAAGTTCAAAGAGAAAAATAAAAGGCAAGACTAAACTTTCAAACTGAATTCAACTAGTAAAATACATATTGAACAACTATGCACTAGGCAATATAGTAAGCACCCTACATATTATCTTGTTTAATAGTCAGCTCACCTCTTTACCATCACATATACAGATGAGTAAACTGAGACTAGCAAAGTTAATTTGACCACTGTCACAATGCTGTTAAATGGCAGACCTGGAATTTGAACTCAGATTTGTCTCGTTTAAAAAGCCAATTTCTTTCCCCTGCACTTAAATCATTTCTTTAGTGACTACCTGTGCTAAGCACTGTGATAGCCTCCCCAGTCTGGGAAGGGTGGTAGATTTGCAAGCAATAATTAAAGTGCAGAGTAATAAGTATGATATTTTAGGTGCCACAAGTACCAAAGAGAGCATAGGAGGAGGTCAACAAATAAAACAGGACAGGGAGTGTTGGGTAGTCAGGAAAGGTTTTACAAAGGAATTTTCTCTTAAATTAAACCTTCATAAATAATCTTACAATCAGTAGACCAGAAAAGAGAAAATATTTCAAGGAAAATGAAAAGAATGTCCAAAACATGCAGAAAGGCAAAGCATGTTTGTGGAAGATGCCTCTTAAGTAGAGACATCTGAAGTAATTACAGAATGGTGGAAAATGGACGAAGATGTACTCAGAGATCCTCTAATTACCCAAAAATCTTGAAAACGCTGCTAAAGAATCTGAAATTTACCCAACACATGAGCTCCAGGCCATCAGAATAGATGTTGGTTGTAAACAGCCAATTTCACCTAACTAGAGCAAACCAGCTAAGTATCAACCCTGCCTCAAGGAGATGGGAGCAGACACTGAAGGCGTTACTACAGGGGAGTGTTCTGGATTTCAGAAAGGTGATTCTGGATACAGCCTGAAGGCTGAAAGGAAGAAGGGCAAGAGCAGAGATGAGGAAGAAATTCTGGTAAAGGGTCTTAACCAGTTAAGCAGGTTGGGGAGTGATTTTAAAGGAAGCCAAGTCATCAAAATATAATCATCATTTCGAATGATTCTATCACTATAACAAATAAGTATATAAATTACAAAGCAACCATTATATAGTAAGAATAATCCAGAACGGTGACTCCTAGATTGCCCACATATACATGAATGTTATTTCAGCAAAATAACAAGAACAATTACTATCATTTAGCTAAGCACCTTGTTTTGCTCAAGTCATATAACATCAAATACCTATTTCACATACAAGCATTTTTAGAAAGGTCCTGCCTAGTGGAAAATATGGCTCTGTAAACTCTACATCGCTATGGCCTCCTTTAGTCTCTTTTATAGAAAATAAGAGCAGACTTTGTACAACAAAAGAAAGTAGTAATGATGTGTTTCCAGTAAGCCTTCTGAGTCCTTCTTTGTGATTATCTTACAGCAAATGTGTCAGATGTACTCTGGCCCATACTACTTTTAGTTAGATGGGTCGTCTACTCCCATGGATCATTTACAAGCCTACAAACGAAGGAACACAAGTACAACACAAAAAGCCAAATAAAAAAAATCTTGTAATATAAAGATGTATAAGTGGAATTTAAAAATCTATTATAAGATACAGGATATTAGAAGTTACTCTATTTATGATATTTATCTGTGTGTTCAGAGAATTTGATACAGACTCCATTTCCACATGAAAAAGAGGATTTAAAGAATTTAGAGCGAGCCCCAAAAGGACAAAAAATAACTTAAAAAGTTATAAAACTAGAGTGGAAGAGAGGAGGGACCAAGGAAAGAACCTAATGCAATATAATGCCAGGTTCACTAAGATGGTGAATGTGTCTGGAAATATTTAGAAACTCTGAAAAGCAAAGCTTATGTATAAAATATATAATGCATAAAAAGCAAGTTAACGTGCAATTATAAACAAGATTTTAGATGCATGTTCTACTTACTAAGAGTTTGAGAAATTGAAAAAATAATTTAAATCATGCCACTCTTTCCAAGGAAAGCGATCCACTTAAAATTTTTAAACCTTCCCCCAACTAATCCTAAAACTAAAGTTGATCATATAAGACAATATTGCATCTAAGTTTCAAGTGTTAGACCAAAGGGATCGATGTTACTTGACAAACTAATAAAACAGACTTCACCATCTGTGTATAAGCCTAAGGAAAGAAGTATAAACAGATATAAAACTAAATGTGATTTCCTAAAAGTACGGAATTTCACTTTAAAGACCATGAAATTTCTTTGAAGAGTGGTAATGATCTAACATCTATAAATCAAATTCAAGTCATTTCACATATTCTCAAACCTCTAACATACCTGTATTTATCTTCAGTCTATCCAGAATTATAGAAACAGTAGTCCTAGCTAAACTTCAGCTCACAGACTGGCTGCACTTCTGACTCCAATTAAAAGTTATGATGGCTAAACAGCCCATGTATAAGAACACTATACACTTGAACTCAGAAATAGGTCAATGAGAATAAATTCAGATTAACTACTGAATTTCATTAAGGAGTTTATAGAAAGAAAACTGTTCCCTTTTTTAAATTGGCCTTTAAGAGATCTGTCTAAATCCTTAAATGTGTGGCATTGATTAGAGGATTTCATGAAAAAAATTATATTTGCAAATTTATATTCATCTGCTCTTAAGATATAATAAAGGAGGAGGAAAAGTTCACAAGAATCCTTACCTGCAATCCAATCATAGTAATTGTCAGGGAACAATGCCAGAACAGATTAAATCATGAAAGAAAAAAAAGTCATGTTCCATACTGCTTACTATACCCATAATTGAGGTATTTTATATGTATGTACATAGTTTACATTTTCATATATGCAAGATTACATTGGCAAATTTAAAATGCTTATCTATGTACACAGAGACTACTAAATGTCTGCTAAGTTGAGTTTTGGAAAAAATTAAGTATAACTATTATATATTATAATCTCGTGTTTAGAAACAAAGGGAACAAGGGAGTTATAGTCAACAAAAAATAATAGAAACTAACCAACATAGAAAATACGTATCTAATGTTAGGGGAACAAAAAAATAATAGACTATGCATACCTTTGAGGACATCTATCAATATGAATGCATATGTGTGGTAGACAGCATTCAAGCTGGCCCCCAATCATCCATCCCTCTTGGTTTTCCTACCTTTGTAAAGTCCTTTTCCATAATGAACAGTGCTGACCTGAGAATACTACTACACAAATGATGGTGTAGTATTTCTAAGACTAAGTTACGAGGATTCTGCCTTACTTTCTCTTTGATCATTCTCTCCGGGAGAATTGAGCCGCCATGTCATGAAGACCCTCATCCAGCCCTGTGGAGAGTTCCACGTAGCAGGGGATTTAAGGGCGCCCCGTCAAGAGCCAGCAACAACTTGGCACCCATGTGAGTGACCCATCTTGGAAGTGGATCCTTCAGCCCGGTGCCAAGCCTTCAGATGGCTGCAGCCCTGGCTGACATCTTGACTGTAAGCCTCTCCCACATTCCTGACCCTTAGAAACAGAGTAAGATAATGTTTGTTTTTGTTTTAAGCCCCTTAATTTTAGGATAATTTGTTACAATAGAGAACTAACAGAATATATATTTCAAAAGGCCATGTAATAATAACAGTATTAGAGAATGACTACAGAAGAGTAGTATTAGAGTATGACTACAGGCATTATTTCTTCCTCTACTTCCTAAACTTTCTATAAGGTTATGTCACTTTCAATGTTCAAATTTTTTAAAAAGCATACTCCAATGCTCCTATCTCTAGTTGCTCCCACCACTTCCATTAGAAAAGTTCTACCCGAGTCATTCATTCATTCAGCAAATGCCTGCAAGGACCAGAAATCGAAACAGTCACAGTCCCTAACCTCAGGGAGCTTACATTCTAGTGAGAAAGAGAGGCCTAACTCAAGACGTGTCCCAGAGGAGTCTGGCTTTACAAATTGTGATATACAGTCCACTTTGTTACAACATGCACGTGTTCCTGGAAGGCAAATTAATTCCTAAGTGATTAGTAAATGGAAAAATGATGTCAGGATAACACAAACATGGTGTTGATTCACAGGGGTTTTTCCTACAGAAGAGTAGCCATGCCATCCAGTGAATTGCAACCTTTAACAAGAAAAGAAAAAGCTCTCAGCTCCCTAGAGCAGCAGCAGGAGCCCTTTCATTTGTATTTAATGAAACTTAAAAGCAAGCCCTTCCTCCAGGAGCTCCCCCCACCCCACCCCCCAGCTCCGTGCCGCTTTCGGTTTATGCCAGCTTAGCTGACTCTTGTACCAGCTTCACCACAGCCCCACTGGCTCAGAACTCCATTTCCTTCTGCGTTATCTTAGCACCTGCCGCCTCTGCTCTAATTAAAATATTGCTGGCATTTCACTCTACTTTTTTTGTGTGTATTTTTAAGATCTACCATGAGACCTTCCAGCTATATTGAGCTGGTACCAATTTTTTGTTCGTTCCCTGCTTTGGTTACAAAGCTGCCTAAGTGTTGAGTGGTTGGCCCCAACTCTTTCTCCATAACCTCTTATTTTTTTACATGCAAAATGAGGTTTTTAGGAACATACATATCAGGAATACCTGCAGTCTTAAGGAAAATTTTACAGTTTTAGGAGAGTGTGTAACAGAGGACCTTGAACAACCTGGGAATGGCATATACAAAGGTCTAAAGTACAGAGACAGGTGGACACGAAGAGGCTTACAAATGCTTTCTCTTTCCCTGCCTCAAATACTTTGCCAGACCCGGGAAGCTATATTCACTACAGAAGGCTGAAGCACTCCTTTACCTGACCAGACTGTGGTGAGGCAGGGGAGGAGACTGGACCTAAAAGAGCTTCTGCGCCTGGGCTGAACCTTAGAGTCAAGTGGGAAGCTTTTCACAAATACAGATACTCAGGTCCATCCTGATTTAGTTGGTCTGTGGGAGTCCTGAGTCCTGGTAGGTTTTAAAAGTTCCCCAGGTGATTTCAATGTGAAGCCAGAGCTAAGAACTACTAAACCAGCAATAATCAAAGGATTGGAGAATAGGTCTTAAGAAGAACTTAAAAAACCAAAATCCTGACATAATGTATGCATTTAAAAACTCTGCAATTGTAATTATTCAATAGGACTGTGTATTCATTTTCCCCAATAAAATGTATGGGGACTTCTCTGAGAGCACAGGCAGGACGGAAAATAAGCAAAGCTGGAGTGTGAAGTCCAAGACCAAGGAGCACTGATCACCCCTGGGAGAGGCCGTGCATAGGGCTGGAACGTAGGGCCCAGGAGCCTCAACTCCACTGGGGGGACAAAGTGGGAAGAAATGGGGGAAGGGGGAAGCTTGGAGGAATTTCCAGGGGGATTTAGGTCAACTATTCAAAAGGAGTTCCTGATGGAGCAAGCGATAATAAATAGTAGCACATAGCATTTAAAAACATGGCCATCTTTGGAATGTCAAAATAAAGGATAAAAAAATGCATACAGTGGTTTAAATACAGTCCGGTAGAAAAGCAAGTTGCAACAAGTTCCCACACCTGGTGATCAGAGTCACAGAAGGGATATTGTAAAAATACAGATTCCTGAGCCCAACGTCAAAGGTGTGGATTGGAATCTCCAGAGGTAAGAAATGATATATTAGTAATATCAATAGCTGCTGCATTTCCAATGTGTCAGGCAATCTCCTAAGCGCTTTGTATGTTTTCCTCTGATTTAGTTCCTGTAACGACCCTAATGGTTCACTGCGGCAGAGAAGTTAACTTGTCCATGGTAAAGGGCAGATCCAGGGTTCAAGCCTGTAGACCTACATATAATCAGTGCTCTTACCCACAACATTCTGCAGCCTTTAGAATACCCAGTCTTCCCCCCCCCCCCAGTAAACCAAGTGATTTTGAGGCTGCTAGTATTTGAGAAGCACTACACCATGATCTTTCAAAGTTATTTTTGGCCATATCATTCTACAAAATCAGGCTCAAAATCAACATCATCTTTCATTGTTGGGCTCTAAATCCAGTAGCATTATCTCCTTTATTATGAAGAATTTGCAAAATGCTAAATGTACAGAAATAGTTTTCCTGGGGAAGATGGGCTTATGTCTAAGACTTCTGCCTCTGACAAAAATAGAAGTTTTATATAACTGTTTTTTCTTGAACGCTCTTAGCAATTTGCTGTCTTATCAATTCTTCCCTGACAATATCTCTGCCTTTTCTTTTCCCATTCCTACTGCCACCACCCTAATCCAAACACATATCATAAGACTTCCAGATTATTGCCATATCATCTGGTCAATCTGGCCCCAATCTCTATCCAGCCAGATCCAAACAAATTCATCCAGTATACTGGCTTCCAGGCAAATTTCTGAAAATTTTCTTTACTTTCTTACCCATCCCCCATTCAGTTATGAGTCCTCTAATGATTACACACTACCTATACGAAAAAACCCCACCCTTTAGCTTGGCATTCCAGGTCTGCAACTTCCCCTTAGCCAACTCAAACTTCTTTTTTAAAAAATTAAACTACAATGCCTTTTTTTAAAAACCCAAATTCCTTCCTCAAAACAAGAATTAAGTAGATCTTAAAACCACACTTAGGATGAGAATAATACTTAAATTGTAGGCTAATTCTTTAAATCCTTTAAAAAATTTTCTTCATGTTTATTTTTGAGAGAGAGAGAGAGAGAGAGAGAGAGAGAGAGAGAGAGAGACTGCAAGCAGGGGAGGGGCAGAGAGATGGGATCAGAAGCAGGCTCCAGGTTCTGAGCTGTCAGCACCGAGCCTGACGTGGGGCTTGAACCCACGAACTGTGAAATCATGACCTGAGCCGAAGTCGGACGCTTAACTGGCTGAGCCACTCAGGCGCCCCTCTTTAAGTCCTTTTAATGAGATTCAAGCTATCTTAGCGTTTAATGTTCTAACTTGGTACAACCTCAGATGAGCTGGCTAATACAACCTCAGATGGCTAATACGTAAACGTTTTGCAGAGCATGTAGAAAGATGTTAACATAGCTGAGCCCTTGCACCCGATCTTTCAGGCAATCTCAAAGTCAGAGTTAATTGAGTTTCAGAGTGTATAATTACACCAAAACTGCCCCAAGGCAACAGGGAGAGTTTAGCTTGTTCTTAAAGCACAAATCTTTTATATAATCCACAAAACCAGTTCGCAAATCTTGAATAAGATTATTTTTACTTAAAAACTTACAGTACTTTGCCAGGAAGAAAATGCATACATACTAAAATTACAAGCTAGGGCAATTTAACCATATATATTTTAATCTTGATACTTCTTCATCTACTATAAGTTAAAAAAAAAAGTTGTTACTACGAAGGAGAACTGAGAAGAAAGGATCAAGTGTCTATGCTCTAATATCCATTTCAGGTGGAGCTAATTTATCAGTCATTTCCAAGGCTTCTCTGGAGTGCTTGTAAGAGGTCTCTAGTTACCCCAGAAGGGCTGAATGAGAGCTGAAGGCAGAAGCACAACCCTCCATAAGTTGATAATCACTCTGGAGAGCGGAGACGTGGCAGGCAGGCAGATGAACATTTGACAGAGCCAGAGAAACACAGGGCTGCTATTAGAGACCACGTTCTCTTCCTCGCCCCTTAATTAGTAGAGCTCAGCTACTGCTTTCTTAGTGTTTATGTGAGGTCAAATTAATTTGTTCTGATACTTAGTTCAATGAACTCTATATATAATATCTTTTAAAAGATTCAAAAAATATGCAATTAACGAAGGAAAGAAATCCAGAAAAAAACTCCTCTATATCCAATCTTGTGTACCAGATTCCCAGAACAACTCCAGACCTGGAAATATATGGGAGGGGAGAGAAAGAAAGGCTCTGGCAAAAAGCAGCATGAGACATGAACTGAGAAGTCCAAAGGACTGAAGATTTTACCCAATGCTTATTGTATCACCAATAAAGACACAAACTGCCTTGTAAGAGTTCTCCAATAACCAGATCAGAAAAAACAGAGTCACCAGGGAAATGCGCCTATGCCTAGACACATCTTTTGTAATCAGCATTACCTCATTCATAAAAATTGTGTTAAGATGAAGTTCAGAGTCTAAATTCAGAGTCTAAGTTCAGTTCAGAGTCTAAATTATAAAAAAAAACAGTTTCTTAAAGTTGCTACACAAGCAGTTACATTGGTTTTTAATATTCCTCATAACTACAGAATTCTATTCCTCATTGTTTGGGGCTACCTTTACCAGAGGGGCCACTGATGACAAATTTTTAAGGCCTTGCCAGTTTATTTTCCTTTTCTCAAACAACCTGTTACAACCCCTCCCCCCCAGAAGAAAGCAATGTCTGCCTTCACTTGCTATTTAATTTTGCACAAAACAATCATGTTCTACCATACCAGAGTCTGGCACTTAACATGATTCATTTCACTTTAGTAGGAAAAAATGTTGATAAGCAAAAAGCAAGCTGACGTCAGGCACAGCTTTTAAGAGCACAAAATCCGGTCCCAGCAGAGACCTCCCCCTCCACACCATCTTTAGCGATCACTTCATCTTACCACAATCTAATAACTGGTATTCGAATGGTTCACTGATAAAGGCTAAGTTTTATTCTTCTGCTTATGAACTCAGGAAAGCATGGAATGTAGTTTAGAAAGTTTTCCACCAGAAAAGTTAAAGTTTAAAAGTTTTGGTATACAAAATGCTTAACAGTTAGTGACATGGAAAACTTCTGATTTTAGATAACCACACGTTTGCTGTACATCAAAGCAAAAAGAATCTACAAAAATACAACCCTGCCACCTAGTGGTACCTATTCAAAAGCACGCACCACTTTGTACTGTAAAACAAATTTTGATTTTTTTAATGTGCTTATTTCAAAAAATGTTAATCAAAATAATGTGACAATTATTTTAAAATCTTAAATATTGATTTTAATGTTCCCTGAAATACATTGAAATGTATTAAATTGTCAATGTTTGGCTTAAAGAAATGGTTTCTAAGGATAAAATTAAATTCTCTCTTGAAATATAAGATGTAGAAATGCAATTGTGAACACTTAGAATTCCCAGTAAATATTTTGTATCAATTATGGATAATGCCTTTCTTTCTGGTAGTTAAAAAACCATCATGTTATATAGATGAGACTGCAAAATTTTTACTGCCCACGACATAGCACTGCTTGATCAACTTTAAACTATGAAGTCAGAACATACAAAGTACAGTAAATTTCTCTAGTACCTTTACTACATACATAATTCTCCTCAATGAATGCAAATAAAGAATTAAGTTTCTTAACATCATGTTGACATAAATAAGGTTAGTTTTAAAATAGTGGATAAAAATGTGGGACCACTGATATTTTCAGAGCACCATCTAAAATAATTGACTCCTTTTAGAAAACTATTAAATGAAAACTAGTCTCTTTTGACATATCAAGGGTTCAAAGTTTATTCTGTGAAAATTTGAACACAAATTACAGAAAAACATGATGATAGGAATATTAAGTTGAATCAGAAGAAATTCTATTTAAGTCAAAAACTATTGAATACTGCTCATCATAATAACATAACTGAGAGCTTCCTGTAAATGTGTGCTATGTACTTTACCTGATCTATCCTATTTAATAACCCTCATGTTAACCTTGTGAAGGAGGTACTATTATTATCCCTAACTTACCAATAAGGTAAGAGGCTTAGAGGACAAATAACCTGCCGTGACAGGGAGAGCCTGCCTGCCTCCAGTTCCCATCCCCCATATCCAACAGAATAGACATTTATATAGATAAAAATAGAATATCTGCTAAAATGTTTCTGAAAAGACAATCAGATCTTTTGGCTAAATTTTTTTTGTTAATGATGACTCTAGACACCATTTACACTGCTGAAACTTTCAGGAAAGAGCCAAGGGCAACTACTGCCATTTTTGTGATCTACATACACCATCATTTAAATTCACTTGACAGATGCTGGTCATCTCTTTTATCTCACAACCTTCTCCTTTTTCATATAAAGCATATTTTACCGTGTATGCTGCTATTAACCCCTCAGATACTCATAACCACTGGCGTATCTGATTTTTCTCTTCTCATCCATTCAACAAATACCTGGTTTCATTCTTACCTGACAAAAAACATAAAAAGTCATAATCTTTACCCTCAAAAAATCTGTATTTTAGTAAGAGAGACACAAAGAGATGGTCTACTGCTAAGTATTTCAAGACAAGTATGCAGAAAGTATAATGGAATTTGGGAAGAAACGCAGCTAACTTTGTTTTGAGGTATCTATTTTTGCCCCATCCTTTCATGTTCAAAATCATTCTCCAAATAAGCTCCACATTTAACTATGCAGCTTTGCTAAGTGTTTGTAGTATAAAGTCTTGTAATACAAGAGCTGAAATTAGCATTAATAAAAGAAGTTACAAAACAAAGAGTTTTATCAAGGATAGTGAAACTTATCAAATATTAAGCAAATAGACATTTCCACCATCTTTTATCTTTTCTGTCCACAAGTCCAAATAATCCACTACATGGCTACAGGAGAAATAAAAATATCAGTATTACCCATATACCCTGTAAGTAAACTCAGAAAGATAGAAGATTAGAGGAAATTTAAGAAACAAATATTTGCAAGTCCATTTGCTTTAAATTCCATTGTTTTGACAAAAGTGCCCCCTTTTAAAGTTCTAACCCAGCCCTTCCTTTACTCCTTTTCCCCTTTTAGCTTTCTTGATAAAATAAACTGCTTTTCTTAATTTTCTCCCTACATGTCCCTAAACTTGGACATAAGCTTTTCTAGAAGACCTTCTTCCCTCAGACCGAGTCTGGGATCAGATTTTAAATTGCCAATAAAATATGATATCAGTTTTATTAAAAAGATTTCTAGTTAAAAAATGATTTCTAGTTAAATCTTTAATGAGTATATATTGCTTTTATGATGAAAATTATGCTAATTCATTCGACAAGTATTTATTGAGCATACTTTACATGGACAAAACATATAAAAAAGTAAAAACTCAGGAGCTAAAAGACTGGGACCTATCCTCCTTAAGCAGCTACCTCTTAACTTCAACTTCTTCACTTGTAAAATAAGGATAGAGATACTTGCCTTACCTCCCTCATAAGTTATGCCAAGGATCCAAATGAGACAATACATGTAAAAGCACTTATAGAGTATTAAGTTACTTCTAAAGCCAGTCATAAGGGAGGCAGTTCATATCACACAATAGGTAGGCAAGTAAGATTACATAATGCTGTACCTGAGGGGGAATGTATCCTTTAGAGCCAAAATAATTTCAACTAACCATTAGTTTCAATGAGATATTTGTGAATCATAAGTTCTGTTTGGTTTCACAGAAGTATCTTTTTAAAATCAGCCAGTTCTAAAAAAGCCAGTTCTAAAAAAAAATACATCTTAAACAATAACCTCCCATTGTCTATTTTTCAACAACTAAAATCTAAATTATTTCAATGTTTTTTGGACTGGGTGGACAGTCAGTTAAGCATCTGACTTTGGCTCAGGTCATGATCTCACGGTTCATGAGTTCAAGCCCCACATCGAGCTTTGCGCTGACAGTGCAGAGTCTGCTTGGGATTCTCTCTCCCTCGCTCTCTGCCTCTCCCCTGCTTGTGTGTGCACGCTCTCTCCTCCCCCCTCTCTGAGTGAATAATCTTTCCATTTGCATCTATATTATAAAAACAAATATTATTTGACCATTAGTAATCAGACATTAAATGATCTCTTAGCCCATTTCATGCTCAAAAATGATGTGATGACTTTGTTCGAAAGTTTACAAACATTTCAGGAACCCATTAAACAAAATAAATTAGAATTAATAAATGAATTGGTTTTTTCACTAAAAATAATTAGATAAATTTGCCATCCCATGCAAGAGTTAATTTAGGTAAAAAAGCTTATTTCTCCTTTAAGATTCAAGAATTTTCATTTATGCTAAGTAGAAAACTTCCCATTTGCAACTTCAGCTCTAAAATGAATATCTTTTCTTCAAACCATTAGTATTCATGAATCTACAAATTTAATAAGACTTAAAAGTGTATTTGTCCATTATCCTTTTGCTTCACCTCCTTTTAAATAAGACTAACTATAATCTATGTCTATTTATAGTAAGCTAACTGCAAAATTCCTAGAAGTATTATCTCTAATTTTGAGCCAGTTAACAGCTGATTTTGAAATTTGAATGGTTTTAAAAATGTAATTCTACGTTAATTCTTAACTTGAAAAATTAATACCAACTACTCTCAAGCATTTCACATGTACATAGAACTGTACGAGTGGATGGGTACTTTCGCCAGATTCAAATCGGTTTATTTCAGTTACAGAAACGGTAGATAAAAACAGTATACACATACGGAATATAGATATGAACATATATACATATGTGTGTATATACATGTATATACACACTAAACAGGAAGCTAGAACTTGCCAACTCTACAAAGCATTCACAAAAATTCATTTCAAAAGAACCATTGCAACGGCAGCTTTACACATACATTTAGAGACCTCGATCTTGAAAACATCATTTTCAAGCATGGATACATGAAAGTCAATATTTTCTGACAGAAAAAGCTCACTATAAGATTCTAAATCATCTACAATTTTAAGTCAACTCATGATGGCTTAACTTCGGGAATTAAATTAAAAAGCTGTTACACAACTAAATTTTTAAAAGTCATAAACTAAAACAGGACTCTGTACAATTCGTCTCTGTTACCATCTAAAGGCAAAAAAATCCCTCCCTTCATAATCCCCAAATAATCTTCCAAGTCATTTTTTCAAATTAGCTTTTAAATGTCTCAACTAGGAAAAAAAAAAAAAACCAAAAACCAAAAAACAAATGACTGAACCTAACATCACCCTCCAGGACAGGTACTGAGAAGCCAATGGCCTCAGAAGGCAATAAAGCCTGCTGAGAACGACCCTGGGGCAACTCCTTCCACAACCACTACTCACAGCAGGTCTGTCTTTAGGCTACAGCGTAAGTTTCAAGATGGGCACACCAAGGTGGCTCTCCAGGGGCCAACTGACACTCCTGTGACTCCAGCACAGCAGGAAGGAGTCCCAAAGTTCCAGGGCCCCTCAAGGCAGTTTCTACTTAAAGGGGCAGTGACCCCATTCATTTATGGTGATTCACTGCTTCAGAGAGAACAAAAATACTAGGCATATAGTGATTTGCTAGGTTTCTGGGATTTAAAAGGGCATAGGAGATTTTCCTCAGGTTATCTTGGCACGTAACAAGTCAATAGCCTATGGCCTCTACTGATCATTTCTCCTTGATCCAAAAAGGCAGAAGTATCTAGCAGGGGATTTTTCAGCTTTTGAAACATGTTTGTATGTGGGAGAAAGAAAAACAATAACGAGGATTCAGGAATGGAAGGAAGAAGTCCTGAGGAAGAGAAAGGTTAAAGGAAAGGATGAAGATAGGAAAGGAGGAAGAGAGAGCAGGGAAGGGAGGGAGGGAGGGAGGAAAGATCAAGCAGACAAGCAAAGCAAAACTGAAGCAAGCAGATATCAAGGACTCCAAGAGAAACAGAGCTGCCAGACAGTTTTCCTATTCCCAAGAGGCCTCGTAGTACTTCCTGCAATTTGTGTCCAGGATATTTGTGTCCCATAAATATACCATTTTACTGGGACAGAGGTGGGGACGGGGTGGGAAACACATAGTTCTTCATTTGTTTTTCTCCTGAACAGTCTGCAATGCTACTGCAGGTTAGAGAAAGACTGATAAAATCAAAGTAGAGGGAACGGACATCAAGGGTGCCTGGATGGCTCAGCTGGTTAAGCCTCTGACTCCTGATTTCAGCTCAGGTCATGAACTCATGGTTTGCGGGATCAATCCCCACGTGGGGCTCTGTGCTGACAGTGAGGAGCCTGCTTTGGATTCTCTCTCTCTCTCTCTCTCTCTCTCTCTCTCCCTCTCTCTCTCTCTGTCCCTCCCCCCACTTCCTCACTCTCTTTCAAAATAAATAAACATTAAATAAAAATTTTTAAAAGCAAATGGCATCAATAAAAGCAAAATGATATAAATTTCATGAAACAGAAAATATATGCAAGTAAATGTACCAGTTCAATCTTTTTAAAAACAGATTAAACTTTAGAAAATAAAGGAAAATGTGTAATAGAAAAATATAATACAAAGGAGTCAACATCACAGAAACAGACATCTTTTATTTCTGAGAGACAGAGCATGAACAGGGGAGGAGCAGAGAAAGTGGGAGACACAGAGTCCTAAATAAGCTCCAAGCTCCGAACTGTCAGCACAGAGCCCGACGTGGGGCTCAAACTCACAAACTGTGAGATCATGACCTGAGCTGAAGTCGGACACTTAACCGACTGAGCCACCCTGGCGCCCCAGAAACAGACATCTTTTCTAATTATGAGATTAAAATGAACAATAACAAATACATCAAAACTTCAGGTTGCAACTAAAGTAACATTTAGGGAAAATGTACAATCTTGAGTATTAGAATAAAAGCTAAAGAATAGTGAGATAAGGCTTTATCAAGAAAATTGTGGGCAGGAAACCCCAGCAAAGTCAGCCAAAATACAGGAAAAGAGATGATAAAAGTAACAGCAAAAACTATTAAAATAGGAAGCAAACATGTAAGACCAAGGCCAAATATCGGCTCTGTGAAAAAGACTATAAAAATAAACCATGAAACCTCCAGTATGGTAAAGAGAGAAGGCAGAAAGAGGCAATATCAGGAATGAAAAAGGAATATAACCATAATTTAAAAGCTACAGACTAAATGAACAAACTGTTAGAAAAGTACAATTTACTGAAATAGTCTGATGAAGGGATATGAAATCTGATAGTCCTATATTGTCACTAAATAAAATTAGACCAATAGTGAAACAACTTTTCACAAATAAGATCTGTGGACTTGACAGCTTCACGAGCGAGCCCTATGAATCGCTCAGTGACCCACCCCAGGGGTGGTCCACAACACAATCCACCCGGAGTGGCGCTGCCCAGTGACAGTGACAGAACCTTAGCGAGCGGCCAGAAGAGAAGGAAATGAAAACCATACCATGTGTTTGATACTGGACGGCCACAGGAACCCATGTGAGATACTCTTTTGGACTCCCCAAAGAATACTTAGGGGAGGGACAGGAACCCCACACTTAGACGGTGGAGGCCACTGCCACAGCTGGCTTATGCAGTCATTAAAACTAATATTCTAACAATGTTTAAGTCATAAGGGATATGGAGTTGCTAAAAGAATCAATTGAAATGTGATTGTTGACAGAATACGTATATCATGTATTTTTACTCAAAGTCTATTCAACTTTGTACTTTAAAAGGCATATAACTATAGACAAACTATAGAACTCATGTAATTTGTTTCCAAGAATAGAACAGAAAAAAATACGTTAGAATTATTAACAGAGTAGTTAATTCTAAATCAGTCAAAAAATATAAATTACTTGTAGTTTGCAGTACACTTAGAAAAATAAAATAGTTCTCTTCCTTTTGTTAATTATCATCTAATAAATGGTGCCAATATACCAAAACAGCAATAATGTGCTCTAGTTTTTAAAAACCGGTGGATTATTCATAAACTACATGATCTGACCCTTGAATTATCAAAAATAAATGACTTACACTTGAAGTCAATCTTTATCTTTAAAATCATAGTTAATTATGAGTCAAATTTTATGATTTTATGATTTATCTATATTTAGTAATTATAATTTGTTTAAATAATATATTTAACAGGAAGATGATACCACTGCAAAAAATAAGAATTCTTTTTAAGTTTATTTATTTATTTTGAGAGAGAGAGTACAAGTGGGGAAGAGGCAGAGAGAGAAAGAGAGAGAATCCCAAGCAGGCTCCGCACTGTTAGCAAAGAACCCAATGTGTGAGATTATGACCTGAGCCGAAATCAAGAGTTGGACCAACTGAGCCACCCAGGCGCCCCAGAATTATTATTTTTTTAAATATACATTCTTCATATATAATAATGGCTCCTTTCTGCCTCTGTTAGAAATGCACACCCTCCCACGTCCACTCCTTTTCTAGTTAATGACATTGATCATTCTTTGGGTCTCAGTGTAAGTTCCTTCTTGAAGTGAGCCTTTCCTGAACCCTTAGACCTAGCGAGTTCTCCTTGTCAAATGCTCTCATAGATCTAAAGACTACTGCTTAGAATTTAATTACCTGTGAGATTAAAAGTAAGACAGCCTGACTCCCTTATTCTACTCGATGTATAGTAGACAGGGAACATGTGTGCTTTTTTTTGTATCCCCAGGGCCTAACACACTCCCTGGAAGTCAGATGTGCTTAACAGAGTCAAGAGGGGCGCCTGGGTGGCTGAGCCAGTTAAGTGTCTGACTTCGGCTCAGGTCATCTTCTGGTTTGTGAGTTTGACCCCACATCGTGCTCACTGCTGTCAGTACAGAGCCAGCCTCGGATCCTCTGTCCCCCTCGCTCTCTGCCCCTCCCCTGCTTACACTATCTCTGTCTGTCTCCTCTCTCTCTCTGAAAAATAGACATTAAAAAAATTTTAAAGAGAGAAAAGAATAAACCATGGATAAGATAGTAAGTATTTTAAAATAAAGTCCTGACGTAAAAGGTAAAATATTTTCACCAGATTCCTTGTGAAAGTTAGAACAAAACTTATTTGAATTGCTTAATGCTTAAATAGTTAAATCACAACATTCTTTTGGAGATGCCAGAAGATTCCAGAAGTCATGAGTGTGAAGATATATTAAAATTTACTTTCATTTCAAATGTTTTCTGCACAAAAAATATATATAAAGAATACTGTTACCACCACTGAACTCCACACATTGTTCTAAGTAGTTTACATATATATTATCTCATGTAATCCCCCACAATGATTTTATTTTATCATTTATTACCAGGAAAACTCAAGCACAGAAAGACTAAGTAAAATGCCCAGGTTTGAGGCATAAGTCAGTAGCTTTTTGAGTCAGGCTTGGAATCTGGCAGCCTGGTGCCAGAAGGTACATGCTCTACTGCTTCTACAAGAAACAAACAGGATCGCTCAAACTTTGAAAAGAGTAATATCATGGGGTATTAATTTCTTCACATTTTTAATAACAATTTCTTTATATAATTAATATAAGGCAATGAGAGGAAACTTATAACACATTCTAAAACATAAGCCAGCATCAAACCATTTATGGAAAACTCATGCTTAGTTTGTTCCCCACACTCTACCACAGTACCTAGTCCTTCCTGCTGGGCACACCACCCAGCAATAGAGCCCAGTACGCATGCACAGACACTAATATAACAGCGCTAAGCAGGGACTCAGGCAGTGAACTAACAGCAAAATTGAAGAATATGTGCTATGTGTGTATACAGATCTTCAGTCAGGCCATTACCAAAGAGTAAAGCCCCAAAACTGTAGTGATCAAAAACAATATGGTACTGGCACAAAAACAGTCACATAGATCAATGAAACAGAATAGAAAACCCAGAAATGAACCCACAACTGTAGAGTCAATTAATCTTCGATGAAGCAGGAAAGAATATCCATTGTGAAAATGACAGCCTCCTCAGCAAATGGTGCTGGGAAACTTGGACAGCAACATGCGAAAAAATGAAACTGGACCACTTTCTTACACCAAACACAAAAATAAATTCAAAATGGATTAACGACCTAAATGTGAGACCCGAAACCATAAAAATCCTAAAAGAAAACACAGGTAGTAACCTTTCTAGATGCATCTCCTGAGACAAGGGAAACAAAAGCAAAAACAAACCATTGAGACCTCATCAAAATAAAAAGCTTCTGCACAGAAAAGGAAATAATCAACAAAACCAAAAGGCAACCTAAGGAATGGGAGAAGATATTTGCAAATGACATATCTGATAAATGGTTAGTATCCAAACTATATAAAGAACTTATAAAATTCAACACCCCAAAAATGAACACTCCAATTAAAAAATAAGCAGAGGACATGAATAGCCATTTTTCCACAGAAGACATCTAGATGGCCAACAGACACAGAAAAAGATGTTCAGCATCATTCATCATCAGGGAAACACAGATCAAAATCACAATGAGACATCACCTCACACCTGTCAGAATGGCTAAAATCAACAATACGTGAAACAAAAGGTGTTGGCAAGGATGTGGAGAAAGGGGAATCACTGTTGGTGGGAATGCAAACTGGTGCAGCCACCCAGGAAAACAGTACGGAGGGTTTTCAGAAAATTAAAAATGGAACTACCCTGGGACACCTGGGTGGCTCAAGTCTGATACTTGATCTCAGCTCAGGTCATAATCTCAGTTTGTGGGACTGAGCCCCACTTTGGGTTTTGCACCGACAGCACAGACCCTCCTTGGGATTCTGTGTGCTGACAGTGCAGAGCCTGCTTGGGATTCTCTCTCTTCCTCTCTCTCTCTCTGCCCCTCTCCTGCTCTCTCTCTCTCTCTCAAAATAAATAAATAAATGTTAAAAAAAATAAGTTAAGGGAGAAGCAGAGTTGAGGATGATGTGGGGGTTTGGGCTTATGATACAGAGTACATCTTGTTGCTGCTAACTGGGCAGAATATTGTTTGAAAGGAGTGATAAGTGAGGAGCCCAGTTTGGATGGTATGTACAAGTAAATATGTTCACAGGAAGATTGAGGACAATCAAGGTCAGCTCCAGTATTTCTATAAAGGAGTAGTTCAGGAGCCAAAAGGATCAGGAGACACTTCTTGAGGTTGAGTTTCCATACCAAATATACTTTTACCTAAGTTTTATTTTTGCAGACTATATGTTTGCTTAGGGAAGCTCTAATGTGTTAACAGGTGATGGAGATTATGAGGGGCTAAAGCCCATGCCCTCTTCCCCTAGCACTATCAGGCACTGAATTCAGCTGCCATAGAGAAAACTCAGATGGATGCACCAACCATCAGCATATGGGTGAGGTCCCTGGAATGCAGAGAAACCTATCGAGTAAGAAGAAGGAAGGGCAAATGGTAGACTCTAAAGTAACACCAACACGTATTTAAGAGGGCTGGAAAGAAAACAACAAAGAAACAGTAAATGCGATAAAAAAGGAGAAGGTCCAGAGAGAGGAGAACCAAGAGTAAATGGTGCACTGGAGCCAAGGGAAGGAAGTAACAGGCAACAACGCCGAAGACAGAGGTCAAATGAGAGCAGCTCTGAAAAGTGTTTTAGACCTGAGACAGTCAGCAAGTCACTGGTAATAACTGCAAAAGAACAATTTCAGAAGCTTGAGTGGCAGCGTGGTGAGGAAAAGGAATGGCCACACCAGAAAGGGACGGGTGAATGGGGAGAGAGGACTTGACTGGGGCTGGCAGCTTCTGCAAGAGTCAAAAATTAACCAGAACAAGATATGATCTATCCTGATGAAGCAAAGTCCCAGAGGACACAGGAGGGAATTAGTTCTTTATAATTATACACAGAAATTTATATTAGGATAAGAACACTAGTTAGCATGATAACTGTGATGCAGAGACTTTCATTCATTCATTAACGTATTGGCCAGCACCTCCCAAACTCGTGAACAACATTTGATCCTTTACCACCCACCCCTCATCCTCACCTTGCAGGCTGAATATACTCACAGCCTGGTTCCACTAAGCTGTAATCAATAACATGTAATCAATAAATATTTCTAATGATCCATGAGTGGATTTTATCTTCTTTGTGTCCTCCTAAAATGCCCAGGGGGTACAACCCATAATAATAATAGTAATAATAAGGACAACAACAATAATAATAAAGTTGGTAGGGGACTGGTAAACCAGATCCAGCATAAAAAGTATTCCTCCTTTGAACTCCTAAAACACATTTTCTGTATAATTTAACAATTGCATACAAATATTACTGCATTATTCAAAATAAGAAAAAAAAACCTTCACATTTATAGCCCATCTTCTCAATTATACTCCTTGAGGATGTCACAATTTCTTTGTATCCTTCTCAAACCCCAAGTCTGTTAAATATAAAGAGTGTTTAATATTTTAGTATGAGTAACAAAATTATAGAAATACATACATGTTCATAAACTTGTAGTAAGCTGTTACTGAGAGAATTAAGTTATGTTCTGTGAGTCTACTAAGTGTCAAGAATGATGGCTTTATACATAAATTATATCATTTAAATCCTCAAAACAACCCATTTTTCAGATGAAGAAACTGAGCTTTTGGTTAAATAATTGCTGTAAGTTACATGGCTAGTAACTGACAGATCCAGGACCCAAAAGGCCTGTTCCTTCCACTTTACCATACTATCCTCGACTCTAAATGATCTGCAGAAACAGTAAATACTTTGAACATTCATATTCTTAAGCTACGTATTTCACTCATAGGTTATAGGTTTCAAAAAAAGGGATTAGTTCTCAAGATAAAAATATATTTGTCGAAACATTATATTCACTTTGAATATATAAGCAAAAATGAAAGTAGTAATAATGACAATAATAGCAAGTAACATTATTGTTTATTTTGTGCCAAAAACTATGCTAAGTTCTTTAGAAGAAGTAATCTGTTTTTGCCTCACATAATCCCAAAAGGTAGGTTCTACTATTATGATTCCCACCTACAGATGAGAAAAATGAGGCTCAGAGAAGTTAGGGTTAAATGGTCTCAAGATCACAAGAGGAACAAGTGATAAAGCCGACATTTAAACTCAGGGAGTCTAACTTTGAAGCTCATACCCTTAAGGAGTATATTATATCAACCTATTTTAGCTATATCCTTTTTTTTTAAGTTCATTTATTTATTTTTGAGAAAGAGAGACAGAGAAAGAGAGAGAGCAAGTAGGGGAGGGGCAGAGAGAGAATTCCAAGCAGGCTCTGTGCTGATGCAGGGCTCAAACTCACAAACCGTGAAATCATGATTTGAACAGAAATCAAGAGTCAGGGGCTTAACCGAGGAAGCCACCCAGGTGCCCCTGCAATATCCCTTCTTAACAAATTGAACTCCAAGAAAGGATCACATCATTTAGACAAAGGTTTTCCTCTAAATTACCAACACACTTAATGCTTAAATCTGCTATGCAGATTTGGACATTCGTTCAGTAACAAGCAACATACTGAGAAATAGTTTTCCATAGTCTTTCAACTACAAATGGAACATTCAATTTAAATCCCAATTTTAATCCACCAGTCTTTTTATAACAATAGTAAATCAATCAGTAAATTTTAAAACAAAAGTGCTACAAGGAAAACTAATATAATTGGCTAGCTTTATTTTTAAAATCCTGTCAGGAGTATGGTATAGGAAATTTGCCACTGTAACTTTGACAAGAATTATGAAGCAAAATCTCCAAAAGCTGGCCAGCCCTGAACATACATAGGATATCATTTGAATTTCCCAAAACATGTAGATTCCACAGAGTGGTCAACTAAGTGAGAATATCCCCAGAAATATGCAAGACTTAGAATACGGCACTGGGAAAAATCCAAACATACACCAAGAAGTGATTATTCTTACTCAACAGTAGATGGCGCTAACACATCATATCCCATTAAAAAAATAGCAGACCATACTGTTCTAGAACATTTTTACCTACACGACCCTGGCTAAACCATATAAGTACTTAACTTACTTAACAATAAGTTAAGTAAAATTTTATTTATACAGGAATCTATGTACTTTAATTTCTAAACTATTAAAATATAAACATATAGACATCTTATATACAAATCTGGGCCTTTTAAAAATGTATTACTTAAATACAAAAGTTACAAAATTTGTTAACAAATACAAGGCATACTTTCATGACATCTGAAAAATGGAAAAAAGATTGTGAATAGGTAAGAGAAACTAAAACAATAACTGAATGTTTTGAGGCTTGAGTAGGCCGTGAGATTGAAATTATTTCTACAGTCAACTACAGGAATGTTTAAACATCCCTCTAAAGTTTCCAGTATGTACAATAATGGAGTTTCCATTTCTTTCTATAAAATCCTTTAAGAGTATGCAGAATATACTAATTTCCTATTGACAAACCAGGGAATACAGTCCTTCCCCCTTCCCAAAGTAGCCTATATTTTTATATATCATAAGTAATAGGGATTCCCAGCCCAGAGTAAATAATGTCTCTGAGTGTTGGGCTTATAAGTGTGTATGTGTGTGTGTGTGTGTGTGTGTGTGTATAAAGTTATTTTAATTAGTCTAGAAGAGGAAAAATGCATATTTATATCTAGGACAGGATTTGGGGTAGAGGAAGGCTAGGAGAGATAAGGGTTATTAAAAGTACCAGTGACACACATGATAATCATATTTAATGACTGTGGAATAAGACAGCTATCTCAAATCCTAGAAGTAAATCTAATTACAGGCCTTTAAAGCAATGAATAATAATATAGTACAGCAACATTGTTAGTTGGGAGGCTCTTTCACACATCTAACATTCAGCTACACAGGTGGTTTTCCAGGTTGCCTGCTGATCTGTGTAAAGAGTATGGATTACTATAGGATATCTCAACTTAAATGACACTAGAATTATGGAATATACATGAGCCTTTGTGTTTTGACTCCTAGCTCTAACACTTAAAGATACTATAACACCTTGGGAAGTCACTTAACTTTCAAATTGAATTTCTTCATTTATAAAATAGAAGATGGATTTTAGTAAGAACTATATATGTATGTGTGTGTGTATATATATATATAGTATCACTCATATGATACATACATAAAATGAGTGATATGAGTGATACGTAAGGATTCAATGGATACTGGATTCCATCCCCCTCCTTTTGCGATATTAGAAAAGTAGTACGAAGCAGGCAGAAATAATAGTATAAATCCATTTAAGCTGATGTAAATCAAAGCAACAGTTAAAAAATAAGATTTTAAAAGACAAACGCAGAAAGACTGTCCTCTCACCACCAAGAACTAATAAAGTATGAGTTTCTGAAAAATGAGTGCTTAGTATAAGAAAGTAAAAACTCAAGGCCATAAACAATAATTGGCACTATAAATAGTGACTCTACCCATAAACCGAAGGGCAGTCATGACACATATACATATGGAAAGTTCTTTTAATCATTATTTCCATTTTTAAAAGTATAGCAATTCTACCAGTAACCTAATACAAATTTTGAACAATGTTAAGAAGCTTCTTAGTAAGATTATTTTCATTAAGCCTGCACATAATAAATATTAGACACCTGATTACATTTTTCATTAGCAAGACATTTCAAAAATGTTCTGCTTTTGCAGAAAAAAAATGATCAGGATAACTTTTCAACCTAGAATTAGGTACCGAAACCTTTCAAGAACTAGAGTAAAATACAGACATTTTTCAGATAAATAGAAAATAAATGTACCACCATTTAACACTCACTAAAGCAAAGTCCAAAAAATATTCTTTAGGAAGAAGAAAAATGCTCCTTTAAGAGGGGCTGAGTTATTGGGGTGCCTGGGTGCCTCAGTAGGTTAAGTATCCAACTGCAGCTCAGGGTTTGAGAGTTGAAGCCTCATGTTGGGCTCTGTGCTGACAGCTCAGAGCCTGTAGCCTGCTTCAGCTTCTGTGTCTCCCTCTTTCTCAAAATTAAATAAACAATTAATTTCAAAAAATAAATAACTAAAGCAAGAAGCTTACCAAAAAAAGAAGGGGGCTGAGTTACAAGAAAAAAGAGTAAATAAAGAAGCTGGTATACATGTAATTAAGCTAAACAAACATTGTCTATAAAAAATAATGTCAAATTTGTGAATTATTTTAAAATGAAATTAAAATTATGGGCAATGATATCATGTAAATTGTGAGGAATGGGAAAAGTGATAATTACTGTTAAAATGTGGTAAGGATTTTGTATTATTTCTAGAAAAGATGGGGTTAAGATATTGATTAACCTTAGATTTTTGTTAAATTGATTAAAAGAATACAAGTAGAATATATAGGTCCCAAATAAGGGGGGCGGGGGAATAGGAATGTCCCTCCCCTGACCCAAATCCTCTTATACAGTATTTGTAAGAGATACCCCAAGATATAAGGACATGGAAATGCTAAAAGGCAGAAAATAGAAAAAAAAAAGATATTATTAGCAATACCAACTGAAGACAGGTGGAATAACCTGTTAAAATAAGACAAAAGAGAACTAGGCAAAAAGCATCACTAGGGTTAAAAAGAACCATGACCTAACAGCTTCAATGCACCAGCAATTCTAAGCTCATATGCACTCATATCTATAAACATATAAAGCAAATTTTGATAGAACTATAAGGGAGAAAGTGTCAATCACCTTTCTCTAATATTGTTGGGTCAGGTAGATAAAATTAGATATTACAGATCTAAACCAAGAAATTTAAAAATCTGTCTTAATGGACACATAGAGAATACCTGACTTCAAAATTAAGACATGGTATACATGAAGCCACCTAAAATGTTCATGTGCTCAACCATAAAGACTAAATAAACTTCCAAGAATTGGTACCATACAACTAAGTTAGCAGATCGCCATTCAATTCATTAATACAGAATTCACTAACAAAGTAATAAAATGTAAAAGTACCTACATATGATGATTTCAAAACACACATTCACAATGGAAACTAAAACAGTTAAAATAAAAAGAAAATGCAGACTTGCAAGACATGCTGCCAAAATATTAGCTTGGGAGGAATTTTATAGCCTTAAATACTTACAGTGTTAACAGAAGAAAATTTGAAAATTGATGAGCTAAAATTTCAACTTAATATGACAGAATAGGAACAAGAATGAGCCTACAAATACAGAGAGAAGGAGATCATAAATATAAAAGCAGAAATTAATGAAATTTTAATGTTTATTTATCTTTGAGGAGAGAGAGATGGAGTCTGAGCACAAGCAGGGGAGGGGCAGAGAGAGAGGAAGACACAGAATCCAAGGCAGGCTCCAGGCTCTGAGCTGTCAGCACAGAGCCCAACACAGGGCTTGAACTCACGAGCCATGAGATCATGACCTGAGCCGAAGTTGTACACCTAACCAACTGAGCCACCCAGGTGCCCCACAAGCAAAAATTAATGAAATTTTAAAATAAGATACAAGATCAAATCCAAACTTGGCTCTTGGAAAAGACTAATACAATAGGTAAAACTCTGAAAAGATTAATGAAGACAATGGGATGCAATATAAACAATATCAGGAAAGAAAAGGGACTATAACCATAAATACAGAAAAAATTAAAATATAACAGAATACTATGAACTTTAAGACAACACTTAGAAGTACCAGATTTAGAACTTTTTACATGTAAAGTTCTACCTAATGGGCCAAGTAACAGAATATAACACTCTTTCATAAAAACTTTTATAGAGGATATATATATATATATATATATTTCTTTACAGCTTATTTTAAGGGGCTGGTAAAACCTTGAAACCAAAATCAGGAAAGCACAGCTTGAGAGAAAAAAATCTATCATTCTCTTTTATGAACAGTGTAAGAATCCATAAAAACAAAGAAAAATAAATCTAGTAATAAATAAAAATACATCACAACAACCAACTTAAGCTTGTCCCAGCAATATAGGAGTGGCTTACCATTAGAAAATCTTTAAATTTTACTTATGGTCTTAACAGATTAAAAGAAAAAAATCAACTGGAGAAATATTTAAAAACTTCAACAAAATTTCCTATCAATTACTTACTACTTAATAAAACTTTAGTAAACTAAAAACATAAAAAAATTTTTTACAATATAAAAGATATCTACCAAAGCCTACAGAATACATCTTTCTTAGTGGTGAAATGTCAGAAGCATCTGTTTCAAAACTAGGAACAAGATAAGTATGCCCAATATCAGCACTCTCCTGGAAATTCTAGTCCTACATTGTCCAATCCAATGGCCAGTAGCCACAAGTGACCATGAGCACTTAGAATATGGCTAGTCCAAATCAAGATGTGCTGTAAATGTGAAGTGCATGCCTGCTTATAAAGATTTAGTACCAAAAAAGTTAAAATATCTCATTAATAATTTTTATACTGATTATATGCTGAAATAATATTGAGTAAAATAAAATACAGAACATTATTAAAATTAGTTTCACCTGTTTATGTTTTTTAACTTAAGTTTGCAGCTTGCTCACACTAGAAATCTTAAAATTGCAGCTTGCTCACATTATGTTTCTATTGAACAAAAAGAGGAAAAAACAAATATCAATTGGAAAAGAAGAAACAAAGCTACCATTAATCTCAGATACTATTGACTGTCTACACAGAAAAACAAAATAACATACAGAGAATTTTAGAATCAATAAGAAGTTTTAGCAAGGTGGCTAATAATATTTCTATACATATCAACACATAAAAATGTAATTTTCAAAAAGATTCCATTTACAAAAGCAACAGAAATATAAAGCACCTAAAGTTTAACAAAAGATGTAGAATCTTACTGAAATATATTAGAGACCCAAATAGATGGAGAGATTCAATATCATAAATCCCCAAACTGAGCTGCAGATTTACTGGTACTCCATCAAACTTCCAAAATGGTTTCATGAGGAACCATAATATTCATATGGAAGAGTGAAGACCACATAATACCCATGGCATCCTAAAAAATAAAAAGGTGGAATGACTTACCCTCCCAAATACCAAAACTTTTAACAAAGCAATAGTATATTAAAAGAATATATCAATGAAACAAGGAGCTGGTTTTCTGGAAGGACAAACAAAACAGATGAATTTTATCTAGACTCCCCAAGAAAAAAAGAGAGAGGACTTAAATAAATAAAATCAGAAATGAAAGAGGAGATATTACAACTGATAAAACAGAAATACAAAGGATCATAAGAGACTACTATGAACAATTATATGTCAACAAATTGGACAACCTAGAAGAAATGGATAATTTCCTAGTAAATATACTACCTACCAAGACTGAATCATGAAAAAGTCAAAAATCTTAACAGACCAATTATTAGGAAGGAGATTGAATCAGTAATCAAAAACCTGGGAATAAACAGAAGTCCAGGGCCACATGGTAAATTCTACCAAACATTCAAAAAATTAATATCGATCTTTTACAACCTTTTCCAAAAATAAAACACAAAGGCTGGAGCACTTCCAAACTCATTTACAAGGCCAGCATTACCCTAACACCAAAACCAGACAAGGACACTACAAGAAAAGAAAATTACTGGCCAATAGCCCTGATGAACACAGGTATAAAAGTTCTCAGTGAAATTATTAGAAAAGCAAATTCAACAGTACACTAAAACAATACACTAAAAGAATCATACCCCATGATCAAGTGGGATTTATTCCAGGGATGCCGGGATGGATGAATATCCACGAAGCAAAGTGATACACTGCATTAACAAAATGAAGGATAAAAACCATGATATATCATTAGATGCAAAAAAAGCATTTGATAAAAATTCAATACCCATTTATGAAAAAAATTCTCAACAAAGTGGGTATAGAGGGAACACACCTCAACATATTAAAGACCATATATGATAAACCCACAGCTAACATCATACTTAACAATGAAAAACTGAAAGCTTTTCCTCTAAGATCAGAAACGAGACAAGGATGCTCATAGCCACTTTCGTTCAACATAATATTAGAAGTCCTGGCCAAAATAATTAGGCAAGAAAAAGAAATACAAATAAGAAAGAAAGAAGAAAAATTATCACTATTTTAGATGACATTATCTTTTATACAGAAAATCCTAAGGACAACATCAAAAAACTGTTAGAACTAATCAACAAATTCAGTTAAGTTGAAGAATATAAAATCAATATACAAAATTCTGTTGCATTTTTATACATAATAATAAACTATTCAAAAAGAAAATTAAGAAAACAATCCATTTATATGTGCATCCAAAAGAATAAAATACCTAGGAATAAATTTAACAGGAAGGTCAAAGACCTGTACACTGAAAACTACAAGACATTCATGAAAGAAAGACGACACAAATAAATGGAAAGATGATCAGTGTTCATGGATTGGAAAAATTATTATTGTTAAAATGTCCATACTACCAAAGCAATCTTTACAATGACATTTTTTCACGGAAATAGAAAAAATAATCCAAAACTTTGTTTGGAACCACAAAAGACCCAGGACTGCTAAAGTAATCTTGAGAAGGAAAACAAAGCTGAAAAAAACACATAATTCCTGATTTGAAATCAGTTACTATTGATAACTATAGTAATCAAAACAGCAAGGGGCGCCTGGGTGGCTCAGTAATCAAGACAGTATGGTATTGGCATAAAAAAAGACACATAGATCGATGGACCAAAATAGAGAGCCCAAACGGTTGAAGGGGACAATGCAATGTACAATCCATACACAGCGCTGCATGGTGGCAGGTGTTAGTTACACTTGTGGTGAGCAGAGCATAACGTATAAACTTGTCAAATCACTAAGTTGTATACCTGAAACTAATGTAACACTATATGTCAAGTACATTCAAATAAAAAAAACTGTTTACTCAAAATAAAAACAAAAATAACAAATAAAAATAGATCCCAAAAATGAACCCCTGCATTTATGGTTAATTAATTTATAACAAAAGAACCAAGAATGTACACTGAAAAAAGGACAGTCTCTTTAATGGTGTTGGGAAAACTGGACAGTTATATGTAAAAGAATGAAACTGGACCACTATTTTATACCAGACACAAAAATTAATTCAAAATGGGTTAGACTTGAATATAAGACCTGAAACCTTAAAACTCCTAGAAGAAAACATAGGTCGCAAACTCCTTGATGTTGGTCTTGGTGATAATTTTTTGGATTTGACACCAGAAGCAAGAGAATTAAAAACAATGATCAACAAATGGAGCTACAGCAAACCACAAAGCTTCTGCACAGCAAAGGAATGCTAATCAACAAAATGGAAAGGCAACGTATGGAATGGGGAAAAATATTTGCTAATCATATATCTGATAGGGGGTTGATATCCAAAATATATAAAGAATTCCTACAACTCAACAGGAAAAAAACAAATGATCCAATTAAAAAATGGGCAGGGATCTGAACATTTTTCCAAAGAAGACACACAGATGGCCAACAGGAATATGAAAAGGTTCTCAACATCTCTAATCACCATGAAATTCAAATCAAAACCACCAGGGGTGCCTGGGTGGCTCAGTCAGTAAGTGTCGGAGGTTGGCTCAGGTTAAGATCTCACAGTTTGTGGGTTAGAGCCCCACGTTGGGCTCTGTGCTGACAGCTCAGAGGCTGGAGCCTGCTTCAGATCCTGTCTCCCTCTCTCTCTCTGCCCCTCCCCTCCTCGTGCTCTGTTTCTCTCTCTCTCAAAAATAAATAAACATTTAAAAAATTAACAACAAAAAACTCACAATGAGATATCACCTCACATCTATTAGAATGGCTATTATCAAAAATATTAGAAATAACAAGTTTTGGCCAGGATGTAGAAAACAGGTAACTCTTGTGCACTGTTGGTAGAAATGTAAACTGATACAACCAATATGGAAAATAGTATGGAGGTTCCTCAAAAATTAAAACTAGAACTACCATATGATCCATTAATTCCACTGCTGGGTATTTATCTGAAGGAAACGAAAACATTAACTTGAAAAGATATCTTCACCCCCATGTTCATTACAGCATTATTCTTGATAGCCACGACATGGAAGAAACCTATCTATGTATCTGTTGGTAGATAAATGGGTAGAGAAAATGTCATTGATACACACACACACACACACACACAAATATTATTCAGCCATTAAAAAAGAAGGAAATTCTGCATTTGCAAAAACATAAATGAACCTTGTTATTATGCTAAATGAAACAAGTCAGATAAAAACAAACACCACACGATCTCATTTAGTGTGTAATCTAAAACAAAACAAAACAAAATAAAAAAACAACCAAACTCATAGACACAAAAAATAGATTAGTGGTTATCAGAGGCTGGGGTGGGGGAGCAGGAAGCATTAGATGGATGAAGGAGGTAAAAAAGTATAAACTTCCAGTTATAATTAAATAAGTCCTGGGATATAAGGTACAGTATGGTGACTTTAGTTAATAATACTGTATATTTGAAAAGTTGTTGAGAGTTAATTGTAAAAGTTCTCTTCACAAGGAAAAAAATTATTATGTGGTAATGGGTATTAACTAGACTTACTGTGACTATTCTGCAATATATACATATATCAAGTCATTATGTTATATACCTGAAACTAACATAATGCTATAATGCCAATTAGTATCTTAACAAAAAAAGCTTTTTAGCACTACTAAGAAGAGAAAGGATGGTCTTCAAATATTAGTGCTGAGCCAATAAGCTGCTCCTTTAGGGAAATAAAATTACTCTTGATCCCTATCTCGTAGAAAAAAATCAGATCAGATGCACTGTAGCTCTAAATGTGAAAGGTAAAACAGTTTCTGGAAAACAACATAAGGGTACCCTGGGAATGGGCAAAGATTTCTTAAACAAGGTACAAAAGCATTAACTATAGAAGAAAAGATGAACAAATGAAAGTATGTCAAAATTGGGAATTTATGTTTATTAAAAGACATCTATAAAAGAATGAAACTATAAGTCACACAGTGAGAGGAGATATTTCACAGAGCTCATTTCAGGAACATTTAAAGAACCCCTTAAAATCAGTAAGAACAAGCCAACCCAATAGAAAAGTGGGCAAGAAAGATGAACAAGCATTTTACAAAATAATACATCCAAATAACCTATGTTCAATCTCATTAGTAACAAGAGAAATGCAATATAAAACCACAATGAGGTATCCTGCACACCCACCAAGAAGGCTAAAATGAGAAAGATTGACAAGTGGGTTTAAATCTAAGTGACGGTTAGATTGTGGAACAACTGGAACACTCATACATAGCTGGTAGGTGTGAAAATGGGTATAACCACTTTGGGAAACTGGCAATATTTACTAAAGATGAACATACACAAACCAACAAGCAGTATTTTTTTTAGCAGTCTTATTCCTAGGAATATACTCAACAGAAATGCAAACATATGTGCATCAAAAGACACAGACAAGAATAGCCACAGCTGCATTATTCATAAGAGTCCCCAAGATGGAAACAACCCAAATGTCTATCAGTAAAACAGAAAAATAGAATATCATACAAAATATTATATAGCTTTGAAAATGAACAAACTCCTATTAAACAACATGAATGAATCTCACAAATATAATACTGAGCAATAAATAAATAAATAAAAGAATATATAGTGTATCATTTCATTTATATAAAGTTTGAAATGAACAAAACTAACTGATACTGTACTATAAAAAGTCTGTAGAATAGGTACCTTTAGGAAAAAGGAGAGCAGTAATTAGGATGTAGTTTGAGAGGGGATTCTAGAATGCTAGTAATGTTCTTTTTTTTTTTTTAATCTGGATGAAGATTACACAGCCATTATTTGGTGATAATTCATCAAATAATTTGTGAACTTTCTCACAACCTGAAGGCCAAGTGCTTGCCTTTGGTTCACCTAACTTAAGACTCTCTCAGGGTGGGAAAAGTGTCTAAGCACAGGGCATTCCTTGAGAACATTAAAAGGCAAATGAATAACGCACTGTCATCTGAGGGAGAAAATAGAGCACACTAAAGACAGGCTGAAAGCCTGGAGAGATTCTTTGGAAAATTAATACACTGACAAGCTACATGTAAACTGGGGAATTTGAAATACCACAAATGCATGCTCAGGACAGGATGTAAAAAGACCCTAAACTCTCATCTGTGGCTGATCTTTAGTCTCAGCACAAGCAGGAGAACGTTAAGTGAGAATTGTAAAGAACCAAGCTAAGCTTTGAAGAAGTGTCCCAATACAGAGCCAATCTGCAAAGACTGAGAGAACTGAGGTTATTTGGGGGGAAAGAAGTAGGGTGGGAGGCTCCAGGTATTCAAGGAAATCTGTGCCAAAACATTAGATGACCACAAGCTAAGGAAACAGATACTTCAGAGAACACATAGGACAAAAATACAGAAAAAAACTCATCAACTATGGAAAAGAATGGTGTCTTCGACAAATGGTGTTGCCACAACTGGATATCCACATGCAAAAGAATACAGTTAGACTCCCACTCGCGCCATATACAAACTCACAGTAGACCAACGATCAAGATATAAAAGCCAAAAACTATAAAATTCTTAGAGCAAAACATAGAGCAAAATTTCACGACCGTGGGGATTCTTAAGATACAACATCAAAAGCACAAACAACAAAAGTAAAAATAAACTGGACTTCATCAAAATTAAAAATTTTGTGGATCAAAGAATATGATCAAGAAAATGAAAAGGTAACTTACGGACTGGAAGAAAATACTTGCAAAACATATGTCTGAAAATGGTCTAGTATATACATTATAGACCTCTTGGGTATATGCCTAAAAGCGGAATTAAGAAGATATATAAATAGCTAACAAGCACATGAAAGATGCTTAACATCATTAATCATTAGGGGAATGCAAATCACAACCACAATGAGATACCACCTTATACCCATTAGTATGGCTATAATTACAGATACAGAAAACAAGTACTGGTAAGGATGCGGCGAAGTTAGAACCCTCAGAAATTGCTGGTGGGAGTGCAAAATGGTGCAGCCTCTGTGGAAAACAGTTTGGTCATTTCTCAAAAAAATTAATTGCCATATGACCCAGCAATTCCACTCTTACATACACATATGTCAAAAAGAACTGAAAACAGGTAACTGAAACAAATATTTGTACACAAATATTTATAGCAGCACTATTCACAAAAGAAACAACTAAATGTCAACAGATTAACAAATGTCAATATACACACATGGAACATTATTGAGCCGTAAAAATGAATGAAATTCATAAAATGAATTCATAAAAATGAATTAATGCTGTAAGGTGGATGAAGCTGGGAATATTATGGTTAGTAAAAGAAGCCGGGCAAAAGAGAGTACATATTGTATGCTGCCATTCACATGAAATATTCAGAAAAGGTAAATCCATAGAAACAGAAAGCAGATTGGTGGTTGCCAGGAGCTGGGGCGAGGGCAAATGGGGAATTGCTGCTTAATGGATATGGAGTTTTCTTTTGGACTGATGAAAATATTTTGGAACTTGATAATAAGTAGTGGTTACACAACACTGTGAATGTACTAAATACCACTGAATTGTACTTGTTAAACAGTTAATTTATGTTTGTTTGTTAAACTGAACTTCACCTCAGTTTAAAATCAAAACAAAATAAAACCTGTGGCCTGAATTAGAGAGCCAAAATTACATTCAATCCCATTTTTCCATCACTTCTCTGAGGTGATGCCACTGAGTGAGATTCTACCTCCATTTCAGAATATAGTTCTCTCCTCTGCCCTTTCCTTGCTACACTGTCCCTGCCTTAATTCAGGCCTATCACTTCTCACCTACTAATTACAAAAGTGTCCCAGATAATCTAGTTGCCAACGGTACTGTTCACCATTTTTAACCCCTCCTCTAAGTTGCTGCTAGATCCATCTTTCCAAAATGCAAATATCTCATCAATTTTTCTACTCAAAATCCTTGTTTCCATATAGCTTTTAAGATAAAGTGAAGCTCCTTACTTTGGCCCCTACTTAGCCCCTTCCTACCCTTCTGGCCTCATCTCCTATCATTCCCTGTCTTTCATCCACTATGATAGGGCACACTCTTCTACTTCAAAGATCTATGTTGTTTAAAGTCTTTGTACCTCCTCTAACTGGTAAATCCTTTTCCAAGTGAGTAACTTCCCTCAAAAATTCAACGGAAAAAAAAAAATTCTACTGTCTCATCCTCTAGAAAGGATTATTCCCCAGCTCCCAGTGCACTACTTTCACAGTATACCAAGCATTTATCAGGGAACTTAGCACACTACAGTACAATCGGCTCACTTCCCTACAGACTAGATAATCCCCTCGTAGACTCTGAGGACAGGGGCCATGACTTCTATCTCAAGCAACTACCTTGGCAAATATTCATCAAGTCAGTCATTTGCTCAATCAAACAAAATAAGTCATAGATCTGCTCACCTTTTGCTACTTGGTCTTCATGGCTGGCCAATATCTGAGAGAATAATTAGCAACTTGTTTGTGCAATAATTCTGCTAAGTAAGCCATCCTCAAACTAATTAAACAAGAGCTTCTTGATTAATGCATTTAGTACATGAAAGAATATTTCTAATCCTTCTTACTAAAACAGTATTCTAAGAAATGTAAATTTTTTTTATTATATAAGACTACAGTCAAGGTAAAAATCCCTTACTTGGTTTTGAAATAAAAACCCAAATATAAAAATTTAGCTGTTTTCTCCCTCACTGGAAATACAAAATCAATTTTGGTCTTTAGGAGTTAGGCATATGATTATGCTCACTCCTATACCACTTCCTACCAATCCCCTTGTCACCCTGCCCTGGGCTCTTAGGCTTCTCAAATCATTTGGTTGGTATTAGATGATGTTCTAGAAACCAGATTCTTTCAGAATATTCTTCATAGAGAATTTAAATTTCAAAGAAATATTCAACTGTTTCTGCTGAGAACACTTGATATCTGAGAATGCTTTGACAATCTGGATTTGAATATACCCAGGTAAACCCAGATAAGTAGGGATAGATCTCTAGATTGCCTTGATGACTAGAGGTAAACTGGTATTTTGAAATATCCAAAATTTATAAATACTTCCTATAAAACAGTACTTGGATGACAAACTATAGTTACGTGATTTCATTATCTATGGGGTAATTGTTACTCTAATAGTTCTAATCCAATCTAATTCTGCCCACATAATAACATCTATAGATTCCCAACACCTTAAAAAAAAAAATGAGACCCCCATTATTAAGTTACTTACTGTTCTTATAGTTAAGACTGATTTTTCCTATGGCTATTTCTGCTAACCCAAAGCTTGTTCTCCATTTTCATTAAGTTTATAAATTCACAGAAAAGGCTTTGGGCAAATATTTTCTCAATGGCAACAATTCTTGCACTTTGCCTAATTAACTCACTTGTTTCATGTCTTACAGGGTTGGAATACACAATTACTATCTCTGTCTCTACAGTGGCCGCTAGAAAGCTCTCAGCTAATTTATGGCCCATTTCTAGACTTCCTCACACGTAGAGTCTGAGTATCATTCTGATTCTGGGCTCCATCTTCTCCTTGTCAACCTCTCTCCTTTGTCACAATATATACTTAATTTTATTTTGTCATGCTAGATATATTAAGTTGCCTTTAACTCCTTCTGGAATAGATCCTAGAAAAACCACACATATGCACTTGACTAATTCTTAGCCAGTCTGTTTCTGGGCTCCCAATGTTACAGGAGCCAGACATAATCAGACTTATTCCACAGCTGTTCAACAATTCATGTGTTCATTCTTGGTTGATGACATATCCATTCCCACATAAACCACTACATATATATTTTTTTCATTCTTAGACCCATTATAATTTAGTTCAGTATCAACAAGTGAGATATCTCTCCCTAAATTTTAGAGATGATAGAGTCAATCAATTAAATTCCCTCGCTTTCCTCCTCACATTCCATCTTAAAATTTCTAAATTATAATCTCAACCAAAAGAAAGAAAAGTCTTACATCTGGATTCTTAATGCTAAAACTTACTAAATTTTTTTCTATGCCCTTACTTTACCTCATATATTTAATGGCATCCACTCTGCTGGCTCTTTCCTTCACCAGAGAAGTTTTATAAAGAACATTTCACTCTCTGCCACTGTCATTCTGGGGGCAGTGCCAGAGGTTCCTGAGGTGGGACTGGATTGGATAAGGATTTGGAACTAGAAACTAGGAGGTGGTGAGCCAACAATAGGCAGTATGGAAAATTTAGCAGGTAAAAAACAGATGAAACCCGGGGTGCCTGGGTGGCTCAGGCACCAAGAGTCTGACTCTTGGTTTCAGCTCAGGTCGTGATTTCACAATTCGTGAGATTGAGCCCCATGTCGGGCTCTGCACTGACAGCACAAAGTCTGCTTGGGATTCTCTCTCTCCCTCTCTCTCTGCCCCTCCCCTGCTCACTCATCCATCTCTCTCTCTCTCTCTCTCTCTCTCTCTCTCTCTCTCACACACACAATAGAGGAAGGAAGGAAGGAAGGAAGGAAGGAAGGCAGGCAGGCAGAAAGGAAGGGAGGGAGGGAGGGAGGGAGGGAGGTAAAAAAAAAAAAAAAAAAAAACAGATAAAACCCTGACAGGCAACAGGTAATAATTAGGCAAATGGTTGGTACTGGAAATTTCAGCACACATTAACAGATGCCCCAACAGATAGGGCACTGCCAATGGCACACATGGGAGACAGTCCATCTCTGAGTTCCATGAATAGGCTTACATTTATCAAAGCAAGAACTCCACAAAGATAAATAAAATATTGCAGGTACATGAATTAGGGTGAGAGGTGAGGAACTGATGATGGGAACAGAGCGGTTTACCAATTATAAATACTAAGAGATAAAGCATCAGATTTGCACTGCCCCTCCTGCTGAATCCTCCTGTATGGAACTGGAGTTCTTTAAATCCTCCCCATAGTCCAACTTGGTCCCAGAGGCTGGTCTGGGGAAGGGGTGAGTTTACTAGTGGGAGTCAAATGGAACAGATGACAGAAAATGATCATCGAAGTGACAGGTAGGATAAAATGGAGGGAAGAGGAACTCTAAATGTAGGAGGATGAGTTAGGAGTCCACTGCAGTAAAAATAACCACAAACAACTTCCTCATAAGCATATTAACCATATCAAAGCCATAGCAATTTACAAGTATACTGAAACTGTGAGAGGATAAGTACTAACACATGCACTGTGGGGTGATACTCCACTGAAATTGCTCTCTCCCAATGTTACCAAAGATCTTTATGCTCGACAGCCAATTTTTAATCTTTAACCTACCTAAAATTGTGTTTGTAGGGCACTATAGATAGACCAAGTGAAATAAATGTCTCTCTTCAACTTGCCTTTATACACAACACAAAATTGTAGCCACAAAAACAAAGGTGTGTTAATTTACCTTTTTGGTATATGGTTAATTTCCATTTGCCATCTCTTGTTCACTAAAAATTTTTATCTTAGTTTCAATATATTTGTAAACTTACATGACTTTGATACAAATAAGAAGGGTTTTGTTTTTGTTTTTTTTTTTTTGATGCATGAACTTCCTTTCAAATGTTCCATGCTTTTTTCACTCATGACTAAGTTGTTGATTTTCTAGGTCTCACCTTGGTCCTAAAGACACAAAGTGGCTGGATACTTGTTTGAAATGGAAAATACTTTCAGATAACCCTGAGCTTCTCCCAGCCTGAAAAACTCTTTACCTCTGATTAAATACTCTTTTTCAGAGTCCAACAATAGCAGCTAACACTTCCAAGCCCTGCTCCACATGATTATATGTTAGTGTATTTAGGCTTCAACCAGGGTTCCTCACTGGAATCACTGTACACAGAAAATTATCTGAGTGGCTGTTTTCTCAAATCTCCCAAGAATGGTTCATAACTAGTGCCATTCCAGATGCATACAAAAGAGAAGTCAAGTCATTACTTATAATAGATGACTTAGGTCATCAGGGCTTTTTTTTCCCCT
Organism: Cryptoprocta ferox; assembly: GCA_028646485.1. Lineage (NCBI taxonomy): Eukaryota > Metazoa > Chordata > Mammalia > Carnivora > Eupleridae > Cryptoprocta > Cryptoprocta ferox. Next base: position 80,480,152 of record CM053574.1, on the reverse strand, counting down.
CAAGAAACCCCAGTTTAGAAAGGCCACAAGTCAACAATCCCAGTAGGTAAATTATATTATCATCCCCATTTGACAGTTGAGTTAACAGACAGAAACTGATTTACTTGATCAAGCTCACATAGCTAGTAAGTAGCAGAGTCAGGATTCAAATCCACCCAGTCTAACTCCAGAGTCCTTACTATTCAGTAAGTCCAACCCTGTTGCTCTGCTGAATCCACTTAGCTCTTCCTCTGTGTATAGACTATGTCTTGTGACCTAATCCTTAAGGATTTGCTACGTTTATAACTATTTCATATGCATACATTTTCTTCACAACAAAACTACAAGCTATTTAAAACAAGGGCCACAACAAACTTCCCTTGTATCCCCACAGCACTAGGTCCACAAAAAAGTATTCAGAATCTTTAATAGATTACTGCAACTGATAACAACAGCCATAAGAAATCAAGAAAGTGAATTCAAATAGGTGATACGGGGTTATTTGATAGAAGTCTTGCTCGAAACAAAAACTATTACTGTCAGTCATTACAGACTGTTCAATATGCACACTATTATGTGCATATTGAACATAATGAAATTTGACAATAAAACATATGAACAAGATTCACATAGCATAGACAGTATCTATAATCAACAATTTTCAAGTTGTCATATAATTACTAATATGAAGGTTGCCATTTCAGCAATTCAACTTCCTGATAGTTTCTAACACTCCAACGCGGATACTCTAAAGTACAGGGGGAAAAACAGCAGGGGGCAGAGAAGTGACATAGAAAAGTCTCTAGAAACCTGTTGGGGCTGTCTCTTGGAATATACAAATCTAGATTAAAGTTAACATAGCAGAAGAGAAAGGAAATAATTTCCACCACAGCTGCAAGATGCCATCCATAAAGACCCTTCAATTTTCATATTACCATTGCTAATAAATTTGTAAATCATCTACTTGCCTAAGAATGTTCTTCAATTTTGGGGGCGTGAGGGTGACCTAGAATATAAAAACCATCTGCTATTTTCAACTCTAAAGCACAAAGAATAGAGAAGTTTACAGCATGAACTCCCAGTGTTTCTACCCAAAGGTTAAAAAGATGAAAAAAACAGTAACAGAGGTAAGACCTGGCAAGTAGATGAGCAGCTCATTCTACAGCTGTAATGAATATTTCATTACAAGTACCTGATACCTTTCTTCCTTTTACTTAAACACTGATCCATTACAAGACCTAATTTTATAGATTCTTGAATATATCTATATTTTATTTTGACTAGCAATACTTAGAACTTAATATTTAAAAATATATTAAATAAATTCATGACAAAATTAAGAGACATTAAATAATCTTAGAGTATATTAACATAAAAAGATGGAAATTTAGTTCTTAACTCTTTGTTAAATACACAAGAATGTATACCTAGACTTTATTATAAGTAATGATTACTCAGGGAACTTGAACACCTAGTGGTTCTTTGTCTAATGCTTCAAAACCCCTCATAAAACCTAGAGGAAAAAAAACACTTTACTTGGTTTCATCAAATAGGATAAAATAATAAAGTTGACAAATTTTTTTACTTTCTTCGAGCACTTATTCAGGCTTCTGTTTACTGGTAAAGATTCAATTTTTCTCCTTGTGAAGCCATAAAAATTAATCCCATATTTAATGGATATTTCCTCCCTTTTTCCCATAGAAACCAAACATCACTCTATATTTCACCTGTGGTCTAATTTTAAAGCTATTTTTTAATGTTTATTTTGAGAGAGACAGAGAGCAAGCAGGGGAGGGGCACAGAGAGATGGAGACACAGAATCTGAAGCAGGCTCCAGGCTGTCAGCACAGAGCCCGATGCAGGACTAGACCCCAGGAACCATGAGATCATGACCTGAGTGAGTAGAAGTCAACCAACTGAGCCACCCAGGTGCCCCAGATTTTAGGGCTATTTTAAGTACCTATTAAAAGTCTCAAGAAGATTGATAAAACTAAATTAAATGTCTACCCTTATGATAACGTTTGCCATTTCTTTAAGCCATATACATAAAACTGATGGAATGTCAAATATTTAAGCTTAAAACAATATTATCACAATTCCATCGTATTAAAATTTAATATACAAGACTGACAGCAAACATTAGTCCTGGACATCTCTTATTCAATCCTAAGGAGGTACTCAAAAACCCCATTCAATGTTACAAAAGCCAAAGGTATGTGTAAGTTAAAAATCCCAGAAGGCAGACTAAAACTAGTGTTCGTGAAAGATACATAACTGCTAATGCCACTCTGGGAGGCTTTCACTTGGAAAATCTTCTCTACTGCATGCAAACTGTTGCCTGATGTAACTCTTAGGTTTTGTTTTTGTTGTTTTAATTTAAAACACCAAATCTTATGTTTTAAGTGTTTAAGTGTCCAAAGGTTTGCTATTCCATCATCTTTGTATAATTTCGTATAAAATATATATTTTAAAACTACATGGTTGGGTTTTCTTCCAAACCATATAATTAAACAAGGAAACCATATACTCTGCTATTAAATTATCCCGGAAAAACTCTGTGACCTCACTTTATGACTGCAAAACTACTCTGTACTTACTTCAAAACCAAAAGTAGCTGTTGTCAGACAACAACTGGATAATAAATTTCAATTTCATTCAATAAATAATTAGTGAATGCCTACTACACAAAAGGTACCATGATACATTCCACAGGGCATTCCAAATGAGAATAAAACATTCTCTGTTTTAGCAGCTTAAGCAGCAGTTTAAGCAGCAGTTTAACAACTGCTCCTGATTTATAGGTGAGTAAATGAGGTTCAGAGAGGTTATGGAATCGGCTCAAGGTGCAGTAGTAAGAGGTGGGACTGGGATGTGAATGCGAGCAGTATAGCTCAAGTCCTTTCTTTTAACCACTCTGCCCCTGGACTCAAAGAAATGACTAAGGCAGGGTGTGGATGAGTGGCAGTTTTTTTCAAACTGCCACCAAAACAAACAAACAAACAAGAAACTATCTTGAGTTTCCAAAAGCAGTTCACATCTAATCAGGCAGAACTTAAAACGTGATCCCAGGATAGGTTAAGTTTCAGGGGAAGAATGAAGTGGGAATTCCAGGTAAAGAGAGTGAGTATGTAAGCAAGAATAAGGGGCTAGAGTGAAGTAAAATTATTAAAAGCATGAGTAAGTAGTCCAGCTAGAACAATAGGAAGCAACTAAAGATTTCTGAATTGAATATTGAGAGGGAATGGTCTTTTAAAAAAAAAAATTTTTAACGTTCATTTTTGAGAGAGCGAGCGAGCGAGCGAGCAGGGGAGGGGCAGAGAGAGGAGACACAGAATTGGAAGCAGGCTCCAGGCTCTGAGCTGTCAGCACAGAACCTGAGGTGGGGCCTGAACTCAGGAACAGCAAGATCATGACCTGAGCCACAGCCAGCCGCTTAACCAACTGAGCCACCCAGGCACCCCAAGAGGGAATGTTTTAATAAGGCTAGTTTCATGACTGGGATGGTCATTGGATGCTGGGCAGTCCATATGGTGTCTCCCACAAATAGTCCAAAGAAGCAGTTTTCCCCTGGGACTGTGGTGGTGATACAGGAAAGTGGACACAAAGGTGACTAAGCTTTAGAGCAGAGATCTAATCACTGGGACAATCATTCATAGAAGTTATGAATTTAGGAGGAGTTCCAACAAAATCTGAGGCACAATTAGTCAGCTCCACAGGACAGGGTGACGGGAACAAGGCCCAAGGTTGAAGCTAAGGATTTGGAGTCCTCTGTAGAGTGTAGAGTTGAAGAACTACAGCAAATGCTTCAGCAGGAAGTTGACAGAAACAGAACAAAGGAGATGACTTTTACATACCCACACCTAGTTCAGGGGAAGGAGGGTAAACAGCCAGAAAAGGAGATAAAAACAGAAATAAAACTAGAGCAGTGCAGTGTCAAAATAAGCAAGTCTCAAAAGGAGTGAAAGAGCAAGCTTAGTCCGGTCAAAGAAGGAAAGGAGTCAGAGCTTCCGTTATCCTGGAGAACTAAGGATCTGAATCCTTTTCAACATTTTACATTCATAGTAAATTAGCAAATTTAGTAAAAGATAACAACCCAAGTACTCTCACACATTGCTAGTGCAAATATAGTCAAGGCCCTTCTGAAAAGCAATTTGCCAGTATGTGTGTACTCTCGCCCAGTAATTTTATCTCTGTGAATTAACCCTAAGGAAACAATCCTAAATGCATAAAAAGATGAATGAACAAGTATGAGTGTACATTAAAGCACTATTTATAAGGAAACAGTGAAAAAAGTGAAATGAATATCTGGCAATGAAAATAAGTAAACTCTGATTCAGCCACATGTTTTTATGTAGCAAGTAAAAATATTTCTGAAGAACTTATAATGTGGGGAAACGCTAAATTAAAAAAAAATATGTAAAGTTATACGTAGCCAGGTAGAATTTCAAATATTTTCAAACAACATGAACAAAAATCTATGCCTAAGATTTTTCTGTTTTTCTACAAGTGAGTATATGTCACTCTAATAGATGGAAGGAGAAATAAGGTTAATTTAGCAACAAATTAGTTCAAATTTACATTCAGGAGGAGAGAATAAGGGAAATTATGAACTTCATAAAACATCTGCCCAGTTGTCTTATTTTCCACGCGAAGCCACTGACACCCTCAGATCAGGAGATACATCGTATTTCTTGATCTCTAACATCTAGCACATAGTTACGTGACGTATAAGTAGTTGCTCAGTATGACAATCTAAAAACACCTACCCATCTAAATGACAGCTTTCCAAAAAGAAAAAAAAATGTATACACACACACACACACACACACACACACACACTTTTCAAACACTGAGGAATCAGTTAAGTCAAAAATCTGGGATTCTATGTAGTAGTATTTGACTGACCAAAAATGAATGCTACAAACAATAAATGTCTTTTTTCTCCTAAATTCTAGAGAAAATGGTAGAAATGATTTCATGATAAAATTAGGTTTTAATTTGGCTGCTGAAGGACTGATTAGGTTTGGTTAGGTGAAGAAGCTGGATGGCATTCAAGGAAGGAGAAACGGCCCAACCAAAGGCCATAATGAGAATCTTCACATCACTTAAATGCTGATGTTCCCAAAATCTCTTCCTTGAACTCCCTGCTTGTATTTTACACACACTTCCTGGGTCATCACCTGTACTCTCTTATCTTTGTTTATCAACCTGAGGATAACAGCTTCCAAACCAGTCTCCTCATTTCAGAATTTTATCCCAATCTTCAGACTCAAATTTGCATGCTCACTAGCCATCTCTATGTGAGTATTTGTTTCAAACCAACATGCTTAAAAAGTGATTTAGTCTTCCCTCTGAAAACCTGTTCCTCCTGTATTTCCTACTTCTGTGAAACAGAATCACTTTCCACCTAGAAAAACAAGTTATTCTTAATTTATCCCTTGCCTACACCCACATCCATCAATGAACAAGGCAGGAATTCCTAAGCCTATCTTAAATCAGTCTCTCCTATCTCTAAAGCCTCTGCCCTAATTCAGACCCACATTAGCTCTTGCCTACATCCTGAAATTGCCTCCTACTTCATTTTCTTGCCTCCAGTCCTGTCTCATGGATCCTCTTCAGGGATCAGCTTAAAAGTCACCTCCTCACGCTGGTCTTCCCTGCTCTTCCAGACCAGGTTAGGTTGAACTGTGACCAATCACACAGTAATCTCCTACCTCTCCTCTCCCCACACCTCTGAAATGTTCTGTAATGGCTGTCTCCCGTATTAAGTCAGCTCCTGAATGAGAGAAGGGACTGCCTCTCCCATACCATTTTGCTTTACTTCATGCAGGGCTTAGTCTAAATGATTTAGTGTATAGGATCTAAAAGGTGACTGATAAATAGGAATTCCTGGGCCCTGCATCTTCAAACATGAACCTATTCACTTTTACAAATATATGTAGATGGTTTTTGTGCTCAGTATAGTATCGATTCATTTCAATCTCACTGTAAGAAATGATGGGTTTTTGTCAGATCTTTTCTTGGTTACCATATACAAAAAACACAAATATCTGGAACTTTTTTTGATATTAGAAACAGGTTTTCATCCTTGAAAATATGAAGATAAATGGATTACGAAGAAAGTAGCCTAACAAGATAGAATGAACTATTTAACAATAGAAAACACTCCCGAAATATTTGAATTGACTAGAACAGAGTCAGCTTATAAAATCTGGTGGGTTTTTTTCTTTTCCTTTTGATTCAGAATTTGCAACAACCATTGAAATCCTAATAGCAAACAGAGGCGACATATCCAACTATATGTAACCATAAGCAATACCAGTCAGTGATATCCTGAACCACAGAAAATCTCTCTGCCACCTTCTCCTTCTAAGTTTGCTCTCAAGTTAACTACTTAAGGTATTTGGGGGAAGAGAGTTCAGAAGACAAGTTACTTAAGTACATATGAACAACATAGTTTTGATAGACAAACCTTGCCAAAAACCTACACTAACCTCTAGCAAATGTAGTAGAAAAGTTGTGGAAGAGTTCCTTTCTATGTGTAGGTACCTATAGACAATTAAAAGTTTGGTAACTCAACCAAGAAGGGAACTAAATATAGAAAAATGCTACCTTTTCTATTACTCATCTTTTTGTTTATTGGCCTTAGATTCAAAACATTAAAGGATATTCTAATTAAACTCATGCTGAGTATGAGCTGATCATCTGAAGAAAATATATTCATTAAATGTTGTCAGAATGACAGGAGCTATCTGCAGAAAGATAAAGTTGGATCTACTTAGTGAACCAAAATAAACTCCAAAGGGGTCGAAGATGCATATAGAAAAAATGAAACCAAAAGCTAAAGAAAATATAATTTCTTTATACCTCTGGAGTAGAGAGGTCTTTCTGACTCAAAATTTTAGTCCATATATGGAAACATTGATGAATTTGATTCCATAAAAATCAAAAACCTCTGCAATACACACACACACACACACACATGTCAAAAAACAAATGTCAAACTGGGAAAAATACTGGCTTACTCCCTCTTATCACAAAAGACTAACAACAACAAAAACTCAATAGAAATGGGCAAAAAATATGAACTGGTAGTACACAGAAATTAAATATGAAAAGCTTAAAGTTACTCATAAGAAATATGCAAATAAAAACTACTCGGAGATATAATTTGTACCTTACAGATGGGCAAAAATCCAGAAATTCAATAGCATACTCTAAAGACAAGGCAGGAGGGAAAAATGCATTCACTCTCATCCATTATGCTAATGGGAGCATAAATTGGCACAAATCTCATGTATGGAAATTTGACAATATTCCTCAAAATTGCAAATACCTTTGATACTACAAGTCTACTCTAAGGAATTTTACTTATGAATATAATTATACAGATAGGAAATTACGTATGTACAAGGTTACTCATCACACACAACATTAGCAAAAGATAGGAAAAAACCTAAATATACATTAATTAGAGACTGGGTAAGTAAAATATGGTCTATCCATATAATGCAGTATTATGCAATTGTAAAAGAAAAAAAAGAATGAGGTAGTTTATTTACTGTATGAAAAAAAGCAAGGGACAAAACTGTGTATAATGTGCTACCTTTTGCATAAAATTTTAGAAAGTTGAAAAAATTAGAATATAAATTCTGAATTGCTTGAATATGTATATAGAATGTCTGAAAGAACAATAAAGAACTTAATAGTGGCTGCCTAGAGCTGACTAAGGAAGGTAGATACTACTGGGTGAATATGGAACAGAGGTAAGAGCAATACTGCGCAATATGTACCATTTCAAAACCTATTAAAAATCTTTAAGATAAACAAAACCTCTTCATTTCAAATGAGCAATAATTTCACAGAGGAGAAAAATAAGGATATCAGTACGAATAAAATCCTACACTTCAATGTATACTATTTCTGAGAGCAGATAAACACTTTTCATGTTGCCCTCTATAGTACTTTGAAAGGAATGGCTGAAATTAAAAGTGAAGTTGATTTTAATATAAACATAATCCCATTTTCAAAAAGTAGTTTCTAAATGTTTTAGCTAAGCTGTGTTATCCCTAGAGCAATGTGTTATTTTATCTGCAGAACAACAGCATCCACATTATTAAAGAAAAAAAGCTTAAGATGCTCAACATCACTCATCATCAGGGAAATACAAATCAAAGCCACAATGAGATACCACCTCCCCACCTGTCAGAATGGCTAAAATTAACAACTCAGGCAAAAACAGGTGTTGGCGAGGATGTGGCGAAAGAGAACACTTTGCACTGCTGGTGGGAATGCAAACTGGTGCAGCCACTCTGGAAAACAGTATGGAGATTCCTCAAAAAATTAAAAATAGAACCACCCTACGACCCAGTAATTGCACTACTAGGTATTTATCCACAAGATACAAAAATGCTTATTCAAAGGAGTACATGCACCCTAATTTTATAGCAGCGCTATCAACAATAGCCAAAGTATGGAAAGGCCCCAAATGTCCATCAACAGATGAATGGATAAGGAAGATGTGGTATGTGTGTGTACACACACACACACACACACACATTATACTTGGCCACCAAAAAGAATGAAATCTTCCCATTCGCAACAACGTGGATGGAACTAGAATGTATTATGCTACGTGATAGAAGTCAGAGACAGACAGATATTGTATGATTTCACTCATATGTGGAATTTAAGAAACAAAACAGAGGAACATAGGGGAAAGGAAGCAAAAATAAGACAAAAACAGAGAGGGAGACAAACTGTAAGAGACTCTTAAATACAGAAAACAAAGTGAGAGTTGCTGTGGGGTGTTGGAGGGGAGGAAGGGCTAAATGAGTGATGGGCATTAACGAGGACACTTGTTGGGAAGAGGACTGGGTGTTCTATGTAAGTGATAAATCACTGTAAATTGTGCTCCTGAAATCATTATTACACTACATGTAAACTAACCTGGAGTTAAATAAAAATAAAAATAAAAGTTATCTTGCAGGGGGCCTGGGTGGCTCAGTCAGTTAAAGCCTCTGACTCTTGGTTTCCACTCAGGTCATGATCTTGTGGTTTGTGGGTTCAAGCCCCACGTCGAGCACCACCGCCAGAGCCTGCTTGGGATCTCTCTCTTCCTCTCTCTCTCTCTGCCCCTCTCCTGCTCACACTCTCTCAAAATAAACTTCAAAAAAAAAAAAAGTTTTCTTGTTGAACATCATTAGTGAGCTTGGGAATCTGGGTGCACTAGAAACTGATGCTAAATGATGAGGGGCACCCCCTCTTCCTGTTTCCCCTCCACTATGGGTGACTTCTCTCTTAATTCTGATGACTCTATTTAAAAACAAAACAAAACAAAACAAAACAAAAACACCTCTTAATAGTCTTAGTCTCATAATAAAAGTTCCTGAAGACTTGGATTCAGGCTCCAAATAGTACATGGGTATCACAGCTAATGGAAACTAGCTGTGTAGCCAGTCGACAGAAAAACCCAGGACATCCCAATGCATCAAACACATGTAGGCCACCTTCAAAACATACCCAATAACTGCATTATACCAGTAATGAAACATTCTTCCTTACTTATAATGAGAAAAATATGACAAGTCAAATATTATTTATGTTTGTTAAAACAAACGTAGCAAAATGTAGAAAGGGACACTTTAAAAAAACATACCATTAAAAATCCACTAAGTAGAAAAGATGAAATTCAGGCACTTGAAATTTCTCCCCTCAAAGACAGGATTTTAAAAGTCAAGTTTTGCCTCTATAATTCCCTTCCTCTCCCTTCTATTTCTGGAAACAGCAACACTATTAACAACAGTAGCTTCTTAAAAGCAAACATAAGACATTTTGGCAAAGGCAGATTGGTTACTACTAATGAAAAAAGGGATAGCAGTCACTTCCCCAGACCTATCCAGTTGTTAGTCACTCCTTCTTCCTGCTACCTCCGGATCTCTAGAACAAGCCACCAATTCTAAAAAAGCTGTCTAAAATTACAGCTATGTGATCTAGCATGCTCCCCCTGGTCAGGGGTCAATGAAGTGTTTATTTACACACACATATACGAATCTGTGTGTGCACATGTTTGTGAGTAAACACAAACATAGGTGTATATGTAATTACTTCCTCCTAAAATATTAGTAAGAGTTGGAGAAAAATTAAGTGAGCATAAATTAGATAATTTCCCAGAAAAAATTATTAGCCCCTACAATTTTTAAGTCACATTGATAACAGAAAGTAATCATTAAATTTTCGAACTTAAAATGTGTAGGAACATTATTCATTTTCATCTATCAAAACCTGAGCATCTTAAAGTATTTTCCAGCTTAATGCTCTTACTTTAAATGTCCACAAGTTACATAAATCAAGAATGTGTCTTCATGTTCAAAAGTTTCAATGAAAAAAGAAGTTAAAAGTCTCCAGAAGAAAATGAATATGCTATTTCAAAGTGGAGGTAAACAAATTACATATGTAAATCCACAGAGTATTTCTAATAAACAAATTGTCTCATTCCCTAAATAGGGCAAGGTTAAAAATAGATTGCTTACTTTATTCATACAGTCCTAATTATAGTATCATGGATGTAGGCTATCACTTTCATCAAACTTGCTTTAATACTTATCTAAGATTGCACAGTGGTTTAATTCAGAAAGTTTGATACCCTTGGAAATAAAAATAATTTAAGGAAATTTAAGGTGACAGAAAAATTGTGAACTGTTTCATAAGGCTGGAATTTTAAATGACATGCAAATTATTTTAATTTTCAAGGACTATGAAAAAAAATTTAACCATTGTCTAAACCAGTAAATTTCAAAATAGAGTGTAAAAGACAATCTATTTGGTGCAGGAAAAACTCTTTTTTTCTCTTAAATCAAAAACTTAAAAAAGACGCTGCGCCTGCTGATATTTAGCATGCAAACTGACACTACACACTTAGTCTGTCCCTGGGTCAGATGGTCTCCATCCACTATAATGTCTGAGGTGTTCCACACAGGCTTCCTCAGTGCCAGTGCTACAAAGATACAGGAATTTCAGCAGCCACTCTTCCTGGTCATTTTCCATGTTTTAAATTCTACTGTGGTTTATGGGCATCTGATTAAATGAGTTATTTTATATTGTTTTAAACAAAATAACCCACACCAAATGGAGAAAAGGCTTTGATATATTCCTGCAAAGAAATTTAGAATTGGAATACTAATAATGTAAACACAAGCACATAAAAGAAAAATGTAGAGCCAAACACTTCTCCCAGCATGAACACCCTATTCGCCACAAACACCAGGTGATAAACGCAACCATGCTAATCAGATCTATGAAAAAAGAACCTACAAAACTATCAAGAATTCCATATGAAATATAGATTTATATCCACTACCAAAAGCAGCAATCACAGTCCTAAGAATATATTGTGCTATAATTTAAGAGAATAGGAATCACTAACAAGACATCTAAAACTTAAAACATCCAGAACATAAAGACAAACATCTGCATTTCTTAAAGACCCATTTAAAGCCATGCAATACTCAACCCAGTTCTCTCAACATTTTACAGCATTCATTAAATAGTCCTAACAAATAAAGTTATATTACATGGGACAGACTTGCTGTTCTTCCTATGGTAAAATGGGTAAATAATTGAAAAGAAAAAAAGAAAGCCTAGTGACAAAATGCAATCCTTAATCAGTAAATATTGCCAGAAGAATTATAGGAAAAATTGCTTAATATATGAAGAAAGGAGGACTAGAGCAAATCATATAGCAGGAAATTTAGATAGAAGATAAAAGACACACCCTGCATGTCTCAGGATATGGTACTTGCTAGATTCCATTTTCAAAATAAAATAAACATTTTGTATGTATCTGTGAAGAATTAAAGAAAAGTTTTACTGGAGAACATGTACTCTCAACAGCAAATTTTTTCTTTAATAAATTGTGTGTGTAACTTCTGATGGAACAGCTGTTTTAACTAGAAAATGGATTCCCACACAAGTTTACAAAGACAGGAACTCAGGTGAAAATCATTCAGCCAGTCAATCACAAGGCAAGTTGCTGCAGCAAAAATGCTGAAATAAGAAGTGTGCACTAAATGTTCCAGGATATCATCAGTGTGGTTAGTTAACAAGAAAGGTCCTTTAAAATGGAAGGATCATTAGGATAATTCAAGAGATAGGGAGCAGTTAAAAATTATTTTATTTTCCCCTATACAGTCCACTAGTTATCTATCATAAAGAACTTAGGAGTTGTTAAACTTAAGAGATGGACTATGGACTTCTCTTTCACAGAAAGAAAAACATTCAAAATTTGCTGACCTTTTCTGTAATGACAAAGCAGAAATCTTCAAAACAATAAATAAACTGCACCTGGATGTTCACTGTAAAGGGAATGTTACTAACTGTTCATGAGACAGTGACGGCTTTTATGAGAAAGGAATTTTAAAGACGAATGTTTTTAGAATATCTCCATCATTTTGTGATTTGCACTGAAATGGTAAGAGTAATCTTAAAAACAAAAACAAAAAAAAACCCTCTCAGATCTGCACACTCAAAATATATACTTATATTAGGGGTGAGCCAAAAAAAAAAAAAATACTTAGGATTTATTGAGGTGAGCAATAAAAAACCAACTTATGTAACAAATTTGGTCCTTTTCCTAATCAAGAAACCAAAATTAAATAGAAAATAAGATAATGCTCAAAAGCATAGCCAATATATAGTACTCCATTTTTCACTGAAAAATTACAAGTTTACAATTTACAAATAAATTCCTTCCTAGTGGAGCCTGCATGTCATATAATTGAACACATTTCCTAGAATGCAAAAGAGGTGTTGAATCTTTTAGCATAACCTCTTCTTCATTACAGGTAACCTGACATTTTTAGTGGACTCAGTGGAAAAGGCAATGTAAATGTGCCAATGCTGATATACTATAGACCTATTAAGAAACTATACTACAGGAAGGTAAATTAATACTTTTAAACAAAGGTTTGGAATTTAGACTACTAACTTAGGAAATGTGCATAAAATGTCCTATATCCACCAACACAAAGAGTTCAGAGGACAAAGAAGGTGACTGCTAAAAGGTGATTATTGATTTTTGTTTTTAATGCACTGAATTTTACAACTAAAATACCAAGGCTCTGGTTTATATGAAAAGCAGAAGTAGAGCTAATTATTTTTAAAAATCTGATCGCCATTACAAGATTGTTTCTAATGACTTTCCAAAGACATTAATGAAAAACACAAGAGTTCATTATTAAATCACATTTTTCATGAAGATAAAAAAGGCTTATATTAGAAAATGTACAGAATCCCACCAACTTAAAAAAAAAAGACTACATACTTAAAATGTTTGAATAAAAATTACTTATGAAAAAATTAGTGAGTCCTTATAATTAAAACTTTAAAATTCTAGGAAGTATTTAAGAAGCTATTTGATACAGACATATTTTAATCAGTGTGATAATAGTGTCTGACTTTTGACTGTTAAATAAATATGAAGGTTATTATCTGCTTTCAAAGGACTATCACAAATTTAATTGAGAAAATAAATGCAGTTCTATCTTTAGCAAAGGAACATTTTATACATTTTTAAGACGCCAAAGGTAATTAGTTCTCTATTAATTCAAACATACACATTTTCTCAAAATGAACTTATCAGTACCTCAGCAAGAAGAAAAAAATTCTAGATTTCAGTGTACTTTCCACTCTACAAAAGGACATGTACAACCAATCTAACTGGATGGGAATAGTCTGTTGTCCAGCAATATACTCTGGCACCACCTAATTTTGAGAAAATGTACACTAAGCTCAAAACTGCCACAAAACTGTTCTAAAGAACACTAGGCAATTCAAGCAAGAAAAACAAAAAGAGCTATAATGTACGTTATTTCAAAACAATGACTCACAGTTAATGAGTATTTTAAGGGATTGCAAAAGGCTGAAGTGATTAGTTTATTCCCCCGCTACCAAATGCCAAGCTGCCAGGAGTGTTTATTATTTAGAACCTAGGAAAACAGGCCCTAAAATTACAAAAAGGTTTTTTGATAGATTTTTTAAACTTTCCTTTGAGAAACATCCAATGTTAAGTAGCAAACTGAATCTTTCCATGCTAAATTTCTCTAATATGAAGAATATACTGAATCAAGACAAAAAATTAAATGTTATGGAAATGACCTTTTCAACCTCCTGTAGGAATAGCGCAGAGGAGAGGTTCTCAAGTGAGGAATGAAAACACAAATGCTGACAGTGGCTAATCTCCCGATAAGAAACAAAAGCATGAGGAAAAAGAGAAAGGATAAATTAATGAAATGAAGAGCTAGATAAACAATGATTCACTACACATCACCCTAAAGTTAAAAATTCTTGTGTTCTTAAACTAAAATTATCACTAAATATCCCTTTCCAGATAGAATCACAAGTCAGAATCACTTGAGAGTTCAGAAAGTCATCAAACCTATACTTAAAGCCAAATCACAACTACCTTGAATATTTATCTTTAAAGTTAGAAACAAATCTAATGTTTGTTTTGGAAGGCCTGAAGAGTGGAACCACTATTAAGTGCCAATTATTTTCATAATGAATCAGAATCTAGAAGTAGATTCCAGAATTTGTTTTTCTTAAATAACATTTACCATCATAGAAATGTAGGGGGCTGGGAGAAAATGTTGCAATTCAAGTTAATTCCAGCTTTTATAGAAAATTCTTTTGATAATATTATAAGCTTATCTTTCATCGATTACTTTATTTTTCCTTAGTGAAAGAATAAAATTGGTATCTTAACATTGCAATGAATGATGGAAATTAGCCAGTTACTGTGCTAAGCACTGGCAAATGATAAACAGAAGCAAACAAGATCCTTGGACTCTTGGGGCCTTTTAGCTAGAGGGGGAAATGGCACACAAAAATGCAAAACCATGACTGTAAGCTATGATACAGTAGGTACACAGGTCACTGTGACAGCAAACAGGATAATGATCTAACCTAAGAACATCAGAGGTGTTCCTGTAGTAAGGAAATGACCACTGAGCTGAGACGTGAAAGATGAAAGAGAGAAAAACACCATGCAGCCAAAGTGAGACAGGAGAGATAAATAGGGACTTGGTTTTCGGGGTTTCACTATAATATTATAGTATGAAGGATTTGTGTCCCTAACCTTCTCATGGATCTTAAGAGCAATAGGAAGCCAATTGAGTGTTTTAATTAAAGGGATAATATCATTAAATTTGTGTCTTAAGAAACATCACTCTGGCTTACTGGGGCAACTGAATTCAATTAGTGCAAGAGTATATACATACAAGGAAACCAATTAGAACTGTTGTTAGGAAATTATTTCAAGTTAAAAAATAATGGACTGAGCCAGCGTAGTGGAAACAGAAAAATAGGTTGTTGAGATATTTTAGACACAAAATAAACAAGACTGGATTATGGACTGGGGTAATAATCTCTAAAATGGGGAATGGTAAAGGAAGCCCAAATTTAAGCAGGGGATCATAAATTTGTAAAACACGTTTAAAGTGCTCTTGAAGCACATGCAAAGAGATGGCAAGCAGGTATTTTATCTATAAAGTTGGACCAGTGGTATTAAACTTGAATCATCATTATAAAGGTAATGAATCTGCAGTATGGATACAGATGCCCAAAAAATTGAAATCATGACCAACCTTAGAAATTCCAATATATAAAATAAAACCTCGGTAGAGTGAGGAGTCTGCAAATGAGTCTGAGAACCACCAAAAGATATAAGAAGTAAAGACCCACAGCACCAAAATGTCAGAAGAGAATGACATCAATTGTCTTTAACGCTGCCAACAAGGTAGGAAACTTGTCCATGTGATTGGGTGATGAGTATTTTTATTATCAATAGTATGATTTCAATGAAGCCAGAGTGGGCTGAGGAGGCAGCAGTGTTGGAAGAAATCAATGGACAGAATGTTATAGTCAGTTTTGGGTTTTGGGTACACAGATTGGAGGGGGCAGGGGGCAGCAGCCATATTTACCTAATTCTTTTTCTTAACTGGAGACATTTTAACATGTTTATAGGCATATGAAAAGGATCTAGTTGAAAGGAGGAAGGTGAATATGAAAAGAAAGAAGGGATAACAAAATGTTAGGACATCTAAGAAAGCAGAGGTGTATGAGGTAGCGCACAGGAGGGAGAGGAAAGGAAAAGGCTGGCAAAGGCACATTTTATGTCATCAGGAGACTGAAGCCTCTCTTTCTCTATAAAATAGGAAGTGAGGGATCTGTGGAGAAAAGCTGCGGGTTACTCAACGTAAGTATATCCTAATATAATAAAATTTTACTTAAATGAGGCCTTCATATAACAGAAAACACTTATTTATTGCAGGACATAGCACATAGTAAATGCTATATATACGTGTGTGCGTGTGCGTGTGCGTGTGTGTGTGTTGGCCCATTTAATCCTCAAAACAATGCTGTAAGTTCATTAGCTCCTTCACAGATGAAGAACCTAAGGCAGAGGGAGGTTAATTGATCTTCCTGAAGTAAATGGCGGCACTGGGTACTCAAAAGCAAACACTGACTCTAGAGCCAGTGCTCAATCAGTATGCTGTCTGGACTCTTGGTGGGCTTAAGAGTATCGCTGCAGAATGTCCCTACACTGTCCCTACAGAATGATGGGTTCTTTAGACACTTAAGGTCATAAGTCTGGGACTGCTAGGATGAGTTATGATGACCACCTCCCATTAGCAAATAATAAAAATATAAATTTATGGCTAAGAAGCCTGGGAAGTTAAGACTTCCATAAACTCAACTTGGTAATCACCAGTTTACATTAGTGAGAAAGAATCCCAAAGATTTCTTTTTTAATCTTTCATCTCTTATTTTCTGGGACTACAACAACTATCCAGTAGGACCACAGTGGCATTGCAATTCATCTATTTACGTGTGCATGTCCCTCACTAGATTTGGGCATTTCAAAGGCTGCCTTCTCCATTAAAATATTTGTTCAGTGCCCACTATGTGGAAACCACTGTGCCAGGTGCTAAAAAAACAACATAAAGAAGACAGCCACAACCTCTGGTCACTGGAAGTCAAATAATAAAGACAATATATCCTCTTAAATTGAGAAAAATACTAGGAAGAAATCAATATAATAAAGAATGAAAGGCAAGATGTAGAACTGGATGTTTACAATACAGTGACTAGAGAAGGCATCTCTGAAACATTTAAGCTGAGACCTAAAAGCAGGAAAAGGGATATTCCATTATTATGAATCCGCTAAAGTAGAAGATATACAACTTAAATAATTCAAAGACTAAATGAAATAAGCCCAAGGTTGTCTGCAAGGGTTGAGGAAGAGTCAGGTCAAGATCATTTAAGGCCTATAGGCCATGATAAAGAATTTGGATTTCATTTTTTTTTTCAAAAGAAAGCAATTAGTATTAAGCAGAAAACAGATATAATTTTATTTATGCTTTAAAATTATAACTCATATTCTGTGAAGAATGCAGAGGTCAAGAGATAAGGCAAGGACACCTGTAATAGTTCAGTGAAGAGGTGATGGTGGCTTGCAAGAAAGGTTGGTAGATGGAAATGGTAAGATGTGGACACCTTTGAGAAACACTTAGGAGGTAAGTCTGAGCTTTGAAAAAAGAGCAAGAGTAATTCAAAGGAGAAAAGACCATCTCTTTAAAAATGGTATTAAAACAACTGGACATCCATATGCCAAAAAAAATTATTTTTCAGAACAGTTAACTCAAAACTGATCATCTAAATTTAAAACTCAAAACTGTAAAACTTCCACAACAAAGGAGAAGATCTAAGTGACTATGGGTCTAGCAATTTTTAGATACGACACCAAAAGCATGACCCATTAAAAAAAATGAAGTGGATTTCATTAAAGTTTAAAACTGCTACTTTGCAAGAGACACTGGAGATCGAAGACAAGCCACAGACTAGAAGAAAATATTTGCAAAACATTTATCTGGGAAACGACTGGTACCCAAAATATACAAAAGATTCTTAAAACACAATAATAAGAAAACAAACTGATTTTTTAAAGGGCAAAAGATCTAAACAGACACCTTGTCAAAGACGACATGCAGATAGATAAGAAGCTTATGAAAAGATACCTGATATCATGTCACTAGGGAACTGCAAATTAAAACAATGATGCCACATACACCTACCTATTAGAGTACCTACAATCCAAAACACCGACAGCACAAAACACTGACGAGTGTGAAGCAACAGGAATTCTCATTTACTACTAGTGGGAATGAAAAATGAATGGTTCAGCCACTGTGGAAGACAGTTTGGTGGTTTCTTACAAAGCTAAGCATAGGCTTACCCGAAGACTCAACAATCACACTACTATGTATTTTTCCAAATGAGTTGAAAACGTATATGCATAAAAAACTTGCATATGAATTTTTACAGCACTTTATCCATATGTACCAAAAATTGGAAGCAACCAAGGTATACTTCAATAGGTGAAAAAACAAACTGCAGTAGATCTATACAGTGATAAAAAGAAACGTGCTATGAAGTCACAAAAAGAAAAGAAGGAACATTAACTGCATATTGCAAAGTAAAAGCCACTAGAAAAGGCCACATTCTGGTGTGACTCAAACTATATGACATTTTGGAGAAAGCAAAACTACAGACACAGGAAAAGTTCAGTAGTTGCCAGGGATTGGGATGGTGAAGGATGAAAAGGTAAAGCAAAAAAAAAAAAAAAAAGGGGGGGGGAAGGGGGATTTTTAAGGGCAGTGAAACTCTCTGTAAGATACCCTAATGGTGGATACGGGACATTAAGCATTTAGCAAAACCCAAAGTACAGTATGACACAGCCAGTGAATCCTAATGTAAACTGTTGACTTTAATGTATCAAGTGGTTCAGCTGCAACAAATGTACCAAATAACTGCAAGATATTAGTAGGGAAAGAAGAAGGGGTAATCAATATAGCAACTCTCTGTACCCTTTGGTCAACTCTCTTGTAAACTTAAAACTGCCATAAATAGGGGCACCTGGCTGGCTCAGTTGATAGAGCATGTGATTCTTGACTGCAGGGTTGTAAGTTCGAGCCCGTGCAGAATAGAGTTTACTTAAAAAAAAAAAAAAAAAAAAGAAAGAAATTAAAAAATAAACCTGTTATAAATGAAGTTCAAAAACTCCAGAAGAGAAACAACTGAGGTAACAAATAATGAAGAGACTGTATATGGGAGGTGAGGAAGAGACCACTCCATGGATTTTGACGTAATGAGATAAACAGTGCTGCCGCACTGAGAACAAAGACTAAGAGAAAAATAGTTCAGGATTGGACATTTTCATTTTAATTATCCAAGTGAATATCAAGACTGGAGCTTTGAGGAAGGGCTGGAGGGGAAGGGGGAGATAAAAATTCGGGGAGAGTTAACATAAGTATTAAGCCGTGGTAATAGGTAAGATCATCTAAGTATAAAGGGAGACGAGGTTAAGGGAAAAGCTCAAGGACTGAGCACTGAACTACTTTCCATAGTTGTATAAAAAAGTAAGACCAGCAACAGCAACTAAAACGTAACGGCAGGGAGGAAAACCAGAAGTATGTGCTGTTATGGAAGTTAAAAAAAAAAAGGGGGGGGTGTTTCAGAAGGTAAAAGTGTTCAATTACACTGAATTCTGCTAAAAGATCAAAATGGCACAGGTTAAGTGTCAGTGAATTTGGCAACAGGGAGGACTTGAGTGACTTTGACAAGAGTAATCCTAGCGGTATTAGATGCAAAAGCCAGACTGGAATAGATTGAAAAGTAAGTAAAATTTGAGAAACTGTAACATTATGAACGGACAATTCTTGGTAATAAAAGTGAGCAGAGATTGCTGAAGTTAGAGGGTGGGGAAAGATTCAAAGTAGTTTCCTTTTCTTAAGATGATATACGACTAAAATAACTAGATACAATAATGGTCCAACAGAGGAGCTTTGTTCATAAGAGAGAAAATACTACAGCCATGAAGCCCTTGACAGTATATAAAAGAGATCTATCCAGGCTCTAGAGGACAATTAAAAAAAAAAAAAAAAGCAAGACTTTGAAAAGTGTACAAGGGTAGAAGCATCTGAATATCACCAATGTTCAGGAGATGCATGAAATTTAGTGCATAGATCCTCAATTAAATGAATCAAATTAAATAACTGTAATGGCTTAGACGTCTCCTAGTAAAGCACCATCACTTGTATAAGGACTAAACCAAATTGTAGGCAAATTCAAACATTTAAAAATGCTCAGTGACTTCCAGTTTCCTTCCAACAAGTAAAAGTTGTCACTTCTGGGCATACAACAAGAAAAAAGCTAAACTGAAAATCAACATCTTCTCTTAGATTCATCGAAGATCTAAGGTCACAGGACCAACTACCAGCTCCAAAACTGAAGACCCAGGCAAATACAGATAACAGCAGCTTGCCAGGAGAAACCACCACTGGAGCCAGCTGGGTAGAAAAACATAAAAGGAATTGACTAACTGCTAGAGACTGAGGGCACATAAGCTTGAGAGATTAAAAATTTCTGGGAAACCAACCTTAAGGGGCCTCTTACATTTTCATGAATTTTATCTCCAGAAGTTCCATCAGGTTTTCAAGGTAAAGAACAGAAAAATCTCCTCTACTTCTGGAAGCAGAAGGAAAAATAACCATTTTGAAATATACCCAGAGCATATGGTTCTCCTTAACAAAGGGCTGCCCTCAAGGAAAATTATTTAACCAAAGCGTAACAAAATGGAGAAAGGGAAGTATCCAAATCAGGCCCTTTCTACCCTTTGTGTCTCATTAGGGGAAAGGTAGGGGGACATTTGTGAAGGTGAAAGCCCACAGCAGAGTCCAATAAAAGACTGAGACCTAATGACAGGACCACAAAGCACTTCTGCTGTCCCCACACCTTACCCACCAAATCAACAAGGAATTACAACTGAAAGAATGGCAGGGCTCAGATTCTATTTATAAAGGAGTCTCTAAGGAATCCCAAAGATAACAGAGTGGACCCAAAAAAGCACACAAGAGGTAATTTCAGTTGGACACATACAGGTAGAGCCAACAGTAAATAGACTAGCAGCTAGTCAGATCAACATAAAACCTCATTATCAACCTACCTGCCTATGTTCCTTTTCCAATACATGTCTAGCATTTAACAAAATATTACAAGACACTCTAAAATATTTAAAAAAACAACCAAAAAACCAAAAACCACATTATATGAATATGCAAAGCAAGCTAAGAACCAGGTTCATATATGGCAGATATGTTGAACTACTAGACCAACAATTTCATATAACCACTAATATGCTAAAAGCTTTAGTGGAAAAAGGAGATAATGTGAAAAAAATGGATGGGTAATGTAACTCTAAGAGAGAATCAAAAGGAAATGCTAGGATTCAAAAACAAAGTCAGAAATGGAAAATGCACTTTATGGGCTCATCAGTAGACTGCACAAAGCCTAAGAATCACTGAGCTAAAAGATATGTCAACAGAAACTTCCTAAATGCAAAGAAGGAGAGAAAAGGAAGATAATATCCAGAAACTATGGGACAATTTTAAAAGATGCAACAAATGTATGCACAATGGGTATACCAGGAGAAGAAGAAAGAAACTGAAGAAATATTTGAAAAAATGGCTGAGAATTTTCCAAAATTTATGAGACACTAGAACACAGATCCAGGAAGCTCAGTGAATATGAAACAGGATAAATCCCATAATACCTACACTTGAGCATATTAAACTGTAGAAAATCAAAGACAAAGGAAAAATCCTGAAAGAAGCCAGAGGTAGGAGTAGAAGAAATCTTACCTACAGAGGAATAAATCATACCAACAAGAAAAGAAAGTAGAGTAGAATATTTAAAGTGTTGGGGGGAAGAGGGGGACTACCAATCTAGAATTTTGAATATAGTAAAATTAATTCCTTCAAAATTAAAGAAAGGCAACGTTTCAGACAAAAATGGAAGGAATTTGCCACCAGTGGACCTGCCTTGAAAGAAATGCCAAAATAAGTTCTCCAGAGAAAAAGAAGATTATATAGGTCATGGGTCTACACGATTTTATTTTGGAAGAGCATCAGAGAAGTAATTATAAAAGGCAAAACAAAACCTTTTATTTTTAAAATTCTAAATTGATGTATCACAGTTTGTTCAAAATGATAGCAACAATATTTCGGTTGATTATAGCTTATGGGAATGTGAAACAAAGGACAGCAATGTTATAAGAAGTGGAGAGAAAAAGCAGGAATACTCTATTATATGATACCTGCACTACCCATGAAGTGATATGTATTAATTGAAGGTAGATTAGTTGTAAATGTATACTGCAAACTCTGAGGCAACATCTAAAAGTTTCAGAAGTATGCTAAAAGAAGAGAGAAAATGGAATTATACTCAATACTCAAGATCAGAAAAAATAGAAAAGGAGGGAAAGGCAAAATAAATTTTAAAGGAACAAAGGCAATGAAAAGTTACAAACAACATATCAATCCAACTGTATCAATAATTACTTTAAATGTAAATGGCTGACATATATCAATTAAAAGAGACTATCAAGTAGATAATAAAAAGGCCCAACTACATGTTGTCTATAAGAAACCCACTCTAAATATAAAGATACATGTAAATTAAAAGTAAAAGGATGAAGAAATTATACCATGATAACACTAATCAAAATGAAGTTACAATAGTGTCATTAATTTTAGGAAATGTAGACTTCAGAACAAGAAAAAGATCTCAGGAATAGAGAGTCATTACTTAATGAAAGGGTCAATTCTCCATGAAGACATAACAAGCCTTAATACACACTTGCCTAACAACAGAGCGTCAAAAATACAGGAGACAAAAACTGATAGAACTGAAATGAGAACCGATTAATCAATCCACTATTATACTTAAAGACTTCAAAACTGCTCTATCAGTAATTGACAGATCAAGCAGAAAGAAAATCAGTAAGGGCACAGTTGAACTGAACAGCACCAATCAACTGTACCCAAGTGATACCTAAAGAATACTTCTTCCAATAACAACAAAATACGCCTTTTCAAGCTCACATGGAATATTCACCATGATTAAGGACCATAAAACACATCATACAAAATTTTAAAGAATAGAAATCACACTAAGTATGCTCTCAAACCACAGGGGAATTAAATTAAAAGTCAGTAATAAATATTTACATGTAGATAGAAATCCCAAAATACTTGGGAGCTTAAACAACATACTTCTAAATAACACAGTGGTGTAAAAAAAATTTCAAGAGGAATCTCTAAATATTTCAAACTATAAGAATATAACTTATCAAAACCGTGGAGTAGTGCAAAACAGTGCTTAGAAAGAAGAGCAATATAAACCTAAGGCAAGCAGAAGAAATACAAATTAGAGCAGAAATCAGTGAAACTGAAAACTAAAAGAAAACAAAACAAAACCAAAATCTGGCTATTTTACCAATGAAACTGATAAATCTTTGGCCAGGCTAACAAATAAGACGAGACACAACTAACATTACAAATGAAAGAGGGGCCATTACTGCCAGTTTCTTGGATGTTAAAAAGATAATAAGGAAGATTATGAACAGCTCTATCACCACAAATTTGAAAACTTAGATGAAATGGACCAATTCCTTAAAAGATACAATCTACCAAAACTTACACAAGAAGAAACAAACTGAATAGGGTTATCCGTATTAAAGAAATTGAGTAAACTAATAACCTTCACAAATAGAAAGCATGAAGCCCAGATGGCTTCATTGGTGAATTCTACCAAATATTTAATGAAATGATACCAACTCTCTGCAATCTCTTCCAGAAAGTAGAAACAGAAGGAACAATTCCTCATTCTATGAGGCAAATCTAGTATCAAAATTAAAGACATTACAAGAAAGGAGAATTAGATACCCAAACACCTGTATGACACCAAAGAAAAACCTAACGATGTATCAATATTCGTTCATTAATTGCAATAAATGTACCACACAAAAGGAAGGGGTTAATAATAAGGTAAACTATGGGAGAGAAAATAGGGCATACGGTTGGAGGTCAGGGTCTCGACTTTCTGGTCAACTTCTCTGTAAAACTAAACTACTCTTGAAATAAAAACAATTTGAAAATGCATACTAGGTAAAAATATCCCTTTTATCTAAACACTGAGGTTCTATAAGAAAAATATTCCTGGGAATATGCATTCATTTTGGGAAAGATGTTTGGTAATCAATGGTGCAGTAGAATCCTTTATATTTTGACATCTTTCAAATGCCATCTTTGTTGCCTACTGATTATGTGCCCTTGGGCAAGTTTTGAAACCTCTGGTACCCAGTATTTTTGTGGGTAAAATGAAAAAAATTCCCTTTCTCACAGGTCAGCTGGATTAAATTAGGTAAATACACATAAAGCAGCTGGCCAAAGCTGCACAGAGTAGGCATGTGTTTGCTCTTTCTCCCTCACTTGCCCTAAAATTAGAATTTAGGTAGGTTAATATACCTATTTCAAACCAGTGTTTCTCAAACAAAGGCAAACCTTTACCCTGAGACGTACATGCAACCATTACACAAATACCTTGTGTCTTCCAGGAGCTCCATTTTAAAATCTGGGGGGTAAAAGGCTAAAATTTAATTGGTAATTTAAAATGCTGTTATGCAGGGCGCCTGGGTGGTTCAGTCAGCTAAGTCTCTGACTTTGGCTCAGGTCATCATCTCACAGTTCATGAGTTCAAACCCGGCGTCAGGCTCTGTGCTGACAGCTCGGAGCCTGGAGCCTGCTTTGGATTCTGTGTCTTTCTCTCTCTCTACCCTTCCCCTGCTCACACTCTATCTCCCTCTCTCTCAAAAATAAACATTAAAAAAAAATGCTGTTATCCTACAACACTGCTGTAGTAGAGTATTCGCACTGTATTTCAAGAGGCAACATAAGACAATGCCTTCATTAGAGTTTAGGCCACATTCTCTGATTTCCAAGACTGCTACTTCACCATCTTCTGCTGTTTGGGATGTATCCCTAACCTTTCCACTGAAGAACTGCTTTTCATTTCTAATTTTAATGATATTACTAAATACAAGTTGATTTTCTTCTCCTGGTCAGTCATGTGTGAACAGTTTAGCTCCAACAGGCCTGGTTACCCTTAAATTATCAAGGACCACCTGAAAAAATAACACTTCACATTATACAGTCATTTAAAATGGTTATTATAGCTCATCTGTGTCAGAACTAAGCAAGTAAAAAATGGAAGACTGTACTTTTTTAACTATTTCTCAAAGCCTTAGCTATTATGTTAATTTTTTTCTTTCCCACTGAACTGTACATATTTGCCTGTACATAAAGACTACTAGCATGATTTTTAGACACAAAGATTTTTTGCATATCACTATAGAATTTTTCTGTGCAAGAGAATCTCAACATGCATAAAAATTAAGCACCTTACTGGAGGACAGATATATAAGGATAAACAAAGTGGCCATGAGTATTCTAGAGCCAAACAGAGCAAGCACATCTGTACTGTGTTGGCTCAGTGTCACACATTAAGAAAAACAATGATAAACTGAAGCATGTTCATAGAAAATCTATAAAACCTCTAAGGATTTCACAACTATGTTACATGAATAAGAACAAGAAAATGGACATGCTTAAATCTATTTAAAAACAAAAAACAATAGTACCAATGGCTAAAAAGAAAAATAAAATAAAAAAATAAAATGACTCATTCGACAAATAAAAAAAACAAAAAACAAAAAACAAAAAACAAAAAAGATGGGCTTGAAATTAATGGGAATATAACAGCCATCTCTGAAGGCTGTCATATTTGAAGGAAATCAGATTTGCACTATGTTGTCCAGAACTAGGATCAACATGAGGAGGCAGCAGAGTACAGATCTCTGAGCTTGCAATCAAGAGATCGGAGTCCTACAATTGTTTATCAATTGTGTGATGTTAAATATATGACATATTCCTGGATATTCACTATTTTGTATGTAAAATGAGGGTGCTAAAATAGATAACATCTATGGTAATTTTCAAATAAAATATGCCATGGAAGCAAACGTTGGAACAACTTCTTACCATGAGAGCATCCTGAATATGAAATCAGCTACCTCATGAAGTAGTGAGTTCTATCACTAGTTTACATTATCTTTTGCTCTACATATAAAGGTGAAAGTGGAACAGATAGCAAACTATTCTAACTAAACACCAAATGTCCACAAGCTGGTGTTCTTATAAGAATTAAGGGATAGGATGGAAGATTATTGTGGTAACAATATACTGTTACCATCTGTTGAATGAATCATACTAGTATTTCTAGGGGGGAAAACTTAAATCATTTTCCAGAGCCATATTCATTTGTATTGAATATTTCATTTTCCTTTGATTCTAGATATACTAAATACTATAGGCTAACACTTGACTCTGTGAACCTTATTATTCCTCAGAGAGTAACAGTATAACTTTCTTCTCTAAATGATTTTATATACTAGCCCTTCAACATTATTTTTTAATCCTTATAGAACAAATTCCCCTAAGTTACAGTATAAGTGAATGTTTATAAAACTCAAACTAATTTCTCAAACCAAAATAAAAATTATTCAGTACAAGAGTTTCTAAGTTCTAGATATCATTTAATAAAAATGGGCAAAATAAAGCCAGGCAACAATCTCAAGGAATATGTACTCAGCTTTACATACAAAAGATAGGGGCACCTGGGTGGCTCAGTCAGTTAAGCATCTGACTTCAGCTCAGGTCATGATCTCACAGTCTGTGGGTTCGAGCCCCGTGTCCAGCTCTGTGCTGACAGCTTAGAGCCTGGAGCCTGCTTCAGATTCTGTGTCTCCCTCTCTCTCTGCCCCTCCCCTGCTTACTCTCTTGTCTCTCTCTCTCAAAATAAAAGACATTTAAAAAAATAAATAAAATTTACAAAGTATATTATAATAGTGCTCAGAGCTTAAGAAATACTACATCAAAACTGGATGATAAAAACGAAGAGATTACAAGTAAAAGATACCTTAAAATATAGGAGGCTAAGTACACAAAGGTACAATGTCTGTGGATATATCTAAACACACTCCAAAGTCATACAAAAACAACCTGTAGTTTATCCTTTTTTCTGGGATATCTTTTTTTAAAAAATTATTTTCCTAATTCTACACCTGTCTGAAAATTAAAGGATATCTGTTGTTGTTTACTTTACCATCAGACATTACAGTAAACACATTCTTTTAACATTTTTCTACCTATGCCATACCTTACCTCTTGAGCAGAGATCCCTTTGATCATAATTCCTGAAAACTCCGATGTACACTTTGACTTTGAAGTTCCCTAACATTTTTACTGCAGTAATCTAATTACCTTAGATGATATTTAGTGTTAAAGAATCTTAGGGCATCTTTGTGCTTATTTTTGAAAACAAAAATCTTTCACATTTTAGGACTAAATTAATATGTAATCTTTTTAATGGGAACTAAAAATACCTAAATAAAAAGAAAACAAGAAATTACATGGGACATCTAAGCAATGGACATTTTGCTCAACTGTTTCAATATAGCAAAGTAAAATAAGATCTGAGCTTCTATTTACAATAAACTGTAAGGTCAGTATTTTGCCAATCACACTGCTTATGTGACATTTACTTTTTTTAAAAAGCTATTTTTTAAAAAGTCTCCTCACTAATGAACAAATCAAACTTTTATACCACTGTTAATCCAATCAATGATAGTGAAACAAGCCTATGCTCTCAACCTTGCAGATATAAAGATAAACCGTGTTTAACACTCTGTAATGTTTTTATTTTGAAGACTGTGTAGGGAAGCGTCCATGTAGTAAAAATTTAAAGTATTTAAAACTACCACTTCACCATTACTTTTATAGTATGTTTGAAGTTTCTGTCACAGGATTTTTATTTAAAACCCCACAACCCACTTTTTTATACACATATAGTAATGGCTGATAAATTTCTTGTATTCAAGTAAAAAATATAGCCTTCCATTGAAATATATCTATAAATCTTTTAATAGCTTTAATTCTAAAAACAAAATTTTTACCCACAGAATCTTAACTCCTTTTACTTCTTTTCCAAACTTACCAGACTAATAAAGCCAAGAATTTTTAGCTTCCTCCTACCCCACAAACACAGTACTATTCTAAATCATAATTTCCTTTTTCTTTATTTTTTCAGAGTATAATTTCTTTGGGGAGCCAAACTGTTTCATTTTAATCCACAAGTTGTCATTAATTCAACTTTTATTTCTTGCCTAGAATGCCATTGCAATGTTCATTTTTAACTTTTGGAGTTCACTTCTTATGTAAGTTTTCTTCAAATCAAAAAACTCTGCATAGAAAAGTTCTGCATAGAACAATAGAAAAGGTAAATTGTTCCAGTGGCTTCAAATAAGTTTATGTAGCTATAAAGAATCACAAAAACCAAGTTTTATCCTTTTCCATGTTGTCTTGATAAGGTTAAAAGAGACTCTTAAGTCAAGATTTCTCCTTCTACAATTATTTGTTCAAACAGAACATTAAAATATAAGACATTTTTCTTTCTCCTGTTAACAGCTCTTGTGAATTGGGTAGTTTTCCAATCAGCCATTATTTCCAAATGCTTTTTTTCTGGGTTGAGAATTTGTCTTTTATATGCTATTTTGTAAGGCGTTATATTTTGATCAATCTCATTTTAAAAGATTGGACCATATTATTCCTGATATTTACAATATTTACTCCAGAGTTTTAATGGTTTGCAAAATAGACACACAAAAACGGCATCTAAAAAAAAAATCCAATTCTGGAAACAACAATGAAGCTTATCAGGAAAATGGGAAAAAAAGACTAAATAGATCACCTATTTCATACATTTGGCACTGGGTGACCCAATGAAGAATCATTTTAATTTAATCGTTTTTAAAAATTTTTTTCAAAAAAGATTAACATACACAAGAAGATATATATTCAGAAATACTTAGAGGAAGACACATAAAATTAAAATACACTTAAAAATATTGTGGCAGTTTTCATTTTCTACTCCTGAAACAAAAATAAGCCATTTATCAGTAAGTGCATTTTTTTCATGGAGAAAATATTTATTAGTTTTCAAATAATCACATCATACAAATATTACACAATTAGTCATTCTAGGAAAAAAATTAGCTTATACTAATAATCATAAAATAAACACTGAAAAATATAGGATTGCATAGTGACACGAAATATTAAAAAATCTGAAAGGAAAATATTAAAATAAAAGTTTAAATAAACAAATCAGTTCACATTAATATACAAAAAGTTTCACTTTTAAATAGCTTTTAGTGGCATGAGGTGAATGGAAATGCACTTACATTTCTTTTGCACACTTTAAGGAACAGAGCTAAAACTTAATCAAAGCATGAGGTTAAGAGATTAAATCACTTTTCATCTTTAAAGCTGAAACAAGGCTAACTGCACAGGCCATAAACTGATTGGTTCTGTGGTTCAAAGGGTTCAACTAACTTAATATCCAAGCAAATTTCACTTTCAGTTCCTCTCAGTTCTTTCTATAATGTTGGGTAATTATTTTTTAACTTATATGTGTCTGTAAAGACTCTTACTCATATTTAACAAAAACAAATCAAGCATACAAAGCTGTAATCATTTATGGGAATTCAGAGCTCCCTACGGAAATTTTAGTTCAAACTGATCTTTTAAACCTTTAAGTACTATACAAAAATTCATAACTAATAAGGAAAAACAAACAAACAAACAAAAAAAAGGTCTCATAGAAAGAGAGGCTACAGGCCAGGTTATAACTTAGCAAATGTGGTTCCTAAGACCTTCAAGATCCTAAAACATTTTAGATGCTTCCATATTAATAACTCTAGGATTCTTACTCCTCAAATTTACACCAAATAAAACAAACTGGCAGCATCAAGTAACTTTTAAAAACTTCTTTAATAGCTTTTGACTGATCAGTTAATAGATGCCAAAGAGAAAAATAGAAACATTTTGATAACTACTTCCGTTTGGATTAACTGTTTTCCAACACTTATTCACATGTGGAGGCTTATGCCACTACTACTAATTGCCTGTGCTCTATAAAATACGTCTTTGTTTCAGTATCATTCAAACTTTAGTATGCCCTCAATGCAGAACAATACCTCAAATTTAACAGGTATTTACTACTTTAGAAGACCGAACAAGCTACTCTGATCTCAAAAGATGTCTCTTCTACCTCTATACTGGAATCTTTGTTGACTTGACAAATAAGAATTAAGGCTCAAGAGCAGAAAAAGATAAGCTAAAAGAGTGTATCCTTATACTAAAAGTAATTTGGGAATAATTAAGAAGTTCACCTTTTATTTACTAGTTCCTTTCAGTGTCAGGCAGTAAAAAATAATTTCCTAAGTGTTTTGGATCTCCTATACTAAAAAAGTTTGTCTGCTTCAGTAAGGTAATTTTCAATCCCACAAATCTTTTAAGTGAAACAGAGAGCTGCTTTTAAAAGAAAGGAGTCTCTCATACTTTCTCTATTTCAGTCTTCTGAATAGAAAGGAATATGTGCATGGCCATGTAAAACTCCAAACTGAAAAAATTATTTCATTATTTGAGCCTTTCCGTTTCCAGACCAAGAGTACACGAGAGTAAATCTTAAAGTTTATAAATGACAAGATCAGGTGGCTCTCTCATCCTTGTGTCTTCTAGATATATTGCATGGCTCCGTTCACCACTGCCTTCCAAACTGCAGGTGCTGCATGTGTGACAGATATCATCCATGAAGGCTCTGCTAGAAGAGTTCCTTTTGCTGAAGAAGTATGATGTTTACCAGTTGAAAGAAATCTGGGCAATTAGAGAACAAATAAACCGGTCTCCCATTATCAAGATACCTGGAGTCACAGAAGGAATCCACCAAGGAAAAATGAAAACTTGCCAAAGATACCAAAGTCATGTTCTACCCATTGTAGATGATAAGAACTTCCTGGAATCAAATCCTACCCTTGGCATCAAAGAAACTAAGAGAAAACCATCTTAATGCCATGGGAAACATCTAGGACAAGGCTCTTTTGTCACAAATAACATTATTCCTAGGGACTGGAAAACTACTTATGAGTATATATTTAACATAGCTTTCAGGGATAATATATCCTGAAACTTACATTCATTCACATTTATTAAAGAATGAAGCCTCAATTTGACAGTAAAACCATAATGGTACTATCATTGTATCTTCTAAAATTTCTAATTAATATGAAGTCCTAAAGTTTGAGGTAGGAAAAAGACCAAAAAGTTCTAACAGGGTAGGATAACACCTGGACATCAGACTTGTACAAATTAGGAGAGTTCAGATGTCCAGTTTGCCCAAAGATGAAATACAAAAACTTAATTACCTTCCGGTAATAAAAGAGCACTTAGAAGTCCACTAATACCATTAAACATTAAAATGGGCAAATATTCCTTTTTAAAATTCCTGTGGACTAACACAGGCAGTCACCAAGTCTAGTGCCCCAAATCATCCACTGCTTTAATTATCTGGAGAGAAAATTAAATAAATTTTAGGTCTCTTTTCTGAATGGGCACTGGTTAGCATTCTCAGAAAAAAAAACAAACGGATTACAGTCCCACTTGGTTCTTATATGAACCCAAGGAGCACACCAATAGAATTAAATGGGCAATGGCCGGACACTCCAATCTATAAATAAACCCAAGTAAATAATGGAAAGCACCCACTTGTTTATTATCCTTTCCCACTCTCTCCAGAAGCTGGATATTCTGCCTCCAAGGGTTCAGTGGAGAAAGTGGACCCCTGACGTCAAAAGCTCTCCGTGGTCTTGGCTGTATCTGTGGTTCTAGGATCACTCCTTGCACCTCTGGTAGGAGAGAAGCACTGAAATAGAGAGCTGAATATAGATTTAAGAAAAAATTCTTATTAAGAAATTACATTCTCTGGTCATTTGAGTTTGCAATGACTTATCCTCAGGATAAAAAGGAGCTACCTTTGAGTACACTTTCTTTAGTGCCTTCTTAATGTGAATTTTAGAAATCTGTCACCACAAATGATTAATTCTTCAGTAACTATTAAGAAGGGACCTATTGGGTGTAAGCCATAACATTCTCTGTGAAAAACCACCGAACTTTGAGTTGAAGACCGAATCAAAAAATGATCAATTATGACTGGAAAAAGAGCACAGTGGCACAGTTGTCTTAAAGGGACAGGGAAAGGAACTCGACCTCAGCTCTATCAAAGGAGGAGTCCCAGTTAATTCTTCTGTCAAAGAGAAGAAGATGGATTGAAAAGGAGAAACAGAGTAATCAAACAGAAATACTTCTAAACTTTGGGAATTGTCTAAGAAGCTGAATTTGTTTTTTTTTTTTTTAAAGTCTTTAGTACATTAAAGACTTAAACTACAGTCCCATATTATAGCAATACAAAGCTAAACCTTAATTTTATCAAGCTAGGACTACTGTCGCTGAAAAAGATTTATTCTTCAAGCACTCATATTTGTAAGTGGGAGGGCAGAATAGTGGACATAGGTAATACAATCTAAAAATCTTTTTTAAAAATATGATCATTTGGTTATGGGTCAAGAAGGACCAGGAAATAAATCATTAATGGCTACAATGCAGAAATTAAAGCAGTAAGATATACTCAAATAATAGATGATGATAAAGATACTGGAAAATAGTTTGCTTTATTATAGGAATAAGGTAAATAAGAGAAGGAAGTTCAAAGCACATAGCATCTGATCAAGGAAAAGCTGAAAGGAGGATAAGACAGGCAGATATGTATTTAAAGTTATAGGGACTGCAGGATAAATTTTAACAGTGGAAAACAGATCAATTATCCTTTGTGGTACAGAGTGATATATCCCTATTAAATTTCAGACCTTCTTCTAAACAGAAAGGTGCTGCACATTCCTGACATATAGAACATTGTCACACTATTCTATTTCATGGACGTGTTATATTTGGGGATAAATTAAGAAAAAAAACTGCTAGTGAGTAATTTTCTCTCTCACGCCAACTGGTTATCACAAGGGTTCCTTACCTGTTAGTGGAACGAGGACTGTGCTGTCTTGTTCTCTATCAATCAACCAACAAAGGTTATAGTCTCAGCACTAAGAAGGTAACAACCGACCAAAGTTAGTGTTTTAATGCCTTCACTTCCTCCTGGCTCTGCCAGCCAGTTTGGAAATAGACCAACACAGCTGAAAAGGAATCGTTATTCCATTACCTAACAACATTTAGACTCGACTTTTTTTTTTTTTTTAAGCCTGAAGAAGAAAGAACAAGCTAACCCTTCTGCTTTAGGAATATATTCAATTTCTGTACAAGTGAGAAATGAAAACAGTTTGGACTACGAAAGAAAATCTATGAATTTAACCATCAAATCTGTGGTTTACAAAATGTAAAGATGTGAAAAAAGAAATCTAAAAGAAGTCAAGAGGTGTGAAACTGCCATCTAGCAAGAGGTATCAAATAAGTAACTACGAAAGTACTTTACGAGCCTATGTGGCAGCTATTTTCTTATTTTAAGTTTCCAACAGATTTTAAATCCTAAGGTCTTTTAGTTTTGAAGACTATTCGTTTTAAGCAGTAGCTTACAACAGTATTTTACAGCATAATCACATTGAGGAGGTATATGGCGGATGATAAGAGAAAAGAAGTACCATTAGAAAAAGATCTGAATACTAAATATCTCAAGAATTGCACTCTAATTAGGTATTTTCAGGAGTCCAAAAACAAAAACACAAAAACCCACTATAATCCCAAAACGATGAATAAGGTATTCCACAGTTGGGAGTTCTTAAGGTGAGACTTTTTAACAGATGAGAAAGGTTTAGAATTAATACATCAGAGCTATCTTATTTATGTATTCATTGTATCTATGGTAGTCCCCCTGACACACACACACACACACCTTAGTAGTACCTACAAAACCCCCCAAGGTTTTGCTTTCCGAGGTTCCAATTACCCTGTTCAACCGTGATCCGGAAGCAGATGATACTCTTTCTGACACATCGTCAGGAGGTCAATAACAGCCTAATGCTACGTCACAATGCATAGGTCATCCACTTCACTTCATCTCAGCTCTAAGCATTTTATCATCTCACATCATCATGAGAGAATGAAGGGTGAATAGAGTGAAATAAGATCTTTTGAAAGAGAGATAGACCACATTCACATAACTTTTATTAGGGTATATTGTTATAATTATCCAGTTCATTATTAGTTACTGTTGTTAATCTCTTGCTGCGTCTAATTTACAAATTAAACTTTATCATAGGTATGTTATGTACAGTATATACAGGGTTTGGTACTATCTGTGTTTTCAGATATCCACTGAGAGTCTTGGAATGTAACCCATATAGATAAAGAGGGACTACTGCATACTGTGCAAACAGGTGCTACTGCAAAAGTACTTTTTACATTATGAAAAAATAACCCTCTAGTCTTTGCTAATCAATTTCCTTAACAAATCATTCTTTTCCATGTCTTTCAATACAAACTAATAAGATTAAAGATTTCCAAATTAATGATATCTAAGTTAACTTTAATTACGTTAAGATATAGTTTTAAAAAATAAATTCAGAAACTATAACCAAGATACGATTTTCCAAATTTCCCAGTTTCCCTTTATGTCTTGAATACTAATCAATAGTAACAATATATCTGATTTACAATACAGATAAAAAGGGAGCATTCCATTTTGGAACAGGAGATATAACTGGTAAAAAATTTTTTAAGTTACAGGCTCACTTAACTGTGAAAAACAGCTCCCAGGAAATCATATCTTGCTCAGATTAACAGTGGGCTAAGTTTACAATTTCTCCTTCAATGGGAGCTCTAAACCCTTGATTTACTTACCACACCCCACAGAATTTATAAATTAAAAATACAAACATATTTTAAAAAAACAAACAAATGTCCTTAGGCAAGGTTATAGGGCTGGAGAAGTAGATACACTCATAAAAACTTCTCCCAAGTGAGATTATTTTCAAGATATAACTTCTTTATTTTGCCTGAAGTACCAAAACTTATGGATTCAACATACCCATACTCAAAAATGAACAGATTTCCCTAAATAGAAATTATTTTGAATCCTTGAGGAGAGCTGATATCTCTCTTGCTTCAGGAGTTAATTATTTATGAGGATTGTGGATTTGATAATGTATCATTTATAAAGAAAAATGTAAAGGCACAAAATGAGATTATTCAAACAAAAAACAGCAACCTTTGTGAGACTACCATTGATAAAGGCTCTTAAGAATGACACAGTAGGACCTTACCTAATTCTATTTTAATAAACAGTATTCTTCTATGTGATGTTTAAAGAGATGAAAACAATAAGCACTCCACTGGAGAACCTGTATTTTAACCACTAGAGAATAAATTCTAAAACAAAGCTAACAAAATCACCTGTGCTAAAATGCCACAAAGGAACTCAAATGAATGTTAGGAGGTCTGTTAATCCACTAATACTTCAATAAAATCATTTTAACATTATCCATAAGTATTTAAATTTTTAAAGATTCTTACTGAAAACCCAGTTATATTCAAATCAGAAATAAACCTAAATATTTCATATATAAACACCACTCTGAGAAATTCTCCCAAAATATGCAAATTAGACTATTTGCAATATTTGTTCATAAAACTAAATTATTAAATGAGCATATATTGCTTATTAGTTTTAAGCATTTCTAATACCAAAGAAAGAGAAAAGGCTAAGCCTAATCATTTTTAAGCAGTGAAATAGAAGGCAATGTATTTCTACAAAGACTATTTCTATTCCTTTGTATTATAACTGACTGAAATTGAACCTGCTAATTTACAAACTTATAGACTATTTCTAAAACAAAACATTCTACACTAAACTGGAAGCATGATATAACATATTCTCACTTTTTATCACCCATTCTTACTGGTTCTAAGCCACATCTATAAAAAAAAAAATTTTTTTTCACAAACCTGACCTTCAAGTCCCCAGAACAGTCCCAGCAGGCATTAAGAAGAAAATCAAATAACCTTAACAGAAACCATGAGAGTCTATCTCCAGACCCTAGAAGAGTGCTTGGCACAATTAATTCAGTAAATATTATACAAATGAATGAAGTCTACTGATCAGGAAACAGAAAGGAAGCATTTTGTCAAGTGGATCATGTCTAAAGTAGACACTAAAAAGTTCAACTTTCTAATTCTAAGGAAAATAAAATCAAAAGTATTACTTTCATGGATCTGTTTGGGGGTCAAGTTTTCAATATGGTCGGCAGAAACTTCAGATGTATCCTAGGATGATACAAATTTTAGCTAAATTTTAACACCGTTATAGAGTTTCTAATGTTCTTTTTCAGATTTAAAACTAGTAAGAAAGAAACCAGATATTGCCAGAACACCCAATTTTAAACTTTCAGTTAGAGAAAGTAAAATCTTGCCAAAAAGCAAACAAACGAGCAAATAAAGCCAGCTATCTTAGCATTAGCCACGGTACTGTAATGACTCTTGGAGGAAAAGATTACTTCTAAACTACAATCTTGTATATATTGTCAAGTAGGACACACCTCAAAAACACCAAAATAAGGAAGAAAGCCTGAAATGTTAAGGAAGATACACACTTATCATGGAAAGCAATTTCCTAAAAGAAAGTTGTAATGAGAATGATGAACCCTAACTACTAGAATCCTTCAAAAACTACCAAATTCCAAGAATTACCACTATATTTTGTCTTCATCCTTTTGGAAAAGATACTATCCAAAAATGTTATTGGGATTCAAGTTGCTCCACTGGATTTAAACATCAAGTATTTGTTAAAAGATGAACAAGAAAGAGACAAGTAATATGTCTTCATGTTCCACTGATCAAGGTAGAAGATGAAGTAAAACAGATTAAGAAACAATGCACAATACATTTTTAAAGTAGTTAATCCACTACAGAATAAAAGATAAAACACAATCATAAAAAAGTATATCAACTATTAAAAAAGGCAACTTCAGGGTCAAGAAGACTAAACATTTAAATTTGCCACTGCCTCTTTTGAGTGAAAAAAGGCTTAAAGATTTCACAAAAAAAGGAAAAAAGAAAACCTTAGTGAAAGTCTATTTTAAGAAAAGTCTCAAATTACTCTTGTAAATTCTTTTCATCATTAACACAGCCCATTATTTTTACCTCTTTTTCACCTATTTTGCTAGTATGAAATACTTGGCTCTGTTCTTACAATGGCCAGCATATTCTGAAGTACACATAAGGTATTGGGAGGGGGGGAGAGGTTGTCTTTTGATATTTTTTTATTCCAAGATCTTGTATTGTGCTTCTTCCCTAGAAAGTGCATTCAGAAACAGATGAATAGAAAATGCCATAGAAAGAAAAAGTTGTGTTTTATGAATTATGCTGCCATTACATTAATTCCTTTGTGACACTTATCCATCTATGACAAGAAATACATCAACAGCAAAAAGATGTTAAAGAATTAAATTCAAAAGGTTTTGACCAAGCAAGATTCATTAATGGATGCTAAAATTAAAGAGTGAAAATATGATGAGAAACGAGGCATTTACAGTGTCTCAAAATATCTCCCCACAAAGAACTTGCTATTTACAAAGGGAAAAAAGTAATTTTTAAGAGTATAAAAACTTGGCAGACACGTCCTTAACCAAATGATCAAGGTAACGTCACCAGTAAGGGAACAAATCAATATCACATTTCTCCTGATACAATGCACTGATAAGGACAATACCATGTCTGTGGTATTCTTGCCAAAAATGCATTATCCCCATCTGATCACAAGAATACATCAGACACAAATTTAGGGACATTCTAACTAGCTACTCTTCAAAAGTGTCAAAGTCAAGAAAGGCAAAAAGACAGAATGAGAAGTATCTCAGACTGAAAGAGACTAAGAAGACATGAGAATTAAGTACAAGAGTATGAGATCCTAGATTAGATCCTGGACCAGAAAAAGGTCATTTAGTAAGTGGACAACGGTCAAAATTCAAATAAAGTTTACAGACTGGTTAGTATTAATTCCTGATTTGTTCTATGTATACAAAATATGACCATTAGAGAACTCTATGACCTAATTTACAACTTTTTGGCAAGTCTAAAGTGTGCACAGCCTGATGCAGGGCTAGAACCCACAAACTATGAGATCATGACCTGAGCTGAAATCGAGTCAGAGGTTTAACCACCTAAACCACTCAGGAGCCCATAAAATTTTTTTTAAATAAAGTTAAAAATTAAAAATGAGACATTCTGGGAGTGCCTGGGTGGCTCAGTCAGTTAAGTGTCTGACTTCAACTCAGGTCATGATCTTGTGGTTCATGAGTTCAAGCCACACACAGGGCTTGGTGCTGACAGCTCAAAGCCTGGAGCCTTCTTTGGGGTCTGTGTCTCCCTCTCTCTGCCCTCCCCCACTAGCGTGCTCGCTCACTCTCTCTCTCTCTCTCAAAAATAAATAAACATTTTAAAAAAATGGAAAAGTCTGAATAAGGTACCATATTTGACACACCTCTGGAATGTCCACTAAGAAATATAAATCTACATTTTTTAATTTGAAAAGCTTACACTAATCTTTCTTTAAAAACTAATCCTAATGGAAATATAACA
Source organism: Cryptoprocta ferox (assembly GCA_028646485.1). Classification (NCBI taxonomy): domain Eukaryota; kingdom Metazoa; phylum Chordata; class Mammalia; order Carnivora; family Eupleridae; genus Cryptoprocta; species Cryptoprocta ferox. The sequence continues at coordinate 80,441,684 of CM053574.1, read as the reverse complement.
GCATTACATCACGCTCTGCACTAGTACCAGAAAATCACATGGTGATAGTCTTAAGTTTTTTTTAAGATCTTTGGTAAATAGTTCTCTATACAGAGAACTAATTCAGAACAAAGTATGTAAGAGATCAAAAGAGAAAATCTTCCGGCCTACAAACAGAAAAACTAAATTATGTCTATGTCAAATAACTAGTATAGAAATTAACTTTAGACTATAGCAAACATGATAGAATAGATGGATAAAAAACAAAAGCACTTCCAATTTAAATTATCATCCGTGAACTTTTACTGCTGCATTATAAGAACAGAAGGAATAAAAAATTCTGCTCATTTTTTTCTTTAAAAATGTCCATAGGAAATAAAGTTTAGTGTCATAAATGTCCCTCTAGCATTTTTTTTTTTACTTAACAATGATGAAACTCCCAAATAGTTTTTTTAAATTTAAACTTATTTAAGGAATCTCTACACCTAAGGTAGGGCTCGAACACACAACCCAAGATCAAGAGTCACATGCTCTTCCACCTGAGTCAGCCAGGCGCCCCTCCCCCCAAATAATTTATTTTACTTTCAACTATAAAATCAGTTACAAATATTCATGACCTTCGAGCACCTGGGTAGCTCACTCAAACCTCAACTCGATTTTGGCTCAGGTTCCTGAGTCCAGAACCCTGCTCAATTGTTTTCTCTTTTTCTCTCTCTTTCTCGCTCTTTCTCTCTCTCTCTCAAAAATAAACTTAAAAAATTTTTATTTTATTTTTTTAACATTTATTGAACTTAGTATGTAGCAAGTAATATATTATGCTTTTATATGTACTGCCTCATTCAATCCTCTAACTCTGACATATACAATATTAAAATAATCACAATTTTATTGATAACAAAACTAAGGCACAAAGTAGTTAAGTAACTCACACCTACTAAGCTACAGAGCAGGAAATTCAAAACTACTTCGTCTCCAGGATCCTGAGTTTTAACTAATTTTATACTTTTCCAAGTCATATTATTTTCATTAACATAAATATTTTCTTTTTAAATACTCACTATATGACAAACTGCTAAAATAAACATTCTGGGGGCACCTGGGTGGCTCAGTGGGTTAAGCACCCAACTCTTGATTTCGGCGCAGATCATGATGGCAAGCGTTTGTGAGTTCGAGCCCCAAATAGGGCTCCGAGCTGACAGTGCGGAGCCTGCTTGGTATTCTCTCTCTCCCTCTCTCTCTGCCCCTCCCCCTCCCTCCCTCTCTCAAAATAAACTTAACAAAATCTCTCCAAAGGCTTTCCATTGCCTTCAGAATAAAATTTCATATATTATAAATAAATAAACATACATTCTAAGTAGATTCTGAAATTCTTTCCTTCAATTTCATTTAAACATAGATCAGTTGATAGTTATTTGCTTTGTCATTTGTATCAACCTATGAAAGTCTGACAAGGCAATAAAACTTAGAAGTGTAGCAAAACTCACTATTTGCAAAATAAATAATCTAGAAACATGTTTCTATTGAACCTGAAAAACCTGTATCTAAAAGTATATTGGAATGGTAATCAGAAATGTCTTTTACCTTTTAAGTGTCTACCAAGAAGATGCAGAAAGGTTTTTTTTAAGTTGAATTTCTAGTTTGCATATCTACTGACTTGCCTAACAACTAATATATACGATACTCTTTTAAATGCATAGGAATTTCATAAAGAGTTTAATGAGTTTAATTATCTTAATATAATTTTAAATATATCTACAACTTAAGTCCTCATTTCTATTATGAGCATGATTCAAATAATAATCTGGCAAAACAAATTAGATTTTATTCTCTACTGATTGACAGCTCAATTCTGCTACCTAGATAACAATCTTTGGTTTATTACAGAGTAAACAATATTCTTTATGGATGTTTGTAGTTGTCCTAAATTGCAATATATTTAAAAATTATTTACAGATAGCTTGCAATGTACCTACTCAAATTCTTCTATTTTAAGAGGAGATCAAAGAAAGGTCAATTGCCTCATCTTAATTGGAGTCTAATAAAAATTGATATAATAAAACAAATGTAAACATGATATTCAAGTAATATAACTTCATATAACACTTACATAAGAATAGAGTGCTTTCCAATTCTTTAGATTTTTTTAAAAGACAAAACAGATATCTACTTACAAATAATGCCTTCAAGATATTACTCTTTTCTATTGTATGTAATTGAGCCTGCAGGCTCAATGTCCAGACAAGTTATATACCAGTGACAAAAAAAAAAGTCAAAATATCAATAGCATCCCTGAGTTTGAGAGAGACAGAATTCGTTCTATTGGAAATTAAGAAAGCATGTATTGATCAACTAATCAGGTAGTTAATTTCTAAACAGTAATGAGAATATACACCAGTAAAATGAGAAATGCCCAATCTGATATGCTATTCTATATTTAAGTCCTGGAAAAATACTTTAATCCTGGTAATTTACTGACCATTCAACACTTTCATATCTGATTCTACTTTCCAAACATATGGGGTATAAGATTTTATTGTCACAATCTATGTCTTTGAAAGGGAAAATATTGTCAAAAATAGTAAAATGGTATGAAGGGAAAAGAGTATCACCACCATCAGGTTAGTAAGAATATGATTTGATATAATTTTAAAAATATGATTTGATATAAGGCATACAGGAAATTTAGTTAGCATTATATGGGCTATCAATAAAATTTTGTAAAAGCCACAATAGATCTTGGATTAAGCCCTTGAAAGTGCCAATACTATTCAAGTTCTCAATACAGCATATGAGACAACTTCACATATGGATGTACCTTCATTAAGAAATGAAATTCATGGGGGATCCTGGGTGGCTCAGTCAGTTAAGCCTCTGACTCTAGGTCTAGGCTCAGATCATGATATGGTTCCTGAGTTCGAGCTCTGCATTGGGTCCCGTGCTAACAGCAGGGAGCCTGCTTGGGATTCCCTCTCTCTCCCTCTCTCTCTACCCCTTCCCCAGTGGTGCGCTCTCAAAAATAAATAAACTTAAAAAAAAAAGAAAGAAAAAAATGAAATCCATGTATATTCCTTCACATATAAGTCACTCACTCTTTAAATTTTATTGAGTACAGTACTTTAAAGTAGAAAAAAATCTGTTTACAGTCCTCCTTCCAATCTTCTGAAACTGTCAAATGCAGCTAGTTTTAAAAATGTTGACTTTCTGCAGTTTTATAATGGTCCACCTTCAAAGACATTCCCAAAAGAACCAAAAATTCCTTCCTTAATCAACCAGTGTATCTTCAGAAACATCTCCAATAACCATTCTTTTCACCCCTTTGATAAATCTTTTAGTCCCCAAAAGACTTCACTTTTTCTACTCACAATGTGACATCGCTTTTGGTACTTTCTTAATCCATTTCTCAAATAAGTGTAACACAGGGAATGGATAAATGAGAGATGATAACATTTAGTTTGGCTCCTACACCTTGTCAGCAACATCAAGCTTTAACTCTAAAACATAAGACACACAAAGTTAGTAAAATGTTCTACATTAATGGTAATCAAAGCATGGAACAAACTGGATTAGCCTCCCTATCTCTGAATGTTTACAGAGTTGACATGTTAGTTCCTTCTATCTTATTTACAGATTTCCCCCAGGAATATACTAACTCATATGAAATCTACCCCTAAGGTCTGCAAACCATTTATAATGACAGGGCCAATTAAATGAGGCTGCACATGTCAGTGCTATAGTTCTCAAAATATGTTCTGAAACTTCTGCCAGATGGTTCACTTGGTATATATATTCACATGACAACAATTTTACTTTTATTTCTAATATAAATCAAATACTTATGAAAATAGGGTGGTAGAGCAAAAAAGGAAATGTTAGGGGTAGAATAATAATTATAGAGATGGGATCTAGTTGGAGTCTGCCACCATTACTTAACTATACGACCCAGAACATTTTTTGTATATAAAATGAATGGGATTAACATTTCCCAAAGTATGTTACAAGGAACACAAGTTCTACAGGACATTAATAAATGTCAGATGATCAAAAAAGATTGGTAAGGTTGGTGGTCAATAAACAAAACTGTCTCTCTTCTGAAGACTTTCTCAGTCTTTAATACATTAAAACACAATGTCAACTTCCAAGATGTACATAACAAAAAGCATCCCCCAAAATTCCTGGGTTCTGGGAATTTTTTTGTTTTTTGGGTTTTTTTTTTTTTTTTTTTTTAAAAGAACTGGTATTCCTGGGGCACCTGGGTGGCTCAGTTGGATAAGCGTCTGACTTCAGCTCAGGTCATGATCTCGTGGTTCGTGGCTTTGAGCCCCACGTCGGGCTCTGTGCTGACAGCTCAGAGCCTGGAACCGGCTTCAGATTCTGGGTCTCCCTCTCTCTCTCTGCTCCTTCCCCACTCACACTGTCTGTCTCTCAAGAATAAATGTTTAAAAAAATGTTTTAATAAAAAAAAATATACAGAACTGGTATTCGAAAAACACTTGCTTTGAAACTTTTATACTAGATTTCAAAATCCAGTTCAATGAATTTTTGAAACCTAAAAACCAGGTACTGACTCATTATCTTATTAAAAACAAACTGATTAATTCCATTCATTCTAAGGAGATAGTCTTCAGTCCATATGGGATTGAGTAGGGAACAGATGGTCTTCAGGGCACTATGCCCATCTAAAACAATCTTTACAATGAAAAAGTTTAAGAATCACTTGATTAGGGTAATAGTTCTATTTTGGAATATTAAACTGCTACAAGACACTATATTCCTTGCAAGTAACCCCCACCCACACAAAGAAAGAAAGGAAGGTGTGCTTTGTAACAACTTTTGTTTCTGTAAATTTAAGAATTTCAAAGCACTTTTCAAATAGTCAGATATGAATATAGTCCCAGCAGCCTAGGATTCAGAAGAATTAATCCCTGATGCCTCTATTATAAGTAAAAAATTCCCTTTACTCATATGCATCTAGAACGCTGATACTAGATAACATACCATTCTTAGGAGGATTGAGAGTAGTCACTCTTTTCCTATAGGGATTAATTCTCTTACAGGGCCCTAGGTGAGAAAGGCTATACCAAAAATGTCAGAAAGGTGCAGAATCACTGGTTTAGAAGGCTATGGTGTGTAGAAAGTCTCTGAATATGTAAGCAAGCTTTTAACTTCCAGTGCTTATCAAAGGAATCATTCTTATCTGCACAGTAATAAAAGCAGCCACCATTTACAAAAACTACTAAGAACTGAGCTAGGTATGCATTACAGCCTTTATCTCCTTTAATCCTCCCAACAACAGTGCAAGGGTAACTATTACCCCCACTTCGCAGGTACGAAAATTGGGCTTACATTTACATTTACAAAGGTCACACAATGAAGAGGTAGCATAAACAAGATTAGACATTAGATCTGATGCCAAAGCTAATGCTCATTAAACCCTACCTCATTGTGCTCTGTGCTCTTTGTTAATCCATAGCCTAGATTTATCAATTTATTTGAATTAAAACGCTGTCATGCACACAATATACAAAAACTAAGCATAATATAACTCAATTTGGATAATTCAGAAGATATATCAAGATCTTATGATGCTTTTTCAGAATACTAGACAAAACTCTTGAAGACCAAAACCATGACTTTTTTTCTTTTTATCCTTAGTACGTTTGTTCTGTGCTAGCATACATAACAAGCATTCAAGTATTTCTTAAGTAAATAAATCATCACAATACCAGGAAGGTTATACTATAAAAAGCCTCACAGGCTAATAGACAACTGCTTAAACTAGCTTGGGTAGTTTTTCTAAAATATTTTATAGAGCTAGATTTACAGATGTAAGCAACAAAATTCTCTATTAAATTATCAATTATCACCATACCCTCCTCTTTCCCTTCCATCTCCTTTAAAGTTCTTCTATACCTTTCTATTTCTCTGTTTCTTCTCCCCTACTCACATGTTGAATCTCTAACTCACACTACTAAATGGCATTTATGGCATTTAGGTCACATATTTATAACCTCAAATACAGCACAATTTGGGTTTTGTTAGGCCAATGTGTCTACTTGTTAAAAGCTTTTGTTTTGGCATACTGGATTCATTTCTTAATAAGCAAATTTAATAAGCTACTGGTAGATCCTCATGAGCTAATAAAAATTTGAGTACAGCTAGAAAAGCAACTAAATCTTTAAATACAAGCAAAAACCCAAAATGGGTTTCCATTTCATAAAAGACAACCCCACTTTTAAAACATTCTCCCTTCAATGTGATTGCCTACATGGATTGAGGAGAATGGCAAATCCAGGCTTTCAAAAGTATACCAATAAATAAAATGTCTAGAAATGCAATCAACTTGTACAAGATGTGAAAATCATATTAGTGGAAAGTGAAATTATGGAAAAAATGAGTAAGATTTATATTACATTACTATTAAATAAGTTATTATATCCTTTAAGATCTTTACAGTTAACTATAATTTTTTAAAAATTCCAATTGCTTCTTTCTATAGTTCCAATGTTTATAAATCAGGAAAAATATGATGAAAATGAAAAGCAGTTCTACTATAAAAACTTAAAAAAAATTTTTTTTAATGTTTATTTTTGAGAGAGAGAGAGAGACAGAGCGTGAACAGGGGAGGGACGGAGAGAGAGGGAGACACAGAACTCCACTGTGGCACAGAGGCCAACGCAGAGCTCGAGCTCACAAACTTTGAGATCATGATCTAAGCTGAAGTCAGACACTTAACTGACTGAGCCACCCAGGCGCCCCTCTATTGTAAAAAACTTTAAATTAAAAGAACACCTAATGCAATTATCTCATAAAAAATAATATACTCCCTCTTCTAAGATAATAAGCAAAAAGCCAAGGTAAATACTGTTTTTCAACTTAATATAAAACCATTCACGTATTTAATAGCACTTTCTTGTTCCAATAATAAGCATGAGATGTGAACATAAGCTATAGCCGTTCAAAATTAAAGATCTGAGTCATAAAATGTACCATTATGATTCAACTAATTAAAGTAAGTTTTATACTTTAAAAATTATCTTAATGTAATTGGATCATGTTAAGCATTAAAAATATATATCCAAAGTATCAACAGCTTATAGTAAAAGCTCACTAAATGAGACCAATGCAAGGCTATTAATCTACTTACTAAGAGGTTCATGTCATAAAACTATCTCTATACTCATTTAGTCTTAAAAACTGGATTCTACCTAAGCTAATTTTCCATATTGAAAGTTTATTCTTTAGCAAAATTTTGGAAAATTTAATCACTTGGGGTAGAAAATGTTTTCAAAATTAAGGGAATTAATTAGGAGAAAATAAGATTAAGAGAAATAACTAAATTAAGATTGAAAGGATCATCAGGAACATCAGTCACTATACAACTCTATAATGAGAAACCAATGAAGGCTATGGGGCCAATGTCTCCATCCGCATAGGCTAAGGAGTGCTTTTTATAGTTGTCACCTGTCACCTCTTGCTGCTTATCAGTGGGCCAGGGCAATCTCAAGAATGGTTAAGGGTACAAGCTTTGGAATCAAATCACCTAATGGAATACTTGCTCCATCACTTAGTAGTTATGTGACCAAGTTACTTAACTTGATAATATTTTACTTGAATAATACATCAGCCAATATAGTAAATAAATATAATAAATAATATAGTAAAAGAAAAAAATTTTAGAATCATCTGTCATACAATCCTTATGATCCCTGCAAGTTTATCATCAATCTTATATAAATTTACCAAAAGAGAGCTAAAGAGGTTGACAATTATTATGTTCCTTCAATAAGCATTAAATATATTTATTCCTAAAAGGACTGGAGTTCAGTATCATGGCTAATTACGGGATTCAAGAATGAAGACAAGAAACATTATTAAGATATCTAATTTGCACTTATTCCTATCTCCCCATTCTGGGTCCACCCTTCCTCCCTAGAACCTGAAAATCGGTAAAGCTAATAATAAAATATAACTAGTTGTAGAAAGATACAAATTCTGCTGTCATTTCAGAGAATAACTAGTAAATAATGTTTGGTAGATCCCCAATTTGGCTGAAGAACAGCTCAAGAGTCAGATCCTTTATTCCAAGATTCTACAGTAACTTAGAGGAGCATCAACAGAACAGAAGACGTGGCCTCAAGCTGGACTCTGAAAGGAAGTTAAGACAAACTACAGTGATACAAGTCTAAAAAGAGGAAGAAAAGGAGAAACTTAGACATTTGATGGCTTATCAGCACCTGAACAGTGGACAGCACTACAGCCAAAAACAGTTTTCTCAATTCACCTCACCACATTGCACCCAAAGCAATACACCTGAACAAAATCCAACAAAAAAGGTAACTTATAAAGCAGCATTTTTCTAAAATAAATTTGCTAATATAGCTTTCATTCACTATCACCTTTAAAAAGTAATTTTTAAAACATGAGTATTTCCTGAACAGAAAGAGAATCCTTGTCATTGCTGAAAATACAACAAAAATGTCTAAAAAACACAACCAAGAAAATAAAATTTATTTCATATTAAACATAAACAAAAACTTCCTTATGATCTAAGTGGGTTGTTACCTATTTCATAATCCCACTTTGAATTGGTGAACATTTAATAGTATATCATGTTTCCTTGGAGTATGCTTAACATTTCTAACTCCTACTTTGCTATCAGGCTATAAGCTGCTACTTTCCCAATGTCACCTTACCTGCCTTAGAATCCCATTTCTCTTCTTTCCCCTTCCTCATCTGCTTTAAATGAAAGCTAGCAATATAAGCTAGCAAACATAAGACTTAAAAAAAAAAAAAAAAGTATGAAAAAGGACCAAATCTGCTATGCAAAAATAGCCCGCCCCCCTGGGAGAGGGGATACCCACATGGCTTTATTTTGTGATCACAATTTCAACCAATTTGGAAGTCTTTACATTCCAGAGAGGTAGTCCAAAGGATTAAGTTACCAGTGTTCAACTTCTGGATTAGGGGACTGTTACCATGTACGGACTGGGTCCTTACCTCCTTAGCTTTTTTAATGAGGCCAATGTCACCGATTCAAACCATTATCTCAGATTGCAACTACAAAGAGAATACACCTCCATCGCCAGCACTGAGAGAAAAAGGACTTACTGAGCTCCTCATACCCCATTAGGGAAGGTAACAACTAGACATCCCAAGTAAAGTCAGCACTTCCTTAAAACGCAACACTGGGGCCAGGACACTAGATAGCACAAAAACTAAAAGAGTCCCTCCACTCCAAGTCCAATTAAATCCAGACTTCTCAATCCTACCTTTAAGGCTTTTCAAAGTTAGCTTTATTTTCTATATTCTTGTATACAGATACCATCGCCTACCAACTTAGACAATGCCCTATGCTCTTTTGCATAAATATTCCCTATACCTTGAACCTTTTTGGTGTAGTTTTCCCTACTAACATAACCTACTAATCCTCGTAGCAATCAAACTTCTCTCAAATGTCACCTCTTAAAAGGCATCTGTTTTTACTTTCTGACTCCCAATACTGCTTTATTAGTATCTCTCATGACAAATATCCTACCCTTGTCATACTTTTCCCGTTTATTGAACTTTTATCCCGTCATTCCCTAAAATACTTTAAGCAACCTACAAAGGTTTTGTATTAAATACTACAAAATAAAATAAATTATAAATAGGTGAAAAACACTGAAGCAAAGGACCAAAACAGTAGGAGAGTAATACATGGAACCTGTTACCTATTATCTTTTTCTTTTGTGTGTGTGCGCACATATATGTATGTGTAAATGTACACTTACTCTTGAATGAGTATGCTCTCCTTAAGGACAGAAACAGTGCTGTGTAAATACTTATTAAATTATATCCTTTCAAATACATAGGATATTTTGTAATCTAAGAATTTCAAAATGTCCTTTTAAAATTATATTCCTTTATATGTATATCCACACATATACAAATATATTCTCAAAATTTTAAAAGGCAAGTGAAGTGAAAAAAGGTACCAACATATAAAGGAATAAGTTAGTTTGATGGCACTTTAAATGTCAATAAAATAATCAACTTACTCATTTAAGTGTTAATGACAGCACAAAGGCTTTTAACATTTTAAATAACTGTATATACCGTTTCCCTTTTTGTAGAGACCTACGAGTGCTCAGAGGGATAGGAAGAAATAATTCCTCTTCTTTCCACTGCCTGGAAGAGACTGGCAATGGAATATATGAAAATGATTACTAATGTATTAAGAACCAATCCTAAAATATAAGTCCACATTCACTTGGACTTTTCACTACTAAGTATATTTGGGACACATCTGCTTTGGATTAGACATAGGTGAATTCTATGAAAACATTAAATTGCCAAACATCCTACCTGAAGGTTATAACCACTTATCCTTCAGACCTTTAAAACTACAGCAAAAGATAATAGCCTTTCTGGGAAATTTGGCTATTTTTGTCCGTTTGTTTTTGAAAATGAGAAGAAAAATATATTGCTTTGAGGGAACACAGGCTAGGAAAGTGAATACAGTATTTTATAAACTGAGGAATCTGCTAACCAAAGGGCTTCTGTACTGAATCATTTTATAATGAAAATCACTATCCCTCTAATTTATTTCCTTCATTCATTAAAAAATAACAGAAAAAACATAATTTCCTCACTGGCCTTTCCTGCTTCCAAGTGTACCCCACTGCATTCCAAATTACAGATTTCTTTTATACTAATCTTCCTTGAATGTGATTTTGTCAACAAGTGTTGAGGGCCTGATCACTCCCCAATTTAATCTTCAGTTACTTCCTATCATTTCCCAAGACAAACTTACTCTATTAAGGCCAACTATTGCCTTACCGATGTCCTGAGTGTTTTTCTTATGTCTTCCCCATTTTATTAATACTGTCTTGGCTGAAACATTCTCCTTCAACCCAAAGCTTTCAAAAAGTCCACTCAAATAACACTACATCCCTGACCCACCAAAGGTCAATTCTATGCCACCTGTAAACTTTGAATGCAATTTCCTATGTCACTTTCGAGACTAGAGTTTCAGTTAGTCTAAGGAACATTTTGTAGCACCATCTGAGAATTCACATAGCCTCTCCAAACTTGTTCTTCCATCTATAAACCAAGAGTTGAACACGATCTCAAGATTTCCAGCTCCAAATTTCTGATTTGTTGATTTCATATTTCATGTTATTTAAAACTGTCATTTAGCTCTTATGTTGCCACATAATTTCTCCATGTATATGTCATACACACTCCCTGAGGGCAAGAACCATGTTTGATTACATCTTTGTCAACACCATTACTATGGAATAATTTATACCTAGTATTTACTCAATAAATAGGTATTGATTAACCTATCGTTTGATAGGCTGGCAAAGGGGAGGCCTAGAGAATTTAATATAACAGGCACGGTAATATATCTGAGGAGAACTGAAACTTACTCCTGTATATCAGAACAGCTGTGACTGTAATGGTAATAGGATGGCAGAATATTTGGCAGTAATGATAATCCTATTCTGGATAGTCAGGGTGGGGAGGGGAAACGGGGGGCTCTGCACATGTCTGAATTCACTTATTGGACAAATATTTCAAAACATACTATTAGCCAGGCACTATCACATGCAGTGGGTAAAGTCCTGGTTCTCAAGGATCATATTCTTGAGTACAAGAACAAGAGTAGCATCCCCACTCACACTTCCAAGATCAAAATAAAAGAGTTTCTGAAGATATAACAAGATAAGAAGTATCTGCAGTTTCCAGTGCCTTCCAATACATGAAAGCTGACTGAGAAAATAACAGTCAGAATATGCCACAGAGGCCAACAGAACACAAATGTCGTGAAGAGCACAAACAGTGAAAGGAAACCAGACTGCCTGGATCTAAATCCTAGCTCCCACTAACTAGCTATGTGACCTTGAAAAAGTTACATAATCATCCTATGCCTCAGTTTCTTCACCTGCAAAATGGGGATAATAATGGTACTTACAACACATAAGCATGTTCTGAGAATTAAATAAGTTGATTTATGTCAAATGCTTAGAACAGTCTTCCACATAAGTACTATAATTTTCAACTCTCCTACAACTATTACTACTATTCTTACTGCTAAATTGTTACAGTCTATGAACAAGCTAAAAACAGTACATAACACGTAGTAGTTAATCAATGACTAAATAAATGAACCAGAGACCCAGCTTCTTCCTCTGTGAAAACTGAACAAAAGCATCCTATCAACGTTAAGCCTGCTAGGACTCAAGGGGATATAATCTATTTCAAAGTACTTTGTTAAAAACAACCCCCCAAAAATCATACAAGAGTAAGGTTTTAATCCTATCACCAGCAGAAATCTATCATAGCCATATCATAGCAAAAATTTAGTGCTACATGTTATTTAAATTGTATGTCTATACCTTCAAAGCATTCCTAACTAGTTAATATGCTGGTTATTACCATGTGAATGCACACTAAGAAAGCCTAATAACCAAAGAAATTAGATAAGTAGATGAGCTGGCCGGGAATGAAGTCTCATCACAATAAGCAATTTTATAATCAATCCAACTACAATTTACTCAAAAAAGGAATACTCAGGCATTTACCCAAGATATCATAAGTTCCCCAACCTGAGTGGTGAGCTGATATTACAAACATAATCTAGGAGACCTGGAAAAATAAGATGCTATCACATCTGTCTTAACTACATGACGCTCATAGTAACCCTTTTTACTCTATGGCTACATGGATGAGGAAGGGCAATATCATCCATTCCATGGTAGATCCATACCATGATCTAAAGTTAATCATAACTAAAAATCAACCACAGTAAATCTTCTCCCCAGTCAACAGGAATATGGATATGATGGCCTCTCTCACAACTAGCCTCTGATGATCATTGCACTACAACATCACATTCCATATCTTCCCTTCTGTTTTTAATTACCCCAGGCTTAAAAGTAAAGACCTCATCTCTTAATGTTTTTTTACTCCCATTTCATACCCATACATAATCAATTAATTTATTGCTAATTCTGATCACTGCCAAACCTTTCTCATCTCCCTTTACATAATCCATTACTTACCTGGTTCAATAATAAGTAACTGTTAACTACCGTAATATAGTTCAGTTAGGAACTTTAAGCAAGTAATTAACTCATTACTTACTAAACTGTTTAATTTTTTAAAAAATGTTAATACAAACAGATGACACTTTTATAAGTTAAATGTTTATATTTTCAACAGCTGAAACTGCACTAAAGGACTTCCACCACAATACCTGGATACTATTTAAGAATCATTATATGCTGAGTACATGAACCAGTCAAAAGTGGATAAAGAATACTGATAGTCTAATTTTGAAGTAAATCGGTTTTACTTGGTCTTATTCAAGTTGGAGAACATTTATTGGCATAAACAAAAGTAAATACAAAATAAGCATAAACATAAAACAAAATGCTTGTTAAAAGCAATAACTAAGCATTGCTTTTTTGGCTCAAAACACAGCAAAAAGTAATCAATTAATTCTGATTCATCTCTATTCAAGGAAGAAACAGTGGTATCACATGATCATCTATATAGAACTTATTTACCTTTCAAATATACCATAATAGTGTTTTTAAAAAATTGTCCTTCTCTTATGCCAATCTGCTTCATTTATTCATTAAGAAAATTCTTACTAAGCGTCTACCTGTTAAGCACTGAAATATACTTTGAATATGTAGTAGCAAATCAAACATCCCTGCCCATGAAACTTAAAATCATCACATAATCACATACATATAAAATCATTATAAACTGTAATAAACATTATAAATAAACAAGGTGCTATTCAAGAGTATTTACAATGAACCTGAGTTTAGACTGCTATGTCAGAGAAGGCCTATCAAAAAGTGAGTTAGTACACTTATTGTGATGAGCACTAACATACAGAATTGCTAAATCACTATATTGTACATCTGAAACTAACACTGTATAGTATTTATACTAGAAATAAAATAAATAAAAATTTTTATAAAAAAGTGACAGTTAAACTTTAAGAAAGAATGGGGAGAAGGTGACAAAGGGGATGTTCCGGTTGAAGGAACGGTGTGTGCCTAACCCTAGAGGAAAGAGTAAGAATGGATGGCAACTTGAGGAACTGAAAGAAAGCAACTGAAAGTCAGGGGCAAAGTGGCATAATATGCTGGGAGGAAGCAAAAACGAAAAGTAATTACTTTCAAAGAAATGGGAAGGCTTTAAAGGGTGTTGGGTGAGTGAGTGATGTGAACAGATTTCTATTTTAAGAATATCATTCTGACTACAAGATATAGAGTATTAGAGAACCCAAGAATGTATGCAAGAGGCTAGTGAGGAAGCTACTGCAGTACCTGAAGTAAGAGGTAAATATATTATCATGTTATCTTAGACTAGAGTTGTGGCAATGGTTGGCGGGGATGAATTCAGGATATATTCTGAAGACTATGGTAAGGATGTAGAGGGTAAGGAAAAGGGAGCTATCAGGAATGGCTCTCAGGTTTCTGAAGTGAAGAACTAGTAAGAAATAATAAGTATATTCTTAACAACAGAGAACTAAGGGTTGCTGAAGGGGTGTTGGGTGCAGGGATGGGCTAGATGGGTGATGGGCATTAAGGAGGCACTTGTTGAGATGAGCACTGGGTGTTGTATGTAAGTGATAAATCACTAAATTCTACTCCAGAAACCATTATTACATTGTATATTAACTAACTAGAATTGAAATAAAAACTTTCCACAAACAAGAAAGAAATAATAATTATTAAAATGAAGATAACAAAACAGAAGGAAATTTGAGAAGTTAGGTAATGAAGAGATAAGTTTATGATCTGTTGAGAGGCCTATGAGAATACAAGTCTAGCTGTTTTATGAAGGCAGATAACTGGATCACTCTAACGCACAAAAAGAAGTGTGGGCTAGTGGTGCGCATTCAGAAACTGATAGCATACAGACTGTATTTAAAGCCATACGGCAGATGATTACTTAGGGAAAAGGCAGTAAGTGGGAAGAGGACTCAGAAATCCAAAGGAACTCCAACACTGAATCTGAGAGAACAGGTGAATCTGAAAGAGACTGAAAAAAAGTGGCCAGAAAGGTGGGAAGAAACTAAAACAGGAGATCACTGAAAGCAAAGGAGGGTGTTTCAAGAAAGAGGAAAACCAAAGGTCATCTAGGCCCAATAACGCTAAACGGCCAAGTTAGGATTTCCAGGTCAAACTGGTAAAGAAGAAAGAGTGGGAGGAACGACACGTAAATATATGTGAGACTAGAAAAAAAGTCAGCCTAGAATCTAAAACTAATTATACACAGCTCTTTAAAATAATGTAAACATGCTTTAAAATTTTTTCCTCTCATGTAATTTATTTTAATGAGCCATGAAAGCATACTCTTACCATGACATATTCAATGCTAACACCACGGTGACACAGCAAAAACCAACCAGCAGAGCTCTAACATTGCAGCATGCTTCTAATATTGCAGCACCACAATGGGTCATGTTTTGCATAGTTTCTTATTTTTAAATTTCCTATACAAGAAACAAAATCTACTTGTTTTACAGTTCTACAAAGACTGAATTTAAATTAAGAAAATGGTTTTCCTGAAAAGATAATTTTCATACAACTTTCAAAAAAATATTAAAAATTAATCCATTTAACACTTGAATGTCTTGCACGCCAAGCACACCAGTGTGATGGCTTTAACCACCTTTTTCTCACCAAGGGTTTACAGGTATGTTCTATGATAATTGTTACTCATGGTAATACACAAATCAAAGAAGCCTGCCTTTTTTTAAGGTTTTCAGCCACTCTAATATTATTTATGAGCATCTTGTTGGCTTTATTAGAAATACCAAAAGATTTTTAATTAGAAAAATTATTTTTATTATTAGCTGTTTTAGTACTGTGTATGTAACCTGAGACAATCCCACCTCTCTAATAAAATAAGTAAGCTTCAGTTTATTCACCAGTAAAACAAAAAACTTAACTCACAAGATTGTTGAGTTGGTTTAATATGATAATAAATATTAACTGAATCTTATCCTCACATTTCTAATCACTTCTGTGAAGTGAAATACTGCGTTATATACTATTCTTATTTCTACTGGATAAAAGCCAAGCAATTCCACTCTTAAAATTTATATACTCTTATACATCAAATCTTGAAGCAAAGACTTTATTAACATTAGTATCATTTAATAGCACAGTATTCTACAGTTAAGACAGGTGTATAATGATAGTAAACACATCTATTTTATGCTCCTTTTCTAAAAACCCCACTAAAATTCCAAAAATATGAATTTTTAAGATATAAAGACATAAACCCATAAAAATGACAAAATGAGTAAAAAGACAATAGCAACAAAAATTTGGAAGCTGGAAAGCAGATGGTTGAGTGACAAATGACTTAGCAAACACTCGAAAATCAAATCTTTCGCAAACAGTGGAGAAAGCCAAGAACAAACCCAATTTAAACTGTAAAATCCCCAAAAGACTCAGCAATTGGCAGTACCACATACATCCGAAGTGGGATATGGGGGAGAGAAGGAGCTAAAATAAGAAACACTGTTTAAAAGCCTGTTTAAGAAGTAACCAGCCCCACTGATCCCAACTGTCCCCTCACCAATCCCAACAAAAAAACTGAAAATATGTTGTCTGGAAAATATAAAACAAAATATCCCAAGATTCAGAAAATCAGGTACAGCTGTAGGCAGGAAAACACACTGAAAACAGGGTGATTGAGTGAAGAAATATACATAGGGATGCTAAGATTCTCTCAAGACCTTTTACCTGACTCCCCTCCTACATCCCCCACAACCTTCACCTCCAGGCAAGAAAGAGCCTTCTACCGGGAATCTAACCAGCTCAGAGGAAAGGCATGAAGATACTGACATCAAAAGTGCTCCAACCACACAGCCCAGCCTGGTTACCATACAGTAGAGTTAACAAGTCTCACGGAGGATTTCTAATTAGCATTTTACTTCCCTACTCACACACACAACCACCAACAATCTAAGGAAAGGCTATATAACATGAAAGATAAATACAAATTAAGGAAACAAACCTGGAGGACACAGATCACACAGGGAGAAGAAATCTTTAAAAAAAAAAAAAAGTAACATTTATATATTCAGACAGCTATGAGAAAGTACTATTATTATTAGAACAGGATACTATTTAAAAGAGCCAAAGAAAAAAAAGTAAAGGCTTTGGGAAATTAAATATATGGTAATATAGAAAACTTAATAGAAGTAGGGCAAAAAAGGAAATGAGATGGAAAATAGATAAGAAAATATGAGAAAATCAGAAGATATGTCAAGAAGGTCCACTATCCCAATAAGGAGTTTGAGAAAGGAAAAAAAAAAAAAAAACAGAAAATGGAAAGAAATAATCAAGATCTCATTCAAGAAAAAGTCCCAGAATTAAAAGATATTTCCAGACTAAAAGGGCATACCAAGTACTCAGTGACATGGATAAAAAGAAACCTACCCAAGGAACCATCACTGTAAAATTTCAACACTGGAACACTGAAAACAGATTCAATCTTAAACGCTTTCAGAGAATTAAAGAATGAGAGAAGGTAAGAGAGAGAAGGGTAAACAAGTCAGAAAAAAAGGAAAAACAAAACACATACACACAGGTCACATACAATATATAAGAAATCAGAATGGCTTTAGACTTCTCAAAAGTAATATGGAAGTTAAAAAGCAATGGAGCAAAATTATAAAATAATACAATTTTACAATGTAGTATTCTTTACCTAACCAAAGATCACAAGTATCAGGATAACCTAAAACCATTTTTTTTAAAGATTTTAGTTTTAAGTAATCTCTGCGCTCAAACTCACAATCCTGAGATCAAGAGTCGTGTGCTCTACCAACTAAGCCAGCCAAGCACCCCTTAAATTTTTTTAAAGTAATCTTTACCCCAACGTGGGGCTCAAACTCATGACTCTGAAATCAAGAGTCTCATGCTCTAATGACTAAACCAGCCAGGCACCCCTAAAACCATTTTAAAACATCAAGTAACCCAAGAATGAACATGACATGGATCACTGTAACATGAAATCCAACCACAGGAGAAAGTGAAGGGAATCCCAAAATAATGGTTGTGTATCAAGTCTAGACCACAATTAGTCCAAAATGGAGGTCAGAGGAATATAAGAGACTGTCTCAGGAAGATAAAATTGATAACAATACCTGATATGTCCAAACATCTCAAGAGACATATGATGAAATGTTGAATTAGTGATAATTACAGCAAAAACTAAGCCCAGGGTGGGGCAGAGACATTGAACTTCAGCCAGATCACCCTATGGTAAAACAGTCAACAAGTCACATTGAGACTAGATAAGTTCTTTAGTCTCCTAAAGTGCAAGCAGACGACCAAGAATTACCAGATATCTGAAGAAAGGTTCTGTCACAAAAGGCAAAGCGAAAATGGGTAGAAAGGCACACAAAAATGGGGGGAAAGGAAATTTGGAAGAAACAGAAAACTCATGCTAAGTAGTATATAGAAATATATATATTATATATTCTAGTACACTATGTGTACTAGATAGCTGGAATGGGGTAAAAGGAGGTAGGCAAGTGCAGTACATTGTACAGGACAGGAAAAGTGATATTTTATAAGAATACTAAATGATCGAGAGTGACGTAATCATAGCTATTCAAAGGAAAGGGTACTTGGAGGAAGGGGGATCAGTTCAGTAGGTGTTAACAAAGTTAAATCTTCATTTTCTATCCAGAAGTTTAAAAAGGCAAAACAAAAGCACAGAGTTATTTAACACACACTATGCAGGGCATGTGAGTTAGACAGTGTTCTAAGGGCTTTCCAAATTCATTTCCTATAACAACCCTGAGATAGGTACTACTATCCCCATTTAAATGAGCAAAATGAGGCATAGACAGGTTACGTAGCCCAATGTTACATAAAACTAGATTCAAACCGAAATAGTCTTATTCCAAAGTCTATGCTCCTAACCATCTAGCCATGTTGCATATTGAGTAGCAATACAAGCATGTTGTTTACAACTAGAAGGTAAACATAACAATAACACCTAAAAGAGACAAAAGTGACTGCTTTGGGGAAAGGAAAAATGGAAAGGAAGGGGGCAGAAAGCTTTTGTTTGTTTTGATAACCATGTAAATTATTTGACTCTTTAAGCTGTGGCGGTACAACCTAAATAAATATTAAAATTTATAATTTAGTATTTTAAAGTATTTTATCTAATGCTGCCATCCTTAGAAGTAGGCAAAATGGTATTACTCCTATTTCATAGATAAGAAAACTTTCATTCCTCTTTAATAAATATATGAGGGCCTACTATATAACAAGCACTGTATTTAGAAAATAAGTATCAATTCACCTCAAATAATGATGAGGTGAAAGAGGTACAGAAGTCTTTTTATTCTTTTCTCTTCAATTTATTGCATAACTTATATGGTCCTGCATCTCTAACAGCTGTGCTTAAGACGAGGGACAATATAAATTATAAATTGTGATAGAAAAAAACAGAGAAAGGTCCGCTCATTAATATGTCCAAAAAATATTTAATTCTTGTCTTGAGGAACTCAAGGTCTTATGAGGAACATAATTATAACTCAATGTGTGCAGTGCATTAAATAGAGGAACACTAAAAAGTGTTAAGGAAACATTCCCTGGGTGAAGACACTGCTTCAGAGGGAACGTTTCTGAACTGAGCCTTGAAGGATGAATAGAAGTTAGACCAATTTCACGTAAGAGGCTGTACTAATAGTTGCAAAACACAAAAGACTATATCAGTGTGAAATACCTACATCTTCCCTGCATTATAAAGGTGAGTTCATGTTATAGGCTAAAATAAGACACTGAGAGCTTTTCAAGGAGTTTTAAAAAACAAGACACATAATCTTAATGCCTGACCCATGTTTCTAATTTTTAGTCTTGCCCAGTGATCAGCTGAAAGCATTTTACACATGTCTAAAAAGCATTTTAAATTTTAAAGTGTTAAAAGTATTATTTCAAAAGAAGACTAAAGAATAACCACCTTTCATTTGTCTTACCACCAAAAAGTTTCATTAACATAGTTTCTAAGTCATAATATTGAAATTATAATGTACCCCTTTCTCCCATGAGAGAGAAATTGGTGACCAAGCCCCAGACAATGCAAGTGACACGGAAGCTATCATGGGAAGAAAAAGTAGAAAGAATTTTTTAATCATTATCACTTCTTTCTCTTGTATATATTCTCAAATTTCCTTCCAAGGGCAAACTTAAATGAAACTTTTCCTTTTCCAAACTTTAGTGATAAAAGAAATAATTTGCAGTAAGACACCATAAAGAAAATAATACACAAGTTTATCCTTATTGACCTTTATAGGTATTTTAGGGCTGAAACATTTTAATGTTTTAGCATTTAAAGGATGCCTCTGAAACAAAAAATTTCTGGTTTTGATGACTTAACTTTGATGTTAACTAACAAAGGTTCAAATATGTAGTAAATTCAAAACAGGTAGAGTCAACTCAGGTTACTT
Source organism: Cryptoprocta ferox (assembly GCA_028646485.1). Taxonomy (NCBI): domain Eukaryota; kingdom Metazoa; phylum Chordata; class Mammalia; order Carnivora; family Eupleridae; genus Cryptoprocta; species Cryptoprocta ferox. The sequence continues at coordinate 80,421,217 of CM053574.1, read as the reverse complement.
TACACCAATATTTGATCATACTTCTCAGTATCTCTTTTTGTCCCTTTAATTCCAAACCGTTCTACACAATTTGCCCCTAATTAATCTTCATCTCAATTACTATATGGAAAAATTAATTTTGTACTAAACATCTTAAATTGGGCCTCTATCCCTACAATTAAAAAACCTAGCTGTAAGTAGCAACATCTGACTTTAATTGTCTGGAAAAGCAAGTTGTGGAAAGCTCTATCATGCCCTACCACCAGGGGAAAAAAAGGAGAAAGTCATGTCAGGAGACCACAAATGGTAATTAACAAAAATCATGGCAGGTTTCAATTCAAAATGTGTGGTTTTCGTTTCTGTATTTCATCGGTCTTTTATTTCTCTGAATTTAGCATCCACATAATATACTGTTTTTTTAGGGACTTCACTTGATCATTCATCTTAGAAAACATTAATATCTGAGGTAAATAATTCTTTAAAATTATGAATATTAGCAATTACAGGTAAATATTAGCATATGAAACCAAGTTTTATTAATAATTATAATAGGGGCTATTAAGGAAACTACCTCTCTAAACAGCTCTACCTTTTAAGGACAATTTTGCACACATGATACAGATTACATTTGGTTCAGTAAGAAGGTTTTAATTATGTGATACTGGAAAAACTACAAAAATCTTAAAAGACAAGATTAACTTATTTCAATTAACCATGCCTTTACCCTACATCTTTCAAATAACTTAAAAAATATATACCATGAAAACCTCACTGCAATATTTGGTCTTTGCTCTCTTTTTCTAAACTGCCAATTCTTTTGAAATACCCTCAATTTTTCCAAAGTGAAAACCAAAAATACACATTTAGAATATAAATTTCCAATTAGTTTGGTGAAAGTTCGATAACAAAAATCTCCAACTAATACTAAAATAATTCTCTTTAGAGCTTATTCAAAGTTCCACAGTTAAAATGAATAGCCTTTGTCATTAACTCCTATGATACTATTTTGATCAAGGTTAGTCACAGACCAGCAAATCTGTGAAAAGAACATTCCTTTAAAAATCAACTTAGTTTAAAGCAATGTAGAATCATTAGAGATTTCACAACTTTTGTAGTCAGTCAGCTTCAAAGACACAATTTGAATCAATAGCGTATTTAGAGCATTATTTCCAATTCAAGTAAGAAAACACTAGTGGCTTAATAATGTATTTTGGCTTCATGTATTTTTTTCTTTTTGGCAATAAAGGGAACAGGTGGAGGGTGGAGTAGACTAGCAGGGCAACAAAGTCTTTATGTTCATGCCTCTATAAATTCAACCCTCCAAGACTTTCCCTACTCTTTAAAATGGCTACCACCTTGATCTATACAAAAGAAAAAAAAAATGTACAGGACCCTACTATCAAAGATAAATTTGGTTATTTTGACAGTGTTTACCCTCCTGCCCCTCAACATACTTTTTAAGATTCCCATTCCTGTTATGTTCAGATAAAATGACCATTAAATAAGTACACAAAAGCTGGTCAATTACAGTCTGTGAGGGCAACCTATAAAACCGACACTAGGTCATCTTTCCCACAATATCTAAGAAAAGCACGTAACATTATCTTTCACAGACTAAGATCAAACACAGTAGAAGTGAAAAGGATTGTCCAATCTAGTAAAGGAGAGACAACCGTGGGAACCACAACCCCCACTCAAGACATGATCATAAGGATTTAGTAATTCAAGTGAATAGATAAAATATTATATGGCTTAGCAAAAATTTTGTTAGTAATAAATCTTTTTAAAATGAATTTTATAAATAACAAAAACCACTTGGTGCCCCCAAACCTATACTTAATACTCAATAACTACTGTCAAATAGTTTACATATTACTTACACCCTTTTGCTATCCATTCTGAAACCATTCCATAAGACTCTTGCTCTGGAAAACTTACCACGAAAATGCATTTTCACATACAAAAATGAATAAATATGTAATGCTTTTGATAAATTTTGTGCATCTATATAGCTACTAAATAGATTAACTTTGAAATCTGTTGAATGTCTGCAGAAACATGGCATGATCTTACCTCTCATCCTCGCCATCCACCAGGGGTGTCGTCAGCGGTAGCACCTTCAACGGGAAAAGAGAAGCAGGGGCTGCTAGGCTGCTGCTACTCCCATCTGAAACTGCTGACATTCCCCCACTGTCACCACTGATAGTCTGAGGTAAGCCAACTAAGGAGGGTTCCGCTGGGCGCCTGGCATCTTCGATTTGGCTTCCAATTGCCTGAGCTAATGATTGTGCAGAGAACTGGGTAGAACTTAGTGGTATCTGTTGTGCCAAAGGCAGATTTATGTTAGTTGCTATCAAAGGAGGTTGACTAACACTTTGAACCAAATTACCATTTTGAGTGGCAGGGGTTTGTGCTATATTCTGTGGTGGAACCAAGTTTGTTGGGGCAGAAGGCATTCCAGTTGAACTAACCTGATTTGTAACAGAAATACTACTAGCAGAGGGCAAAGGACTAACTGCAGGCAACGGCTGCGGAACAACTTGAGCTACTGATTCTACTCCTTGTGGCTGGGGAGGCACAGTTAACAAGGTACTCTGGGGTGCAATGACCAATTGTTGAGGAAGGCTTGAAGCACTAGTTTGAACTCCCTGATGAATAATCGCAGTTTGAGCAGGTGGAACTATCTGTGAAGATGGAGGAGCACCTTGCTGAATAACTGAAGGTGTGACTTGGGTAGAGGGCTGCTGCACTGCAGTAGGTATGTTTGCTTGTTGACCAATATTTGCAATTTGACTGCCAGTAGGTACAACAGATACTGCTGTTTGAGCCTGGCCAACAGGCTGGCCAGATGCTCCTGCAGGTTGTGCTTGGATTGCTGCGGGCTGCACTGGCAGCTGGATACTCTGTGGCTGAGCCGGAGGAATCACTGTTGTTCCTGCTCCCACTCCTGCAGAACTGGGCTGTCCGGAGGACACTGCTGTCTGAAGAATCGGCTGCTGCTGCCCGTACTCTGAAACAGGATTCTGAGTCACGGATTTACCGTGGCCTGGGACCATCTGTGTAGAAACGGCCGGCTGCTGTTGTCCATACTGTAACTGTTGGGGTGGTGCCCCTGGAAGGGGAGCTTGCACTGGAGGAACTGTCTGAGAATACGGCAGTTGGGGTTGAGCCAAACTGGAAATGGAAGGCTGCTGACCTAAAGCTGAAGTTACACCAACCACACTAACAGGTGATGGCTGGATACCAGTTGCAGCACTGAGAGTAGCTTGTAGAGGTACTGACTGAAGACCTTGCTTTTGAGGATAGCTCAGTTCTTGAGACTGTAATTGTACTTGCGTGATCTGTGACTGAGAAATACTCTGTGGTATGCTAACTGCTGAAATACTCTGGGGACCAGTGCTACCGAAATCCATCTGTTGAAGAGCCATACCTTGAAGCGCTGGTTGCTGCTGCTGCACCACCACAGTAGGGGCTCCCATCTCTCCACTTCCCACACTCTCCGTGTAGTGACTCAGTGTGCTGACACTACTGCTCACTGAACTCCCACTAGTGCTCTCTCTCTCAGAAGTCACTTCTGCTGGGTTTGGTTTTACAGTTTCCACCACTTTATTTATCGCCACACCTTCTGCGGCAGGTACAGCATTTTCTTTTTCATAGAACTCCGTGCAGGTCCATCTACCTTTTTTAAAGGGTTCAGAACTAGAATCTAACTTCACAACTCTGAACCTTGACGTGTTAACTGTTGGTTGCTGCTGCTGACTGGAAATTGACCCCGCAGTCATCCCTGCGGCTGCGCTAGGGGCACTGTTAACAACAGCGGAGGAAGATATCGTACCATTGCCCATGCCACTCAAGATATTCACATTAACACCGCTGCTCACTCCAGGCCCAACACTCGCACTAGCAGCACTAGGAATATTGCTTGCATTTATAGTAGCATTACCAAGCATGCTGCTTGTCACACTAGGATTAAAACTACCCACAGCAGTAATGTTAACATTATTCATCGTATTAGTGCCAGTAACAGAACTTATACCTATACTGCCAGTAGTACTTGGAGCACGGATATTAGTCATTACAGATGCAGGTGAGCCACCCGATGATACAGCAGAAGTTGGTGCCGCTGCTATAACACTGTCAGAGCTTCCAGTTGCAGAGAGTTTTCTGGATACTGGACTGGAGGGTGGCCCTCCAGGAATGGATGTACTGGCCACACCAGCATGGGATGGATGGTGGTGCCCATGGTGTAGGTGGTGCCCATGATGAATGTGATGGTGGTGATGGAGGTGGTGTGGATGAGCATTCCCATTGATCACAACATTCTGTTGGGGAAGGTGAGGCAAATGAGGCTGCGGGAGGTGGGGCTGGTTGGGAGAGACTGCCCCAGGTGTCTCAGCTTCCTGGAAGTTATTTAGAGTCTCTTCTGAGGAGCTGCGTTCAGGCTCCCCTAAGTCGGTAGCCCTGGAAAGTGACACATCAAGGATCTCGGAAGAAGACAGATCTTCCGTGTGAGATTCATCCAGGTCATCATAGCTCTCAGTGTCCTCTGCTATACTGTTGTTAGAGCTGATGCTGGCGGAGATCTGAGCCGGGGTAACGCTAGTTATCTGGAAGCCACTTTTCTTCTTCATTTGAGTTCCGCCTGGCGCAAGAGGCTGTGCCTGCAGCTGAGCCTGAGAAAGGAGGTTCAGGCTTTGTGGAGGCGGAGGCTGTGGTCCCGACGTAGAAGATGCTGCAGGAGGTGGAGGCTGGAGCAGAGACGGAGGCGGAAAATCCTCGGAAGATGTGGCATTACTACCAACGCCGGGACCTGCTGCATTGAGAGCAGAGGCGCTGCCACTACCGCTGCCCCTTCGAGGGAACATTGCCGGGTGCGCCATCTTCCTAGCACTAATGTCTGCAGCGGCCGCGGCCGCCGCGGCGGTGGACTCAGGCGGCTGGTGCATTGTGTCGGGTACCGGGGGGCGGAGGAGGCGAGTGCAATTTCCTTCTGCACCGTAATCTTTGTATTCAAGACGCCGGGGAGGAAAACGGGACCTGACGCTCCGCCCGGCGCGGTTCCTCCTTCTCCTCCTCCTCCTCAGCCGAAGGCGCCGGACGCTCCTGCCTTCGAGGGCGAGCTTCGGGAAGGGAGGATGAACGAGGGTGAACAGGGCGGCCAGGGACCCGAAGGGGGGACCCCTTCAGTCCTTCGCCATTCACTTTCCCCTCTAGTCTCACACCCCCCTTTATATTCCGTTTCACGTGGGGTGCGGGGCAGGAGGGAGGGGGAGACAAGGCAAAGGGGAGACAAGGGGAGGGGGTGGGAAAACCGAGAAATGCCCACCTTCTCCGGACAACTCAGAAGCCACCTCACCCCTCCTCCCGCCGCGGCGGCGGCGGCCGCTGCAAAACCCTCCCGGTCGCTCTGCACGAAGGCAGCGCGGAGCGAGTGTCGCCTTCCCCTCGCCACCCCCAGCGCCGCCGCCGCCGGCGAGCCCCGAGCTCAGTGTCGCTCAAACCTCCCCTCCCGGCCCCGCTGTCCCCGCTCGGCCCTCCCCCCACGCCCCTCGGACCCTTTCAAACCCCCTGGGCTCGCGGCGGCTGTTCCGTGAGCAAACGCTGGCCGCGACTGGGGCCGGGGCGGCGAGGCTCGGAGCGGGGCGGCGGCGGGGCGCCCGGTACGGTGAGCCCAGCAACGAGGCGCGGGCGGGCGCGCAGAGACGCCGGGTCCTCGCGGAGCACGGCCGGGGCGCGGCGGCGGCACTGGCAGCGGGAGCCCAGGGACCGCTCCATCACTGGCAGCCATGGAGCCCGAGCATTTTCCTCCCTCAGGGCAGGCGCCTCGGCTCGGCACACGTCCTCGGGGAGGAAAGGGCCGGCGCCCGAGCCTCCCCGGAGGGCGGCGGGATGTGCGCTAGCGCAGAGGGGTGCGAGCCGCTCCTGTCCTCTTCCTCAGCCGGCTCGTCCTCACCCTGCTGCTCCCGCGGCCCGGGCGGGAGGGGGCCGCAGGCAGCGGCGGCTCCTTTCTCGGCGGCGTTGGTGGCCAGACGGGCTGGTGCAAGCGACTGCAGCCGACGCCGTTCAAAGGAACGAGAGGTGGGGTTGGTCGGTGTCGGCAAACGGGGCGGGTGAGTGGGTGGGTGCCGAGGGAGGGCGGCGGGCGGGGAAGGGGGCTGTGGTGGTTGTTACTAGTGCTCTTCTCCGGCTCCACAGTATCCCCCAGTCTCTCGCGGCAACGGGAGAGGAGGGACCAGCGCCCGAGCGCAGGAGGAGGAGGGGCGACCGTCGGCGAGAGGAGGCGGTGGCGGTGGCGGTGGCGGGGGGAGGGGGCAGGCAAAGGAGAAGGAGGGAAGATGGCGTCTGCGCATGCGCCCCGGCGCTGCAGACATAAAGCCGGGTCCGGCAAAGAAGGAGGCGGCGGGGCTTCGGGCCTTGCCGAGCGCTGAGTCTCCCGACGGAAATTGCCGAAGGCTGGAGGAGGCGCCGACGCCGGGGGGGGGGGTTGGGGAATTGCGGCCGGGGGAGCGAATCCGGGTCGGCCAGTGAGTTTCGGCCTGAGTGGGGGTGGGGCAGGGTGCGGGGCGCGCGCAGGTTAGGTGTGTCCGCTCTGTTCTCTCACGCGGCCGGTACGCGCGCGCGCGCGGGCACGCGACAGGGGAGGGGGCGCGTGGGGTGGGGCCCGCGGAGGCTGCTGGAGCCGTGGGTCTTCGGCGTACGCGCCCTGGGTGGTGTCCCCCCCGCCTCCGGAATGGGTAATGAGGCTTTTCTCCGCAGCAACAGCATCACGAGTTTCAGTTCCCAGGAGCCCGCCGCCACCGCCACGATACGACATGAGTCAGGCTTTCTTCCTTGGCGCGTGGCGGAGCCCTCCTCCCCCTTGCCGCACCTGGGCTCACCCCCGGCCCGCGTAGCCCGCGCCCCCTAGGCGGAGGCCTCTGTGCCGGGAGCTGCGCGGTCCACGGAAGGCCCGAGTGTCTTCAAAATAGGTGCTGCCTTTTGTGCAGTGCAGTTGCGGCTGCCATGCGGTCCCCTCGCCCTTCGACGGACAGGGGTGAGCCAGCCGCCAGCGAGCAGATGTTGCAGCTGTTTGGTATTAACTACCTAAATTCCGCCTGGGTAGGCTCTTTGCTAGAGAGGGCGTGCTTGCAGTCTTTCCCTACCTGGAGGGAAGAAGTAGCCCAGCCCAACTAATTGACCTCAACAGGTGGAGCTTGTCTCCAGCAGAGATGTCTTTTTGTTTAATTGTCCAAGCTACATAGCCCCCATAGGTTTGACTTAAAAGACAAAGTCCTAGTGGTAACACAAATGCAGATAAATGAAGACTACCTTTTAGGGTTAGAAAAGAAAAAGCCATCTGTAATTCCAATTAAAAAAAAAAAAACCTGCATGGTCTGAGCATAGTTCTACAAAGCAATGTTAGTAGGTTTGATTGGAGGCAGTTTACTGGAAGTTGCTTCCCTAGCATTACACGTCAAAACGTTCTGGCTCCAAACTAGAATGTACTACTAAGCGAGAATGTACTTCTCGCTCAGGAATTAACAACAAACCGATATGGAAAACCCTAGATAGAAATTTTTTATTTTTTTAACTTAGGTTGTTGGGGGACTAAACTTTTATGGTTAGACTTCTAATTCAGGAAATCTCACAGATTTACAGATAATCCTATTTCAGGAGCTTGTTTAAGCATAAAGAGCTGAATTCTCTTGCAGAGTTTGATAGACCTCTAGTTGTCAATTCAGCGCATTACCTTTAGGATTCTCTACACTATTTTCTTCATTCCATCCCTCAGAGTGTCACCATTCTCATATATTACTGAATAGAAATGCACCCTCAACATCCTGTATATATCCTGAATCAAAGCTATGATATATTGCTGTTTTTTCTGTGGTCTCCCCCCACTGAGCCAAAACGACAGAACTACATTTTTCACTTTAAATTGCTAATGTGGAGCTCTGCATTAGGTACAAAGTAGGTGCTCACAAATAATTGAAAATGGTGTAATGAAAATCAAAATAGAGTTGAATAGATCATATTTGTCTTATGATAGTCATGAATATGTGAGTGATTGTATTTTTACCTACCCATGGCCATTTGTGTATTTTACAAAAATAATTTTTTTAATACCCTCAACAGCTTTTGTTTCAAGTGAAAAGGGTGGTTAATAGTGGCCATCCATTGTTGAAATGCAAATCTGACATGCTATTTCAACAGTTTGTGAATGGAAAATAGAAGCTATCCTAGCCAATTGAACCTGCAATGGAATGTAGATAGGCAAAATGTTTTTTTGGACTAGTGTGAAAGAAAATGCTCTTGATCTCTCAATGTTGCATTAGGTCCAAGTTTTAAATTACCCCAAACAACAGCTCAACACCCCCCTTGGACCCTAAATACCCTCTATGATTGTGCTGATATGGTTAGAAGCAGAAGAAACATATAATAAAGTCTTACCCAAAGTTGACAGAATGAGGTGAGATAACCCTATAAAAGCAGATACTTGTTCTGATAACCAGTAGTAAAGGATATTGTTTGGGGCTGTTTTGTTGGAAGGGGAGTAATATTTCTTTTAAAAGGAGAATTGCGGGCGGGGGGGGGGGGCACCTGGGTGGCTCAGTCAGTTAAGTGTTAAAGTGTCCGACTTTGGCTCAGGTCATGATCTAAAGAGCCTGGAGCCTACTTCAAATTCTGTATCTCCCTCTCTTTCTGCTCCTCCTTCACTTGCACTCTGTCTCTGTCTCTCTCTCTCTCTCTCTCTCTCTGTCAAAAATAAATAAACATCAAAAAAAATTTTATGGATAAAAGAGTTTGTTTTTTTAAACTTCCAGGAAAATGTTAAGTCGTAAGAAAATACACTCTTTTCAAATGTATTTCATTTTTGTCTGCCATATCACTTTCAAATTCCTGTGTAGGCTCTATCAAGCCTCACTAAGATATAAAGAGCAACTCCGCAATTATGAAAACCTGAGTTTTAAAAACCTCTCTATACTCCTCAGCTGCCAGCCATTCTGTGACCAGGAATACCTGAATACAAGTACATTAAAACAAACAGAGGCACTTGAACAACCAGGTGTTATCATGTTACCACCTTTTAATGAAAAAACAAAAAGTCTGGACTTCTATTGAATTGATATTAAATGCTTACTGCTATATGTAATGAAGTCATTAAATCCTTTGAACTCAGTACTTAGAGTTATCCTTTGCCTTTTGAAAGACTCAAGTTCCCCTGTTTACATCCTGAAGGTGTAGCTCTGAATTACTCTTTATTGACTAAAAGATTAGTCTGTAGTGCAATGTTCACTTAAATCTAGTTGTTGCGACATTGCAAACTAACGTGTATATTTGGCTATGTTTAGTGTTTTTCCTACCATAAAATAGAAAATTGTCTGAATATTATAACAACTCACCTTTTTGTGAGAACTGTGAAATAGGTCAGTATTTAAAACCATGTGATTCTTCAAAAGTAATGCCCTCAAAGAGCAGGAAGGGAATACTTACACTCAGAATGGCTGTGAGTGGCAAAGACCTATTAAAGAGAAATGTGTGCAGAAAAATGCCACTATTGCACTAATAATTCTACCTAACCAGTGCTCCAATCATGCAATATTACTTACCTGTAACTTTTGAATGTCATCTGGAAAAGAAGTCAAAATTGTAAACAAGGTATAAACATGAAAAAAAATCACATTTTTACATATGCAGAAACTTACGCCTGGGGGTATTACAGCATGTTTATAAATCAATTTGTTTTCTTCAAAAAAAAATTTTTTTAAGTTTATTTATTTTGAGAGAAAGAGAATGCGTGCATTTGCACACACGTTCAAGTAAGCACACAGAGGACAGAGAGGGAGAGAGAGAGAGAATCCCAAGCAGGCTCTATACTCAGCAGGGAGCCTGATGCAGGGGTCGAACCCACCAACCCAGAGATCCTAACCTGAACTGAAATCAGGAGTCAGACACTTCACCAACTGAGTCACACAGGCGCCCCTCTCTGGAAAATTTTTAAAATGAGACCAGAAGTAGTATATGCTATTTGACTTTTGTAAACAGCACAAAATTCTTATTTTGAAATTTCTCACTCAAATTTCAATGAGTACAATTTAACTTATAATTGATTAGTTTTTTCAGCATGTGTTAAATTTAAAAAAAAAATTTAATGTTTTATTTTATTTTTGAGAGACAGAGAGAGAGCACAAGCAAGGGAGGGAGAGAGAGAGAGGGAGTCACAGAATCTGAAGCAGGCTCAAGGCTCTGAGCTGTCAGCACAGAGCTCAACACGGGGCTCGAACTCACAAACAGTGAGATCATGACCTGAGCCGAAGTCAGAGCCCAACCAACTGAGCCACCCAGGCGCCTCAGCATTTGTTAAATTTTCTTTTTTTTTTTAATGTTTTATTTATTTTTGAGAGAGAGAGAGACAGCGTGAGCAGGGGAGGGTCAGAGAAAGAGGGAGACACAGAATCCAAAGCAGGCTCCAGGCTCTGAGCTAGTGGTCAGCACAGAGCCCGACACGGGGCTCAAACCCACAAACTGTGAGATCATGACCTGAGCCGAAGTCAGACGCTCAACCGACTAAGCCACCCAGGTGCCCCTTTTTGTTAAATTTTCAATACAAGTATGTTTCTGGTTGGGGAGCCTTAGGTGGCTCACTTGGTTGAGCATCCATCTCTTGATTTCAGCTCAGGTCATGATCTCATGGTTCATGAGATTGAGCCCTGAGTCCGGCTCAGCACAGACAGGGAGGAGACTGCTTGGAATCCTCTCCCTCTCTCTCTGCCCCTCCCCTGCTCACATTCTCTCTCTCTCTCTCTAAATAAATAAATAAATAAGCATTTACAAAAAAAAAAAAAAACAGTATGTTTCTAGTCAGTGAAACAATTTTATATCCTCAAAGGAGATATGCTTACAAGATAAAAGAAGTTTGAATTCAGAAATTTTAATTTGATATAGGGGGCACACTGCTACACATTAGCTCATTTAATTCTGTCCTTTGAAGGAGAAGACATTATCATTGTCATTTTAGGAGTGATCACAGAGAGGTTAAATAACTTGTCCAAAGTTTATACCTAAACCCGAGTATCAGGTCCTTTTAATTTCAGATTCCATGCCTCTGTGTGAGAGATTTTTCTAAAAAAAAACCGGTCTGAACTCCAGGGACAAGCATTTTTCAAAACTCTTTCGGAAATTAATGAGTGTTCTTTTAATGCTTTTGAATGCCAAGAAAGATATGCTGCACACACACTCCTTGCATACAGCTTTTCTTCTACATGAAGAGAATAAAAGACTATTTCCCTTGTTTGACCAAATGTAAATGTTAACAGATTCTGCTATAGTCAGTCTTTTCTGATTCCTGAATGTGTTAACTTGGAGAATTTCCTCACAACTTAAAAAAAAATCATTTTCAACTTCTGCAACAAAACTGTGAAGTGACATTGAAAAAATAATTTGTTACTTTAGTTTTTTTAAGTCTATAATGAAATAACACTCTAAATCTCCCTAGATGAGAGCTAAGATTTATTTGATGCCTACTCTGTACTACATATTGTTCTAAACGCTTTAAGTGTTTTATCTCCTTCCTCGCAACCGTATAAAGTAGGGACTATAATTCCCCCATTTTACAAAGGAGTGAAGTGAGGTGCAGAGAAGTTGGCAAGTAGTGGGACTAAGATCCAAATCACTGCAGTGTAACCACCCCTTCACAGCTGCCTCCAGACATATTGTTAAATCAGACTCCTGCCAATTCTAGCTCCAAAGTTAAATTTCTACAGAATACTCATGTTTTGATTTTTCTAATGAGATATCTTCAAAGAATCTGGGAAGCACCCGTTTTCTCCCAACATTGAGACATTCTAAGAAAGAATGTACATTTTACAGATTCTACTGTGGCCACATAGGAATTGGACATAAATGAGGAGAACAGCAATTTGATAAGTTGGATGATCCTTCACTGATCAAAAGCAGATGTCGAATGCTTGAAAAAAAGGCATTAATCACACATAATTGAGGAACGCTGTCTATATAGGACAAGATAAATGTTTTCCCATTTTAGCAATTAGCATTTATTGAACATGAGCGCTTGTAGAATAGAGACAATAACAGCCTAGACTTTTCAATATGTTCAAGGACCAATTTGTATTTGTACGTCTTTTCAAATACTTAAAGTTGTAGAAATAAACACATTCGTTATTTTTGTTTATATCATAATTGTAATAAGACCTCCACCATACATGAACCAAAACCAGGTCAAGAAGCACAAACAAATAGCAAGTATTTCTTTGTGTTTAAAGATTAGGTTCTTGAACACTTAGGTATATCTCAAGCTCAAAGCTCAAGGGAAAGGAATGGCTATTGAAGTCATTCCTTAGTATGGAATTTTCCTTCAGTCATTCATTTTCTCCCTCTGCTCTGACTTTATCTTTGAGAAGAAAATTGATAAAGTAGTTTTTAGTAATATACTTAAGTTGACATTTCCAGTTAATTTCACTGTAGAAGAAAAACAGGAAATCATTAGTCTTAAAGGCCAGTATCTTTTCTTATTTTAATACCTTTAAAAAAAGAAAAAATCCTAGATGCACACAAGCTGAATTGGAGTCAGAAGCACAAGGTAAAATACTGTTAATATTATGACCACATGATGTTACAGGCAACAGAACTGCTTACATATGGAAGGTGTTTACAAAACCCTCTGATATGAATGATAAAATTAGAATGATTTAAAGAGATATTAGAATTTCAAAGAAAAGTGTGAGATTGAATTTAGGAGGGAAAAGCCCAACATAATTGATTTGTTTTATTACACACTATACACACTTACCAGAATAAAAAAAAATTATGTATCTAACTGAGTCAGCCTAAATATAAAGTTAAATATCAAGTTAATTCCAAAGATGCCAACCAAGCTTTCCATCAAAAATTGGAAGAGAAGATCCAGGTGCTTTTTTGTTCTAGTTATTTATAGATAGGAATGGGATCACATGATAATGCCAATTCAGTGGTTTAACTTTGATTTTAAAAGAGTTTCTAAACATCCTCCTTATTCAAGTCAAAACTGACATTGCAAAAATAGTTGCTAAATTATACCCATATCAATATATATTTGAATAAAATGGGGTAATATTCTGTATTATCCCAACATTGATCCCAAATCATTTGGCAAAAACAAGAGTTTTGAAAGGAATACTTCCAATGAGAAGCATCTTGAGAAAGGAGCTAAATTTTCTTTATTCTGTCAAGCATATGATAGGCACTCAATAAAAGGAATTTCTTAAATTCCACATTATGTAATAACGTTGTCAACATAATTTATCACATGAACTTTACTACTAGACTTTTCACGAGATGTTTCTGAAGCACGTTAAGTTCAGAAATTATGACATTAGGAAACAAGCTCATTATCAAAATTTTGGTCAAGGGCATTTAATGGTATTAAATTTCCTTCTCTGTTCTTTACTTGATCTCTGTAAAATTCTCCTTGTCCAACCTAAGCCTGTAACAACTTGCTGACTACTCTTTTTCATGGAACATCATGCCCAAAGCATTTTTTTTTTGTAAGCAGCAAAGTCCAGTGACAATGGTAAGAAGATACGAGTTGAACCACTATCTCCTTTTCTGATAGCTTTGCATTTGTGTAGGGACAGTGCATTATGTTAAATACTAATGAGAACTGGAATCCTCAGCCTTTGCAGATTCTGGAAATGCATTCTTTCCATCCTAGTTTAAGGATAAGAAGAATTTATATGCTTCTTCCAGTCAGATGAGCTCCAGAACTATTTTCTAAGAACTTACTTGGCATGACTAGCCACAGACCTCATATAAAGCCTACAATGAATAGAGTAATTTCAGATAAAATAATCCATTGTTTAAAGCTTGACTTAGTTAATATGTCTAAAACTTTACTGGCTGTCTGTTAGTCAAAACTTCCATTTTGAAGTGTTAATATCAAATAAGGGTTTTGCTATTATTTTTGCACTTCTTCCTGCATGAAACATTTTTTCTTTTTTTTATGATCATAAAGGATAATAGGACACTATTGGTATGCCACTTTGATATATTGATATTTTGAGCTGTAGGTACTTAGAAAGCAAATGCAGGGCTTTCTCTGAACTCCCTTTATCTACCTGAAGACATAGTCTCTAAAAGGAACTCAGTTGTCATAGATGCCCTCCCCTGGAGTTTTCTCAACCAAAGAACATTGACTCTTGTCCTGGAGAGGAAACTTCAAGTCAACACCACACTCAGACAAACTTTGTCACAAACTACCATGCCTCCCATCTATTCTTCTAATGGCGAAGTCATCTTTCCTAAAAATTATTCACTCTCCCCCAAGAAGCCTATATCTCTCCTCCCCTTTCTCTATTAAGATAGCATTTAATCCTGAATTCTAAAGACACTTCAGAGAGTTATTCATTGTTCCTGAGTGTCTCCTGTGTATACATGAGGTATACCTGTTAATAAACTTGTTTGTTTTTCTTGTGTTAATCTGTCTATTACAAGAGTCTCAGCCAAGAACTCAGAAGGGTAGAGGGAAAATTATTTTTCCTCCCCTACAATTGTCAGAATAATAAAAATCGCCTTCTATTATATAACTAAGGTTAGAATAAAGAAGCTACCTTGCTGATCATTATGGATATGTTTATAAGTGAAGTACATAATATTTACTTAGCACAGTATCCAAGTGTCCACTAAATTATTTTTTAATGATAATGATTCTGTAGCTGAAGTATATTCCTAGTGAATACATAGTGATTGCCTGAAAATAGGACTTCTTTATGCCGCTCCTTTCTTTGGAAGAACAGGAAGATTTTGACCCCAGAGCCTCTCAGACCTGTACAATCTTCAGAGGAGGCAAATCACCATTTGCACCCAGCTCCGCCTTATTAAAATATCCACAAAAAATAGTCTTTGGCACTGTTTCCAATGATTCTGCTCTAACAAGACATTAACTTAGCATTCATCTTATTACTAGTTATACCAGATGAGTCAATCATTTAAGACTCAGGCCTTAACATATTTTCAAACGGCTTTGATCTACAAGTCAAAAATTTTTTATGTCGCATAGGTTTTATAGTGAACATCATACCCCATTTCTCTCTCTTCCCTTCCCATTCACCTCGCCACCATCCCTTCCCCCACTCTCATTTCCCTCACCATACCTCAGAAATTGAAATTACAATCAGCTTCACGTTGATGAAACCCCAAAATAGCATACGACTTCATTTTACTCCTTGTGACAATTGTGCGGCAGGGGTCAACTAAAAACACCCCCCACTATTCTGTTCATCCTAAGTACATGATGAGTTGTATTTCATGAATATTAGTGCTGCAAAAACATAGACAGTAAAAACAAATAAAAGCATATTGCCTATTAAAAGAAAGAACTTTCAACATCTCACAAATACACATTAAGAACCACGGCTGATCTCATCTGAGTTGTATTGCATATATTTTTCACTTCATTAGGTTAAAATTTGGGGTTTTCCCCCCTGAAAAGTACTTAATATAGAATTAAAGTATATAAATAATCCATGGGCTGCTATATTGGTAAGAAATAGAAGATAGGAAATGCATAGTTTTGTTCTCCTTAGAAGAACTAAGAACAGGAAAGATAAGATGGATCCAACTTCAGTGTCATTAATTGAGTATCTACTGTGTGCCCTTTAGGAGATGAAATTGCCTGTACAGTGGTCTTTTATATAGCATTGAAAGCAGAAAAGGAGATAACCTTCTCTCCCTACCCTCACCCCCAGCTCAAAGGTGTATTTGCATAACCTTACTGTAAACAAAGGGCAAATGGAAAGGAGCAGGACAACAATTTGGTTCATGTTTCACCAAAGACATTCTTCCTCCAGGTTAAAGGTAACCAGAAACTTCCAAATCATTGCAGATACCTCATAATCCCCTAACTACATATAGGCACAATATGGATCTTTGGAAATTAGATAAGAATAATTTCAATGTGGGGCACCTGGCTGGCTCAGTTGGTAGACCATGCACCTCTTGATCTCAGGGTTGTGAGCTTGAGCCCCATGTTGGGTATAGAGATCACTTAAATGATTAAATCTTTTTTAAAAAAAGTAATTTCAACATGAAATAATAGCAGCATTATAGTTTAGAAATTATGACACCTCACTGATGTGTACATCTGCTGGGAAATGGGCATTTGATAGTGCCCAGTACAGATATAAACCACTGTAATTATGGCTCCTTAGTACAATAATTGATTCTACATAAGGGTATGAGTATTATTAGTTGTCTTAATTTTTTGTTGCTGGGTTTTTGCTTTTGTTTTTTTTTTAATGGCAGACATTTGGAGGTAGAAAAGTCTCTGTATTCTAAATCTAACAGTATTGCTAAGATGACCAGGAAAATAAACAAACATAGCAGAAAGCAAGGATAGTAACAACACACTAAAAGTTTCTTTGAGGCTGCTTGTTCCCTGATAAACCTCATGACAGCAAACCCTGCATAGAATAAAATTGTATCCTGTGTATTTAACATTCACCAATTTTATTCCATGGCAGCCTATTATCCTCACAGGGACAGATGGAATATTCCTAAAGAGAAAGGCTAAAAAGTAGGTTTTATTTTTAAAAATAAATAACAGTAATTGTCTTTCTCTGACTGACTTATTTTGCTTAGCATAATACACTCCAGTTCCATCCACATTGTTGTAAATGACAAGATTTCATTCTTTTTGATGGCTGAGTAATATTCCATAGCATATGATTCCACTCATATGTGGAATTTAAGAAACAAAACAGATGAACATAGGGGAAGGAAAGGAAAAAATAAGACAAAAACAGAGAGGGGAGCAAACATAAGAGACTCTTAACTATAGAGAACAAACTAAGAGTTGCTGGAGGGGAGGTGGATGGCTAATGAGCTAAAGGGGTGATGGGTATTAAGGAGGGCACTTGTTGGGATGAGCACTGGGTGTTATATTTAAGTGATGAATCACTAAATTCTACTCCTTAAACCAATATTACACTATATGTTAACTAACTTGAATTTAAATAAAATCCTGGAGGAAAAAAAATAAAATAACCGTAATTAGTTATTAGCTCTATGTTTAAAGCAGAAAACAAAGTTTTTAAAAACATTAGCTTGAGCTCCATTTGTTTTAAAGATTTTATTTTACTTATTCAAATAACCTCTACAACCAACATGGGGCTTGAACTCACAACCCCGACATCAAGAGTCACATGCTCTTCTGACTGAGACAGCCAGGTGCCCCTTGAGCTCCATTTTCAACAAGGAAACTAAGAAACACTGTAAAAGCTTAAATTTGCTTGTGCTGTTCAGGAAAGGCCGTCATTCCATTGATTTGACTGTGGCTGTTCCAGGGCCAGAAGGCAGAGCCTGAAGCCTATTGCACCGATTAAATTGCATTTTGATCAATATTTTTAGGTACAACCACCACCTTATTATCTGCATGTGAATTTCCCAAGGCAGTTTGCATTCTGAGACCATCTTGAACCTCTCAGTCAACACCAGTCAGGTCCCCATCCCCAAGCTACAATGTGTGCATGCACAAGGGATGTGAAATCACTGGGGATTTGGTCTAAACCAAAAGAAAAAAAAAGTTTAGGTAGGCAAATCCTTTGAGGGGGGGAAAAGATCCATTAAAGTATTATACTTTATCCACGATTTTGGAAGAATTCCACCATTACATTCTTCTAATAGCAAAGATAATGAAGAATTGGTTGCTGTTGTTTCAGTGAGCTCTCTCTGCCCACAAACATTTGTTAAGGACTTGTCTAAATTGTAGCTCATTTTAATTTTTTATTTATTTTTAAAGTTATTGGGGCGCCTGGGTGATTCAGTAGGTTAAGCGTCCGACTTCAGCTCAGGTCATGATCTCACAGTTCCTGAGTTCGAGCCCTACGTCAGGCTCTGTGCTGACAGCTCAGTAGCCTGGGGCCTGCTTCGGTTTCTGTGTCTCCCTCTCTCTCTGCCCCTCCCCTGCTTGCACTCTGTCTCTCTCTCTCAAAAATAAATAAACATTAAAAAAATTTTTTTTAATAAAGTTATTTTTTTAAGTTTATTTATTTATTCTGAGAGACAGAGAGAGAGAGAATCCCAAGCAGGCTGCGCACTGCCAATGCAGAGCCTGATCCAGGGCTCAAACTCACGAACCGTGAGATCAAGACCTGGTCCAAAATCAAGAGTTGGATGCTTAACTGACTGACCCACTCAGGTACCCCTAAATTGTAGCTCATTTTTAATGTGGAACTGAAAACTCCACTTGTGCCTACAGACCTTATTCCAGAACATTCTAGAATGATTATAATCATAGTTCAGTAGACAATATTATACAACTAGCAGAAATATGCAATAATCAGGTTATCAAAGAATAATAGGATCAGTAGTGGAGCAAGTACTTAGGGGTACTGAAATAATGTTGAGAAAGTCTGCATGGGGGATAGAATTTAAAATTAATACAGAACTCTCAGGTGCCTGTGGTAGATTGAAGAGCAACTAGAAGTCTCTGGAAGATTAGGCAGACCCACTCTCTTACCAAACCCTTTTGTATTTAATTTCTGGGGGGCATCTGGCTGGCTCAGCCAGTAGAGCATGGGACTCTTGATATTTAGGTTGACTCTGAGCCCAACTTTGGGTATACAGGTATTGCAATTAAATAAGTAAACAAACAAACAAACAAACAAACCACCTCTGCCTCTGACTTGGCCCCTTTATTTTTATTTCATGGGGTGGGGGCAGGGGTGGGGTGGATGTTGGCACACCTTCAAACAAAAAGGAACTCCAGACATATAGAACCTAGACTCCTGATCATCATTTTATATCATTACTGTCTTCTCCTGAGGCCTAAGCTAGTTTCCTGATGACAATGACCCTGATATACAGGTTAAATGACAGATACAATCAGAACTTTACTATAAAGACTCTGCCACCAAATGTACATTAGGGACTCATTTCCTATAATATTAGGGGTTCATTTTCTATAAAATTTCTACTACTTGAATGATGCAATGCAAGTGAAAAATACAAACCTATTGGTACAACATTGTCAATTATTCAGCAAGAATTTACTAACAAATACTATAGATGGCATATATCAAGTATCCTGTATGTCTTAGGCTGAGTGTCTCCAAAATGGGAGACAAGGCTTGCATGCAGTTAGTTTATTTGAAAAAATAGGGCCAGGAGGCAGGTATTTCAGCTGGGGGGAGAGGGAGTGAAACAGGGAAGAAGGAAAAACGAATATGAGGATGTGTTATTGAGGTGGCTCTCATGGAGGAGCCTTAAGCATGCTTTTGAGGAGACAAGAAGGGTTCATGTTTGTCTACCAATTTCCATTCTCCATTGGTCAAGTGTGCTTCTATGGAACATCCACTGCCCACCACCCAGTTTTTATACGTGTATGAGTACGGAGACTGTTCTAATGGTGCTCCATACCAGCGGGCCAGGGAGGGCACTGTCCTATCACATTTATGCAAAGCCATTCAAGGCCTGTATGAAATTAGTAAGTGGTTGAGTAAGAGGCAGCTCCCAGAGGACTTAGCAGAAGCCTCCAGTTATTACAGTGCTTCAGAACCAATTGGCACAATTGGAATTAGCATATGATTTTCTAATTCTGATCGAATATTTTTTTATTTGAAGTACAGTTAACATATAATATTATATTAGCTTCAGATGTACCGTATAGTGATTCAACACTATAGACATTACAAAATGCTCACTGTGATAAGTGTAGTTCCCCCAGTCACCATATAAAGTTATTACATCCCTATGCTATTCCTTTCATCCCCATGACTTATTTATTTTATAACTGGAAGTTTATAATTCTTAATCCCCTCCCTATTTCACCTATCCCCTCCCTCCACCTTTCTCTCCTCTGGCAACCATCAATCTGTCCTCTTTTTTTACGAGTCTGTTTCTTTTTGTTTGTTCATTTATTTTCTTCTTTGGATTCCACATATAAGTGAAATCATATGGTATCGTCTTTCTCTGACTTATTTCACTTAGCATAATACCCACTAGCTCCATCCATGTTGTCGTGAATGGCAAGATCTCATTTTTTATGGCTAAGTAATATTCCATTGGATGTATATATACTATAACTTCTTTATCCATTCATCTACCAATGGACATTTAGGTTACTTCCATATCTTGGTGATTGTAATAATACTGCAATAAACATAGGAGCACATCTATGCTTTCAGATTAGTTGTTTTCTTTGGATAAATACCCTAAAGTGGAATTACTGAGTTATATGGTATTTCTATTCTTATTTTGTTAAGGAATTTCATACTGTTCTCCATAACGGTTGCACCAATTTACGTTTCCACCAAGAGTTACCTTTCCTCCACATCCTCACCAACACTTGTTATTTCTTGCCTTTTTGATACTAGCCATTCTGACTAATGGGAGATGATATCTCATTGTGCAAATATCTTTTAATTAATATTTTATAGTCATTTAGATTTACCAAGAATAACCTCAGTAACACTTTTGCGAACACAGTGAAATCTCAGTAATTCATACTGCATTTACCACCATGATTCATGGACTGAGAGTAAATTTACATTGGTATTACCTATTTTTTTTTAAAAAGGATATGCTTAGAAATTAAACATGTAAGCCTGACTCCAAAGAGCATTTTAAAATATTTACCTTTGCCCGTTCCCCATTCACTATTTTTTTCTCTCTCTCTCTCTGCTTCTGTCTCTCCTTCTCTTTCTCTCAAAAATAAATATTAAGAAAAGAAAATAAATAAAATAAAGTGTTTACCTTTACCATCACTTCTATACATACAATTATATATTGGCAGTTACTTCTAAAACCGGTTTCCTATGACTGGTTAATTTTCAGTAAAAAATTGCTGAAAGAATGAAAAATTTAAATTGTAGTTACAAAGCCTCTCAATCCATTAATTAAGCAATAGATCATCTATGATCCACTACTAGCTTGACTCTAGCCATTGTGTGTACTTTAAACTTATAAAAGTATGTTTTCGAGAATTAGGCGATAAATCAGATGTTTCTCTACATCTAAATGCCTCCAGAAAGTTTGAACTAATGATGTGGCTCTTGATAAAAATAAGGAAAATCTAAGGATAGAAATAATTAAGATTCTATTGGCTATTTCACAGGTAATTCTAGTAAACTTCTCATACCTTTGATATCTCTTCAAATTGAGATTATGTTTCACCTGGCTAAAGTCTTTTAAACTACATCTTTTTAAACAACTGAGATATTCATATACCATAAAATTCACTTGTTTTTAACATTTTTTTATTATTTGAGAGCGCACACACCATGTGCACATGTGCAAGTAGGGGAGGGACAGAGAGCAAGAAAGAGAAAATCACAAGCAGGCTCCAAGCTCAGCAAGGAGCCCAACGTGGGGCTGGATCCCATGACCCGGGATTGTGACCTGAGCCAAAATCAAGAGTCGGATGCTCAACCCACTGAGGACCACCCAGGAGCCCCTCACCTGTATTCAGTGTAAAATTCAAAGAATTTTAGTATATTTACAAAGTTATACAACCATTCATTACCACTAGGTAATGGTATCACCCCAAGAACCGATTTCATTACCATTTACAGTCACTCATCATTCCCACTTCCAATCCTAGGTACCACTACTCTGTGTCTATATATTTGCCCTTTCTTGGACATTTTATATCATGAGCATGATGCATTAAGGGTCATCCAAGCTGTTAACCTGTATCTTTTACAACCAACATATATGGTTGTTCTATACGTTGTCTGCAACGTTGTCTGCAAACTGAAATCATCTTATTTCAGTTTCAAGGTAAAATTTCTGTTATATACAGTATTAAACAAAAGCCATTTTTATTTATTTATTTATTTTATTTTTTTTTTTTTATTTATTTTTTAA
The DNA here is from genome assembly GCA_028646485.1 of Cryptoprocta ferox. Taxonomy (NCBI): domain Eukaryota; kingdom Metazoa; phylum Chordata; class Mammalia; order Carnivora; family Eupleridae; genus Cryptoprocta; species Cryptoprocta ferox. The sequence continues at coordinate 80,399,398 of CM053574.1, read as the reverse complement.
CTTTATTGTCAGGTTGGTTTCCATATAACACCCAGTGCTCTTCCCCACAAGTGACCTCCACCATGACCATCAACCCCCTTTACCTTTCCCCCTTCCCCTTCTGCCCTCAGTTTGTTTTCAGTATTCAAGAGTCTCTTGTGCTTTGTCTCTCTCCCTCTCCCTAACTCTTTTTCCTCCTTCCCCTCCCCATGGTCCTCTGTTGGGTTTCTCCTGTTAGACCTATGAGTGCAAAAGCCATTTTTAAAGAATTAAAGAATCATGTACACAAAACTTAAGTAAAAAATCATTCTATACAATTTTTTAAAAAATTTTTAATGTTTATTTATTTTTGACAGACAGAGAGAGCGTGAGCAGGGGAGGGGCAGAGAGAGAGGGAGGCACAGAATCTGAAGCAGGCTCCAGGCCCTGAGCTGTCAGCACAGAGCCTGACGCGGAGCTTGAACCCACGGACCGTGAGATCATGACCTGAGCCAAAGTCAGATGCTTAACCAACTGAGCCACCCAGGCGCCCCTTTATACAACTTTTATTATTTGCCAGTTATAAAAATGAAAGGCTCAGCATAAAAAATACTGAATATAGAGACCTACTGACAAGTATAAAATTTTATGTTAATTTTAGAATAAAATAAAGCCACTCTTCCTACCTCAATCCTTTGTAATGTTGCATTTAATTTTAAAAGATTATTTTCTTCAACTTTCAAACTATTTGAAAAGTTGCAAGAATAGTGAGATAAACACCTTATACTCCACGTAGATTCACCAATTGTAACCATCTTGACACATTTACTTTTTCTTAGAATAGCTCACTCTCTCTCTCTCTCTCTCTCTCTCTCTTTCTCTCTCTCTCTCTCTCTCTCACACACACACACACACACGAAAATTACATGACATCAACCCTAAAGACTTGAACATGTATCTCTTAAGTACAACAGCATTGTTCCCTGTAATCATAATACTATGATCATGCTCAGGAAATTTAATGTAGATTCTGCTAGTATCTAATATAAAGCCCACATTCAAATTTCCCCAGTTATTGTCCCAATAATGTTATAAAACTAGAACAAATAATAATAATAATCCCAGAGTCAATCAAGAAAAATCCATTGCACCCTCTTTTAATCCGAAACAATTCCCTGGCCTTTTTCTATTTTTTTCTGACACTGACATTTTTGAAGATTCCAGGCAGACCAGTCATTTTTCACTACATCCCACAAGATAGATTTGTTTGTTTCTTCATAATTAGATCCAGGTTTAGCTTTTCTGGGGGAGAGGGGAGGCCAGGAATAGCATATATATTTTGTTCTATCTTCTTACTGCATTAGGATATGCCCAATCTTTTTTTAACATAATTATTGTGATTTTTACATAATTGTCATATTGTATATAAATGTTCATGCCCTGCCTATTTATTATTAGCATATTATCATCATTTCCCCATGATGTGAAAAATTCTTCAAAATCACCGCTTTTGATGGATACATGTGGTTTCCATCATATGGTGTTAGCATTTATTTGATAAATAGTCTTTATTACTACACATTTAAGTTATTTCCATATTATACTATTATAAAAATGATACACATGCTTAGGCATATTATTTGTCCATATACATGATTACTTTCTTAGAATAAATTGCTGGAAATATAATTACCTAATATTGTTGGATTAAAGGGTAGGTATAATCTTTTAAATATTGACAAATTACTTAAAGAAATGTGACACCTCTCCTTCAGGAAGGCCCCCAATGATCCCTGCCTCCTGGTCTTCATACCTTTATGTAGTCCTTATCCACATTTACCAAGATTGGTCTGTGTGACCAAGAGAATACAGCAGCGTGATGATAGGTCACCCACAAGGTTAGGTTATAAAAGAAACTATAATGGGGTGCCTGGGTGGCTCAGTCAATTAAGCGTCTGACTTCGACTCAAGTCGATCTCACGGTTCGTGGGTTCAGGCCCTGCATTAGGCTCTGTGCTGACAGCTCAGAGCCTGGAGCTTGCTTCAGATTCCGTGTCTTCCTCTCTCTCTGCCCCTCCCCTGCTTGCACTCTGTCTCTGTCTCTCAAAAATAAACATTAAGAAATTTTTTTTAACAAAGAGAAAAAAATAAAAGAAACTATAGCTTGTCTGGTCACTCTCCCTCTAGGATCGCTAGCGCCGAGAGAACCCAGCTGCCATGTTGTGGGGACAGACTGGCAGCCTATGGAGAAGTCCACATGGCCAGAAACTGAGGTTGTTGGCCATTAGGCATGAGCCACTGATCTTGGCCAACAACCTCACGAGTGAGAGTAAAAGTAGTTTCTGCTGCCCGAGTTGAGCTTGCAGTGACCACGCCCAGCTAAGGACTGCCCTTCCTGAGCAGCTCGCTAAGCACTCCCCGGGTCCCTGATCCACAGAAAATGTGAAATGATAGATGTTCATTGCTTTGAGCTGCTAAGTATTGTAGTAACTTGTAACTACAAGCAATACACAATTAATATAAAAAAGTGTAAATCGTTTTATGTTCTCACCAGCAGGGCATGAGGGCCTGTCTTGCCACACGGAATTGTAGTCTTTTAAAAATCATTCTAATTTCAAAGATTTCTTTTTAAAAGGCATCTCTTGGGGCACCTGGATAGCCCAGTCACTTAAGCATCCGACTCTTGGTTTTGGCTCAGGTCAGGATGTCACGGTTTCTGGGATTGAGCCCTTCGCTGGGCTCTGCACTGCAGCAGGGAGCTTGCTTGGAATTCTCTCTCTCCTTTTCTCTCTGCCTCTCTCTCTCTCTCTCAAAATAAATAAACTTTTAATAAATACATCAATAGGCATTTCTTTATTTAAAATTGCATTTCTTAGACTGTGAGGTTGAAGTTTATTGTTTTTTTTTTAATTTGAGTCACTAATTTATGTTCTGTGAATGGATTAATCTGTTTACTGTTTCTATACAAGTTTTGTCCACTCTTTCTATAAAAGTTTTCTTATTATTATGTATGAATTCATTTCCCTTTTCCAGTTATACTGCTGGTAAAAACTTTCCAAAATTATTTTTAATTTTTAAATTGTATTTAAATTCAAGTTAAATAACATATATGGGGCACCTGGGTGGCTCAGTCAGTTGGGGGTCTGACTCTTGATTTCGTCTTGGGTCATGATCTCACAGTTTGTGGGTTCAAGCCCTACATGGGCTCTGTGCTGGCAGCATAGAGCCTGCTTGCAATTCTCCCTCTCCCTCTCCTTCACCCCTCCCCTGTTTGCTTGCTCTCACTCAAAAAATAAACTTAAAAAAAATTTATGTTAGCTAACATATGGTGTAATAATGATTTCAAGACTGGAGGGTGGCCTGGGGGGCTCAGTCAGATGGGCGTCTGACTTCGGCTCAGGTCATGATTTCGTGATTTGTGGCTTTGGGCCCTGCAATGGGCTCTGTGCTGAGAGTTCGGAGCCTGAGGCCTGCTTCAGATTCTGTCTCCCTCTCTCTTTGCTCCTCCCCTGTGCACACTCTGTCTGTCTCTCTGTCTCTCTCTCTCTCTCAAAAATGAATAAACATTAAAAAAAAGTTTTTTTAAATAATGATTTCAAGAATAAAATTTAGTAATTCACCACTTACATATAACACATAACATTAAATTTGCCATCTTAACCATTTTTAAGGGTATGTTTCAATAGTGTTAAGTATTTTCATATTGTTGGGCAATAGATCTCTAGAACATTTTGATCTTGCAAAACTGACAGTCTATACCCATCAAACACTAATTCTGCTACCCAATTCCTCTCAGCTCTTAGTAACCATCTTTCTGTTCTCTGTTTTTATGATTTTGACTACTTTAGACATTTCCTATGTGTGGAATCATACAGTATTCTTTTGTGACTCACTTAGCATAACATCTTCCTGGTTCATTCATGTTGTAGTGTGTGACAAGATTTCCCTCCTTTTTTTCTTTTTTAAGGCTGCATAATATTCCCCTGTAGGCATTTTCCACATTTTCTTAATTCACTTATCAGGTGATAGGTATTTGTGTTGCTCCCTCCTCTTGACTGTTGTGAATAGTGCTGCAATGAACCATGGGTATGTAAATATCTCTTTAAGAACCCCTTTGAATTCTTTTGGACATATACATAGAAGTGTGATAGTTGGCTCATATGGTAATTCTCTTTTTAGTTTTTTAATGGGGCACTTGGGTGGCTTAGTTGGTTGAGCATCTGACTTTGCCTCAGGTTGTGATCTCACGGTTATTGAGTTCGAGCCCCACATTGGGCTCTCTTCTGTTAATGCAGAGCCCACTTCAGATCCTTGGATTCTCTGTCCTCCTCTCTGCCCCTTCCCTACTCAGTCACACTCTCTTTCTCTCAAAAACAAATAAAATTAAATTTAAAAAAACAAAAAAATTGTTTTTAATTAAAAAACTTTAAAAAAAGAAACCCCAAAATGTTGTCTATAATGGCTGTACTATTAGTCACACTTTTCCTGAGAGACGAGAGAGTGCACACGTGTGCAAGTGGGGCAGGGGCAGAGGAAGAAGGAGACAGAGCACCTCAAGTAGGCTCCACACCCAGTGCAGAAGTTGATCCCACAGCCATGAGATCATGACCTGAGTGGAAATCAAGAGTCGGACGCTCAACCAACCAAGGCTCTTAGATTGTTAGTACTTAATTAGAAATTTTGCATCTAAATTTATAAGTGAGATTGGCCCATTATTTTCTTTGCATAAATTGCCTTGTCTGAAGTATTTCCAAAAATGAGGTTTTGGTTTTGTTAATAATCTATATTTTTATTATTTTTATTTCCTTACTTTCCATTGTTAATTTCATTATTTTCTAAGTTGTTTTTTGAGCTGTACATGTAGCTCAGTTATTTTCTTTTTCTACATTGTTTTTTGAGATGTACATGTAGCCCAATTATTTCAATCTTATATTTTAAATTCATTTACATACATGCATCTTATTCTAATTAATACTAATTACCTCTTTAATTACCCACAAGTTTTGGTATGTTGTATGAATAAAAATATTTTATAATTTCCATTGTGGTTTCCTCTTGAACCCATGAGTTATTTAGGAGAGAATGTGATATATTTTAGTTTGTGACTCCAAATTCAGATTATACAGTAAAGAAACTAAAGTCCAGAAAAATTAAACATCTTGCTCAAAATTGTATAGCTAACGCATGGAAATTAAATCTCCTGATTACCACTGTATTTTACCTTTCCAATTTCTTTTTTTTTAATTTTTTAATAGTTATTAATTCTTGAGAGAGAGAGACAGAGTACAAACAGTGGAGGAGCAGAGAGAGAGGGAGACACAGAATCTCAAGCAGACTCCAGGTTCTGAGCTGTCAGCACAGAGCCCGACGCGGGGCTCAAACCCACAGACTGTGAGATCATGACCTGAGCTGAAGTCAGATACTTAACCGACTGAGCCACCCAGGCGCCCCATACCACATTTTTTTCCTGTCCTTGAGAATAATCCTAGGCAGGGGTGGAGAGGAATTAGACAGTTCTGCCTTCAACATACTGTCCACCTCTTTTTCTAACTCCTCACTTAAGCTCACAAACGGAATCTAATGTCAGAACCTGCAATGCCATGTTAAGAATACTGTACTTACAATTAAAGAGCTCTTTTTTGTAGGTTTTCTCTCAGCATCTTTTTAAATCTAGGCATTTCCCTTTTTTTATTTAATAAAACTACATTAATTAATTTTACCAATATAATTTGATACTGCACAATAGCAATTGTCTTCTTTGTATTTAAATATTATATATTATGTCTTTGCTAACAACTATCTTTTTGTTATTTTATACATTTATCAAAGCTGCTTCATTCCTTTTGTACCAGTTTCTAATTTCTTCCTTGAACATCCTCCTCCAAAATGTTTAGGATCTGCAAGTTGGTAATTAAAACAATCATTCTTCCATCTTCAACTTTTAGATTGTTTACTTTTTCCCCCTTCAGTTTTGTGGCTTCTCCTTGATCTCTATAATCTTTATTTTTTATATAATAGGTGTGTGTGGTGATTATAAAGAAATATTCTTATGGAGAAATGCTCACATATAATGTTTAAAAAATTGCATATGCAATGTGATCCCAACTAAATAAACATTTATATGCTTTATTTAGAGTAAATTTTTTAAAAACTAGACCAAAACACTGACAGTCATCACTCTGCATGGTGAGATTATAAGTAATTTTTTTAAATGTTTATTTTTGAGAGCGGGGGAGGGGCAGAGAGAGAGGGAGACACAGAATCAGAAGCAGGCTCCAGGCTCTGTCAGCGCAGAGCCCCACGCGGGACTCGAACCCACAAATCACGAGATCATGACCTGAGCTGAAGTTGAACGCATAATTGACTGAGCCACCCAGGCGTCCTGAGATTATAAGCAATTTTTTAAAACTCTATATACTTTTCATGTTTTCTACAATGGGTACATATTATCTTCTGCCAGACCTGGATCAGAGCCCAAAGTCAGAACTGAGGTCAAAAGGACAATTCTGCTGAGGACTCCTGCTGCTGCTAAGGGCTGTCCATGGAAGGCTTCCCCCGATAGCCCTGTCCTGAGGCAGCTGTTTCTGGTGGGCAGCTGGTAGGTATGTGTGGCGTGAATGAGGTGTGGGAGGGTGGGGCTGGGAGGAGAAATCCAAGAGAGAGGTCTGACAGTCTGATATCTCTGGGGAGAGACTGGAGCTCTCTTAGTCTGTGGTTAGAAGCAGATCTCACTTGGAATAGAATGGAAATAAATATCTGGATCCAGATGAAAGCTTAGTATCTCATATCTATATTGTCCAATTCACTCTCTACCTTGAGATTCAGTCCCCTGAACTAGGGTATTTGAGCAAGTTCTGGTCTTTTAATTCAGATTAATTGTGCAATATTTAATATGTTTTCCAGCATCCCTTCGTCTCATTTTTTTCAAATCATTAAGGGCCTAATAATAATCTTCTCCTACTGTCTCATTAAAGTGTCATAAAGATTTAGGAATGAATATCTCTTATTTACTTTGCCACTTAGAATGTAGCTCTTTGCCACAAATTATGTTGCCTTTCTAGGTTAGAACGCCGTGGTGGGGGAAGGGTGCGTACCCCTTTGTTTCCCTTTGAACTATCCAGACTTTATTCCATTATTCTTCTTTCTGGGAAATGAGACAGAAGAACTGAACTCCTGTCATCTTAAAAGGTTTGCTTAATGACCATCTCATGTGAACACACACAGTCTTAGCCGAGAAACACGATGGCTGCAACCATACAGGCCCTTAAGATGGCCTCATTTATCAAATATTAAAGAGTCATTTCATAGAATGGCTTTTGCAGCCACTTTTCAATAGAAGTGAAGCCTGAGCAATTATAAGAAAAGCAAAGAAACCTTAGAGTTTTTTTACTGAAGGGGTCAGTCATCTAGCGTTCGGGAGACGTGACATCATAACCTATGTGATTCCAACCCCCCACCGCCAAGCTAAATTTTCACACAGAACAAAAAAAAATATACCATTTCCTATGGCAAATAAACGTAAAAAGGAGATCTTTTCACGGGCTATTTTCAAAAGTTAATATCTAGAGCTCAGTTCTTTTAAATTTTTTAATTTTTATTTTTACTTGTTTTGAGGGAGAGAGAGTGTGTGAGCCAGTTTAGGGGAAGAGGGAGAGAGAGAGACAGAGAATCTTGAGCAGGCTCCACGCTGAACATGGAGCCCGACCTGGGGCTCAAATCCCACGATCCTGGGATCACTATCTGAGCCAAAATCAAGAGTCAGGCACTCAACCCACCGAGCCACCAAAGAGCCCCTAGAGCTCAGTTCTTGTCCATTGAATCATATTCCCTCATATCCAGCCTCAGGCTTCCCATGAGTTGTTGGATTAATAGACCGAACCACTAAGCAAAGTTGAAATGGTACAGTTCTGATAATATATCATTTCTACATTCCTTATAATATCTAAACTGATCATCAATTCAGTTTGGTACAACATATGACTCCACACATCAATTGCCAGAATACAATATTAAGGTCAGATATCTTATTTATAAGGGTGAAGAGATTAGGACTGATAAAATAACAAGGTAATTGTTAAGGTCTGTATTATATACTGTGGATCCTTTTTATTTGTACTCACTGCATCTGATGTTTGCACAATGTTAGCAACGCGGTGCCTTTCATGCACATGGTTTGCGGAGGGAACCATGGATCTGTGCTACTAGAATGATGTGGGATTGTCTTCTGACCATCAAGCTAAAACCCAATAAAGCCAGCATCCCAAGCAGGCTCAGGGCTGAATTCTAATTCAGCCTTCTATCTTGAATTGCTCACCCACCAACTCAGAACTGGTATAACTGGGCTGCTCTGAAAGTCTGGCCTGCTCACCAGATATTGGCAGCAAGCCATTCTCTATGGAGATGTTTGTTTGATGTTTGAAACATCCAAACTTAGCATCTTTGGTAAAGGAGAACAATAACCTTTTCTTATTCAACATAAACGATGATCCTTTTACAACAACAACAACAACAACAACAAGTCAATAAAAAAACTCAGTTTGAAACCAGATTTTTTTCCAATATGAATAAAAGTTCAATTATTTTCTCCCTTAAGCTTTGGGAGTGCTCCTCTCTTTTTGGACAGTTTTGTATCTCCTTTCCAGTACAGATGTCTATTGCCTTGAAGGCTTTCACAGAGAATTTAATCCTTGGCAGTGAAAAGAAAGAATCCCACAGGGCAAGTCAGGGGGGAGGAAGGAGAGACTAGCCAAGTTGAAGGAGGTTGATTTGAATGGAAAAATCCTTTAGTCATGCCAAAGATGTGAAATTATCAAAGACACCAAGATCTTATATAGAAGAAACTAAGGTAAACCTCTGCCTTGCAGGAAACACAAACTCTTTCGGTACCCCCAAACTGTGGTGTCAATTCTACAATAGGTTATCCTTGAAAAAGAATATTACTCTCACCTTTTGGAAACCCTCTGCTACTTTATAGTGTGAGTTATATTTACTCCTAGAGATCTGAGATGATTGAACACTAATATGCACTTTGTTTCAGGTTTAAGCTAGGTTTGTCCCCAGTACCTACTGTTTTAGGAACTGAAAATAGATTCTCAGTGGACCTCATCGCAGATCTTAATTTCAGCATTTGTTTCCACTTATCTTCTTCCTTGACTGTATCAGCTAGTGTTCTTTGATTGCAAGCAACAGTAGATGCTCTGGTAAACTTAAGCGAGAAAGGAATTTTGGGGGAAAGTTGGGGATGCACCAAGGATTGAGGAGAGGAGGCTGAAGACCCAGTAGTGGAAAGGACAGACCCAGACAGCTTATATGCAACTTCACACCAGGAACATTTCAACTGCATCTGAAACAAAGGATTCTGATTCCAGGAAGAGAGAATCTGACTGGCTTAGCTAGGTTCAACTCTTCACTCCGCTCCAGGGCTGGGGGAAAACAGGGTATCTGAACAACAGTCCCACCAGATGGTATATCCAAAAGTGAGGATGGAATTACCAAAAAGTAAACGGAGATGCTGTTATTGAAAGAATGGGGGCTGAAAGCTTAGCAGCTAAAGGAAGTAAAACCCAGAATAACAACAACAAAACAAATGTGTGCCAATCCCATCCCTTTCCATTTCACTGTTTTGTATGCTTTTCTGCTCTTTTGTATATGTTCCCCTCTTCTTTTTTCATCTTTTCTGTCTTTCTTGCCGTTTCCTTACCCTTTGAAGTTCATCTGTTATTGTAGCTGAAATTTTTGTTATCATTGCTGCTTTTTCCTAGAGATCCTACTATCAAAATTGTATCACCTAAACAACTGACCCTTATGGGCAGGTGGTGTTAGCTGAGTAGGAATCAATCAAATCAATGTCCACATTGATTTTTGAAAACATGTTCCTGAATTTATCCCTTTTAAGCCAGCAACTCACTCAGCTGCCTACCAGTATGCCTATAATTTAATTGTTATAAATGAATTCCTTTAATTCACACAAGGAGGCTTCAGAAATTTGTCACTGAAAGGATATTAATCTACAATTTACTATTTCCATCTTATCATGAAGTCAGTCAACCTGTTATCAGAGGAAGCTAGGGAACAGCTCACCTGGCTGACAAAAATGTGCCAGAGTAAAATGATCAATTACAATGGAGACAGAGATTACAGGTCAGACCTCAGATTTGCCTCTTTCTGATTTGTGACCTTGGTTTAATTATTTATCTTCTTCGAGCTTCATTGACCTCATCTGTAAAATGGGATATAACTCTTACCACATTTGGTTGTTATGAAAAATCAATAAAACTATAATTGAAAAATATTTACCATACTACTGGCATATAATGGGTATGCAGTAAAGGTTGAATTCCTCATTCTTCCAACAAATATTTAATGAACATCTACTATGCCCCATGCACCATGCTAGATGCCAGGAAAGGGAGCAAAACAGACATGCTTCCTCCTGCTTAGAGGTTACTTTCTAGTGGGTAAGATACATTAATCAAAATCCAATATAGAAAGTATTGGTACCAAAAAACATATTAATTAGAGGTTCATAGACAATGTCTGCTATAGACTCAATGTTTGTGTCTCCCACAAAACTCATAGTGAAACCTAATCCCCAAGGGATTTGGAGGTAGGGCCTTTAGGAGATGATTAGGTCATGAAGGTGGACCCCTCATGAATCAGTTTAGTGCCCTTATAAGAGACCCCAGAGACATCTGTTACCCCTTCTCCCACAGAAGAGCATGGCAAAGAGATGGCCATGTATAAACCAGAAAGCAGGTCCTCACCAGACACTGAAACTTCTGGTATTTTGATCTTAGGCTTCTTAGCCTCCAGAACTATAAGAAATAAAAATGTGTTGTTTATAAGCCACCTAGTCTGTTATTTTGTTATGGCAGCCCAAATGGACTAAGGCAGTGGCGCTCACACCATATAAATTAACTATAGATGTGGGTTAATTAAGGGAAACACTCACATTCAGTAAACCAGAGTAAACTCGCTGGAGACATGTGATTGACAACTCTGGGTATTCTGGGGAAATTTTCCCATCTCTCATTTTACCAGAAAGGGTTTTATCAAAGAGGTATGTCTATGTTTGCATAAGAAAAAGAGGACAAATTGTTTTGCTTGATAGAGCAGTTTCAATTATAATATTTTGCTTGGAGAATCTCTGAGAGATGGAAATTGTGTATTTTAATGATATAAGCATTGAATGAATTAGGCTATGAGGACTAGTGGAGGTGATTAAGATCAAGAAAAAGAGACAACCCAAGAAATTTTAGGAAAGAATGTTCTTAGTGTTCATAGCAGAGATTGCTAGTTATATACCAGTATCTTATTTGCCCTTCTTTACTAAAAGCACTCCAGTTTTTTAGCTTGGCCCACTGCTTCCCAGCTAAAAGTCTACATTTCTGAGTTGCCCTTGTAGCTAGGTGAAGTCATGTGACCCACTAGGTGATCGGAAGACAGCAGAGGTGTTATGTCTACTGAAAAGTCTGCTAACATGTAGGGGCACTCTTTTACTTCCCTTTTCCTCCTCAACCCTACTATCAGGAACGTTAGCACCATCTTACACCATGAATGAACCTTGGGAATTAAAGCCATGTAGATTCAAGCAATAAGATAGAACAAGCCTGGGTCCCTGATACTTGCTGCCTTCATACCATCCTTGGGCTGCCTATCTCCAGACTCCTCCCACATAAGTGGGAAATAAACTGTCTAGTTTAAGCCACTATTTTGGGGAAACTTTATTTTTTAGCATACGTTCAAATTTAATCATAACTGATATATTGCTTGGATAATATGCTAAATGCTATGGGGGTTATAAAACAAATATATCACATGGCCTTTTTACTTTAGAAGTTTATATTGAGTTTATCCTTAGATTTATGCAAAGTTATTTGAGAGTTGTAGTCAATAAAATTGGAGAGGTAGCCTGGAGCCAGATTGCATAGGCCCTTCTAGACCACTGTGAAGTCACTGGACTTTTATTCTATTTATAGAGAATTTCAGTGTCATCATTTGACTTATATTTGTAAAGGATCAGATTCGTCACTTCTGGCATGGTAGACTGGGTAATCTGAGCAACTGCTCCCACTGAGAACAACAACAAAAAGAAAAACCCTGGATAAAATGTTAGACAAAGGAATTCCTTGAAGGCATTGGAGAACCAAGTTAATTAAGAATTACAGGGCCAAGTTCCAGAAGAAGAAAAATCACAGACATAAGCTTGGCAGTTAGGGAACTTTTCCTATAGAGCCTTTACCAATTCTGGAAGAAGTGACAGAGAAGTTGAGAAATTTCATGTTTTTGACAGGCTTGTGAAGCTGGGGGAGCGGTGGGGGGAGGGAATTGAAATCACAAAGGGGTGGGGAATAAGCCTGGTAAACCATTTGGGCTTTGGATTGATACTTAAATAGGTGACATTATAGAAGTTAAGAGTGAACTGGGAGTCAACTGACTTTCACAGGGAGTGAATCACTGATTCAAATCAGCTTAATCATGCAACTGGATTGCTAGAGCCCCTTGCTGCCATAGAAGCAAATTTTTGTCAAAACATTTCACACCCAAAACAGCCAAGTACACAAGGGGAGACATGAATACAAACCTAGATAAACAAGAGAAAACAGAAATAGACCCACTGAGGCTCCATCCAGCACAGACTTAAAAACAGCTATATTATAATTTAAGAAACAAAAAAAATGAACATATGGGAGGGAGGGGAGAAAAGAGGGGAAAACAAGCCACAAGAGGCTCTTAATGATAGAGAACAAACTATGGTTTGACAGAGGGAGGTGGGTGGGAGATGGGCTAGATGGGTGATGGGTACTAAGGCGGGGGCACTTGTGATGAGCACTGGGTGTTGTATGTAAGTGATGAATCATTGAGTTCTCCTGAAATCTACATTGCACTGTATGTTAACTAACTAAAATTTAAATTTTAAAAAAAGGAAAAGAGAAAAAAATAACTATATTTAATATGCAAAGACCATAAAAAGACTGAGATTTTGGAAGTGAACTGAAACTCTAAAAATGAGCCCCCCAGAGTTTATGTATGAAAGCTACAATAACTAAAATTAAGAAGTCAATGGAAGAGATTAATAACATATTAGACAAAGCTAAAAAGAGATTTAGTGAACTGGAAGATGGAGCAGAAGAAAATATTCAGAATGTAGAGAGAGAAAAGTTGGAAAATACAGAACAGAGGATAAGAGACATGGAATCTACAGTGAGAAAGTCCAAGATACATGTAATTGGAGCCCCAACAGGAAAGAAAGAGAGAGAATGGGGCAGATGCCATATTTGAGAGACAATGGCTAAGAATTTTTCAAAATTTATGAAAGACATTGAGCCCATATTCAAGGATCTCTATGAGCCCAGGCAGGATAATAAAAGAATTCCACACCTAGACTCATCATAGTAAAACCACAGACAAAGAGAAAAATCTTAAAATCATCTGGAAGAAGAAGGAGCAACTAATTTCAAAGCAACAGCAAACTTCAGGCTAACTTCTTCATAGACTTTTGGAAGCGTGAAGAAAATAGATAATTAAAAATGCTGGAAGAAAACAACTGTCATCCCAGGATTCTATACCTAATGAAAATATCCTTCAAGAATGAAGCTGAAATAAATATGCAGACAAGCAAAAATCAATAAAATTCATATTAACAGATTCATAGTAAAGAAAATACAAAGGATATTTTTTAGGCAGAAAAAAAATTATCACAGAGAGAAGGCCAGAGATGCTAGACAGAAGGAAGAGCAATAAGAAAGGTAAATATGTGAATAAGCATAAATAAAAATCGATTGTATAAAAAACAATAACTTATGGTGGAGTTTTCAATAAATATGAAATGAAATTAAAACACCACAATACCATATAAGTCAAAAGAAGGACAAATAGAGGTTAAAGATTCTAAGGCTTTAAGGCTCTTAGGTTGTCTGGAAAGAGGATAAAAATACCAACTAATATTAGACTTTGATAAGTTACTATTATAATCTCTGCAGTAAAAGCATAATAAAAGAATATATAATTAATAGAGGGAGGAGATTGGAATATTAACATAATAAAATCAACCCAAAAGATGAAAGAAAATGAAATAAATCAGACCATAGAACAGGAGAAACAAATAGAAAGCAAATAATGTGATGGTTGGTATCAACCAAAACATATCAATAATTATATTAAATGTAAGTGAAGTACATGTTCCAATTAAAATACAAAAATTGTCAAACCAGAGAAGAAAACAAAACTCAATTACATGTTGCTTACAAGAAGCACATCCTAAATATATGCATACAGAAAAGGTGAGAGTATGATGAGGAAAAATGTTATACTATGCAAGTATTTTAAAAGAATCATTCTAGCTGTCATGAGGGCAATAAATAAGAACTATGGACAAGAAAGGCAACTTGGACAGAAGCATGAGATTTATTTCAAGTGGGAAATAACAGAGGTCAAGAGATTGCAGTAGCTTAGATGCTCTGTGAGGTGCACTTCTGTGTAACAAAGCACTATAGAAACACTACAAATATAAAAGGAAAGAATGTATTCCTAAGAACGCTAGGTGCAAGAATTATCATCTCCCCTACTATATTTCTCCCCTTGTTACCTAGGTGCAATTATTAGGGTCAAACTAAGGACAAAAGAGTCCTGGCAAAAGGACAGAGCATTTCCAAGACTCATACAAGTGGTCCCATAAGACGTAAGAAACCCGAGGTTAGAGGCCATTCCATTTCGCTTTACTATTCAGACCTGCCAGACTGCACTCATTGCAGGGCTGCTCTTGCCATGCTACTGTAAAAAGTCAAACTTTAACTCAAAGATATTCTTTCCGAAAGACCTGTAATTTTTCAGCTTCAGCAATACTGGCTTATAGATCCTTAAAATAACAGGACTATTCTTTAATTCCCTTCATTCCTAATCCCAACAACATCATACTGATATCCATTGTGAATGTTTAACTCTCAGCTGCCAACACAGAATGGAGAATATATTGTCATTAATAAGATCGTCATCAATTGGTGAAAGAGTGAGGGGGAGAATAAAGAAATTCATTATAAATTCTATTTATTTTCTGGTCACATTGTTAGGAATGACAGATTGGCTAGGTGATGACATCTTTATTTACCCATTTGTTACATAATCTGGAAGGGATTGATGTGTAACACATGTATAGATGTTTTAAGCTTTCTTTTGTAACTGATGCTGTTTGGTTATCCTCCCATTCTGAATACCAATATCTTCGTTGCAAAGTTATTTAGAGTCAGTTCAGATGTCTTTCAACTAAACAACATATGAAGGAATTCTTGAGTTAAGAACTTGAGAAAGATCACTATGAGTTGAGAAGAGAACCCAAACTGGAATGAACTAGGCTCAGTCAACTTAAGTATAAATATACATTATGGAAACCATAATTAAAATATAGCCTTCAGGTGCCCAGGTGGCTCAGTTGAACGTCCAACTCTTGATTTGGGCTCAGATCATGATCTCAGGATTGTGAGATCCACTCCTGTGTCCGGCTCTGCACTGGACATGGAGCCTGCTTAAGATTTTCTCTCTCTCTCTGTCTCCTTCTGTCTCTCTCTAGCTTGCACTCCTTTCTCTATCTCTCTCATAAAAGAAATAAAATAAAATAAAATAAAATAAAATAAAATATAGTCTGCAAGAGTTTTGGTGAAATACCCAATATATCTTATTAATTATTTCAATTAGAGAATTCTTGGTTAATAGTTAAGAGAAAACCCTGATTTAAACTTGCTTGGGAGCTCCCCTCTACTTGCTTGGCGAGGTGTTGCCCAATTCATGAACCAGTTAATAAAGCCAATCAGATCTTCAATAAATAAATAAGTAAACTGGCTTAAAATATAAAGGAAACATTATTTCACATGAATAGAAGTCCAGAAGCACAGGAAGATTTAAGATCGGTTGATTAATAATTCAACAATGTCATCAAATACCAAAGCTCTTACCATTCACCCACTCTGCCAATTTCAGAGAATAGATTTGGTTGAGTATATTCCCAATAAAAGAAGAAAGTCCATCTCTTCCTCTCTTTCATGAGAGTAAGAAAACTTTTTCCAGAAAGCTCTCAGCAGACTTTTCCTCATTGGGTCACAAGCCCCTTTCCTAACTGGCAAGGCGAATGAAATTACCACAGTTAGCCTCCATTGATAATCCAGTGTGCGGGAAGGATAGTGAGAAGTCACTGGTAATGAACACTCTGCTAGGGCCCTACTGACAGAGGAAGCTGTTTCTCACCTCATCTTGTCCATGTCTTCTTCCTCTGCCCCTGAACTCTGTCACTCCTGCTCCTCTGTCCACTCCACACTGGCCCATGCTAGAGTATTTTCTTTCTGATGTGATGTCTGTAGCGTGTTCTCATTCTTTTCATTTCTTTGCCTGCAATTATTAAAAATACAAATTTTACAACCAACTGGGAGTTGCCAAAGGGAAGGTGGTTGAAACAGAGCAAGGGGATTAAGAGTACACTTATTGTGATGAGCACTGGGTAATTTATAGAATTGTTGAATCATTATATTGTGTACCTGAAATTAATATAGCACTGTATGCTAGTTATACTTCAATAAAAATATACACATTTTAGATGAGAGGATCTTCATCAATTTGATGTCTGTACCTCATTATTCCTGTTCCTATAAGCTGTTAAGATTTGTGCAGAACTACACCTACCTCAAGGAGGGGGAGCTCTTTTGTCTTCTCTTTAAAAACAGGCCCTTACCATTTGCCTTTAACAATAAAATTTTGGGGGTACCGGGCGGGGTGGCTCAGGCAGTTGGGCATCTGACTTCAGCTCAGGTCATGATCTCACAGTTTATGAGTTTGAGCCCCGCGTTGGGCTCACTGCTGTCAGCAAAGCCCACTTCGAATCTTCTGTCCTTCTCTCTCTCTGCCCCTCCCCCACTCATGCTCTCTCAGTAATAAAAAAATTCATGTTGCCTTACTATGGAGGAAGGGATGGGTGCTTTCTCAAGGATACGTCATTATCCCCACAAAAATATGTTGGGGTTTTGTTAACTGTTTTACGTCCACCTATGTGTGGATTTTAAAGACAAAGTGGTTATATTTCCAATTGTCTCAATAAATTATAATTTTATAAGATAAATTAAATGACTCGAAGGCCAATAAGTCAAATTATAATTATTTTTTGTCTAATTATGAATAAATTTTGCCTAGAAATAAAAAGTAATCATTTTTATTACTTAATAAAAATAATTTTTATCTAAGCAAATAAGCTGAAACTGGACAGTTTTTAATATTTTGTATTTTACTTTATGTCTGATGCTACACCTATAAGAAATTAGTTAATGAGAATTTTTTCTCATGTAATTGAAATAGAATATAATGTCTCTCAACCTCCTCAAGGAAACAGATTTCCCCCAAAAGGCTTAATAGTATGAATTTAGGTCTAAAGAAAGGCAGAAAAGCTTCTAAATTCAGAATAAGTCAGGAGAGTTTCTTTTTTATTGTCCCTTTCCATTTCTACTGTCTTTAGTCATTATTCCTTTTTCATTGTCCCTTTCTGGAAAGCAGATAAAACCCTGCTTCCCTGGGGGCCCTTAGGGAGACTAGGTTTAATTAAAGTCTGAAAAGCACATTTGAAAGCGAGGACTATTAAACCAGAAATAATTTGTGAAGTATTTTACCCCAATCTGCGTATTACCAGTAGTTGAAAGAGAAAAGAAAAAAAGTGGAATAAAAAAATTAAGAAATCAGGTAAATATTAAACCTAATGGTCAGTTATCAACTGCATTCAGGAGTGGGGCTCCCTGGGTACCACCTGGTAGGAAGGAATGTGAAGCCTCGTGGGCCATTAGCTGTTGTTCTGGAAAATCCAAATTAAACATTCATATAGATGCTGCGATGGAAAAAGTATGTGGTCATCACATGTAATTGAGTGAGTCCTGCATAGACAGCAGTAAAAATCGTCATGAACAAAAACCTTTTGCACTCACATCACGTGCATGTGCAAGGCAGCATTCCATGCCACTCAGCCACTTGAGGCAAACTAATGAGGTAGTCATCTCATGTCATGGGCCATATTTCTGGAAAGGTCTATTTCTTCTTGTCATCTTCTATATGAGATGCTACAAGCCATTTCTTTGAAATTTGTGTGTGTTACTATTTTTGTTTTCTCTTTGATTTTCTAATTGTTTTCCACTGCACAGAAGTTAAATCTCAGAATTAATTTATCAAGCATAATATCCATTAGTAGGATTACCACTTGAGAACTGCCCAATTTTTCAGTATATTTATCCATCTGTTAATTGAAGAGTTGGCAACCATTGTATTTGAAGTCATTGTAGTATAGAACCCAAGGAAAATGCCATTATCAGATGAAATTTTTGAAACACAGAGGTTGAAATTCAGTGTTACTTTTATGTTTAGTCATTGATAGCCAGTGCACACTAAAGGGTCCTGGACACTTGGTTTTGGGGTCCTTTTCTGGATTTCACCTTATTTTAAGAACAGTCCCAACTTATAGTTGGCAACTTTTCATTGGCCACATATCCTTGTTTGCTATCCAGGACTTTGTTACTGTGAGATTTAAATAGGTACATATATTCAAATTAACAAAGATATCAATAAGCAAGAAAATAATTACAAGTAAAGGGCAATCATGAGTTAATAATCAATTTAGAAGAATTATCTAAATAGAGATTGACCTGTGCTCTAATTGTTCCTGAAGTATCCTAATTTTGAGGCGGAAACTCATGCAAAAGTTTTAGAAGTCCTTTGCTCTACTAAATGTCTTCTATTTTATCACTCTTTAAAGCCAAGGGAATAAGGTTTTCATAACATAACCATAGGGTTTTAAATTTTCTGTTTTGCATTAAAATCTTCTCATTTCCCACTTTGCTGTTGATATATCTAAACAACTAATACAGCTCCTATGAAACAGCCCTTCATGAATTATTTACCCTATGAGGAAAGATAATATTCCTAGTCTACACAGATGTACACCTTATAGCAACTGATTTAGTATCATATGCCTTAGGGACATTCATAAAGTGTCAGCAAATGTCAACAAAATACTGATGGCAAGGATAATAAATGACAAAATGCTGTTGAATTTGTATAAGATTCTGGATGGTCTATCTGAATTCACCTTCAAACAATGGCTAGAAGGAAGATAATATTATCCCTCCTCTTTAATATGCAAAAGAAATCTTATAAAATGGTTTAGAAAGTTTTGAATTCTTGTGAGCATTTTAAGCAACCAAGAGTGATTAACACTATATATTCCCATATTACTATTTATTTCCCATATACGCCAGAGACCAAAAGTCCCTAAGAAGCTATATAAGAACCAAGAAAGCACCATAGGGCATAAATGTCACTGGGGATAGGTTAGCGAGTCTCATAAAAACACCATTTTGATTTCCATCCAAGGAACCCTTCTAACTATGACTGTGAATTTGAAAATAACTGTGAGGTTGACAGAAGAGTATGAATTGTCCAAGTTAATTAGCTTCATTTTCTCTGGTTTAATCCTTAGTTTTTAGGTTAGGACTCATTTATTTTTATATTGTAATGAAGTCTCTCCAATAAAATAACTGGCTCTAACAAATACCTTTCAAAATCAAAGACTTTATTTTTTAAGAAACTACCAGCAAATGGTCACTGGGTTTTTCCCACTTAAATTGTGCCACAGGAAAGGGAAAAGGGTATCTCCCTGGTTTACAAAATAAATTACTCCCTGTTCCCCAGGAAAAAAATGAAGCTGGAAATGTGCAGTGTTAGGAGCAGACAGAATCATTGTGTAACTGAGACACAAAAAATCTGGCTTATGTTTCTACTTCCAGCATTGATATATCTCACAACATTCTTACCCTGCCCGTCTCCCTGTCTCAGTCAAATGCAGTTCTTGCTACTTGTTCAGATGTAGTGGCATAAGCTTAAGTTCCGGAAGTGCCAAACAGGAACCATGGCAACCTTGAGCAATGACAAGATTAACACGTCTTGAACAAAAATGGAGCTCCTCCTTTCGGCTTTTAGCCCCTAGAGGAAATATTTACATCTTGGATTTCAATCCTATGTATGCAAATATTGTCCAGTTATTTACAGGGTGTAACACATTTCATTTCCATTGTTATCACAACCCAAATAGGTTGGTGAATAGGAAAACAATTTCAAGGAGGCAGGAAAGAGCATGGTCTTTCAGAAAGGATGAGAACTGCCGGCCCAAGCTTAGAGTTTGTCTAGAAGAGGAATAAGACATGAGGTCGGAAACACAGACTGAAGAGATTACAAAGAGCCTTGAATGTCAGCCTGATGATAGCAAAAAATGTCAGTGAAAGTTTATACAACACAGAGCATGCATTGGGCATAATGCTTAGACTTGACATGGGTTATTTTATTCATTCTTCACAACCAGGACTGTGAATTAGTCGGTATGCACTGTTACCATGAGAACTATTATTATCCCCTTTCCAGGGAGTTTGGAGAACTTTGAGAACTTGCCCAAGGTTACATAGCTGGGAAGTGGCAAAGCTGGTATTAGAATCCAGGTCACTCTGACTCCTTACGGTGAGCTCTCGGACAGCCTAGAGTTTGGGTTTTATTCTACAGGTTTGCCAGTTAAAAACAAAATGTCAAAATTATATATGCAAGAAAGGACCAAACAGTTCTACAAAACTTATTATGAAAAATAGTTATCTTCTCTCCATGTCCCTGCCATTATTTTTTTTCCTCCCAGACAAGCCCTTTCAACTCCTCAATTGTTTCTCTTTTTAAATTCACCTCTAAATCTTTAAATAACATCGCTGGACTGCTACTGAAGTAACTATTGTTTCTTGATTTTTTTAGTGTTATATATTATCTACTTTTATTATGCACGATAAGGATTTAGCTGCGTCTCCACTTCCCCGCATGCACCACAAACATAACATACATCCTCCACAAAAACATGTGATTTTGTTAAATATTATTCACTGTTTACATTATTTTGACTAAATACTACTTATAATTGAGACAAGTGGTACTAACTAACATTATACCTTTTCCTTTCTTTAGTAACCTTTTGCTTTTCCTGGGGTTAATATATATATATGTATTTATTATTTTTATTTATTTAATGTATATATTTATACATATAAATTATTTTACATGAAAAAATATTTTAATGTTTCTTCATTTTTGAGAGAGAGAGAGAGCAGGGGAGGGGCAGAGAGAAGGAGACAAAGGATCCAAAGCAGGCTCTATGCTGCAGAGACCAATGCAGGGTTTGAAACCATGAAGCTCGAGATCATGAGGGGCCGAATCAGACCCTCAACCAACTGAGTCATCCAGGCACCCCCCAAAAAATGTTTTTAAAAACTTTATTTTTATTTATTTTTAATTCTTTTAACGTTTATTTATTTTTGAACAAAAGAGGGACAGAGTGTGAGCAGGGGAGGGGCAGAGAGAGAGGGAGACACAGAATCCTTAATGGGCTCCAGGCTCCGAGCTGTTGGCGCCAGGCTCCTAGATGTCGGCACAGAGCTGGACGCTGGGCTCGAACTGACGAACTGTGAGACCATAACCTGAGACAAAGTCAGTTGCCTAACCGACTGAGCCACCCAAGCACCCCTAAAGACTTTATTTTTTACAGCAATTATAGTATAACTGAGAGAAAGGTACAGATGTTTGCTATATACCCCCTGTTCCCACACATGCATAATCTCTCTCCATTATCAACATCACTCACTAGAATGGTACATTTCTTACCAAGGATGGGCCTCCAGTGACACATCATAATCACCCAAAGTCCATAGTTTACCTTAGGTTCACTCTTGATATTCTATATTCTATGGGTTTGGGTTTGGACAAATGTATAATGACATATATAATATCATACAGAGTATTTTCACTGCCTTAAAAATTCTCTGCTCTTTGCTTGTTCATCTCTTCCCTACCCCTCTCCACCAGCAACCACTGATCTTTTTATTGTTTCCATAGTTTTGCCTAATATATATATATATGTATATATATATATATATATATATTTAACTTCAGTTTTCTGTCTCCAAACAGTCCTCATGAGGTGTAACTCTCTTCTTAATATATTCAAATTTGCCAAGTACAATATCAATTTCATGTTCTTGGAGACGTCTGTCCCAGGATCCTCTGACCTTATTCAGTTTGGACGGACTACTCTCTCCATGTAGGGCAGCTGTGTCCTGGGATCTCACTCCACAATCCTGCTAGGTATTCTCTTTGCCTGTCTTTCTGGTTAGGGTCCTGGATTCCCAAATCTCAAGTCCTCCTTTCTTTGTTTACTCCTTTTCTTGGAGGAAATATATCCTTCACTACTTGCTAAGAAAATGTGGCTGGGAAGTGAATTGTAGGGAACTTTTATTTACAAAAACATCACTCTTCTACCCTTAAATTTGCTAGGTTTGGTTGGAAATAGAATTCTGGGTAAAAATATTATTTGTCCTTAGGGTTTTGAAGGCATTGTTTTTATTGCTGTCTGCTGATGCTGTTGAGAAGCCTGAAGTCAGTCTGATTCTTGATCATTTGTATGTAATCTATCCCTCCCACTCATCCAAAGCTTTACTCTCTTATCTCTGTTTTCTTAAATTTCATGATGAAATGGCTTGGTGTGGATAGATATTTATCTACTGGGCTGGAAACTTGGTAAATCTTTCAATCTGGAATCTCATGACCTTTAATGCTCAGAAATGTTTTGAATTATTTCTTTGATAATTTCCCCCTCCTCAATTTTCTCTGTTTTCTTTCTGGAAACCTTATTTAGATTTGACCCTCCTAAAATGACCTCTTTACCCCCCTTATTTTCCATCTTCTTATCATGTCATTTTGTTTTACTTTCTTAGAGATTTCTTCAACTTTATCTTATAACCCTCTTATTGAGTTTTCAATTTATGTTATAATTTTTATAATTTCAAGGAGCTCCTTTTTGTTCTCTGAAGCCTTTTTTTCCCTATAATTTTTCTGGTTTCATGGTTGAATTATCTCCCTGAGGGTCTTGATGATAGGTTTTTTTTTCTTGTTTTCTTCACCCTGCACTGTTTTTGTTTCCTCCAAAGGACTTTTCTCAGATATCTACTGATTCTTGATTAATCATTCTTTCTTTAGCATGGAGCATTTAGAAAATCTTTTTATTTTATTATTATTATTTTTTTAGGTAATCTCTCTGCCCAACATGGGGCTCAAACTCACAAACCTGAGATCAAGAGTCACACGCTCCACTGACTAAGCCTGCCAGGCACCCCTTAGCATGGAGCATTTCAAAAGCTGACTAGGAGGTCTGTGCCATGAGTGGGCCTTGTTGGTGATAGGCTTTGGGGTGGGGTGATCTGGTAGAGCAGTTTCATTGGGAAGTACAAGGGCAGTGCTAAATTTTATGCGTCACCTTGGCTAGGCTTGGCTTGGTCCAGTTGTTCAGTCAATACTAGTCTACACACTGTTGTAAAGTCATTTTGTAGATGTGATTACCATCTACAATCAGTTGACTTTACAGGAGATTGTCCTCAATAATGTGGGTGGACCTCATCTAATTGGTAGAAGGCCTTAAGGGCAAAAACACTTCCCGGAGGCTTGCCAGAGGAAAGTAATTCTGCCTCAAGACTGTAACAAAGAAAACTGCCTCAGTTTCAAACCTGTTGGCCTGTCCTATAGATTTCAGGGTCAAGACCACAATATCAACTCTTGCCTGAGTGGCCAGCCTGGACTGTGGATTTAGGGTTTTCTGGTCCCCTACAACTCCATGAGCCAATTCCTTACAATAAATCTTTATATATATATATATATATATATATATATATATATATATATCCTATTGATTCTGTTACTATGGAGATCACTGACTGGCACAGGGAGCCTCTGTTGTCTGTATAGTTAGGCTTTTCCTTTTGGGTTAGTCAGATTTCTTTAAAGAGGCTCTTATGGTCTCTTGACTAAAAAGGCAACCTGACTGCCGGCGGGATGAAAAGCTGTAGGATTTTCCTTAATCCTCTGATTTCATCGTGGTACCCCAAACTTAAACCATGCCTGGTAACTCCCAAATCAGAAACTCTCTGATTCGTCTTCTCCCAAGAATAAAAACCCCTTTCCTGTAAATTATGATCTTAATATGGACAAAGAGAAGACATTACCACATAAATCTCTGAGCCCATTCATTTCCAGTGTTAACTTAGAAGTTCTTCAATATATATCCCAAATATATTTTATTTGTGTTTTTTAAGTTTGAGAGAAAAGGAGAGAAAGAGCAAGTGTGTGTGTGTGTGTGTGTGTGTGTGTGTGTGTGTTTATGCAAGTGAGACAGGGGCAGAGAGAGAAGGAAAGAGAGAATCCCAAGCAGGCTCTGCAAGGTCAGTGCAGAGCCCACTGTAGGGCTCGATCCCACAAACTGTGAGATCATGACCTGAGCCAAAAATGAGTCAGACATTTAACCAACTGAGCCACCCAGGTCCCCTACTTTCTTCTTTATACTTTTACGTATTCTTTAAAATTTTTTAAATAGGTCAATATTATATATAATTAGGAAAATAAGCTGCTTCAATTGAGAGACAAAACAAAGAGTTTCTTAATAGGGAAAGAATAAAAAAAGTAATACAGGGCTTGCACTAGGCACAGTGAATAGTACTTGAAAGCACCAAGGACGCAAAAACAAAATGAAAATGGGGGTGAAGGTAGGATTGGATTACACTGTACAGGCAATCAAATATAAGCAAAGAGAACTGATGGACTAAAAACTTTGGGAGACAGACCGTCCCATTCAGGGAAGCCACTATGCTATACTACATGTTTATGTGAACTAAAAACAAAAACAAAACAAAAAAAAATCCCTGCTTCAACCACTACTTGACCCCTTGGTCTGGCAACTTTGTGCAGTGGATGTCCTCCACAATTCTACCAGATAGTCCTGGATCTAGTGAGGACAACAAGAAGTCTGGCAAAAGGATAATATAGATATGGAGAATTGGCTCAATATGATGATAATGTTCAAAGAATTAAAATGAAGTTCTGAGAAGCCAAAGTTTAAAATGGCTTAGTCTTTGGGCACCTGGCTGGCTCAGTCAGTAGAGCATGTGACTCTTGATCTCAGGGTTGTGAGTTCAAGCCCCATATTGGGTGTAGAACCTACTTACGAATATATAATAATAATAAAATGGCTTAGTCTTATGGATGTGAGAAATCCCAAGGATGTTCCAGTTATCTTTTGTTGCATCCTGAAAGTTAGTGGCATAAAACAATAGGCATTTTATCATACTTATGACTCAGTGAGTCAGGAATTTGAGGAGGACATACTGGGAATGGCTTGTTTCTGTTCCATGAAATCTGGGGCCTCAACTGGAATGGCATGAATGAGTGGAGATGGCTAGGCTGTCTCTACTGGGGCCATACGTCTGGAACTTTCTGATGGGAACAGAAAATCCAAGATGGCTCCTTGACTCAGGCCCAGTGCCTGAGCTGGGATGGCTAGAACAGTTGACAGCTAGCCAGCATCACTCTCTCTACACAGGTGGTTCATGTGGCTGCAGTTCTTACATGGTAGCTGGTTTCCTCCAGAGAGAGAGTTCCAATGAGAGAGTATACCTATCAGTATAAGCAGAAGCTCTAAGACTTCTTATGAAAGGCTTGAAAGTCACAGTGTTCCACTTCTTTTTTGTAGTTTTTATTATTAAAGTATAGTTGACATACAGTATTATATTAGTTTCAGGCGTACAACAGTGATTCAACAGTTCTGTATATTACACAATGCTCCTTACATAAGTGTAGTTCCACTTGTCACCATACAAATTATTACAAAATTATTGACTGTACCCCCTATGATGTACTTTCCATCCCCATGACTTGTCTATTTTATAATTAAAATTTTGTACCTCTTAATCCCCTTCACCTATTTCACTCATCCCCCACCCCCTCCCTTCTGGCAAACACCAGTTTGTTCTCTGTACCTCTGAGTCTGTTTCTAAGCATTACATTATAATGACCACCTCAAATGTAGAATCTTACCAGATAAGAGGTTGCCTCATGAAAAAGGATTAGGTGGTCTGTCTGCACACAACATTGTATACCTAAAATTTTGTGATTTATAAGAAATATATTTGGTCATTTAGATGACCAAAAATTATTTCTCATATATATTTGGTCTTAATTCATGGTTCCTGGCTCACAACTCCTAAAACTCCTGGAATTTCCTGTGATAAGAGAGATCAGGTCTCTTTCTTTATGTTAATGAAGTGACTTTGGGAAAGCCTTTAGGTAACCTAAGGAAGGGAACTGATTGCCTGTTGAACCAATCATGTAATTAGAAGGTCAGTCCCACCTCCATTGATTGAATCAATCAATGGGCAGTGATTAAATCAATCATACCTATGTAATGAGGCCTCCATAGAAACCCAAAGAACGAAATTCCAGAGAGCTTCTAGGTTGGCAAACACATGAAGCTTTGGGGAGAATGGCACACCTGGCAAATCTTTTAAGCTTAGAATTAATTACTTACAAATGGCAAAAGTAGGTAACTAAGATCTGATAAGAGACATGAATCTGGTTTATGCATTTTTTGCTTATATGAAATTATAGTAGTTTTTATATGATTACTTCACATTCCAATACAGCTGTTGGTTCCTGTGTGGGAAAGATTATTTTCCATTTGTAACAAACATACACACTGTCTCTCCATCAACATTGATAAGTTTCTCCTGATTCTTGCTCTTACCCTGTACATTTGGTACTTAACTACTTATTACTCTGTCAAATTCATTGAATAGCTGTTTGCATTTACATATAAATATTGTTTGTTTGTCTTTTCATTTTAAATATAGGGACACCTCATCTCCCTAATTTTAGATCTTAAGCTTCCGGAGGGCAAGATACATTTCAGATTTTGGTGGGAAAAAAAAACATGGATTTGGAGTCAGATTATGGAAATTTGGACAATCTTTTTTGAGTCTCAGATTTTTTCATCTGTGAAAAAGGAATTAATAAATACTGATTTCACTGAGTTCTTGTGGGCATCAAATAGTGCATGTGAGGTTCTTGGTGAATGCTCAAGTACTTAGTCACTGCTCAAAAACTCTATTTCTTTGTGTCCTTCACAGCAAAAACCACAGTAAGAGCTAACTGAATATTCATTGCATGAGTGAATGAATGGGTGTAGAAGTCTGAAAAAGTATAGTTTTCGATGATTTTTTTTTTAAACCAGCAACTATCTGAGGTGGCTGGGGCAGCTCATGTGCATGGTCCTGTGGTCTCTTTACCAATATCATGGCCTCTATCACTGATTGATCACAGCCTGGATGATCTTCTAAAGGGTGTGTCTGGCAGTTTTCCCATAAACAGCAGAAGACCTACTTTCCTTAAAGTGGTGTAAGCAATAATAGGCTTATGACTTCCATAACTAGAACTCTATAGAGGGGGCAGCTCCAGGTTAGCTTAGCATAGTGGCACTGTGATCATCAAGGACCCAGGTGCTTTCCTTCTTTCTGTTCAGCAGTTTACCATTCCTGGTGTGCGGACAGCGTCTCCTCTCCTGACCCCCAGGGATTACAGCAGCTCCAGACATCACATGCGGGTATGAAGATGTCCAGCAAAGGGAACAAGTATGTCCTCCTGTGCACCTTTTTATTTTTAACTAATGAGGAAAAGCTTTCCCAGGCTTTCCAAAGCAGACTTACTCTCAGGTAAGGACTCTGTCAAGCTGCCAATGCCTAAGCCAGTTACTGGCAAAGAGAAGACTATTGTGATTGCCTTTGATTGATATGTTTCATGCCCCAGAGCCGAGAAGGATGTAAACACCAGAAGGGGTTAGGGGTGAGACTGGTTTTTGGGTAGACAATGCACAGTGTCTGCCACAAGAGCAACCACCCATTATTCTTTGCTAGCCATGCTGAACCTTGACTTTATATGATGGTGCTCCAGAGGGACTTCAGACATGGGAAAACAGCTATGACCTTTATCCAGGCCTGTAGGTGTATGAAGCAGAGAAGAGTTTGTACATCTTACCTCTTAGCTTTCATTGTGCTTTTTGGGAGGAAGGAGGCTTTTGGTCCACTTTCTAGCTCTTCTGGGTCTAGGCTAAGAAAGGATGAAATAGAGGAAATTGGGAATTACTGGAGAACAAAGGCACATTATCATCCTCATCACCACCTCCTTTATTGTCATCATCATTGTTGCTATCATCATCAGGGGCCTTTATGAGATTCCCAATTGTGGTGTCACTATTCCAAGCTGGGCAGCACCATCTGGGTCAACATGACCTCAAGCCATCTGGGCTCTGGGCCACAACTTTTGTTCTAAAGGTGCACATTGCACATTTAACAAAGGACATTTGCATGAAGACCTGCTCCCATGGGCACTCAAGATGTGTTAAGGGTCTAGGCACACCTGTAGGGCAGGCTGTGAGTTTTACTCAGTCCCACCCATATCTCCCTCCATGAGTTGCCATCCTTCCCTTTCTCTTGCACAGATGACACATCAGTGGCTCATGACTCCAGAGCTGAAAGCTACTGCTTTGGGATTTACAAACAAAAAGAATTAATAATGCAGATAAAAATTCTGGCGACATGCTGAGAGCAAGATTTTTTTTAAGTGAATAAAACCATTGAACAGTTCTTTTATGTACTGGCCAAAAGCAGATGCCTCTGGGGAAGAGGGAATGGGGACCCATAGGGTACCTCTTGGAATAAGAAAAAAGCCACCTCTCCTCAAATAATTCCAGAAATGCCTATTTGTTAATATGTACTTCATGTTCTTAGTCTTATTGATCATCTTTGGCATCAGTGACTAAGTCACTCCAGAAAATGTTAGGTATGTGTTTATATTAAAATAAACAATTCATTTCCCTACCACCATTGTACCTTACTTTCCTTAGTTTGTATTTAATTACCAATTAGTGAGGGAGGGGGAATCCACCTGATGGAAGAACAGATTTGTCATATTTTCCCTGTTAAAATCTCAGATTTATCCATTTTAAAATTATTTGCATAAATAAAGAATAATGTTCACAGGTTTGGTGGAATGCCCTTTGCACTGTGTGCAATTAATAAATCCTTTAAAAATTAGAAATAATAAAATTAAAGCAAGTTTCTCATTGGAAATCAGTCTGTGTTGGTACAATAACTATATTTGATATAACTGTGTATTACATGAATGTTTTCTTTTTAAAAAATTTTTTAATGTTTATTCATTTTTGAGAGAGATAGAGCACGAGTGGGGGAGGGGCAGAGAGAGAGGGAGATACAGAAACTGAAGCAGGCTCCAGGCTCTGAGCTGTCAGCACAGAGTCCAAAGTGGGGATTGAACCCACGAACCATGAGATCATGACCTAAGCCAAAGTCAGACTCTTAACTGACTGAGCCACCCAGGTGCCCCACATGAATGTTTTCTAATGTGTCTTTACTCCCAGCTACACACATTGTACCACAAACAGAACAGGGAATATGAGTTTCTTAAAAACTGAAATTAAAATAGAAAATCTATGTAATATGAAGTAAAAACTTGGTAAATAAAATTATTTTTATTCAGCTTGATTTTTTCCCATGCTGGGAGTCAAAAAAGAGGCCCACTTGCAGTGTCAACCCTCCATCTGTGTTTATGGTACAAGAGTGGAGAATGGAAATTTCTTTTCTCCCCTCAAGATAGGCAGAGCACTCCCCTCATGACCACCTTTGCCACTGTGACTTCTGTGGTCCATCCTATGCCTCAGTGCCCAGAGGGAGCCATTGACCTTAATGGTGGACGGTACCACTTGCTTGGTAATGCCCCTGAACTCTGAAAGATTTACCTATCTTGTAACACCACCAATACGTGGGTAGCACAATGTGTCTTACAGTGAAGGGATCCAGCGTGCACCTCGGTGGCAAAAACACTATTTCAAGCTAAAAATATCTGAACAGCCACTTCAGAAATAAGCCTTATCTAAAATTTTGGGGACTTAAGCAGGGCCTCCCAAAGAATACAGCTCGTAAGTTCCCTCTCCAGGAGATTTATAGCCAGAAGTCAGTCTAATATTATCACCTAGATGAGTAATTGCTTTACATACTTTATCTGAAACTGTTACACCTTCCATCTCTTTCCCCTAGAAGCCCCTTTTCTCTCTTCCTGTCTCCCTATTTCATATATAAACCCCTATCTCTTGCTGCTCTGGGAGCCAGTTCATCTACAGTCTCCTGTGAACATTAGTAAGTGTTGTCTTTTCTCCTAATAATCTGAACTCAAGTTAGAAGAAGAAACGTTCTTCTTTCCAGCCACAGGACCTCACCAACCTTCACAACCACCCTATTGTATTCCCACTTGCCAGGTGAGAAAACTGAACATTGGAGAGGTTCAGAAGCTTTCCTAAGGTCACACATTAGTGAAATGGTGGAGATGGGGTTTAAATGCTTATTACTTGAAAAAGGGAAAACGCTGCCAATTTTTCTGGTGTGCCAAGTACCCCAATGATGGTGTCCTGGAACAGCCAGGTGACAGGGTCTGTTTCTCTTTTCCTTGGACGTTTGGAGCCGTGAGGGCAGAGCTGCAGCTCCGTGGTGGAGGCAGCCGGCTAGTCCAACTCACTGAAAGGTGTCAGAAGGAGCTCATCTGAAGCATCAGAGCTGAGTGAACGTTGTACTGTGTCAGCACCTGTGGTCAGACTATAAGGTGAGAAGGCAGAGAGAAGAAATTGCCATATAAGGATGGGCATGAGCCAGCTTAGAGGCCTGGAGATCCCCCCAAGGTTAGGCCGTTCTCAGCTGTATTCTACCCATGGCACCCAACCCAGATGAGGTGCTCAGGCACAAAAACCTGAGAAGAGTAGCCGTAAAGTGATTTCCTATTCTCCTGGGCCTATTAGTAACCACCTCCACCCTCAGTTTCTCTTCCAGGAAGCTCATTGGAATGGACAGGAGTGAGAAAGATGTTATTTTAAGAATAGCCATTAACGTGCTCATGTTTATTTCACAACAATAATGGTTGCTACTAAGAAAACAAGAACTTTATTTGTTGTATTTTGGGTGACACGTATTCTGCAACTGATCCCGATACGCCAAGATGTCTCAGCTAACTGGATTCTAGAAAAACGGTAGTATGGCCCACCAGGAAAGTGCCTGATTGTACTGGGATTGATCCAGTACTCTAAAAAAGAATGAATAGCCACAAAGTGTGGTGGCAGGCGTGCCTCCTCTCCTCTCATTATCTGCGCTTCTCAGGTCTGATCTCTCTGGGCATCTTCTCCTAGCTCTTGCTGCTTCCCACCTTGGTGTGCCAAGACAAACACCAGCATGGAGACACACCATTGTGCATAGAGCTATCACCTGCTTTGCTAGTCTTGAATATGGAGGAAAAATTACAGTCCGCAAAATGAAGTTATCAAGCTACCGATGTATGCCTGTGAAACAAAGATCAGACTTCAATAATAAGGAGGGAAACTTGGGAAAGTCTTAAATGAGCAACGGCTTCCGTGGCCCTTGGGGCTGCCTCTGCAGAGGCAGTTAATCATCTGCCTGAACAATCAAATCGATATCCATGACCTTTCCTTCAGCTGTCTTTCTCCTGCTGTCTCTCCTCTCCTCCTATAGTCAAAAGGAAGATAATGGGATCATTTCCTTTAGAAAACAAACATGAATATGAAGCAAGTTCATAAACTATTTGTTATTAAAATGAAATCCTCTAGGGAAATTCTGTTTAGATATCAAAATCATAAGGCTGATATTTGGCATTATTTATAGTTTATTCCATCTTCACATGTATCTGTTGATCTGATCTATCCAAGCTTCTATTACATTGTCTCATAGCAAATGAGGAATAAATTTCTTCTGGAAGAAGCAAAGTGTTCATAGTGTTCATTTCTGTGTCCTGGATGGGCTGAGACTGAAAGTATAAGCTTGCTGATTAAATTTTCACAAGTCAGTTCACGGAGCAAAATATCTAGTATCCTCCAGAGTATGTTAGAGTAATATCACTATTGACATGTCCTGAAATTAAACTCAAACTACTCAAACCTTGGGTGATTTTCTAAAGTTCTTTGATATCCTTGAAAACTGAAATAGACTCTGTTAGGTAGTTGTTTCTCAGACCCATCAAGAATTCATTGTACCTGCAAAGAGGCCCACACTGTTGGCCTTCTCAAGTTTCTCTTCGAAGAAACAATAAACAATCCCTCCCTGAAGAGAGGTAAGAATGAGTTTGCCTCTCATGTTCAAAGGAGATGGGAAGTGTGAGGTGAGGTCAGGGAGCACTATGGCAGTCGGTGGCTGAACTTGAAACCCATCCAACAGATATGTGTCAATGTTGACTGCACTTAAGAGACAGAAATCCCAAACCTAAACGTCCTCAGATTTCAGGGAAATTGAAGCACCTTCCTTATTTGCCCTTAGCGATTTTCTTTTTTAATAGCTGCATGAAACTTTCCTATGACTAAACTTTTCTTGGCCCTGAACAATCATGGCTGAGTGAACAATCCTCTATTGAAACAGGGGCTGGTCATCTACTTTGTGATTTTCTGGGTACTTTCCTCTAGGAAACCTTCCTTGCCCTTCCAGCAGGCACTGAATTCCCTAGCACTCGGGGCTCACCTGTAAGCACTCACTACATCATCCTATGATTATCAGTTCATGGGGTACATGGGGGACAGATTACTCTGTTAGAGATGACCAACCAATTAAATAGAAATGTAGGACATAAACTCCACAGAACTTAGTTACTGTTGTATGTGCAGACGTGAGGGAAAGTGTGGGCTCCAGATGATGAGCAGGTGGCAGTACTATACACTGAAGTCGGGAATATAGAGAATATGGAACTTTCAGGGGTGAGGCTCTTCAATGGGGTGAGTGCTGGACATGCTGAGCCTGACGTTTCATGGGACTAGGCTAGACATGGGAAGTGAGCAGAGGTACAGGACTGAGATTCAAAGACAGATTAGGACTGAAGGTAGATAGAGGCTTTGTGGTAAGGACTGAGGTGTACCATTCAGGTCCCCCCTTCACTGCTGCCCACTGTGGAGCTCCCCAATCCCCACCTCCCTGGGCCACTCCCACCCAGTGACTACCGAGCATGGTTCACCAACACAGGCTTTCTCAGGGCCACACTGCAACCCGAGGTTCTCGCTACCTGATTCTTTCTCCTTTGTCCTGCCTCAATTTTCACAAATGTGTGATTGGCATTAGGGTCTGAAGGCTTTCCCTCTCCCCTTTATCCCTTACAGGCATTTCTGCCAAAAAGTCTCTTGCACATTCAATTCCAGTTTGGTGTCTGATTCTTGGTCTGAACTGACCCAGGAGTCATCAATATATAGTTAGGCAATTATTAAAACCTGGCAGTAAATTAGATCGATCTGGGAGAACACACAGGTGAGATAAAGATCACTGAAGTGTTAAAATTCATAGAAAAGGTTGAGGGGAAAGCTAACATTTAGGTGCTGATAAGGGGGGCTTCTG
The DNA here is from genome assembly GCA_028646485.1 of Cryptoprocta ferox. NCBI lineage: Eukaryota > Metazoa > Chordata > Mammalia > Carnivora > Eupleridae > Cryptoprocta > Cryptoprocta ferox. The sequence continues at coordinate 80,366,078 of CM053574.1, read as the reverse complement.
GGGGTGCCTGATGGCTCAGTCAGTTAAGCATCTCACTTCAGCTCAGGTTATGATCTCACGGTTGTGGGTTCAAGCCTTGCATTGGGCCTTCTGCTGTCAGCGCAGAGCCTGCTTCGGATCCTCTGCCTCCTTCTCTCTCTGCCCCTCCCCTGCTCACTCTCTCTTTCTCTCAAAAATAAATAAACATTAAAAAAAATTTTTTTTAAAGAGGTACTTCTGAGGCTTGGCTGACGGGGTTTGAATCAGAATCAGGCCCCACTTCTTTTTTTTTTCTTTAATCCAAGTTAGTTACATATAGTGTAATAATGATTTCAGGAATAGAATTTAGTGATTCATCACTTGCATATAACACCCAGTGCTCATCCCACAAAGTGTCCTCCTTAATCCCCATCACCCACTTAGCCCATCCCCCACCCAACACCCTTCCAGCAACCCTCAGTTTGTTTTCTGTATTTAAGAGTCTCTTATGGTTTGTCTCCCTGTTTTTATCTTATTTTTGCTTCCCTTCCCCTATGTTCCTCTGTTTTGTTTCTGAAATTCCACATGAGTCAAATCACATGATATTTATCTTTCTCTGACTGACTTATTTCACTTAGTATAATACACTCTAGTTCCATCCATCTTGTTGCAAATGGCAAGATTTCATTCTTTTTGATCACTGAGTAATATTCCATTGTGTGTGTGTGTGTGTGTGTGTGTGTGTGTGTGTGTGTATGCCACATCTTCTTTATCCATTCATCAGTCAATGGACATTTGGGCTCTTTCCATAATTTGGTTATTGTTTATAGCACTGCTATAAACATGTGCCCCTTCAAAACAGTAGTGCAATTTCTAGGTCAAAGGGTAGTTCTCTTTTTAATTTTTTGAGGAACCTCCATACTGTTTTCCAGGTGGCTATACCAGTTTGCATTCCCACCAGCAGTGCAGAAGGGTTCCTCTTTCTCTGCATTCTTGCCAACAACTGTTGTTGCCTGAGTTGTTATGTTTAGCCATTCTGACAGGTGTGAGGTGGTATCTCATTGTGGTTTTGATTTGTATTTCCCTGATAATGAGTGATGTTGACCATCTTTTCATGTGTCTGTTAACCATCTGAATGTCTTCTTTGGAAAAGTGTCTATTCATGTCTTTTTCCCATTTCTTCACTGGATTATTTGTTTTTTGGGTGTTGAGTTTGATAAGTTTTTTATAGATTTTGGATACTAACCCTTTATCTTTATGATATGTCATTTGCAAGTATCCTCTCCCATTCCATCAGTTACCTTTTAGTTTTGCTGATTATTTCCTTCACTGTGTAGAAGCTTTTTATTTTGATGAGGTCCCAATAGTTCATTTTTGCTTTTGCTTCCCTTGACTCTGGAGACATGTCAAGTAAGAAGTTTCTGTGGCTGAGGTCAAAGAGGTTGTTGCCTGTTTTCTCCTCTAGGATTTTGATGGCTTCCTGTCTTATGTTTAGGTCTTTCATCCATTTTGAGTTTATTTTTGTGTGTAGTGTAAGAAAGTGGTCCAGGTTCATTCTTCTGCATGTCACTGTCCAGTTTTCCCAACACGATTTGCTGAAAAGACTGTCTTTTCCATTGGATATTCATTCCTGCTTTGTCTAAGATTAGTTGGCCATACGTTTGTGCGTCCATTTCCAGGTTCTCTATTCTGTTACATTGGTCTATGTGTCTGTTTTTGTGCCAGTACCATACTGTCTTGATGATTACAGCTTTGTAATACAGCTTGAAGTCTGGGATTGTAATGCCTCCAGCTTTGTTTTTCTTTTTCAACATTACTTTGGCTATTTGGGGTCTTTTCTGGTTCCATTCAAATTTTAGAATTGTTTGTTCTAGCTCTGTAAAGAATGATGGTGTCAATTTGATAGGAATTGCATTGAATATGTAGATTTCTTTGGGTAACATCAACATTTTAACAATATTTGTTCTTCCAATCCATGAGCATGGAATGTTTTTCTATTTATTTGTGTGTTCTTCAATTTCTTTCATAAGCTTCCTATAGTTTTCAGTGTATAGATAGGTCTTTTACCTCTTTGGTTAAGTTTATTCCTAGGTATTTTATGGTTTTTGATGCAATTGTCAATGGGATCAAATCCTTGATTTTTCTCTCTTCTGTGTCATTATTGGTATATAGAAATGCAGCTGATTTCTGTCCATTGATCTTTGTATCCTGTAATTTTGCTGAATTCATGTATCAGTTCCAGCAGCTTTTGGTGGATTCTTTTGGGTTTTCCATGTAAAGTATAATATCATCTGCCAAGAGTAAAAGTTTTACTTCCTCCTTACTGACTTGGATGCCTTTTATTTCTTTTTGTTGTCTGAGTGCTGTGGCTAGGACTTCCAACACTATGTTGAATAACAGTGGTGAGAGTGGACATCCCTATCATGTTCCTGACCTTAGGGCAAAAGTTCTCAGTTTTTCCCCATTGAGGATGATATTAGCTGTGAATCTTTCATATATGGCCTTTATGATCTTGAGGCATGTTCCTTCTATCCCTACTTTCTTGAGGGTTTTTTTTTTTTTTTATCAAGAAATGATGTTGAATTTGTCAAATGCTTTTTCTGCAAGGCCTCAGTTCTTACTAGTGTGTCACTCTGGGCAGATGGGTTAGCCTTTCTAAGCCTCACATTCATTGTGAATAAAAAGGGGAAATACTAGTACTCATTAAAGGTTTGTTGTGAAGACTAACATGTGATAGTTTATGTAAAGTGCATAGAAAACTACCTGCACATACTGAGGTTCCCATCATCAGGCATCATGGATGAGGAGCCCTTGGAGTTGTCAGGAGCAGCCAAGGAAGGAAAAGAAGGACTAATATAGTATACCACAAAGCCAAGGGAGTTGCAGTTTCCAGAAGAAAGCAGTTTCAAAAGTCATAAAGAGCCATGAGGAATAGGTGAAATAAAATTCAGTAGGCTTGTAAATGAATGATAACTTTGGCAAGAGCTATCCCAGTGGCACAAGGAAGACAAGTCAGAGGATGGTGGCTTGAGAAGTAAACAGTGGGTGAGAAAGTGGGCAATCTCCAGTCCTTCCAGAAGCTTTAAAGTAAAGAAGAGGGGGCTATGGTCAGAGTGGGGCTCAAGAGCTGAAGAGGAGAGTCCAACTTCTTTATACACAAAAAGTAAAGTAATCAAGGACAAGAAGAGAAAGAAGTTTTGGAAGGCAAGAGGTCCTTAACTGGGAAGAAATGGGCTCCAGAACACAGAATGATGCATTAATCTGGCCATCAGGAAAGATGGTGATGCTCTGAGACCATATAAGTAAGGCTGAGAGAAGTCTGAGAGGTCAGAAGACAGGAACGTGAAGGTGTTCCCAAGGAATGACCTCTATTTTCTTTATATAGACGTCTCCAAGGTTGCATCTATTAAAGGTGAAGACAGAGGTGGGGAAGCCAACTTGAAGAAAGTGGGAAAATTTCATTAATATGTTTTCCCCTAGCAATGACAGGAAACCACATCTACCAAGTACCTCCCCTGTGCAGGTCCTGGGCTGGGAACTTTCACATAACTGCCATCCTTAATCTCCACCATCATCTTATGGGGTAAGCATCATTATTCCTATTTCACAGATGAGGAAATCTGAGGCCCAAAGAGATTAGTCATGGGTCTAAGATACACCAGGTCTAGCAGAGTGCTTAATAAATATTTGTTGAATGAATGGACTGCACAGACCATGCTCCTTCAGATTTCTAGTTGGTTGCATACTTGTATGATATTTTTTCCAACAGTCTCTTTGCTATTGAGAGTATTCTTATGTCGTTAAGTCATGAATCAGTCATAGCCTCCAAAAATGTCACAGTAATGAAAAATGCAAAACATGGCTGGACAAAGAAATGCCTATGCTACTTTATTTACCCCAAAACAGAAAAGCTACTTAAAAGATTATGACTGATTGGGAAATGAGATTTGATTGGACAAAAGCACTTGAAACTCCAATTGCTAACATTTCCATCAAGGACCTCCCTGAGAGTCAGAATCGATGTGTGGATTGTTTTAGTTTTATTGTCAATAATATCTGGATGGAAATACCTGCCAAAACATTTCACTAGAGGATTTAGAGTATGCTTTCCAAGTCTACAACTGAAGGGCAGCAACTGATGTCAATGTGTGCATGTTGGCATTCTCCAGTTCACCTGGCTGAATGAAAAACAAGCAATTGTGTCTTCAAGAACACTGTGTATTCTTGATACTTTAGAGTCAAAGTCTAATTTCTGCTCTTCTTGTGATTGTACAGGTTAAAAAGAGAGTGGTTCAAATAATAATTTGAGGTAAAGAACAGATCACTAGACTCTAAGTTCCCTATGGACAGGGATTGGGTCTTATTTAAATTTATGATATTTGTTTTAGAGGATTAACACAATGCACTGTGTGCTACGTAAATTGGGTGGAATTAGCTTGAAGCCCTTCAACCCTGCAGACAGCAGAGGAGCAGAGATTGGTGAACCATTTAAATCTGTTTCCGTCTAGAGCAGAGCACAGAACTGTCGCACAAAGATGTTGTGCCCATGAACACTCTAATTCATTATTGAGGTTCAAAATTAATTATTAATCTCTGAGAATAATCCATAGCCAAGGTTGTCTGTCACTGTAGCCAGAGGAGAAAGAGCAATCTTCCTAAATTGTATATCCTTTTTTCCTGTTTAAGTCTGTTTTTTGCAGCTCTTTGGAGCTGTGGTTCTAATTCTCATTCTATCTCTGATTTATTGTTTGACCTCAACATGAGTCACTTAGTTTCAGTTAATAGCTTAAGTTTCCCCTTCAGTGAGAGCCAAAGGGGCCTGGCTACATAGTTAGTAAATATCAAGCCTCAAAAATTGGATGTGTTGTTCAGTGACATCCATCATCTCTGTAAGGCCAGTGGAAATGAATCATAAATACAAAGCCCCATTGGAACTCCCTCAACTCCTCCCAAACTAGCTCTTGGAGGTTGCTCAGTCGCTGTATAGTGTTGTAAGGAGGAAAAGTAAGGAAGCTGGGGATGGTTGCCCCAAACCTGAAGGAAAAGATGCCCTGGCAAGAGAGGGCAGCAAGGAGAGAGCTCCGCCCCCCTGGTCGGAGCTACTGTGATCTCCTGATCAACAACTTGCCCCCTGGAAAAAAGAATAATGAGGGACACCTGGGTGGCTCAGTTGGTTAAGCGTTCGGCTTAGGTCACGATCTCACGGTTTGCGCGTTTGAGCCCCGTGTTGGGCTCGGTGCTGACAGCTCAGAGCCTGGAGCCTGCTTCGGATTCTGTGTCTCCCTCTCTCTCTGCCCCTCCTCTACTCATGCTCTGTTTCTGTCTCAATAATAAATAAACATTAAAAAAGAAAAGAAAAGAGAATAATCTAGCCTCTGCTTTTGAAAAATAAAGGAAAAAGGCAGCTGTGCACACCAGCTCCCCATGTTTAAAGTTAAGTGAAATAAGATGCAAATTTACACGGTAAATCAATTATTTTGTAATTGTTGTCTTCATTTGTAATTATTTTGTAAATTATAATTATTCCCATTTTCCCGGGAGGTGCCACTTGCTTTCGTTAAAAGCAAGCACTCCCCAAAGACTTTAAATAAGATAGACTTTAAAGATTAGGCTTACATCCCGTACGCAATAGCAATCTGAAAGTAAGAGCAAGGTACACCTTATCGCAGAGAGCGGTGGGCCATGACGGATGAAGCGAAAGTGGAGGCTGCGGTTTTCTCCCCAAGGCTCTACGTGCTTTGCTGCAGCCCGAACCTGTGTTTCCCTGGGAAGAAAGAGATGTCCAGAGGCGAAAGCCCACGTCCCTGTAGGAAAGATCTAGAAGTGCCCTGGGTGAGTGACTCACCTCTGCTACAACAGAGCTTGGAGCATTTTACCCAAAGCGTGTGTGATCAAAGGCAGTGGCCACGGTCGCGTCGCACATGGTGTTCTCCTAGGGGCATCGGACAATCCAAAACCCTGAAATACGGCAACACCAAACTCTTCTTCAGCACGGGGGCTCACGCTGATTGAGGGTGTCAGCCCTTGAATTAGGCCGCATCTTCTTTCACTGTGTGGCAAGCCCACATGCCGCCCTCTAAAGGCAAGTGCCTTGGGGTCCCTGCCCACCTTTCTACTCAGCAGACGGCGCCGTCTATGCACTTACAGGGTAACAGCACTAATGGAGGGACACTTCAATCACATATGAAAACCTCTAAAGCTCTACTTGTGAGGACTGTAAATCTTATACATAGTATTCCTAAGTGACTGATGAGATGGGTTCTCCACACAGTAGAATTCCTGTGATAATGGTAGTTTATAATCTTGTTCTCTTGTGACAGTATTTCCGTGCTTCATGATTTACAACAGAACTCAGTAAATATTCAATGTGATAAAACATCGAAATTGGAAGTAATGACTTGTACATGGGTAGAATAGAAACTGCTATTTCTCAACGCCTAGTGGAAAAAATGGAATCATTAAAAAGTCTATTTGAAAACAACTATATATTATTTAAAAGAACAGTCAGGGGCACCTGGGTAGCCCAGTCAGTTGATCGTCCAACTTCAGCTCAGGTCATGATCTTTTGTTCATGAATTCAAGCCCCGAATCCGGCTTTCTCCCTGCTGTCAGTGCAGAACCCACTTTGGATCCTCTGTCCCCCTCACTGTTTGTCCCTCCCCAGCTCACACTCTCTCTCTCAAAAATAAATAAACAAACAAAAAAAAATTCAATCTCATCAGTAACAAAATATTCCAATTGAATGGTACCCAGTATTAGAACAAGGATGTCCTCAATTGTCCTCTACCAATAGCACAGATCCCATAAGTAGCAGTGTGACTGAGATTTTTATTCTGTTCATATGTCAAGATCTACTGCAAAGGAGGTCTTCTCAGCCTCAGGTAGTGCATCCAAATTACCATTTTAGAGAACTAAGGTCAGACCTAATGTATTGATTTCCTTTTTAGTTTGTTCCTCATACTGCAGTTGCTTAAGGGATAAGTTTCTTTTCACCCTCTTTCCTCTAGCCCCATCCACGGGCAATTCCTGCTCTGCTTTCTGTCACTCTAGTCTTCACTTTCTAGAATTTATATAAATGGAATCCTATGGTCTGTAATCCTTTTTGTCTGGATTTTTTCACTCTGCTTCATCTTGAGATTCATCCATGTTGTGTGTTTTAGCAGTTTGTTCCCTTTTATTATTGGGTGGTGTTCTACTGTATCTCTCTCTTTCAAGTCTGCATAGACTCATTGATTTTTTAAATTCAACATGTTATGCATATTCTTTTTTTATACTCAATTTCTGCCAGATTTGGCTAGCTGGAAACTCTGAAGTTCATTTCTGTGATATTTTGACACTAATTCCATTAGCACTGCACACTTCTTGTTTTATGGAATGAGATACTCCATATTTACCTTAAACTTTTATTGTATCAGCACTGAAATGAGCGATTTCTTAAGTAGCCCCGGTTTCTTTTAGGGGGGGAATGGTAATTAGGAGACAAAATTTGGGTGTTGGATATGCTTATTTCTTCTAGACTATCACTAATTGTAGGCCCTTTTGGTGGACAGGTTAGGAAATCTCTTTAATTAAAAAAAAAGAGAATTGGGGTGCCTGGTGGCTCAGTTGGTTAAGCGTCTGACTTTGGTTTAGGTCATAATCTTGTGGTTTGTGAGTTAAAAAAAACATTAAAAAATTTATACTGATATTTTAAATTCAAACCCAATACCACAGACTGTCCTTCATTTTCCCCAATTTCATAGTTATCAATCTTGCTTATTTCATAGTGTGAGCTCTCTGGTTCCCTCTTAGTGTGATTACTCATTTACTCTTTTCTATAACACACACACACACACACACACACACACACGGTTTCATAATTACAACATCAATCTAACTGCTGACAACAAACTTACCAAAATTTAAAATTTCCTTATTTCTCTTTGATCTTAGAACATTTCTTGCTAACTGTGTAGTCAGAGCCCTGGCTTCAGGGATACTGGGGTGATTTCTTTTTTTTTTGCTTTAAAAATTTTTTTTAATGTTTATTTATTTTTGAGAGACAGAGAGCAAGTAGGGAGGGGCAGAGACAGACGGAGACACAGAATTGGAAGCAGGCTTCAGGCTCTGAGCTGTCAGCACAGGACCCAACATGAGGCTTCAACTCACAAGCCCTGAGATGACCTGAGCCAAAGTTGGACGCTTAACCAACTGAGCCATCCAGGTGTCCCTGGATGATTTATTTTCTCTCTGTGGTTAGGTTACCAATTTAATATGCAATTATGTTCATTTGTTTATATTTGCATTCAATTCAAATGCTTGGTTTCTTTCATTCTTTTAAATTTAGTTTCATTTTTGAATATGTAAAAGACTTACATGTTTCAAAAGTTAAAACTTTTGGATGCTTTGCTCCATCCCTATCACTTCCATCTATTTCTCCAATGTCCTAAAAGTAACCATTTTCATTGTGTGTTTCATCATGCAAAAATCAGCAAATGTAATATTTTATATTTTTCTTTCTTTTATAGAGAGAAGCTAGCACATTATGTACACTTTTGTACCTTGTTTATTTTCTCTTAGCAATATATATTGGAAATCATTCAACTCATAACAATCTTCTTCAAATATTTTAGGTTTATATATATGTATTCCATTATGTGGGTGTTTTGTAGTTTATTCAACCATCTTCTAAGGATGGACATTTAGGTTGCTTCCTAATTTTTCTATTACAAAATTTCCATAATGAAAAATTTTTGTACATACAGTGGTTCCCATAGATGGAGATCTATTTTCAGGGTAAATTCCTAGAAGTAGCATTGCTGGGTTAAAAGGTAAATGTATATGTAGTTTTGTTAGATGTTGTCAGTTCTCCTGTACAGGGAATTGGTAAAATGTTTTGACACACAATATGTTACTGTGTCTTTTAGAAATTTTGTTTTTATTTTATATTACCTATAGGTTTTTAAAGATCTTTAGAGCAATCTATTTTTTTATTTATCCATGTATGTTCTACAACACCTACCATAGTGTGTTGTTCATAGAAGGTGATCAATAAGAGCTGAATAAGCGACTAACTGAATGAATAAATGAATTAGTGGATTATTCTTTTCCACAATATCGACACTGCTAACCCACTTGACAGGACACTGAGACTCACCAAGGCAAGAACATTTCTCAAAGCCACTCTACAGGTTGGGATGGAGGACATAAACGACTGATGGCAATGCAGGCAAGCAAGAAAAGATGAGACGCTAACCTCAAACTTTTGCAAAAGCAACTGAAGCACATTTAATTAACATTTGCAATATGCCAGGCAAGGTAGGTACAGAGTACAATGGTATCAAGATATGGAGTACAAAGGTATGATCTCATGGAGTTCAAGGAGCTTACAATCTAGGTATGTCTATAGGGATACAGGAGACACACACACACATTGACAAGAAAGGGCGGGGTGTCATAAAGATCAAAAGGTGGGGGTAGAACTTTAATGCACCAGGAATTTGGAGGATAGAAAACAAAGAACTGCAGTTTGTAGTGAGGGATGGGAGACACACTAGGCAGATTCTGTTGCAGTCTTGAGACTTGATTCAGACGAGGCAGGATTCAAATCTGATGAGGGTCTAAGGAACAAATATGGGAGTTTATGGTGTGTTCAGAGTCTGGCTGGAGCAGGGAGGTCATAGAAGAGAGCATTGGATACGTTGTTTGAGGCCAAATTTGGGGGAAGCCATGAATGGCCTATAAAGAAATGTAGTAGATCATGGAAGCTATTGTTTTAGTTTGCAGTAAGTTTGCATGCTTTTTTATGACCGTCTTTCTTGTTTCTCTGGACTAGTCCTAACCCGATCCCTGGGGTGATATGGTCCTGGTGAGTCTGTCAAAATGGAGTGAGTCACCCTCCCCAACTCCAAAGGGCTGAGAGGAGTCAATCAGAGGACCTCAATGTGTGATCGCAGGTATTGTTTAGAGATGGACACTTTACCTAGGCAGGAGGACTCAGATTTGTATATGGGCAGGGGAGAGAGAATTCCCTTCTTCACTGGGATTGCTGAGCTGGGGGGATGTGGCGTGAGGCAGTCAGAGGCGCTGCTCACCTAGTGGTGAGAGCCAGAGTGCAGAATTAAGCTTGAATGAGACCGGCAGAGTGGAATGGTGAAGGGACCAACAAAGCTCTCACCCTAGTTAAAGCTCCTGGGTCCATCCATGCCTGAATCAATGGTCCCCTCCCAACTCACCAAGTACATGTAAATGAAACAAATTTTCTTTTTGTTTAAACTAGCTTGAGATTGGTTTCCGACGCTTTGATTTGAAAGAAGCTTGACTGATATAAGAGGAAGGATTTCATCCCACAGATCAAAGATTCCCAATCTGGATTCCTTTGATCACTGGTCCTACAGATCCTTCAGAAAATGAATTTTGTGGTAAAGCTAGTCTAGGAATACTGCCTTCCTTAGCCTCCTTTGTAGGGTCATTAACACATTAGCATATCAAATACAATAAGAAGCCTTCCTGTGAAGTTACTGTTTAACTGTGCTGGAAACCTTCCATCTATCCCTCCACTTCTACTTTGTATCATCTCATCTTTGCCCTGCTTTGTGTCCCGAGAGCATGACTCAATGTTGTCTATCAATGGATCCCCTGGACTTTGGCATCAGCTAGGTTTGAACAGGAGGTGTTGGGTGGGGGAAAGCAAGGTGAGAAATGTATTCCCCTGACTCTGCCCAACCAAGTCACCATGGGCTGGCTGCCTTCCTCAGCTCAAGGGTACGGGTCCTGTCCGTCATCCCCTTTACATGTGCAGTAGCCTTTTTATCCCTCACCCTTCAGCCCAGGGATGGTTAATGGCTTCCAGCTGCTACCAGCCCTGGGCCACTGTCCCTTTCTTTGTGGCTTCCTCACACCTTGCCCTGTTGTTCACTAAAGTCTCCTGACATGACTCACTTGGTGCATGCAACTTGTTTTCTGCCAGTACCTGACTGAAATCTTACCATTAATTAATGCACTATTTCCTAAATTTAATAAACCTGCAACTGCTATCAATGTCCTATAGAACACAGGTTTTGACCACATACTCTGGCAAATGCCTTCCGAGGTGGTAGCTTAGATGCAGGATTCTGGAAAATTGAAGGTAGCCTGAGAGTATCACCTTACAAGAGCCTGATGTCTCTGCTCAACTGGCACATCGGATGGCTTTTGGTTAGGCCTCAGACTTTACTACCTGTGTGTACAGCACCCTCTCTGTGTGGGAACCCCTTCCTGCTGTTCTTCTATACAAAGCCCTCCCTTAAAAGAAAAATCCCAGCTCACATCACCACTGACCCATGAACGTGCTCAAAGTGCCGGAGCTCACCATGGCCGCCTCTGTCACTCATGCGGCCACCGCAGTTCACTGTTCTGCACAGCTGCCCACATGTGTGTTGGTGAAGATCGTGTGTTAAAGTTTGCCTTGGTAGTTCCTTGTCTCAAGTTTGATTTGTGCCTCTGAAGCTCAACTGTAAGCTTCCTGATGGCAGCGACTATATCCCTTCTCTACATATCTCACAACTTCTAACAAATGCCTACTGTTCCACCCAATGCAACAGCCCTCTTTCTTCACTTCATTGACCCCATGGACTAGGCCATTTATTTCCACTCAGTTCAAATCCCTTTACAGTATAAGGCATTCCCCAGTCATGCAGCCAAATGTGATTTTCTTAAGTTTCTGCAGGGTTAGCACTAATTATCTACCAAAGAAAACACTAATGCACTCTGACATAAAGTGTCATCTGCAACTATTGCTTAGGTCCTATTATTAATAAATTCTTTGTGTACTTATATCTTAGAACCTTAACAAGATTACAAGCGCTGTTACGGGTTCAGTTGTGTCCCCTGACAATTCATATGCGGAAGCCCTTATCCCCAGCCCCTCTGAACGTGACCTCATTTGGAAGTAGAGTGGTTGCAGATGAAATTAGTTAAGATGTGATCATACTGCAGTAGGATGGTCCTGTAATCCAATATGACTGGTATTCTTCTAAGAAGGAGGGGATTTAGACAGACATGAACACAGGGAGAACACCATGTGGAGACTGGAGCTATCCAGCCACAGGTCAGGGAATGCCAAAGATTATGGCAATCCACCATAAGCTATGACAGAGGCCTAGAACCGCCTCCCACACATCTGCACAACACTGCCGATGCCTTGATCTCAAACTTCTGGCTTCCAGAGTGGTGAGACCATCAATGGCTATTGCCACTCAGTCTATGACACTTCATGGCAGCAGCCCTAACAAATTAGTCCAAGCTCCTTGGGGACTATCTTGGAGCCCCGTAGAGGAGGCTTCCAATCGTAGATCCATCACTTGTCTCTTATGTTGCTTCAGGTAATTAATTCTTTTCCCTGTGCCTCAACTTTCTCCTCTGTAATGTGGAGATAATAATATCTATTTCAGAAAGTAGCTTAAGGGAGTAAAGATAATATATTAAAACGCCAGACACAGTGCTTGACACAGTGAAAGTGTTAATAAGTGCTGGGTCCTACAATTATAATCCTCTTATTTTACAAATGGGGAATAGGGGCAGGGGGGTAGGGTGCCTGGGTGGCTCAGTTGGTTAAGCTTCCAACTTCAGCTCAGGTCATGATATCACAGTTTGTGGGTTTGAGCACGGCGTCAGGCTTGGTGCTGACAGCTCAGAGCCTGGAGCTGCTTCAGATTCTGTGTCTCCCTCTCTCTCTGACCCTCCCTGCCTCACACTCTGTCTCTCTCTGTCTCTGAAAAATGAATAAACCTTAAAAAAAATGGGGAACCGGGATGTAGACATGCAAATTGCTGTCTAAATCCACATAGTTAAGTAGCAACAAGCTTGCTAGAACCTCAAACATATTTGCTTCAACTCCCACGTATACTACTATGTCCTACCCTTCATTGGTGAAGACAACAACTAGTCTGGTGGCATCAATCTGATGGCAGTTTGTGTCTGATTTTTGCTATGCTACAGCTGGGGCCTAGAATTTGAGGAGCAGAATCCTTCCTGGTTTTCCATCTACAGGTAACTGAGATAGGTCATATCTGAAAACATACTATTCCTCCCTTTTTTGTACAAAACTAAATTTCTTTGAGAATGGTAAAAATAATAAGATTAATTTTTATAAGAGAGTATAATTAAGAGCATTAGTTAAGGAGCAGAAGTTATAGGAATAGGCTCCTAGAACACGACTCCTTATATGCACAGATACTCTGTACCCTATTCTTGAATGATTCTTGGATTAATTTTAAATCCATATTCCTCCAAATGAAGGGTCTTCAACTTATGTACACCTCTTAATACCTGTCATTATGGTTGCAACTTGCTTCCTTCTCATTTTAAAATGACTGAATGTGAAGCCTGCCACAGAATGATTGGTTTCTTCACAGGTTAATTAGATGAAATACATACTATTCCTGCCCCACCATTTTACTTATTCTGGTGACATGAATCAAAATTGATGATGTCTATCAAACCACAATTTTCTTACATAATTGATAATCAATGACTGGGCTTTTTATGCACCAACACGCAGCTTATCAAATTATCCGTCTCTCAACATGTTGCAAAATCAATCACGAGCTGAAACTGGTGGGGCCCAAGGAAGTTTCACAGGCCTATAAAGAGGTTGAGGATCCTGTTTCAAATGCTGGTTATATCCTGATGAAACTACGGCTGTAAGATAGACAGCTGGCAAAAAGAGTGAATAGAAAACGTGCGAAAGGTGAGCAAATCCTGAGATCTCAACAGATTTCCCCGTTCTCTTCCATCATGCTGTGACAACTTGCATCAGAGAAATTTCTTCTTTCAAAATTGCAAAGTATATGGAAATATCTTCTCTTGAAACAGAAACTTGGAAGCCCTTACTTCTGGGATAAAGCTGTCAGGAAATTAAACTAGAATCAACATTTGACAGGTTAGCTTCATTTTTTATTTTTGAGGCCCTAATCCCCCTTCTCCTAGCAACCTTTCCTATATGTCAGACCCACACACTATTTTGAAACTGAAGGGATGGGGAAAGGAATCTTCAAAGAAAAAAAAAGGAGGGGGCTGATCCTTGGGCCCTGAACCATTCCTTGCTTTCAACCTTTCCTCAAGGACAGTTAGAAGCTCCCAGGGGCCAGCAGGGCGCGGTGGAGGTAATACTGCGCACTCTCTTTCATCAGCTGGCAATTTCAAAAGCACCTGCCTATGTTTCCAGGCTCCAAGAGTGGTCACATTAGCCAATCCTTCCTTGATTTCTATAATTCCATGATAAAGATCATTGTTGACAAGAGTACAAAATATACTGTACCCTGCCTCCCATCTTTTTTCTGTTTTCAGTTTCAGAATGGGTATTGATGGATTGGTCCTCTGCATTCCTAAATTCCAGGTGGCAAGCCTGGGTGAGGGGTGCACAGGGGGAACAAGGAAGAGTCTTTTGGGTAGAAAACCTTTATTCTTCTCCAGCAGAAGTTTACGCTTCATTTCCATCAACGTTAGGGGCTTACAAAGACTTTAGAGGACTCCTGAACCCCTTGAAATCATCTGCAAGATTGTGCATGTGCAAATAAGTGCATTTGTGGGGAAAAGGTACCCAAACCTCCCAGAATCTGCTACTTTAAAAAAAAGTAAAGAATCGCTACTTCATAAAAGGTTTTCTTAACTTAAAAAAGTACTAATTTAACTCTAAAGTAATAACTAATGTGAAAGGTTAAATGAGTTGATTTTATAAGAACTTTTTAGTCAAGTATAACTCTCGGGTATCTGAGTATTAAAAAATAATAGAGTAAGAAAGACAGTGCCTTAAATGTTCAGGATGTTGATCTTATAATGACTTATAATGAACACGATGATTCACTTCAACAAAAAGTTACTGAGCGTTAGCTGGAGTGAACGTATAAAACTTGGTAGAACACTGCCTCTGACCTCAAGAGACTTACTTTCTCTGATGGAACAGAATATATGAATAACTAAGGCACAAACAAGAGAACTAATTCTGCTGTGGTCTGTAGTATGAAATTAAATTGGGAGGCATTGGAGAACTGTGGAGTCCCTTTGGTTTGCTTGAGAAATAATGAGGATATGAACTCATATGGCGGTAAAGAAAAGGGAGAAAATAGATGTGAGGAGTGTGGATAAATTACACGGTCTGAAAATTTACTTGTTTCATTCATTCATTCATTCATTCATCTGTTCATTCTCACAGGCTCATCTCTTTTATTGGATCGGGTAACTGTTAGAGGTATTTGGCAAAATATGAGTAGAGGTTCTGTCCTCACAAAGGTCTCTGAGCAGCCCCCGGTAGCTCCTTTAATGGAGCAACTCAAACATTAGTTTTAACCCCCTGCAGTCGTTCACAATCTCCCCCCAAAACTACTCACTCCATGTTCTTTCAGATTCTGCTTCCTGGACTGTTCCCAACCCTTCCAGTTTCTGATCACATCTTATTTTCTTGACCATGGTTTCACTTCACTCCAGGAATCATCTCTGGCTTCCCTTCTTAGAATTGCGTCTTACTTCCTGTTTTGGGTTAGGCTGACTTCTTGTACTTTGGGTAAATTCATGCCTAGTCTGGCCAAGCCCTATGGTCTTGGCAACCAGGCAGTCCTCATGACTGCCTCCCTTCCCAGTGAAGAGCTTAGATCCAGACACTCAGAGTCCAGCCATAAAGGTGGGTGGGTATAAACTAAGGAGGATGCAGTGCCACCATGCTATTCTTATGGGTGGGGTAATATCCTCATGGGAGCAGAATCTGATAAGTTCAAGAGGGTTCAATAGTAATAGACTGACCTTCCTAAAAGAGCATCCATTGGTTTAGGCCAGTAAGAATTCCTCCAGATGATTAAATGACCAACTGTCACAATCATAAAGGGTTAAATTAGAGCAGGAGGAGGCTTTAGAGATCATCAAATTCAGCCTTGTTGTTTTTTAGTGAGAAGGAAACTGAGGCATGTAAGCTTAAGACCCGAGAGGAGTTTTGGACACATTCCTCATGCCCAGTGCATTTTTCCAAACAGTGTACTGCCTCGCCGCAGTTCAGTTATAATCGAGAGGAGAAGACATGTGTCATTTTGTTTCTAAAACTGTCAGGAGAGAACACATCTTGAACATACTCTGTGTGTGATCTCTCAGAGTCTTAGACACTGATGTGCTTCCTTAAGGATTCCAGAGGAAATAGCAACGAGGCCAAGGAGAAAAGTGGGTTTGAGAAGAGGCGAAGTAGGCATGGTAATCTGGGATGCATCCATTGTATGGAGCAAGTAAGACTGAGACAGGTTTGCACAGGAATCCTGAAAAGATGAAATCTCAGTTCACATTGGGGAGAGTATCTAATAATCTAGATTATTCCTACTAAAATTGTGGTCTGAGAGCAGCAGCAGCAGAACTTCTGGGTGCCCACTAGCAATGCTGCTTCCTGAGCCCCCCTCAGACCCACTGAATCAGAATCTGCTCTCTAACAAGACCCCCAGAGATTTATATGCACAGCAAAGCTTGTGAGGCAAACAAAGAACTGCTGACTTCGGCCTTTTCCCTGACTTGTTTAAATCACATTGAATGTTAGACAGCAGAAATTGAAAAGTAGGACAAATGAAATTTGCATGGGTATGGATGAGGGTACATAAGCAAGCACAGGAGAGAATCAATGCAAGATCACAGTTAGAGTTCTACTTCTTGAGGGGAGTATGTACCTTTAAATAACTCTTTTCCTCTGAGCTCTAATTAATTGTTTTGCCTTAGTTCACTACATTTCGAGAGGGCCCCTGTTCGCAGTTAGGTGGCTCTGACAGATGGGGCAGTGATTAGGTGCTTCTGCCCAAGATACAGGAAAGTTACCTGTGCCCAGGAGTATATTTCTCTCATATGAGATGCGAACCCCCTTTTTTAAAAAGCACAATAGTGTACTTTGCTTCCTCATGAAATTCCTGGCAAACAGTTCAAATCTTTTTTTTTTCTTTTTTAAATTGTTTTAAAGAAATGTAAAAACAAGGCAGTGAACAAACAAAAGCTGAATGTCAGCTGCCATCATTCAGGTCGTATGTTACATGGGTAATTGACACTTTTCCAGATTTGAAGGAGGAAATGGAGACAGGAGTTCCAATCCTGGATGTCCCTCTGTAAACCTGCACAGTTTAGAGCTTCTAAATCCCAATTAGGCTGCTTGAACCAACTGAGATGCCACAAATGCAACCTAGTGGCTTTTCCCATGGGAAGTCAGAGAAGTGGAAAATATTTCAAGCAATTTGGGCATGCTTGCATAACCCTTTTGTGGAAATTCCTGCACTAACAATTTGCAATTAAAGTGAAAGTGAGTAAAAATAGAATGACCTCTCGTTTCAACAATGACTATATTTTGTAGACTCCGCTGTATGAATGTGCTTTACATCTGACCCACACACAATGACCAAGAAACAAAAACTCACCAACTTTTTACATTCCTAGCAGTATAAAAGTATACTTCAGGAAGCAGGTTCCTGGTGTAGCATTAATGACAGTCTTTAGCTAAGACATAAGACATGACTGCATAAAATGAAAGTAAATCAACAGCCACGCAGGGCTAGGAAAACACATTTGAAGTCCAAATTAGAGTTGTAAATTCATATTAAAATTCATATTATTAACAGATATAGTCTCCCAGTCAGCCCGATGCCTGAAATTCCCATGTTTCTGAGTCACTCCCCAGTTTAGCATTAGCTGCTTGATGTCTGGGATTAGAAATTAATTTTTCTCAATCTAACAAAAGCCTCCTTATAAAAGTCACTCTGCAAGATGGAAAAAAATATAATGTATTACTCAACAAAATATGTCTATTTCTATACTTAATGCTTTGAGTTATTTGTGCTATTTCCTTCCCATAGCTTGTGTAAATAAGCATATGATATTAATGGGAAAAAGTTTGAGAATCATTCTGCTAATATCATTATGCCACGATTCCTTCAAACATTTCTGAGATGCCATCATATAGTTATAGGTTTCCTTTGAAATTTTATAAACTCTATGATTAATGTGTAGAATGTTTATGTCATCTGATGACTAAAAATATCCATGGAAAGAAATTTTCTGGGATTGAATCATCTACATATGCTAAACAATTCAGGCAGAACTGAGCTGTTTGGCAGAGGAGAAAACCTGTGAGTGAAAATTAGTTGATCAGTTGATGAAATGAAATAACAAACAAAACAGAGGCACCGTCCCACTCAGCCTGGGTCCAGGGGGCTTTTGGCAAGGGGTGAGCATAAAAGAACAAACTGGAACTTGATTGTGAAGGATATGGAATGCCTAACTAATGATTTTGGCAAAGGAGGCTTGTCAAAGGCATTTAAACAGGGCGGCAATGTGAATTCTCTAAAGGTAGCTGGCCCCAGAGTGCGGGTGGCTAGAAGGGAGGACAGTCAGGAGGTTATTGAAATCAGGTAAAACATTGTGAGAGTTTGAACTAAACATAGTGAAAAGATGCGAAAGAAGTAAAATGGATAACATGGGGAGTTGGATGGAATTTATAGTTGGAACAGTGGGTGACGGTGGGGTCGGTGGTAACTGAATTTTCTGCTTTGAGTGGAGGTGGGTGGGTTTTCCACTCACAGAGTTAGGGGACACAGGAGGAAGGAAGAGGACCAGTGACTGTTGGAAGTGTGTAGTTTGAAGGTTTTCTGGGTCTGGAGTTAAGGAGGGCCTAGACTCATGTCACGTGATTTGGGCGTTACTAGCTAAAGTTGTAGGAACACATGAGCCAACTCAGGCAAGAAAGGTATACAACATCAAAGGGGCTCTCAGAGCAGAGGAGCAGGAAAAGGAAGAGAGAGAAAGGAGTTTGAGGGGAATTAGTTACAATAGGAGAGATTTCAAGAGCCAGCCTGCAGAAGGACGTGCTACAGAGAGAGGAAACAGACTCGGCTCCTTGGAGAGTGGGCTTTGACCTTTGAGGAATTTAGGTCCTAAGGAATAAACTGGTAAGTCACAACCTATATAACCAAGATTTGAGATGTTATGTGTCATGGAGCAATCAATGCCATGGTCCGTTTACTCCAACAAAGCAGAAACTATGGAAATTCAAGTATGGATGGAGGATGCAGGGTGGAGATGCAGCTGGTACCTTAAACACAGTCACATAGGCCAGTCTATGGGGAGAGAGCTTCATGCACAGCCTCAGCTCAGGTTGCTTACTGGAGGACAGAGGGAATGGAGGACAGGCTTGGGGGACTGGGGGGATAGGTTGTTAGAGTCATTTTTCTACAGTCAGGGGAAGTTAGCCCTGATAAGAGCTGCCATTTCTTAACTGGTTTTTATGTGGCTTCACAGCCATTATCTCATTGGATCTGCAGAACAACTTTGTAAGGTACAGTTCAAAAATGAGGAGCAGGCTCCAGGTCTAGAGGAGAAAGTCAAGCCTGAGACAAGGGAGGCAAGGGTAGGGCCAGCCCCAGGGGGAAGAGTGGGTGTTCTGAGGGAAATTATGGCATGTGGAGGGGGGACTTGTCAGAACCAAGGAGCCTCCACAACTTTGGCAACAGAGAGGAGGTGAAGCTAGGGCAGCAACCATTTCCCAGGGACATGGGGGCCCCAGGTCTGATCATCAGCAATGACAGGCAGGGAGAAAGATGGGAATGGCCATTGAAAGGTGGTGTGTTTAAGTTAGGGATGGTGGAAATTCAATGTGTATATGGATTAGAGAAACGCCAGTGAAGAGAAAGAGGGAGAGATTGGAGATGAGTGATACATCGAGAATCAAGACCACAGGGAGATGGATTAGCCCTGGAAAGAATCAAGGATGTTGCTTCCCCTGAGACAGGAAGAAGGGAAGGATGGGTAAAGACACCATTAACTTCGATGACAGAGGGGACTGTCAGCTGAAGAGGTGTAGACCAAACAGCTTACGTTTTCTTACTAAAGAAGGAGGGTATATCATTTCTGGAGGGTAGGTGGTGAGACTGTGGAAGATTTAAGGGAAAATTATAAAAACGCAAACCAAAGCATCAGGAAATGTGAAAACAAGTTGTGTGGCCAGAGATCCAGTGTTGGGGAAAAGCAGCCACTGGGAGGAAGGTCAATTCCAAGCCCTAGGGGGTGGTTACACACAACTCTTGGTACTTTAGCACATGCACATACAAAAACTCTCTGAAATGCCACACACAGAACATAGTCACCAGCTGTGGCTCATCAAAATAGTGTGTTTAGAGACCCATCATTTCCTTGTTCCATAAACTGACATCTCTTTGTTTGCTGCTCCAAAGAGCAATCGTATATTTTTGTCACTGTATGTATTTAAGCCATCATCCATTTTTTGGTGATTTTTAAATATCATGACACTACCCTTTCTAAGTTGCTTTTAATCTTTTAATATCTGGCTCATATTCTTTGCAAAGAACTTGTAAATGAAATGCTTTTTGTTCAGAAAGATGTGCTCATATTTTCACCAGTCATAAGCACTTATCAAACGGGGACATTCTATATTGGCCAAGTAAAGCAGAAAGGTTGAGTACCCCCTACCCTCAAATCTGGTCTTTTCTTAGTTTATTACATCAGAATGTTGGGATGAAATCATTTCTTTCTTTCCACAGAAATTATAGTCTTTACTCTCTGAAAGTATTTAGCAAAAGACACTATTGGGGCTGCCTTCAAGGAAAACTGATGGACAGATTCAGTTTCTCTTTAGAGTTTCTTACTCCCTTGTTCAGTGCCGTTCCCTTGCAATTCAGCCACCACTCCAGAGGCTTGTGTTATTTCAGGCCATTCTGGACTAGGCTCCTCCATGGCAACATCTCATTAATCACACTGTGGGGGTGGGGCTGACCCTTGTAAATACCAGTAATGTATGCAGACTCCACCCCATCTACACCATAAAGTTTAAGGGGTCCACATAAGACCCCTTGCTTAAAACTCTCTTTCATCCAGGTGCCCCAAGATCTGAACCCTTTATATTCAGAGTCCTATCTCTGAATTCTTTCCCCATCTTCTTTATTCTCCCCCCATCTTCTTTAAAACACAGAAACTTCTGGAAGAATAACTCATTAACATAGGTCTCAAAAAGATGTTATTGTATATTTAAATATGTATGAATAGACTTTCTCCTTCCATTGAAATTACAATTTTGTGTGATTACAGTATGGTATGTCAGTAACATAACTCCTAGACACAATGGGAAGAAGACTCAAAATATGGTTAAATATTTTCTATCCTGTTTGAGGCTGACATCTGGGGGTGGAGGGATCAGGCCGAGAATTATGATCTAGAATACCAGCATCCTGTACCACAGCACCTAAAGTACAAATAAGTGAAGAAATCCATTTACAGTTTAGTCTAACATCATAATAGCAGCCATCTTAGTTTTGCAAGAAGGTAAGAAACAGGGAACTGTTAGTAACACTGGAAAACAAGACTCTCCACACAGATAAATGCATAGGACCAAGTGAACCGCTCCTTAGAAATAGTCACTAAGGACCTTCATGCTTACAAGCGGAATTTGAAATTAAGGATAAAGAATCCATGACCAGTTCAGAACAAATATATCAAATATGCAAAGTTTAATACTAAGAATTATTGGATCGTATCAAAGTATCAAAGTAAAGAAGAGATTGAGAAATCCAAGACTGAGGAAGTGCTGGAATTTTTACAATGTTCTTTCTTAGTTGCTTAAAGGAAGATGGTCTCCCCTGGGGCATGCAGGAAAGGGGAATGCTGCTGCAAGGAGGTCTCCAGTGGGATGTGGACCCCCTGGGAACAGCAGCCTGCTGTGACAAAACCAGGGAAGGACAAAGGAGCTGGGTGACCGGAGCACTAGCATGTTTCCATAGCTGTCCTATTAAAAGCTCCAAATCTGCTCTAAATGAGGGAAAGAGAATCTTTTCCTGCTAAGTTCTGCGGTCTTGGTGGACTCAGGGGGATGGAACCACAAGAATGCCTCCATGACTTTGTTGAAGACCCTATGACATTTTTACCTTAGGACAAATTCACAGGGTCTTAGAATGAGCTTCAAGCAGTGGGCTTCTTTTATGTTCCACTTTTAGTACTAATCAGAAATCTTTGGGCCCTGAGGTTCCTTTCAGGAATTTCATGTATCTGTTATACTTCTTAAACCACCACAATTTCTCCCAACAGAGAGGTAGCATTTAAAACCAAACCAAACAACAACAACAAAAATAAACAATATTCTGCTTTTCAGTTAAAGGGAAGTTTGGAGGTTAAAAAAAATAATTGGATGGCTGATTCCTCATCTATTCTCAAACTCCTCCCTTGCCTTCATTACTGGGGGTTGGAGAGGGAGTGGTCACATGATACGGTTTTGGCTAATGACATCAGCAGGAGTCCACTGGGGGTTTCTGGGAAATGTTTGGTTGTGCTGGTTAAAGCAATGGATAAGGAGGATGCCAGCCTTCTTTCTACCTTAAACGCAGATCTGACACCTAAAACAGAGGCAGCCATCTTGTAATGAGGAGGAAAACACCAGGAGAACTGCCAAGATACTGACCCTGACATCACTGTGCTGCTGAACCAGCTAGGCCACCTACCTCCAGGAGTCTTGCTATGTGAGAAAAAGTATCCCACCATCTGCTAAAACCACAGTGAGTTGGATTTTCTGCCACTTACAGCCATCTGCATTTATAACTGATACAGGATGATTTTCATAGGTTTCACAGAAGGAAGATAGTTTTGTCCTGAGTTTCTTCCAATAACATATAGCATTTAATTAAAAATCAAAATACTTCCTAACCATGAATATCAGTCTGGGAATAGGCTTATATAATGGCACATTAAAGCCATCTGGCAGTCAGTGAAATCCAACCCAAAAGGAAAATAAAATCACTCAATTCACTTTTAAATTATTTGATTTATTGATTTACCACTAAGAATTATAAGTAATTCAGGGTTTCTAGAGTTTGATATGTTGATTCTTTGGCTATTAATCTTACGGAAACTTCAATACCAACTAGTGGTATGAAAAATTCGTATAATATAAAGATCCTTTGGGTCGGATGAAACTTTGCTTTCTCTCAGATTAGAGTAAGACTCTTATAATCCATTTAATCTATTTAATAAGTCATTGCTCCATTTTTAGAAGCCAAACTACCATAGTCCCAAGCAAAACACAGGATTAAGGCAAATTTCCAGTAACTTATGGCAGAAGATGCAAAACTTGCCTCCTCAAAGGTGCATCCTAGAAGGGAGCCAAAAGGCCATAGATTCAGGCTTCTCCAGTGTGGGCCACAAGCCAAGGGCATTTCATGGATCCTGGAAGCCTGTTAGAAATGCAATTTCAGGCCCCACTTCAGACCTATTAAGTCAGAATCTGCATTTGAGCAAGTTCTACAGGGTTGTGTGTGCACATTAAAGTGTGAGAAGCACAGTCCGACAGCTCCTCAGCCCTCTTTTGGTCAGACCATCTGGTAAAGGCAAACAATGAGCCCTCTGCATCTAGGGCAGGAGCTGAGGGGCCACAGAGTGGTCCATCCACAGATGGAGGCAAATGATGACAAGCGGTAAGGAGAAGGAAA
This sequence comes from Cryptoprocta ferox, assembly GCA_028646485.1. Classification (NCBI taxonomy): domain Eukaryota; kingdom Metazoa; phylum Chordata; class Mammalia; order Carnivora; family Eupleridae; genus Cryptoprocta; species Cryptoprocta ferox. The sequence goes on along the minus strand of CM053574.1, from coordinate 80,342,667 downwards.
AGAAGAGAAAGAACCCTGGACTTGGTTAGGATGACCTCTCTGTCCCAACTCCATGAGGCTATTATTCTATCTCTCAGATCTTAGCCTGCTATAAAAGCATTCTGCAAGGTAGCATTTCATAAGCTATGGGCTGCACATGTTTTCTTAGGGTCTGGGCACTTTTTTTTTTTTAATGTTAAACTTTAATTTCAATGGTAATCTTAAAAAAGAATTAGGATTATCAGAATCACATGGAACTCTGAGTACATCAATGCAATACTTGTACTCCAATGAGGATGCTATGCGGACAAAAATTTTGCAGGAGTTTGAAAAGAGGAAAGTGCTGAGAGAGTTGATTCACTAATCCAATGGTCAAAGTTTTACATTCAAAAGAATCTGCTCTACTGCAGACAGGATGTGTTCCTCTTGTAAGCAGATCCCATCATTCTATGTACCAACTTGCAAAAATTCATTAGCAGCAAGCATAATAGCACATATACAGTGAAGCATGTTTCTGTTCCTTATTCAAGCACTAATTGGATTTGTTATTCATTTAATGTATATTCCAATTACACTGTAATGTTAACTTTATCTTCAAGAGAACAGGACAGTTTTACAGAGCTGCTTTTAAATTTGGATTTAAATTCCTGAATTTCTCACTGACAGTTTTGCTTATGTGTAAGATTTTATTGAACTAAAAGAACAACGTCTTGAAAATGTTAATACTGTCTTGATGAGTAAACCTAGGTGAATATGTATTAGTAGTAGTATTGTTGAAGTCACATTAGTATTATAGAAGTCACAAAAAGGAAACCAAAAAAGATATAAAATCAGTTATGAGGCTGTGCTTGAAATTTCGTTGCAGCAAAACAGCATTTTTATCACATTAAAATTGTTGATTTGCATATTTTAGTTTTGTAGCCTTACTTGTATTTAATAAGCAAATTTGTTTTGACTTTATAGGTATATAATAACTATATACATAAGAAGCTTATATCTTATTTTATGACTTTACATAGGTAAGTAACATAATAAAAATAAGTCAATAACGGAAGTTTATGATAATTCTTTTATTTTTTAATATATATATTTTATTTTTTTTAACATTTATTTTTGAGAGACAGAGCATGAGTAGGGGAGGGGCAGAGAGAGAGGGAGACACAGAATCTGAAGCAGGCTCCAGCTCTGAGTTGTCAGCGCAGAGCCTGACGTGGGGCTTGAACTCACAAGCCATGAGATCATGACCTGAGCCGAAGTCGGACGCTTAACCGACTGAGTCACCCAGGCGCCCCAATTCTTTGCTTTTAATAGAGAAGTTATCATTATTTAAATTTGAGTAACATCCCTATAAGAGGGCTGTGTATCTGATTTTATTTACACGGGGTACTAGAATCTAGACTGAAGAGTCCTGCACATTTTGTATAGTTCATGTATCTACCACATCTGTTAACATGCCTTGAGAGCATTCTCTAATGGGGCATTTTACAAAGATAACAAAATCCATTGGCTAAAATAGTTGAATTTGCACTGCCAAATGAGAACTGTTAGTTCATTTATATTCTGAAAAATTTAGGTAGTTTTCAAATATAAATAAAACATTACAAGATAAAAGAAAAATAAACTGGACGAGAGGAGTAGAGAAAAGTAAAATAAGTGTATGAGAGTCAGAGAGAGCCTGAGTAAAGTTCATACTCAAATGCATGGCCTGAAAGACCCAACGTCACACATAGAATGACTCATTTCAATCTGCCTTTCTTGATAGGATATATATGAACCATGCCCGCCTCATTCATCCACATACACTTAGTATCTTTCACAGAGCCTAGAACATTGTAGCTATTGAATCAATGAATGAAAGGAATGGATCACAACAGGAAGCAGAAAAACAATAAGTTATTAAGACAGAAGTAAATCAATTGTTTAACAGATGCGTAAGCATATCTGAAATCAAGAGGGAAATTTTTTTGCATGAGTATCTGTATGTATATATTTTCCTATGCAGTTGACTTGGGCATAAACATACTTTAGAGATCAAATACAAATAACTAGAAATAAAACTATAAATATTTATATCACTATTAAACAGATATATATAGGGGTGCCTGGGTGACTCAGTCGGTTAAGCAGCCGACTTAGGCTCAGGTCATGATCTCGCGGTTCATGAGTTCAAGCCCCGCGTCAGGCTCTGTGCTGACAGCTCAGAGCCTGGAGCCTGCTTTGGATTCTGTGTCTCCCTCTCTCTCTGCTCCTCCCCCACTCGTGTTCTGTCTCTGTCTCTCTCTCAAAAATAAATAAACATTAGGGGCGCCTGGGTGGCTCAGTTGGTTAAGCGGCCGACTTTGGCTCAGGTCATGATCTCATGGTTTGTGGGTTTGAGCCCCGCATCCGGCTCTGTGCTGACAGCTCAGAGCCCAGAGCTGCTTCAGATTCTGTGTCTCCCTCTCTCTCTGCCCTTCCCTACTCATGCTCTGTTTCTCTGTGTCTCAATAATAAATAAAAACATTTAAAATTAAAAAATAAATAAATAAACATTAAAAAATTAAAAAAATAAACATATATATATATATAGGGAGAGAGAGATTATATATATAAATAGAGATTATATATATATATATATATATATACACACACACATACCTACATGTATCTATTATATATACAGCTAGTGGAATAAGAACAAATAATTATAACCATATCCCAACTTATATCCACATGCTGAAACCTGGGGAGCCCTATAATCACCTAAAGAACATTCCAAACAACTTTATCTAATTTGGGAAGGGCATTCATTGTTGTCAAGTGTGCTCCTAATAGGATGAATTTAGGTAGTGATCAATGAAAGGGTCATAGATTATATGGTTGAAACTTCCTTCCCCCATACTTAAAGACGGGCTCTTCTCTGTCTACCCTCCCACCTATCTCTTATCTCACAGCATTTAGCTACGTATATCTTTCCCCAAAATGTGTACTCTGTACAAGATGAGAATTTACATAGCACCAACCCATTTATAAGATGACTTAGTATGTCCCAGATGGTCACGTGTTCAGTGAGTAATACGGCAGAACAGTTACAAAGGGCTTACATACAATGCCCCTTTGCCATTCCATGAGGTTCTGATGGGTCTGTCAACCACAGTAGTGGCATTTCTGGGCTGAGGGATTGTCATGGGATAGAAGCATGTCTATCCAAGGTCATTCTTTGGGCTCAGTATATGGATACTAGGAGAAAAAAAAAGCTTACTTTTTTTTGCTTGAATTGCTAATTTGGAATGCTGAGGCCTAGGATTGTTGGAAGACATCTGTAATGGTTAATTTTATGTGCCAACTTGGCCGAACCATGATGCCCAGATATATGGTCAAATATTATTCTGGAAGTTTCTGTGAGAGAGATTTGGATGATATTAACATTTAAATAGCTGGACCTGAGTAAAGCAGATTGACCTTCATTGATGTGGGTGGTACCCATCCAGTTAGTTGAGGGCCTGAATAGTAAAAGGACAGATGTACCCCAAGAAAGAGGAAATTCTCCAGCATGATGGCTTTTGGACTTGAACTGTAACATTCATTTTTCCCTGGCTCTCCAGGCAGTCGGCCTACCCCACAGAGTTTGGACATACTAGCATCCACAATTGTATGAGCCAATTCCTTAAAATAAATTTAAAGAAATCCCTTTCTATATATACAAGTATAGATATACAAATCCTATTGCTTCTTTTTCTTTAGAAAACCCTGACTAATATAACATCTTTCCTATGTCTTGAAGAAAGAACATTGGTAGTGGAAAAGATGAGGCCAACAGAGAGAGAGAGAGAGGGCAAATGATACTCAAGTCTTTGGGTCCAATTCCCTATCTGGACTTAAAGTTTTATATGAGCCAATAAATTTCCTTTATTTAATTGGTGTTGTGTTCCTGTTATATGAAAATAGAATCCTAACTAATACAAATTTCTATTTCTTTTCTCCTCCTCTTTCTCCTTCTTCAAATTCAATGGCAAAGGATACATGTACTGGTTATTTTCATTTAGAATAACTGTCACTGAAATTTCCATCTAAAAATGGCCCCTTGCCATATGTTCTACCTATAATCACATAAAACAATACTTTCTTACATTGGCCCTGCATGTTAAACATTCAAAAAGCTTTTCACATGTATTTTGTTATGAGATCTTGGAGCTTATTTTTAATGGCCTTTGACCTATATAAAATGCTACCCAAAACCTCCACTATCTAAAGATGTGGATGAGTAATCATAACATTAATTGCATCTACTTAGTAAAGTCCATTATATTTGTGCATTCAGCATGCCCAGCTTCGAAAGTCAATTTTCCAAAAGTTTGGAAAATTACAGTGAAAGTGAGGCTCAGGATCAAGTTTATATTTTGGGTTCTAGGATGACCAATAGTTCTTTTTCCTTCAATAGTTTAATTTCTTGTCTTGTGCTAGAAAGAGATCTCAGCTCTTTTCTTCCATGGTTGTCCATTTGTTATTATGAATGGATGTCTTTTCCCTGTTGCTATGTTCCTGGTCCTGCCCTTAAGAACAGATTGCCCTGTATAATATTTCAAGCCACTTGTGTTCATCAATGATGTAGATAATCTTAACATTAGTCAGTTTTGAAGCAAAGCATATGTTACAGAGCCCATTGCTTTCCCTTCAGAATAAAAAAGAATAATGTTCAAACTGCTTATGACTAGTTATTAGAAACAAACACTCAAGGACAGCAAAACAGAGCAACCAGAATTACTCTGCTTTCATGCAGAGAAGCAAAAAGAGGAATGTATCATATGGTTGTAATCAAAAAGAAGAGAGTCAAACTTGGAAAAACTTCTTGGTTCCTTTCCAAGGAACATTAACATTGCTTGTTTCAGGGCTCCTGGGTGGTTCAGTTGGTTAAGTGTCTGACTTGCAGCTCAGGTCTTGATCTCAGTGTGTGAGTTCAAGTCCCGTGTTGGGCTCTGTGCTGTCAGCTTCAGGGCCTGGAGACTGCTTCAGATTTTGTGTTTCCCTCTCTCTCTCTGCCCCTCCCCTGTTCACACTGTCTCTCTCTCTCTCTCTCTCTCTCTCAAAAATAAACATTAAAAAACTTAAAAAAAAACATTTCTGTGTCTTATATACACATTACCCTGCATATTATACACTTCTGGATCAATTAGCATTTGCTGTAAAATAAATTAACTATATCAAAGCACAATATATTAATGGTTTTATATATATATATATTAATGGAATTTTGCCACACCTCCCAGATTGCAAATTGTTAAAAAAAATTTTCAATGATCAGTTTTAGGAGTGGTTTTGCCATGCTCTAAAATAACATTCTGTATCAAAATTTGTTGGGAAGGTTACAGTAATATTTTTAACACCAATCCATCAAGGTTGATCTGAATTACTTTGGTGTACTTTGTTTTCAGTCCGAAATCAATGCTGTTCTGACTTATTTTTTTTCCAAGAATTTCGATGGAGACACTCAGATTATGTATATCTGTGGTAGAGAATTGGGCTGAAACATAGTATTTTGTCGAGTATGTTCCTTTTTTAAAAAATTATTTATTTTGAGAGAGAGAAAGAGAAAGAGAGTATGAACAGGAGAGAGGAAGAGAGAGAGGGAGACAGAATCCCAAGCAGGCTCTGCACTGTCAGCACAGAGCCCAACATGGGGCTCCAACTCATGAAAAGTGATATCATGACCTGAGCTGAAACCAAGAGTCAGATGCTTAACCAACTGAGCCACCCAAGTGCCCTGTGAAGTATGTTCCTATAGACCAGAAAATGACCACACAATTTCAAATTTTTACAGTCAACATTATAGGAAGGCAATGACCACTTTGTTCACCTTTATTCAGCCATCTTGTCTTATCTCTTCATCCTTCCCTTTCTTACCTGCCCATCAGTTTGCTCAGTCCTACCTGTTAATCAGTTTTCTTCAATGTGTGCAGAGCCCTGTCTCAGGTCCTACTTGAATAGTTTATGAGAATAAAGTTTACATCATAATTTAATGTCCTTTTTACCCTAGTGGATTCTCTCCACCCTGAGCATTTAGAGTCAATACTTTAGGGGCACCTGAGTGGCTTAGTCAGTTGAGCTTCTGACTCTTGATTTCGGCTCAGGTCATGATCCCAGGGTTGTGAGATCGAGCCCCATGTTGGGCTCTGTGCTGGGCATGGAGCCCTGCTTGGGATTTTCCCTCTTTCTCTCTCCCTCCTTGTGCCCCTCCACCTCCTCCCAACTAACTCTCTCTCTCTCAAAAAAATTTTTTTAATAAATAAAATAAATAAACTTGATACTTTAGATTTAAGCAATTTCTACAGTGGCAGCTTCCTCACTTTAATGCAGGGTGACTGGTATCCAGGCTTCTCATGAATTCTGGCTACGGTGTTTTAGATGTCATGCCACACACACTGTCATGAATTTTTTATTCCTCGCACAAGTGTAAAATAATTTTGTATTAAGAGTCAGGATTGTGACACCATTTTACAGATGGAAGAACTGAAATTTGGCCTGAAACCTAGGCAGCAGCTGAGTTCTAAACAGAGATATTTTGCAGACAGCCACAAAAGAAATGAAACGACACACAAGTTATATTAACATTAATGAATGTTTCTGGATATCGGTGAAAATGAAAAGCCAATGATATTCGCATTTAAGAATTTTGTTAACTCAGCAGTGAGGCTTTTCCAAACCATCGTGGGTGGCCAAAATGACTGCTCATTCAAAGCCAAATGTTACCCTGGAATGCCTCTGCAGAGCAGAGAGAAGAAATGCAAAGTTTAATTAAAAAGAGCTCCTCAAGAGCTAGAAGATCAACCCTGTTGTTTAATTAAATTGTAGACATTTTGGAGAGCTGAATATTTAAGTGATAGATCTTATTTCTCAGTCACCCTTTGTCTGATCTTGGACTCTCCCCCACAAAGTCCAAAGCCAGCCAGATAGTAGATGTCTTTTTCCTCCCCAGGGAGACTGTTAAGTATTCTCCAATTCTACTTGCTATTCCTTTTCCAGGTCTTGAGGAACGGGGGTGGAGGGGCATTTTCCTCCCCCATCCTCCTCAGTGGGGCTTCCCTCCAGACCTTTTTCTGCACAATTGGGAATGGCCCCAGAATCCAGCCTTGAAAAAGTCACAGGAGTCGATGAGGGCCCAAGGGGAGCCTGAATGATTTTGGAGATGCAGAGAGGATAATGTGGCATTCGCAAATCCTTGATGTTAATATGTTTCTACTCTTACTGTCACAACACCAAGACAGGCAGACTCTGAAAAGCTAGAATATCCCTCTGGATTTAACAGAGACCCAAGTATTCTTTCTGCCCTCTGGGAGCTAGACTATGAGGTCTGGTGATACTTTCCTATAATCTTGACTCTCCACTCTTGTCCATGAGGAAGGACCCTTGTCTGGCCATTCCTAGGCCAGTGGAGAAGGGGGGTGGGGTCCTAAGCAGTTATCTGCAGTCTTTTGTTTTTCCATCAATCCATCTCTTCTGGAATGAGATATACTCTATAGGCCTGAAACCTGACAACTTTTCATCAGATTGTTCTCCACGGACTCATCCCCTTATCCCTTTCAGTAAAATAACTGGTCCTCATAGCCAGAACTGTCCATACATGTAAGTGGAGAAGGTGTTTTTGAGGTCTACTAAAAACCTCAATTATCTGAAATAATGTATTCTTATGGGCCTACCCCAATATTTAAATGCTATCAATACTGAAATAAACCTTTGAGTCTAAGGGAGGGCAAAATTCCTCATGGCACCCAAGGTAAACTTCAAATATGTGATCAGAAAAAGGAAACATATTACCCCAGTTGCTGTCCACGAACATTTTACCAGGGTTCGGCTCTCCTGCAACAGGCTGTGGCGTGGTTGAGTGAGAAGGACTCTGGAGCTCATCTAGACCATGGGTTTTTCTGGAGCGGAAAGTGAGACTTGGCATTAAGGTGACCCACTCAAGGCTTGTAGTGGCATAGAATCAGAACCCAGGTCTTTTACCTCTGGTCCAAAGTCCTTTCTATAACTATATCTTGTGACCTAAGAAAGTTGGGCACAGGTGGGATGAGGCACACACCAGGGAAGGGGCAGCACAGGGACACACTGCTGCGTTACAGACAATGGGAAGTGTAGGGGATGAAGTTGGAGCCCCCATGTGTACTCATTAAGGACTGGATTGTTCCCGCAACTCTCACAGGCTCTGTGCCTAATGGTGAGGGATTTTGGGCCAGGGAGTTTACAGCATGCATGTCTAGGGCACAGCCCTGAGGGCCTGGGAAGCCTTACAGCACACTGGGAGAAGACATTTGGGGAAGGTGGTCACCAGGTGAGACCCTTGAAGAAGTCAAGATTCAGAAGACCCTTTGGGGGCCTGACAAGGTAAGGCTAGATGTACCTAAAAAAAGGCAGCACAACTAAAGACTTAGTTTTCTTCCACATTTTTGTCTAGAACAGAGCCCAGTAGAGTCATATAATAAGGATGCAGACTGGTGAACTCAGGATCTGAATAGGAGCCACACTGAATACACAATTGGGTAAAGTCCCACCCTGATGTTTGACACCTTGATATTGTTAAGCAAATCATGACCCATTTTCTCTTGTGGATACATGAAATTTTTCACAATCTTCCTGTGAAATAATTGGCAGTATAGATGGATCTCAATTTATAAACAGAAAAAAGAAAAGAAGGGCAAAGCGGTCAAACAGCTTGCCCAAGAACATAACATACTCATAGGCCAACCATAGTCTACACATCACAAATAGCAAGTCCTTAAATCTAGGACTTGTTCACGACTAAACCACAGTTTCCAGTGGAGTTCCAGAAACTGTAACATACTCTGTTCCCCCATTATTGTTTGTGTTACAAAATTCCCTTTTTGAAAGTACTGGGTGGCATCTGTACTAAGTCATATTTTATGATCCAAATGACTTCTTTCTTCCCCAGTATTTCCTTAAACATCCATACCACCTTCCTGTCTCAGTTGCTGCTGCTCTCCATTCAGCTTTGCCAGCTCCTTCCTTGTCTTCCAGACCTCTAAATGTTGGGGACGTATTCTCTCCCTTGGTGATCTCATTCTGTCCCATGACTTCACATATCACCTGGAGGCCCATCACCCCAACTTCATTCTCCAGCCCTTCTCCCCTTTCCAGGCTCCACTCTCATACCCAACTTCTACCCAGGGAGCTCCACGTGGATGGCTGGTAGGCAGTTCAAGTGTAACCTGTTTGAAAGAGGACTCTTGGTTCCATAGCCACCTCACCCCGTGCTCCCAAGCCTACTCCTCCCCAGCCCTCACTATACTGACATATGACACCTCTATTTACCCACTTGCTATAAACCTGAAGGTCTTTTTCTTTCTCCTCACACATCCACATTCAGTCTGGCATCAAATTGTCAGTTCCACCTTCAAAATACAATGCAAATTGTAATCTCTTCCACCACCTCTACTATCTCTACCATTATCTTCCAGTTGGCCTTCTAGTTGGCTTTTTCATGATCTCAGGGTCTTAACTTTAACAGTCTTTTCCTCATACAGCAGCCAGAGCAACCTAATGTTTAAATCAGATCATGGTGCCTCCCTATTCCAAAGCCTCTACTGGGACCAGGTTGGCTCAGTTGGTAGAGCATGTGACTCTTGGCCTCTGGGTGTTGAGTTCAAGCCCCATGCTGGGCATAAAGCTTACTTCAAAAAAAAAAATAATCGAAAGCCGCTACTAACTTCCCGTTGCCTTTAACATAAAATCTCAACTCTTGACTATGGTCTATCCAACCCTGATAATCTGGCCTCTGCTTCCCCTGTCAAACTCAACTACTAAATTGCTATTTCACTCCAGTCACTTTTCTCCTTGTTTTTCTTCTAACATGTGAGTTCTCAACCTTTTCTGTGCCATGGATCCCTTCAGCAGTCTGATAAAGCCTACGGATTGCCTTTCAGAAGCAAGTTTTTAAATGCAGTAAGTAAAATACGTGAGATTACAAAGGATAAAACTGCATGGAAATATGATTACCAGAACATTAAAAATCAAATTTGTGATACAGTAATAGATGTGCGTCTTCATCAACATGTTAAATAACAGGATCTAGCAGCTCTAACTATCATAATTTTTAAGTTGTGATGAGCACGAATGACATTTGCAGAGATCTGCAACAAATATAATGCAATATGAAAGTGTCGGTGATTTCTTTTGACGACAGAGTCGAAGATGCCACTAATACACTGTGGTTTGTTTGCCCATATTCATTAGTAGAGGAAATGTTAAATTTCAGGTAGAAGTTAGTGAAAATAGAGATGTAATTTTCTTGCCCATTCTACTTCAGGAACCGCTGCTTCTACCCATGGACACTAAGTTAATAACCCTTCCTTAACACACTAACCTCATTCCCACCTCTGGACCTGTGTACCTACTGTTTCTTCTCCTGGAATGCTCTTCCCCCAAATCTGTGCAGAGCTCCCTCTCGCCTCATTCAAGTGTCTGTCCAACGGCTGCTTTCTCAGAGAGTCCTACCCTCATCCTTCTACCTGAAACAGTTGATTTCCCCATCACATTCCTTCTTCTTGTTCTGCTTCATCTTCCAACCTTACTTATCACCTTCAAAGTCATGTTGCTTCTGTGTTAATCTGTTTACTGGCTTCCTGAAGGTAAAGCTCCATTCCCTGTCTTGGTCTCCAAGGTCTCCTGGCATCTAGAATGTGCCTGCCAAAAGAAAGCATGTAGCAAATATATGTGGGCTGAATGAATGACTGCAAAGGAAGGAACATGATCTAGACTTTTGGACACATGAAAGGAAGAGATGTTTTATTCCAAATTCCAATCAAAAGGGACAGGTTTTCACATTTTTTTTTCCAAAAATGGGATTTCCAATAGAGGAACTATATTCCATATTTTATAGTCGTATAAATATGGTTCACAACACAGCTTGGGCCTGTGCCTGGTTCCCTCCCAGAGGATTGGCTGTTAGGCCACCAGAAACTGGCAAACTTTTATCACAATGGGCAATAGCTTGGTTTGACTACCTCAATTAAAGTAGAACAGATTATTCCTAATAATAACCATTTTCTTTTAAACTTGCTCTTACCATTTTGAATTTGGCTGACCCTGAAAAGGGAATTTCATTGAAAGGGGCATTATATTTCACTCAAAAGAAAATAACATTATAGAGCAAACATAATGGTTTATCACATTATGTGGAGGCAATTTAATTCTTTATTGCAAGGAGAAGTTTAATATTGAAGCTTTAGGGGACTTCCTGAGAATAATTCATTAGCCATTAAAATATGGGTCTTGATTCTACTAAGCCATTAAAAAAATGAGGTCTTGCCATTTGCAACAGCATGGTTGGACCTAGGGGATATTACACTAACAGAAATAAGTCAGACAGTGAAAGACAAATATTATATGATTTCACTTACACGTGGAATCTAAAAGACAAAACAAATGAACAAACGAAAACAAAAGTAGACCCTTAAATACCAAGAACAAACTGTTGGTTGCCAGAGGGAAGGTGGGTGGGGGCATGAGTGAAATAAAGGGGATTAAGAGGTACAAACTGCTAGTTATAAAATAAGTAAGTCATGGAAATGAAAAGTACAGTACAGGAAGTATAGTCAATGATATTGTAATAATGTTACTGGGTCGGAGACGGTGTCCACACTTACATGTCGAGCACTGTGTAATGTCCAGAATTGTCAAATTCTGCACCTGAAAGTAATACAACATTTTGTGTCGACTATACCTCACTAATAAAAATTTAAAAATCTAAAGTGAGTTTCTTGGAAACAAACAAGATATGGGTCTTGAACTCAGGAAAGTAGAGACAGCTTGAGAGATAAACAGATACAGTTCCTGCACATGTGATGCTAGAGCAGTGGTTGTGGGTGGGACTTCCCAGGCAGAAATCTCATATGGCTCATATTCTCATATGTGGAATATGAGAAGGAACCAAAATCTGCTCCTAAGGAACCCTCATAAGAGGGGGAAAAAAGCCAGGAAGGAAAACTTGGAATCAGAAATACCAAGTTGTTCAAGTATCTACTTGTTCAAGTATAAATTGACTTACTAATTGCCTAAGGTATGTAATTCCTGACCAGTTCTTGAAGATAAGGAAGAATAAAGAGGGAAAGGTAATACTTGTCCTATGACCTTTATAAAAAAGAGAATAAGATCTAGCACAAAAGTAACAAACAACATCTGAAAAATGCTAGTCATTTCTCATTCGCAAATTATCTTACAAAAGCAAACACCTAAATGGAAGAGTTGGCAAAATGTAGAGCTTGATAAAGAAATCCAGAGAAAAATACTAGGGCAAACCTCAAGTGAATACAGGAATAACTCTGAGAACTAAAAAGGAAAGTTAAAAAAAAAAAAACACCTTATTAAATGCCAACAGTGGATGTGTCCCTGCTGTACCAAGAAATTGTTGGTGTTCCCAGAGTATCTGTGTTAAGTAATTGAAACAAAATGGCTTTTATTCAATCAATTGCACTTTGAACAGAAAATTGAAAGCAAAGTAAAGCGAAAATAATCCAATCCTGAAACAAACTGACCTACATATTAGAGGAACATGTAGTAGCAAAACACAAAACAGGGAAAATCATTTAATTGCGAATGTTTTAACTAGTAATCATTGGCAAATGAATGGCTAATATTTCTAAATGGAATGCTTCTTCTTGATGAAACTGAACTAATGGGTAAAAATTGTCAAACTTTTGTTTTAAGCAAAACACTTTGACTTAATGGAAATCTTTCAGTATACAAACAGTTGAATCTGGTTGATGGCGGGCAAGGGGTGGAGGGGGAACCCAGGGCCCTGCCCACCGAGCGCCCCCTTGCCCTGAGCACTCCACTACCTTCCCCATCCTCATTCTAGGCAGCCCCCCGAGGAACCTCTGGAAACATAGGGGTCTGTGCAGCACTATTTGAAAACTTCTGGATTCAAGAAGAAAGACACAGTGAGTGTGACGTCCCACTGTGACACCCCAAGAACTTTAATTCATTCCTAACATTTCCTTAGTGACTTAATCCAACATAAATGTATCCACTTGTTAGCTGGAAGTGCTTCAAGTATCAGAAAAAAAGTGAGCTTGAGACCAGTTTCTTTTTTTTCTTAAGTGTATTTATGTGGAGAGAGAAGGAGAGAGCTTAAGTGGGGGAAGGGCAGAGAGAGAGAGAGAGAGAGAGAGAGAGGGAGGGAGAGGGAGAATCTCAAGTAGGCTCTGTCCTCAGGGGTCAATCCTGTGAACCCTGAGATCATGACCTGAGCCAAAATCAAGATTCGGACGCTCAGCCAGCTGAGCCACCCAGGCGCCCCAAGACCAGATCCCTTACCTCAGCCACAGCTGTCATATACACACACATTCTAGGCTCTAGTGCTCTCTGAGCAATAGTTGCAGGGCCGGTTGGAGCATAGCCGCGGGAGGGCATGAGGAGGGGCGGTGGATTCGGTGGGCATGTTTCTCTTCATTTTCCAGAGTAGCCATGGTGGGAGGTAAGGGAGGCTTGAGCTTCAGGATGCTTCACTTGCATGGAACCCTCCTGATTATTCCAGTTAATGGAATTTGGATTCCATTCCATTTGGAATTTGGATTGGTCACGAATCGCAAGAGTGTTGAAGAGGAGTTACTGGGCGCACTTGAGCTGCCCTGAAAACTCATATAGGAAAGAAAATTGATAGAGGTTCTCCCAATCCCAAAAGTTTATAGGACATGACCAATAACATGTTGTGAAGCCAAAAGAAACTTTTCTAACTGTTAGTAATAAAATACAATTTACCATCAACCATGCTAAGTAAAAGACTATTTTAGGTATTATCACTAAAAAAAATGGTACTACACAGTCCAGGTAAAATAAAGAACCAATTAATAAGTATGCAGATAAAAAAAGTAGTGACAAATAATTAGGTAAACCAGGCAGTTAAACAACAAAAAATATTATATTTTTCTAGGTTTTGTTACTGGTCAGCTTTTTGTTCTTTTCTTTTCTTTTCTTTTCTTTTTTTTAAGTAGGCTTTATGCCCAATGCAGAGACCAATGCTGGGCTTGAACTCACAACCCTGAGATCAAGACCTGAGCTGAGATCAAGAGTCTGATGTTTAATCAACTGAGCCACCCAGGTGTCCCAGTTACCAGTCAGCTTTTTAAATTTTAAAATTTGTTGTGATTTCTTTACTCATTCTAAACCAAGATTCATTCTTGTACTGACTTTGTATTTTTTTAAATTAAAGATGGTGCCAAAAATCATACCAGCTTCAGGCCCTACAAAGCCTGGATCCTTTCCTGTACTGGCAGAGCAAATGGAGGAAAGCTACCGTGGATGGAAGAATTGAGGAACAGAAGTAAGAGTCTTATTTTAGACCACAGTCACAACAAAGATCAGATCACACCCTCTCGCCTCAGGCCAACTGGATCCTTTAATAATATCATTACATACTTTGAAGAAGAAAACTACTAGTATAATAGGGCTCTCCCCTTGCATGTAGGCTGGAGTTCAACTATGGGCCTAAATCCTAAACCGCTGGGGCAGGCCTAGAAGACATTTATTTGCATGAAGAACAGAGGAGCCTTCTGGGAAAGAACTCATTCTAAGGGGAACAGGAACCTCTCTTGGGCAGCTTGACCAGTGGTAAGTCTTTGTCATTAAAGTTCTCAGTAGAGTGTTTGTTACCGGCTTTTGTTTCATGGACACACATCCACACTTAGTCACTTGCCACTCACACATGTGAGTCCTTTACAGAAAAGATCAGAGCCCTCAAGGAAGCAGCTTCACTAAGGCCTCTGCATAACCATAAGGTGAAGGAAACCCTTTCTAAGAGGAGGTGGGGCCAGAGCCAGGGCAACTCTAGCATTCTGGGAACTCCACAGCTTCCCAGTGCAGTGGCATGAGACAGCAGTGCCCACAGTTGTCTGGCTGGAAAGGGTGGCACAATGGACCCAACAGAGTAAATTTGTCCATGAGTATATGGAGACTTCCAGAAAAGGAGGGAGACATGTTGCAGAGGACTGAGGATATCTTGACTGAGCTGGTGGGCATGAACTAGTGAAATCTGCTTCATTACTAACAATGTAGTCCAGCTTCAGGAAGGTGAGGCATGGGGAAAACCGGCTTATGTTTGTAATGACAGAGTAGGGACAGAGGTGGGGTTGAGGTTCTCAGGGGTAACATAGTCAAAGGGACTTGGCTGTTACCTGTCACAAACTTGCTGCATGACTTTACACCTCTGCTTTCTCTTGTAATAGCTTGGTGCCAGCATCAGACAGATGACGTCTAAGATGTCTACTGGCTCTAAAATTCTACAGTTCTAACTGAAAATCTTTATGGGTCTTCCAGGGTAACATCAAGCAATTACAAGAGATTCTTTTTAGAAAAGAGGACATGAAACAAGTCAAGAACCAAGTTCTCCCAGCACAGTTGCCTCCTGGAAGTTTTTGCTACTTTTAATAATGAGTAAATAAATGTCATTAAATGGGGAAGTGGAACAATCTGTCACAGGTCCATACACACATGCATCACACTGGGTATCTATCAATATCAGAAGGATCCAATTCTCTTTCATTACAGGGTCTGAAAGTTTGGAAAAGCATCTCACTGTGACCAGTGAAAGACGGGATCTATGAGACAGGGATACATACGTGACTGTGCAAACACAGTAAAACAAACCTCTGTGCACCTAAACTGCTGATTTCCAAAGGCAAAGACAATCCCGATTTGTAGCTTATCAGTTATGCTGCGAGAAAAGGCTATTTTATCTGACCGTATTGAATTATGGATATTTATAAGATTTTAAAGAACTGAGCATGGCTGCTCTTTGAATAATACGGAGAGATGCCTTTTAGTGGGGGTTTCTTCCATTGTTGCTTTCTGAGAGATCCTGGATTCTCATTTGAATAAACTAGGAAATAGCTTCAAGGGATCCTAATCTGAAATGTGTAAAATGGAGGGCCAGACAGAAGAATCCAGCCTCAGATCAGGCTATCGAAGTCTTCAAACTAATGTTCTCTTTATTCTATCGGAGAGATTATATGCAAATTGGTTCAGTCATGCAAATAGCTGGGCTCCCACAGGCCTAGAGAAAGGGACTTTTGGAATAAGGCTGAGACCTGGAAAACACCTATCAATTTCTAGATGAACAAACAAAGCTCAAAGAAAACAAGAGACTTTTCCGGTGCTGCATGTGTCAGAAGCACAAATGCAACCCGGGATCTGGGGCCCCATAGGAGGTGAAATTCAAAGAACAGTGTTTCTGCCAGGACTGCTGAGCAGGGCAGTGGGGGAAGGTGGCTGTGGGCACCAAGATCATAGAATGTTGTGTCAGTGGCTCCCTTAGAATTGTGCTGTGTCATCTGCACAGTGGCCCTGCTCTGTCCCCCTTGTCCCTACTCAAAATCATTTTGTTCAAAGGCCCATGAGACTGACAGTCCCAAGAGAAGGAAGGGCGGAGGCACTGGAGTAGGCCTCTGCCCAGCCCATTGCCTTTTCCTCTCCTAGGAATGCATTTTTTTTAAGTTGCTGACAAAGTGGAGTTGATGGCTTTCCCAGATGCCCTGCAATCAGACAAGGCTACAAACACCCAGAAAGCCCAAATGAATTCTAATGCACATTGGAAAGGTTAAAAATGACAACAGGAAATTCAGGAATTGTGAGGAAAATGGAAAATCATTAACCTATTTAGGAAGATGCTACAGGCTGGGATTCTCTTGCTTCTCTGCTTAAACGTAGCTATTGCTAAGGAGAATATGGACCAAAATGTGGCGTCTTTCAAGATGGTGATGTTCAGAAAGCCAGGGGCTCAGCTGAAGGGCACAGAGGAACAGCCAAAAGAGTACTTGAAAAAGACAAGCAAGGTTCCTATAGAAAAGTATTCAGTAAACCAGACTTTCCTTAGGTATACCCATTTACTTCAGTGACTTCTATTGAAGTTACTCAAAGATGTGACACAAAATGGCCCTAAGAGTATATATCCCAATCCATGTCCATGGCAGGGAAATCATAAGCTTGGCATAGATATAAAGAAACCTACTTTGAGCTTCTCTACTACCTCCTGCCCATGTGTTCTTTCTGCTGGTGCCACAGGGCTTACACACATAGGCCCCTGCTGTTGCTCTGAAAAAAGTCACCTCTACAGACTGTTCCCACAATCTATCTTCTATTTTCCCCTCTACACAATGCTATGTCCAAGGGGGAATTGGTACCAAAAACTCAGTAAAATTAATGTTTAGACCATTGAATCTCAACACTGGCTGCACAATGGAATCATTTGGGGAGTCTTGTAAAACTGCCCATGCCTGGCTCCCACCCGATACCAAATAAATCAGCAGTTCGGGCTACAACCAGAGCACTGGCATGTATTAAAAGCTGGCGCAGGTCAAGACATCCTCCAACTATGAGAGTTATAGCAGTGATTCTCAAACTTTATTCAAATTCAAAGCTCTTTTCTTTGAATTTCAGCCCTTCAGGAGTCCTGTTTTCTCATTCTATATTTTGAGGAGGTTTAAAAAAAAGCCCAATGCCCAAATTGCACCCTGGATCAATTAAATCAGAATTCCTGGGCGGTGGGAGGGTGGAACAAGACATCAGTATTTTTAAAGATTTCTTAGGTGCTTCCAAAGTTTAGCCTAATCTGAGAGGCAATGAGTTAAATGATAAAAGCCCAACCAGAGCACCAGGATCTGTGTGGGGCATCTGAAAGAGAGAATGCTTCCAAGGCAGGGACAGGAAACCAACAGAGTTTGGCTGGAGCCTAGTTGGAAGTATTAACAAATCTAAAGATAGAATGAGTGAACCAAGGGAGGAGAGCTGCATGGAAAGAGAAAGTGGGAGTGAGGGGGGACGGTTCGCCAAGGGGAGAGTACCTGGGGGAACTGACAGGAACATCCAGTGCCCTCTATTTGGCAGGTCCATCCCCCAAGAGGAAGTGAAGACATGAGCTTAAGAAAATGTGACACCCTTTGACATTAAAACCATCCCTCTAATATCCCCTGTTCAGGTTATGTACTCAGGCTGTGTTCTTATTACCATTTGTCTTCCTATTTAGTTTCCTGCTGGGAGAGAACGTGTTAGTCAGGGTGACACAGATATCCACTCTGCCTATAAGTTCTTCTTTCTCATTGCAAATTAATAAATTGTGATTTTGGTTTATATAGCAGTCTCTTGGGAGCTTCACTGATGTGAATCTATCCCGGAGAACTCGATCCACTCTAACATGTTGACCAAGTCCAGTTTCTAAGTCTGCAAATCAAAGTGGCATCAGCTCAAAATTCCTGGGATTTAGTGAAGAGCTTTTTTCATGATAGTCTCCACCAGGTTGGGAGATCCTGGAAGATGGGTCAAGGTTTTCTTTTTCTGTGTATCACTGATACCCAGCTTTGTGCTGGGACATTAGAAGCAATGGGGATAGTCTAGCTATTTACACCCATGTCAGTGGTCAGTGCTGGAGCAGAGTTCTGGAGGCCCCTGTGGGGCCAAGCATGAATCTTGTAGGTACTTGGTCTTAGAGAATTCAGGAGGTGAAAGGTGACTGATAGGTCTGGGGCAGATAGGGACCCTGAAATGGCTCAGGGTAATGACATTTTACCCATAAGTATGGAAATATTTTGATATTTTTAAAATCAGTAGATCCAGCCATACTGGAGCATAACCGCTAAACATCAGCTTTGTTTATAGGTAACAAATATTTGGTGATTAAATGAATCCCTCTCACTAAATCATTCTCCCCGTGGCTGGTGGTACTCCATTATCTGCCCACTCCCAGCGATGCCGAAGACTTTCCTTCCCACAGCTCCTTGACACCAGACCCGTGCAGAGTGTGACTAAGCATGGCCTTGGCTTTAGGTCACATAACCTTGGGAGCTGGTTGGGTCTGGTGGCTGGGAACACAAGGGGTGAGAAGAGAAAGGAGTGTGGCCTCCTGACAGGATTAATAATACAAAGCACAGGCTTGCTTTAGCTATAATTTAAATTAAAAAAAAAAAGTTACAAAGGCCCCAAGGCCTTTGCAACTGTGAAACTCCTTTGGCAAAATCACTGCTCTTTGTGTGGTATTCGAAAGCTGTGCTCTATCTAATATGAAAGCAAAAACTCATTAGTCTAATATTTGTAGCAAGACAGCCTGATCAGATGAAAACGAAACTTCTGATCCCCTTGAAGGTGGACTCTACTGTGATTTCCCGACAAGGCAACTGTCTAAGAACTGCCTCTTTAGCATTCTGCTCTCTCTTCTACATTTGATATTCCGTGAGGAGTGACCGCTGAGGGATGTCACTGGGTGAGAACTCTGGAAAACACTTGTTTACCCGTGTCATTCCTGCTTTGTCATTCTGCTGGCAACTCATCCGTTGCCCTCCTCAGGGCACCTTAAAGGGACATGTGCAACCAATCAAGTGGAAAGATCTAAAGAGCTCTTTATGGTTAATTGTGCTGTTACTGTTAAATATGAAAATATGTCTGTTCATAGTTCATCATGCTGGCCAAAGTTTGGGCCTTTCGGATGGACCTTTTCCCGGCTGCCTTACTCTTCCCCCGACTCTCCAGTGCCCATGCCCTGAAATTTTAGTGAACTGTGTTTTGTCTTGCTATTGAGAAATCCAATCTAGAGTTGTATTCAGAGAAGACTGATATTTCTCCTAAAATAGTTTATAGTTTCACTAATACACAAATTATTTCATACCTTCTGGGTGCATATAGTTAGAAGAAGGGTTATTTGGTGCCCAGTAATGATATCGAAGAGATGTCCAAACAGACGGATGAATACCTCCCTGGTTATGGTACCAAAATACATCTAGAACAGCTCTGAAGGTGGGCCACAATGCCTGATGTTTGTTTCCAAGTTACTATTTTGGTGTCATCTTCCGGGCGTCTCAGAAAGCTCTCGGCAGAGATCGAAACAGAAAAGGTTTCATTATCCAAAAGGAAAAATCTATTCTATCGTGTGAGCCCAGAGAGAAAAACAGCACGTGAACTCGGGGCTGCCAGTGTGCCCTCGTGCCAGCGGGTTCAATGGGCAGAAGTGAGAATGTTAATAAACACTCTAATGAAAGGAAGTTGTTGGATAGTAATTAACATATGCCATTAGTATCTGTCCCTTTGGCCAGACACTGCAGACAGGCTGAAACCATACATACAAATGAGCGTCTGCGAGGACCGTGCGGGGAAGAAAGGGGGACAGTGTCATTATGAGCGGCTGGTGTTGTCAGGAGCTTTAAATCACAGGCCACTTAGTAACAAAAACAGGGGAGGCTTTTGTGTTCGAGAACAGTCATGTGACTGAAAGTTTTAAAATTTTAATAAACATGTTTTCATCCTTGTTTACTTTTCTTTCACCTCAAAACATACTGTTTATAGTTCTTTTTTTTTTTTAAGGAACATACTGACTTAGCTTTTTTTTTTTTTAAATCAATGAGTACAGGACTGCAACTTAGGGCTTTTTGTTTTTAAACCACAATTTCCTAATCTCTCCAGGAAGAGAGGTGATTACATGAGTCTCATGGGCACCCTGGTGGTTGTATTTCTCAAGATTTACATTATCCCTTTCTGGTTGGCCTAACATGGCTTATAAATCATACCAACTACTTCCAAATGCTGCCTCTCACAACACAGTGGAAAGTCAAAACCGAAAACACAGAGGCCAGTCAGCTTCAGTAGCCTCTTTCTGCAATGGGAAACTGAGGCCCAGAAAGGTGAACCAACGTCCCTTAACTCACAGGCCTCGTCTACTGACTGTTAAGTCAAGCTTTTTTCACGCCCTAGGCCACACTGCCTCATTGCTGGATTCTTTCACTTTGACCAGGACTCAAAGACTCATTAAAAAGAGACCAAACCACATTTGGATCCTTCTTCATGTGTGTTGATTTGCTGCGAGCACACACATTTGGGGAGAAAACTCAACATTTCAGAAATACCAGGAGCAGTGATGCTTGGTGCTATTTGGCAATGAGATGTTACGAGAAGTGAAAACTAGAAAATCTAGCAGAAACAAAGTCTAAGCAGAAAAAGAAAAGAATCAAAAATCAGAGAGATTACAGTAAAATATGAGTTGACAAGGAAGACTGACACCACAAGCAAGTAGGTAGAAGCCTGTGGGAAGTTGGCTGTGAAAGTTAACAAATTATTTTTCCCAGTAAGTTAATTTGAATGACTGATTTTAGGCATTTCTAATCATTCAGATTGGCTAAAATTTATCTTTGTGCTGTCTTTGAAGAAGGAACTTCTTAAACCAATTAAGGGGTAAACAAAAGTATCAACAAATTATCTTAACCTACTTGAGATAATAAAATAACTTCGAAGCATAGTTTGAGCTTTAATATTTTAATGCACTGTGCCGCCTTTAACTGAGCCGCATCTACTTGCTCAGGCAGACCCAGAAAAACTTTCATTTATGTCTCTTCAGTCATGCTAATTCACTTCCCAACCAGAAATGAGGAAAACAGGGCCCTATTTGGTGAGGGAGCAAAATCCTTTCTTGAAGAACATTCTGTTGGGAGGCGACAGCCAGTCTCAGGGTGACAAGCGAGCTTTCTTTTCTTCACTTGCTTCACCTCAGGGAACTGTCTGTCATTCCGGAGAATGGGAATCCTTCCCCGTGAAGAGAAGGCAATTCAAGCCTGTCAGACTGTGGTGGGCTCCAGGAGAACCTTTAGGCTGGCCCGCAAGGTCCACTTCAGGAAGTTCCGGCCTTCCTCTAATCAGATTGGATCCAGTTGGCTTTTTTGTCAGCTGGCGACAGCATTTATTCACTAATTTATTTGTTCCAAGCACTTGTTGAGCGCCTTCTTGGTGCCAGATGTGGTGCTGGACCAATGGGCCTCTTTGTCTTTGAACATGACAGAATGGATGTCTGTCCTCATGTAGCTTTTTGCTGCTTTCTGTGCTTGCCACTCGGTCAGATTCCACATCAGATCATAGCACCATGAGGTGTTAGCTTTTGCTCTTGAAGAAGGACAGAGAAGGAGTCAAAAGAAAGGATTTGAACAAGTCATTTATACTGTAAGTCTGTGGGCCTCACCATGGCCCCACACAGCCCTGGGCAGAGGGCGTATGTTCTTTCAAAGGTTCATAGATCAGAATATAAATGTTAGTGCATATAACGACCCTGGACATCATCAGGACAACCTTTTCATTTAACAGACGAAGACACAGAAGCACAGAGAAGAAAACAGCTCTGTTCGAAGTTGTACAGAAGGTTCAGGCCAAAGCTTGCCCCCGCAGGGCTTTGTCTCCTATACCAACCTGGCACAGAAACAACCAACGAGATCTGGCTTTGGGCAGGGACTATTTGAGACACGTATTAAGAGGAAACATGAACTGAGACAACTTTACCTAAAAAACAGAACCAATGAGTAACTTAAGGATATCCAAGGATATCCTTCAAAATTGTTTATGAATGCTTATAAAAACAAGCGTGTTGATTAGGTGTCCCTTCTGGAGGCTCAAATGTAACCTGAATTGGACACACTGAAATATGGCCAGAGTGGCGTGGCTTAGACATGGGAAAGAACAGTAAGTGGATTCCAGCCTGCATCCCCAAGCTCGAATCCTGTCCTGAAGGGGTTTCCAACAGGAGAGAAAACCATGTTACCCCAATTCAGAACCCATGGTGACTTCCTGGGGTGTGTCACTGTGGGGATGGTAGTGACCAGTGCACATTCCGCAGCAGCGGGGACCCAGCCTAACAGAGGATGGTGACTTCGGCTTGTGTGTGGCCCCTTGACTGCTGCCGCTCTCTAGATTTCTGAGGCCCTCTGTGTGTTTACTCACATTCCAACACACTTCTGCCCAGCAAGCATCTTCTTTCTTGAAAGGATTCGCTGCTGCTTCGGCGGCTGCTGTTGCTGTTAATTGCAAACATAACATGCACTCATTATAACAAATTCAAATAACACAGAAATATAAAAAGTTAGAACTGAACATTATCCCTCCCTTTCCCCCACTTTGGGCTCCCCGTCCAATTTGTTTTCTTACAGGTAACTGCTGCTAACAGTTTAGTGTACATGTTCTTCCAGAGAAAAATATATATAAATGTATGTGTGTGTGTATATATTCATGTGCGTGTGTGTATATACACAATTTATGTTTTTTATTTACATTTACAATAAATGTACGATGCGTTACAACACATGTGTATACTCCAGTTTATTTAATGAGTGCCCAATTGATGAACATTTAGGTAGTTTCCAATTCTTTGTTTTATAAAAATAACCCCCGGGGCGCCTGGGTGGCTCGGTCGATTAAGCGTTCGACTTCAGCTCAGGTCATGATCTCACAGTTCATGGGTTTGAGCCCTGCATTGGGCTCTGTGCTGACCGCTCAGAGCCTGGCGTCTGCTTTGGATTCTGTCTCCCTCTCACTCTCTACCCCTCTCCCACTCGTGCTTTGTCTCTCTCTCTCTCTCTCTCTCTCTCTCTCTCTCTCAAAAACAAAAAATAAAACACACACACACACACAAAAATTGAAATAACCTCCAATTAACATTAGGTAACTTTCCTAATTATTCTTTCCCACCCCACTGTTTAAAGCTCAGTTATATAAATGCACCACCATATCTCAATCCTGTTATAAAAATTATGATACTTCAACTCTGTGCTAGTTAGGTAACTGCTGTGCCAAATGAGGGGATGAATATGAATAGTAGAATGTCATAAAAAATCAAAAGATATTAAGGGATTAATAGCACCATTTGTTATATGTGGTCTTGTCTGGTGTTTTGGCCTATTTTCTCCCCTCAGACAGCTGCTACATTTTACCTATATTTTCATCAAAAAATTTACCTAAAAAATTAAAATCAAGTTCATGTCATCAGTTTTGTTACATCAAGCAGAGCAGACACTGCTGAGCTCTGTCCCGTGTCTCCCTCACCGTGGACTCTCTATAAATATTAAATCAACCACAGAGGCTAAGCTCAACTACCCAGGGAACATGCATTCATCAGACCTCCATGGATCACCCACTTTGTACAAAGCCCTGAAGGTTTAACCAAAAAGAATATGACACAGTCTCTGCCCTCCCATACCTTGACTGTAGTAGAAAAGATAGACACAAAACACCAACTAAAACATACAAAATGAATTAAATGTGTAATCGAAGAACAAGCAAAGGGCATGCGTAGGGCACCGGAAAGCTCTGTGTTCAGAAGAGAAGTCACAGGAATGTGGGCTTGAACTAGGCCTTGAGCAGAATTTTGATGGCAGTGTGAGTGCTGGGTGGAAGGGAGAAGTTTCAGGTTCAGGAATAAGGACACGGGTGCGAATGCAGATAACCGTGTAAGGAGCAGTGAACAGTAGCGATACCCTCTGCCTGGGAACCAGAGGCTGCGGAGTGATCGAGTAGCAGGCTGGAAAGGCACTTGGAGTCAGAGTGTGGAAGGCTAGGAGTGGGACAGTAAGGAGTTTCTGCACTATTCAGTGGGCAATAGTGTTCCACGGTGGGTTCAGAAATGTGCTCCATCCCCTGCTTTGGGGAAATAATCTGAGATGGATCATTAAGAGAAGCAAGAGACAGGGTGCCTGGGTGGCTCAGTTGGGTAAGTGTCCGACTTCAGCTCAGGTCATGATCTAACCGTTTGTGGGTTCAAGCCCCATGTCCTGCTCTGTGCTGACAGCATGGAACCTGGAGCCTGCTTCAGATTCTGTGTCTCCCCCCTCTCTGCCCCTCCCCTGCTCATGCTCTCTCTCTCCCCAAAATAAATAAAAACATTTAAAAAGAGAGAGAGAGAGAGAGAAGCAAGAGACTAAACGCAAATGGTTGGGAGATTTTTTGCAGTAATCTGAGGGGAAAGGATCCCCTTTCCAGCTCAGGTCCTCTGAGGAATAGATTTGTCCATCCATGGCAGAGTTGTGTTTCAAATACCAGCTCTGAACAATTAGATTGGCCATGTGTGCCAACGCATGAAGAATATCTTGTGCTGCCACCAATAAAAATGAAAATGTGGCACTATCTGGAGAGCGTTTGGTTACAGAAGGTATGAGAACTAGAAAAAAAAAAGAAAGAAATGTGGGGCCTTTTTCATATCATCAAATGCCCCATCTTTGAAGTCACAGTCACCATCTCTCTCTACGTGACACAGTGACTTCTCTAGAATTTCTTAACAGTGAACTTTTACATTGGCGTCTATGTTTTAGTTATCTTGCCAACAGGTAAGAACTGCCCTATATTCCTAGCTCTCTTACCCAATATTCAGCAAGCATCAAACTATGTCTGCGTTCTCTGTTCTCTTACCCTTTAATATCAAGCACTAACAAGCATTTTACATGCATTATCTAATTTTATTCTTCACAACAGTGTTACAAGCTCATCCAATATTTGAGTACCCACCATGAGGTAGGCAGTGGGATTAGAAGTGACAAAGTCACTGTTCTTGTAGAGCTGAGCTGACACTCAAGTGAGAAAGACAACAGCAAATACATGCATGGCTCTGTAACATCATGCCAGGTGGTTGTGAAAACGAGGTGGAAGAATGAAGCCGAGGAAGGGGATGAAGGGAATAGAGAAGGATGACGGGAGAAAAGGGGAAGGAGGAGGGAAGAGGAGCCTGGATTAATAGAGGAATGAACCGTGCACAGATCTGGGGGAAGAGCATTCCAGGGAAAGTAACACCTGTTGAAAGACCACCTGGACACTAGGCTCCAAACTGTCTACGGAGGTGAGCAAGTAAGTGTAGGAGGAAAAGCGAGGAGGCCGTTGCGGCTGCAGTCATGTGAGCAAGAAGCAGATTGCCGAGAGGTTGGTGAGGATCCAGGGGCCACGTCATACGGGGTCTTGCAGGTTTGGGGATTTTGTTCTGAGTGTGATCAGATGCCGCTGGAGGATTTTGAGTAGAAAAGTGACATGATCTGGTTCACAATTATGATTTCTGTTTTACAGATGGGGAAGCTGAGGCTCAGAGACATAAGTTCCTTGCCCAATGTCATCCAGCAAGTGGGTTCACGTCCTGTCAGTGTGAGTCTAATCCTGTTCCGCACGTTCAGCTCACTGCCTCCTTCCTCACACAACTGCAGGTCAGCTCGGCTCAAACCCACATTCAGTTCCTACTCCCGGCAGAAAAAATAAAGTCCATGGAGCTAACATGCCTGCCACTGGAGTTACTCTCTTGACCACTGAGCTCCAGCACCTCTGCCGGCATTGACCCATGCCAGCTGTTCTGACTGCCAGACCCTTGTCTTACTTCTGACCGCAATGACTTCCCAGTGTCTCACCCTAAGACTGCTTAACCTCCGCAGCCACTTTCAGGACTTGAAAAGTAGCCGTGGTGTTGGCTGTGGCATTAGAATGTTTGGTTCCAAGACCTCTGGCTCTGCTACTTGTAGTTGTGTGGCCTTGGGCAACTGACTTAGCCATCCTCACCTCCAGTTTTCTCGTCTACTAAACTGGACAATGCTAGCAGCACCTCACAGGGTGCTGTGAGGACTGAGTGTCTGGCACAGGCTGGGTGCTCAGCAGAAGTGAGAAAGGAGACGTTCTTCTCGACTGTCTTCGATGCTTCCATCTCTGACATAGGGTCTGGCTCTCTACCTTGCTCCTTTGGCGGGCCCACGTCCCCACTCCAACCAGCTCCCCCTAATGTTGCGTGTTTCAGGTTGATCAGATGGAAACCTTGTGAGAAATACTTAGAGGAGGAAGAGAAGTGGCTTCACCAGGAAAAGAAGTCAATTTTCCATCTCTTTTCATTTTCATCCAAAATGATTCGAATAACCACTTTGAAGCCACATTCTCTTTTTTAGGTTATAGCAAACTCATGATGTATAGGAAAAATATGACATGTTTTATAGATCTCTAAAAAATAGGATTGAACATTCAATTCCTTAGAAGTAAATGATACCAAAAAATATATATGGCAGGTTCTTAGAGTTCTCAGAATTACTCACTTAATTACCTCCATGAACCCTTTGGTAGCAGTTACTCAAAAACATAGTCATTTTTAGGGCTAGTAAATAGCATTTGGAATATAACTTATGTGTTATGATTGAACTGAGCATGTCATGCAGAGGAATACCTCCATGATTCTTATATTTTATTTTATTATTATTATTAATTTTTATTTATTTTTGAGAGAGAGACAGAGAACAAGCGAGGGAGGGGCAGAGAGAGAGGGAAACAGAGGATCCAAAACAGGCTCTGTGCTGACACCCAAGAGCCTAATTTTGGGCTCGAGCTCATGAACCCTGAGATCATGACCTGAGCCGAAGTCAGACACTCAACCGAGCCACCCAGGCGCACCCCTTTTTCTCTTTTATTTTTTTAACTGTTTCAGATTCTCATCTTTTTAAAAAAGGTCTTTATTTTTGCATAATTTTAGACTTAGGAAATTTGCAAAAATAGTCAATCCAGAGAATTCCCATATTGTCTTCACTCAGCTTCATCCGATGTCAGCATCTTACCTAATCATGATGCAATTGGCAAAATTAAGACATTAACAGTGATACAAAAACAGTTAACTAAGTTACAAACTTCAACCAGATTTCCCAAGGTTTTCTATTTAATGTCATTTTTTAAAATTCCAGAATGTCATGGTGCATTTAGTTGTCAAGCCTCCTTAGTTTTTTCTAATCTGTTACAGTTTCTTGGTCTTGTCTTTTGTGATCTTGACAGTTTTGAAGACTATTAGGTATCTTGTAAAATGTCTCTCAATTCAGATTTGTCTGTTGTCTTCTGGTAATTTAAAGGTTATAAATTTCAGAGGTGAGGTGCCCGTGTTGTTGCGTCCTATTAGGGAGTAGCTGATATCGTTGTGTCTCCATTGCCAGGTATGTTGACACTGATCATTTGGTCAGGACAATATCTGCCAGATTTCTCCTTAAACTTTCACCTACTAATTTTAGCATTCATTAAGTGCTTCTTTCCTGTTGCAATTATTCCTATGCTATGCAAATGAGTCTCTGGTTTCCTTCGTTCACTCTGCATTTACTGATTTGAATTCTTATTCTGGGAATAAGAGTTGTCATTTCTCTTCCACCTATTCACTGACAGCACTATAGACTCATGGCTATTTATTTTGTTCTTTGCATTATAATCCCATATTGTTGTTATTTTTTCCCCCCTCAGATCATTCCAGCTTTGGCTATTGGAATCTTGCTCAGGTTTCAAGAAGCCTCCCCACACTGCTTTTTGGAGCACTTTCCTATTTTGTAGCACCACAAGATGCTTCAGGCTCATTTTGTATTTTCCCTGCTCCAGCCCTGGAACCAACCACTTCTCTAAGGAGCCCTCATTCTTTCTATTGGAGAATGGTATTTAGAAACCAAGAGCTGGGTGGGTGAGCTCGTTTTTATTGGAGTGTTACTGTTTCTAGGCCCTTAGTGAATGAACTAGGAAATAATGTATATCTGCTAACTAATGCACGCACAGACATCTTTATTTGCTTCTGAATACATCTAATTCAGTGCCTCTCCACTGGGGGCAATTTTGTCCCGCACCTGCACCCCAGGGATATTTGGTAATGTCTGCAGATATTTTGGGGTATCACAACTCAAGGGGAGGTGCTACTGGGATCTAACGGGTAAAGGTTGAGGACGCTGCCAAACACCCCACAATGCACAGGCACAAACAACAAAGAATTATCCAGCCCAAAATGTCAATAGTGCTAAGGTTGAAAAGCCCTTATCTGTCTAAATATATATTAAAAGTACACCATACATGAGTTCATGCTGATGCCTCTGACCCAATCCAACACTGTAGGGTTGGCCCTTTGCTTCTTACTTCTTCCTCCAATAGAAAGAAACCTGGCTGTCACTATTGATGTTACATTTACTTGTTTGGTCAATTCTGGAATGCAGGTAAAGTACTTTCAAAATTGCTAATTCATACCCTGTAGGAGATAGTTTTACTCATTAGAGCATATTCTAATTTTGCATACAAGCCATTTTGTCTTTAGCCTTGCAGTAGCCACTCACAACACTATTGCCAAAGTTATGTAAGTTGTCTCCTTTCTCCCCCTCCTCCTCAAGCATGGGTATATCTTTCATTTGTAGTATCATTACATTCATTTGCCACAGTCTGCATTCCATCTTGAGCCTTGGACAGTCTGGTTGATTTTTCCTTTTACTTGCACACAATAAAATTCATTCTTTGGATGATACAATTCTATGGATTTTGACAAATGCAGAGTCGTGTATTCTCCACTGCAGGAACATACGGGACAGTTCCGTCACCTTCGGAATTCCTTTGTAATCAGCTCCTCTCCCATCCCAACCATCCTTATAGTTTTGCCTTCTTGAGAAGGTCTTGTAAATGGAATCAAACAACATGCAGCCTATTGGTTCTGGCTCCTTTCACTACACAAAAGGTGTTTAAGATATATTCATGTTGTATGGACCAATTATTTGTTCCTTCTTATTACTGAGTAGTATTTCATGAGATGGATATATCAGAGTTTGTTTATTCATCAGCTGAAGGACATCTAAGTTGTTTCCAGTCTATGAGTAAGCCTGCTGTAAACATCCAGGTATAGGTGGTGTGGAAGCCTAAATTTTCAGTTCATTTGGGTACCTATCTAGGAGTGGATTTCTGGGCAGTATGGTTAAGTCCATATTTAACTTTATAAGAGACTAGCAAACTTTTCCAAAGTGGTTGTACCACTGTGAATTCCTGC
Organism: Cryptoprocta ferox; assembly: GCA_028646485.1. Taxonomy (NCBI): domain Eukaryota; kingdom Metazoa; phylum Chordata; class Mammalia; order Carnivora; family Eupleridae; genus Cryptoprocta; species Cryptoprocta ferox. Next base: position 80,313,137 of record CM053574.1, on the reverse strand, counting down.
CAGTAAAGTATAGACGTTGATCCTTATCAACACTTGGGGTTTCTAGACTTTTTCTTTTTCTTTTTTTATGCCATTCTGAAAGCGTGTAGTGATAGTACTGTGATTTCAGTTCGGACATCTCTAATGACCAATGATGCTGAGCATCTTTCTGTGTGCTTATTTGCTACCCGTATGTCTTCTTTGGTGAAGTGTCCATTTTGCCTATCCTTTTGCTCATTATTTTAAAAAACGTGTCCCCCTTTTATGGACATAAAACTCTCGCACCCTCTCCTGTTTTTGAAATGCCCACTTACGGGGGCTTCCCTCACTCTACCCTTCTCCACCATATAATCACAGATTCCTCTGGCTATTTCCACCTGCCAACATGACTTGTTGTTCACAACATGTGTGAAAAAATGCAAGCATTTTTTATCTACAGATATAAAAGTTTACTTTCATTTGATCTACTTTGTCAATCACCACTCCTAAGACTCTGATATGACTCCCTAGAGGATATGGTTTCAGTACTCTGTCTCCTAATGACATGGTCCTTTAGTATTACCAAGAGAGTTATGGAAATGAAACATGCTCTCTGGCAGCACTAAGATGCCAGAAGGGCTCAGTGTAGAGTGTTGGAGAATTTCAGTGCAGGTGTCTCAGATCGTGTAGAATAGAATTTGCATGAGCATATTGGCGATAAGGTGAATGATTTATTTCCATAGGATTTCTGACTTATGGAATTATTTGGACCAACCTCACTGTTAAATGTTATGACTTATAGTTAAAATGCACTTATAATTATGTAATTATCATTATGAATTATAGTTATAATGCAGGGGGAGGGAAGGCTACCATGTACAAACACTTTGTATTTATTAATCCGTGTAATCCTTACATTTCTGTGAGGTCATTTACCCCCAAGTGACAGGTGAGGGAATTGAGATTGTGCGAGTTACAGAGCAAGTGAATTACAGGGCCTGGGCTACATCCCATGGCTGTCTGACACCAGAACTTTCATTCTTTCCACAGTATTGTCTTACTGCCTTGTGGATTTAATCCATGCACAATATCAGAAATCATATTTTAAGAAACTGGCATTTTAGAGAATCACAGAGACCCTCAGAGGTGGGATCCTGCTCTGATTGGATTCGAGAAGGTCAGAACTTATTTCTGACTCTCCCTCACCTGGTTTCTGAGTACAAGAAATAATTGAATCTTATTTTGCTTTAGTTTTCCTCTCTTTAACAGTGGTCTCCAAACTGCTTTGATTGCTTATCCCATCAGTAAGAAAATGTTTGAGCATACTCACTCATGAAACGTTTATCTACTTATAAAATTATAGACATGTAGGATTCCATTAACATATTATGTATGTTTAAAAAGTTACAAAAATAGAATTTCAAAAGGATGAGATAAAGATAAAATAATCATATTTCTGCTCCCCTAGTATTTTTAGTTGAGACCATGTGATGAAATAGATTGTCCTTATTTTTACCATATTTTTACCTCATGAATAAGAGAGGTGTCTGCCCTACCATATTCTTATTGTTCGCTTGTATTTTGATATTAGCTTTATTCTGATTACATTAGAGACACACTTTCATGCCATTAGCCTATTTTATAAGGTTTAGTTTTATCAAAACTAGATTATAAAACCTGTGATTCACCTTTCATGCAAAATCTGGTGTGTCCCAGTACATTAAAAACAAAAAAGTTATGGTGATGCTATTAATTATTAATAGTATTAATCTCTCCACATCATAAGATTCCTTCGGGTTTTCTCCTCTATAATCTAGAACACTTGACCTTATGACATCTGGGCTAAGATAGGGGAACAGGTGTCAACCCATTTATTAAATACTAGTAAAGTTTAATTTCTGTTTTATTTTAGATAAAAATAAATCTAGGTTCAAACATTTTCTTATTTTTCCCTGGAAGATTGTCTTGCATGTCCACTAGGTACAAATAGTTCATTTTAGGGACCACTGATCTATAAAGTCGGTATATATTTCACCCAAATGGGGAATCCTGGGGCCAATGGTATGAGTTCTATTACATATTGTTGAATTATTCAGTAAAAAGGTTAAAATGCCTTCAAGAACGATATTATTGCATCTCTATACTAGTCTTGCTGCAGGATTTGAAAGATTCTAGGAGTGTGGCTGCCAGTAACCAAAGCAGGGAATCCAATTAAGTGCGAGCTCCCTGCACTTCTGGAGACAGCCTGTTTCCAGCTGTACTTTTGATGCGTGCTCAGATCTAGGGCAGCTGGAGGAGGCAGTTACTTTGTTGGAGCTTCTACTGGTCATAGAACAAAGCTAAGCCTAGATCCATTCTGAATATTCTTCTCAGAATTCTCTTTCTCATCTCTAGATAGCTAAGCCATTTCTTTTTAAGAAGGCTTCTTTCTGCCCAGCATGAAGCCCAGCACGGGGCTTTGAACTCATGACCCGGAGAATAAGACTTGAGCTGAGCTCAAGTCGGATGTTTAACCAACTGAGCCACCCAGGCACCCCTAAGCCATTTTTAAAAATCAACTTGCTACAGAACAAGCTGGACTGAGGTCCCCAAGATGAAGAACAGCCCTGGGCTGGCCCAGATAAGATCATCCAAAGCCAGCTCACAGGAACAACCCCTCAGAAAGCCTGAGCTGAATTTCAACCTCAACCCAAGGGTTTTGGGTGGAAGTGAGTCAACTTCAGGAATGCAGTGAATTCTCCATTCAGCCCCAAGTCAGGCACCATGGCAAATAGCAGCACAGCCCTGGCTCTTGCTCCACCTCTTTTCCAGCTGCAACAAAGTGACCAGTGGAAACAGGGACCTAAGAGAAGGAGCAGGCCAGCCCAAGTTCAGCCGGGAGCCCTGAGACCAAGTAAGCTGCGACACTGCTTTCAGGCCTGGCCTACTTTCGTTCTAGTGAAGTGAAGTACTATATGGCTTTACTGGGAATCTCTCTCAGCTATAGTTGTTAAAAAAAAAAAAAATAGTCCTTAGGTAGAAGTAATAGAAACAGGAGAGAAAAGGACCTGAAATTTAAAATACTTCAAGAAATCCACAATTCAACAGAAAGAATATAATTGAAATGACCTGGAGGAAAAGAAGTTTCCGGTTTCTCAAGTAGGGTTTGTGTCAACTAGAACTTTTACAGCTAAGGTGAGCCAGTTAGCAAATCACTATATTCTTCCATTGAAAAAAAAAATTTTTTTAATCATATTTACTTCTTTGAATAAGACATTCTCATACACCTCTTCATTTAAATTCAAAAGTTACAGCAGAGCATATAGTGAAAGTCTCTCTCCTTCCAAACCATCCCTGGTTCAGAGAGATGCTGAGACAGCTCATCTTTATTGGCTCACAAATATGTGACTTATGGGTGAGTTGGTCTGGCTTATGGGTAAGGGCAACAATCCAAGAACAAATGTCAGCAGAATGGAAAAGTTGTTAATGGTGCCCCCCCAACTTTAAGGATTCTTCCATGTATGCACCATGTATGAGCAGCCACATTATCTTCAGATATAAAGCACAAGTGAATACCATAGAGGTGGTCAGTACTCAGGAGAACAACATTTAGGCAGAATGGGGAAAGATAACATAATTTACCTTCTTTCGATTTTCTGCAAGATGTTTGGAGGCTCTTGACGAGGAGGATCTTCCTGTAAGTGTTTGAGTTGGGTTTGGCATCTGGCTTGACCTGAATTGCCCAGACACAGCTGGCCCTAATTACCATGAAATCACGTGTGACAAGAAAGGCTTCTCTTGGCTTTGGAATGTTTCAAAGGATTGGGTGTAAAATCTAGTCATTTCCTATTAATTTTTCCTTTCTTCTGATATACGTCTAGACTCCTTCAGCTATCAGACTCAGCTATATAAAAGAAGCCCTTTACATCCCAACCATCACTCTGGTTCCAGATTCCAGGAACCCAAGAAATGATTAGTTTGAGTGCTTGCCAGTTAATCTTCTTCCCCATAGTGGTGCATGAAAGAGACGGTAACACATTTTTATTCAGTGCCTGGTATTTTGCATGCTTTATCTCATTTAACAATAGATGACTACCCACTCCCCATATTTCCAAGGTAACGAATATCATGAATCGGAACCAGTAAAGCCTGACAGCTGTGGTATATGCATCCTGGACCCAGCCATTCCAGAAATCATCTGTAACTTAGAAAAGGGGTCGGGGAGTCATATTTGCTAGGCAAACATGTATAAATATACCCTTATAAATGAGTACTTAGAGTTTTTCAGGTGTCACAAGTACTTCCAGCCATGGAAGTGATAAAACCTTGTGATGCCTCCATGTTATAATCCTCTGCACTACTGTCCCCAGAATAATTCACTATAACTTAAATAAATAAAAGCATATGACTTGAGTATCATGACAACAAACCAATGGCAATGGTGAATCAACTCACAGACTCTTGGGAGGTTAAAGTCTTGCAGGCCAGCATTTTCCAAAGTTCTGTCATTTGCATAACGCCTTCATAACTTTTTAAAGGGAATTTTTGAAATTGTGCCAAAATTATTTTGCATATAGTTAAGGGTCAAATAGTTCTACAGTATTTGTTACAAAAAATAAAGCTGCACTCCACCTCTTGAAGTTACCACTTTCAGTGTTTTTAAGTGACTATTTTCATATTTACCTTCAATTCTTTATTTTTTTAATTTATTTATTTTGAGAGGTGGGGGAGGGGCAGAGAGAGAGGAGGAGAGAGAATCCCAAGCAGGCACCATTCTATCGGAGTGGAGCCTGACACAGAGCTTGAACTCATGAGCCATGAGACCATGACCTGAGCTGAAATCAGGAGCCTGATGCTCAACCAACTGGGCCACGGAGGCACCCTTCAATTTTTTATTTTTAAAAACAAACCTGGAGATTTCTATTCCATTTTTTCCCTAATATCTATTGACTTCCTTCAACGGAGGACTCAGATTAAGTTTAATTTCAATATTTCTTGCCCACGCCCACTTTCCACCTTCCCCATTCTTCCAGTCAATATTCAGCTGACATGACTTAAATGGTGAAACCACTAGTACTATCTGAGCCAAAGAGGAAACTGTGATTAGTTTTCCTTGTCTGCATAGCTCTTCGTTTTCCTTGGGAAACCCTTTACATAGTTAATAACAGCACTGTAGTGGTGCCTGGGTGGCTGAGTTGATTGAGCGTCCAACTCTTGAATTTGGCTCAGGTCATGATCCCAGAGTCATGATCAGGTCACACGGTATGGAGCCTACTTAAGATTCTCTATCTCTCTCCCTCTGGCCCCTCCCCAGCTCATGCTTTCTCTCTCTCTCTGTCTCTCTAAAATAAAAAATAAGTAAAAAATAACAGTACTATGGTTTGGTAAGATTTTTTTTCACACATTTCACAAATGTATCTCCAGACTTCCCCGAGCTGCATAAATCCTCCCTCAGCATTGATGCCCATGATATTCTCTTCTGGAGCCTTCTGACCATTTGAGGGAGAAGGGGCTGGTGTCTGGTTCTGCAGTGTGATGAAGGGTGTCCTGCTCCTTCCTCAACAGACTGTCAAGCACACTTTTCCTGTTTTTAAACTTATTTCCCCACCTCTGCTTCCAGAGGAAACTGATGCTACAAATTCTTAGGTCTCTCAGAGGTTCTGGAATGTAAATCAGGGTATATCTCCTCTTCACCCACTGCTGGCTTCAGATTCAGCTCATCCATTACCCCAAGTCTATCTGATATCTACTTTCCACACTTTTGTTGCCAGGATATTTCTCTCATTTTATTTATACTATTATAAGCAAATTATGTACTATTATAAATGCTTTAAAAATATTTCTAAACCCAGCATTTTAGACTGATAATCTTCTTAGGTTTTTTTTCTCTCTCTTGGTATTGTTTGGACTATTGTTTACATAATAGTTATTTTTATATTGACTTGAGTTTTACATGTTAACTCATCCTAATCAATAATATTTCTAAAATTATGGTTGGATATGGTTATGTTCTCTAAAACAGTTATATTTTTTAAAATACATTAATATATACTAAAAAGAAAAAGTGTAGAGTACCACCAGGTACACTCCACTTAGGAAAGCATTACTCTGGTACAAATAGAAACTAAGGCCCAGGGAGGTCATATGGCCTTGCTTTAGGACTAGCTAATGGCGGAACTGGGACATTGTCTGGATCTCCTGAATCCCCTATTTGTTCTTTATAACCAAGTGAGGCTGCCTGGGCCTCTGTCTAGGTGTACTTATTAACTATATGCCTTTCTTCTTTAAGCTATCCACTGCCACTTACCATGTTATACCACTATCAAATTATCTAGCCACTAAGTAATAGACCTTATTTAAGGTCATAGTTTCAAATATAAGCCAAGTGTAGTCCTGACCAGGGAGACACATTCATGGAAAAACTAATGAGGTCAGTCAGTATTATTTTCTCCTCATCTGACAAGAATGGTTAGTTATTAAGTAAGCAAGTTTTCCATCACAGTTTCCAAAAGTCTTATTCACTCTACAGTAAATAAGGAAGGGCACCAGAGAAACATATATTCTTCTTTTTGCTATGCGCAATGTGTGGGACCTCCAAGTCACAGAGACCTTACATATTTTCTCCCACAGAAGGTAGTACAGTTTGTAAGTGGCAGAATCAGTTGGTAAACACAGTTTTTTTTCCAAACCCATCATTTAAATAGAAATGGCCCAACGCCAGCATTACTTCAAGCATAGGAATTCTCACATAGTTTATCCTCACCAACAAATTCCACAGTACCATATTTAGCTTGCCGAGACCAGCATGATGCTGAAAATACTTCCTTTGCTGTTACTTGGCAATGTTTAATAGAAGAGGAGCAGATGTTGAACTACAGAGACAGGTTAAATTTTGAAATTACAAATGCCATTATAACTAATTAAAGCCAGAATGAAAGAAACAAATTTGAGAATGATAAAATTACTGAAATAGTTCCTCAGAGTATTTTCTTTTTTTTAACAGGACTTGATCTGTGTAACGTATTTCAGTCCCAATAGGGCACATATTATATACTTTTTAACTTACAACAGTCTAACTTCAAATAATATTATTCCACTTTATGTATAGTAAAGGAATCTTACAACAGTGTACTTTGATTTCTTCCTTATGTTTGTGCTATTTTCATACATTTTCGCTTCAACATGTGTTATGAATCTCAAAATACACTGATTATTTTTGCTTTAAAAAATCAATCATCATTTAAAGAAATTATGCATGTATTTACCATTTCTGGCACTCTTTAGTCATTTGAGTAGATCCTTTTCTTGTGTGGTATCCTACCTAAAAAACTTCTATTAATATTTCTTATAGTGAAGAACTTCTAGTGATGAGTTCTCTTTCCTTTGAAAAGTTTTTGCTTCACTTTTATTTTTGAAATGTTTTTTCTGGGCATGAAATCCAAGATTGACAGTTTTTTCTTTTATCACTTTAAAGATGTTGTGCCATTGTCTTCTGGATTACGGTTTGTAACAAGAAATCTGCTGTTTTGTCATTTTTGTTTCCAGGTATGTGATTTGTCCCTTTTTATCTGGCTGCTCTTTAAGATTTTCTTTTTACCACTGATTTTCAACAATTTGATTATAATGTGTCTTGGCATGGTTTTCGTAATGTTTCTTCTGCTTGGTGTTTGTTGACCTCCTTGAATCTGTCAATTTACAGTTTTCGCCAGTTAAAACACTTTATTTATGGTTTCTTCACATATATTCTCCCCACCCATCACACCATTTTCTTGGCACTTTAATTATACAAACATAGTCTACTTAGATTATACATGTATAGCCTACAAGTCACTAACCTCTCAATTTTTTCAGACTCTTTTCTTTCTATGTTTCCATGAGGATAGTCTCTATTGCTCTGTCTCAACCTCACTTACGCTTTCTTCCACACGATCTGATCAAGTATTAATCTCATCCAGTATTTTTCCTTTCAGCTACTGCACTTTTCATCTATATATGTGCCATTCAGGTATTTTTTATGTTATCAGTTTATCTTCTAATACTGTTTCTGTTTTCCTCTACTTTCTTGTACATGGGTAGCATATTTAAAATAGCTGTTCTGGAGGTACCTGGGTGGCTCAGTCAGTTAAGCATCTAGCTCTTGATGTGGTTTAGGTCGTGATCTAGGTGGCTATTAGATCGAGACCTACATTGGGCTCCATGCTGAGCATGGAGTCTGCTTGAGATTCTCTCTCTCCCTCTCTCTCTGCCCCTCCCCTACTTGCATTCTCTCTCTCAAAATAAATAAATATTAAAAAAATAAAATACAATAAAATAGCTATTTTAATGTTCTTATCTGCTAATTCACAATTTCTATAATTTCTGGGTCTGTTTCTATTGATCAGTTTATCTCCTGGCTATGAGTAATATTTTCCTGCTTCATTGCATGCCTGGTAATTTTTTTACTAGATGCCTAACACTGTAGTTCTATATTGTTGTTTGCTGGATTTTGTTGTATTCTTTTAAATAGTGTTGAACTTTATTATGGCACAGGGTTAAGTTACCTGGGAGCAATTGGATCCTTACAAGGCTTGATTTTAAGCTTTGTTATGGTGGGTCCAGTGCAACCTTTAGTTCAGGACTTATTTAGTCCCACTACTAAGTGAGCCCCAGGAAATGTTCAGCCTGCTGCTTTCAGGTGGTTTTTCCTCTCAGATACTTTCCACTTGTGTGTCGATAGATCAGTACTCAGCTAAAGTGGGTTTTTTGTTGTTGTTATTTGTTTGATTATTTGTTTGTTTAGTTCATCAAAATACTGCACAATATTGGTTTCAGGAGTCAAATTCAGTTATTCATCACTTACATACCACACACAGTGCTCATCACAGTGTCCTCCTTAATATCCATCACCCATCTATCCCATATCCGACCCACTTCCCTCCATCAACCCATAGTTTGTTTTCTAACATTAAGAGTCTCTTGTGGTTTATTTCCCTTTCTATCCCCTACCACTTCCCCTATGTTCATATCTGTTCTGTTTCTTAAACTCCACATGGGAGTTAAATCATATGGTATTTGTCTTTCTCTTATTGACTTATTTCACTGCAGCTAAAGTTTTGAAGTGACCCCTCTGCAGACCTCTGGTGTTTGCTCTCTCTCTGTAGCTTCCTTTTTCTCACACCCTGATCCATAAATTCCAGTGCCTTCAACCACCTTTCACCTGAATCTCTGGTTCCTCACTGCAATAAGACTATCGAGTTCTGTTCCTCCCTCCCTGCACTGCAGTCTGGAAATTGCCTCCAGGTAGCAAGCTGCAACAATTGTAGAATTCACCTCTTCTCCCCACCTCCCCACCCCCCTCTCAAGGCCATAGTTCAATGCTGCCTGTTGTTTAATAACTGAAAACGATTGTTTTATGTATTTTGTCTAGTATTCTATTTGTTGAAGGCAGGAGGATGAATTCATTCCCTGTTACTCCATCTTGGCCATGATGCAGAAGTCTTTGATTCCCAACAGTGAATGTCCGTGGTTAGAGAAACACTTTTTCTCTTTCTCCAGCAGGCTCCTATCCCCTTCCTGACACCTGCCAGATCCTTAAAAGAAAGTGGAGTCAAACCCTTGGTGTCCCAGGTTGACTCTCACCAATTCACTCACATACACTTTATGTGGTGACCACTATTTTCATGTTTAGATCACCACAAATCATGATTATCTGGAAATCAGGAACTGATCATAGTTGTTGAAAATAATCTATAATCAAAGTTGTGAAAGGCAAGAATTCTCTCAAATGCCCTTCTTTTTTTCTCCTTCCATGTCTTGGAGCCCCTACTCCTCGACTTTAGGCACTTGGTGGCATTCACTTAGTTTCCTGATTCTCCAAAATCCCTTCTAGAGGCTTCACATATAGATACATCCAGTTTCAAAATTATATTTTCTTCTTTTTTATAAACCAGTCAAACTCCAGTGATCTCATAAGGTTAACCCATTCACTGCAAGAAGCTTGAAGCCAGGAACTAAATCTTATTTTTGGTGTTTCACCAGTGTCTAGAAAATCATCTGACAATGGAATGATTTAGAAAAAGTTTCTTCTCTCTCTATGCTCTGAAGCTGTAAAGCTAGTAAAAAGTGGGACATCTTGGTGGCCATCTCTACTACCAGGGAGGGAAAGTGACAATGGGAACCACATAGGAATTGTGCAGAGAAAAGAGAGCACAAAATGCCATCATGAGGATGTGATCTGGGCTCTTTGAATCAGCTACCTATATTCACCCTTAGATTTTCCAAGGCCTGTAATTTCCCACTTTTACCTAAATTAATTTTAATTGGGTTATTGTCACCAGTGTGTTTAGGCAATCTTTTATATCAAACACCAAGATAAGATTGAAGTATAGGGAAAATGGTGAGGGCTCATGTCAAGACAATTGGTGGCTTACAATGTAGACCCCTCTCCCCACAAGCTGCCATTACCCCATCTGAGGCAGTGAGCCTCAGGTTGTAAGGATCAGGCAAAATCCAAAGTCCACCTGGAACACTGGAGGACCAAGGCTGGACAATTGCATCCTCTGAGGTCTTGTCACTTTCAAGTGCTGCCAAATGTCCCTCAGTGGGGGTGGGTAAATGGACAGAGGCACTTCATGCTGGCTTGAACACAAATCAGCATTTCCCTTTCTGTGCCCCAAAGTGCTGTTAACAAGGTGGAGTGGTTATTTCACATTTTGCAGTGTTTCTATCCCTTGAGTCTTTGTGGGAGTCTATCAGGTCAAGCCCTGGGAACTACAGGCAGGCACATATGGGGGTGGCTAGGGGAGAGGAAGACCCCACAGCCTCAGTGCTGATGGATTGGTTAGAAAAAGCATTACTGCCTTCATTTCCCCTGGTTGGCTTTGGCCTCCTCTCCCAGTTGTCCTTTGGCAGAGGTGCAGAATGCTGATGAGGTATCTCTTGGACCTCTTCCAGAAGGGTCTCTGATCCAGGCACTTAGGCGAGCGCTGGAGGACAGTTAAGTGGGCCATGCAGTGGGGCCAAGAGTCTCCTAGGTCAAGGGGTCACATCTCAGTCCTGCCACAGATGGACCCCTAGGGAGGTCTCAATGAAACCAAAACAAATAATCACCCTTCGTTTTGTAAAACACCCCAGCATGTTCGAAAGAGCATAGGGTTATATTGCCTTGTCAGTAAGAATTAGCATAATGTGTTTTGCAGTATCAACTCCATCCCCTGGTTGCTAAGATGAATTTGGCAAGAACCACATCATTGACAGATAAATCATGGTAAAATTGTGTCTTAAATGTAAAACATTAAAAAAATGAATATTTCGGGGAGACCAATAATAATGAACATTTTTGTGGGTAATCACCATGTGGTAAGTACTTTCAGAGAAGACTTTTCCATATCTGCAAAAAATAGGTTATTCCCATTTTACAGATATAGAAAGTGAGCTCCAAGAAGTTAAATAACTACAAAACTAAAACCTAAAATGTCTAGAAAGAATCTTTCTTCCACATCACAGTGCCTGTTGCTATACCCCAACAGCTAATGGGTACCTCACCACTGCCATTCATACATGCAAACAAGAGGAAGGCAAATGAGTCCCTGTTCCTAAGGAAACTTGCCTTCCTGCCTCTATTTTCTAACTGTCTATAAAATTCTGAGTAATTAGCATCTTCCTCTCCATATTAGATTGTCATCTTGGGGACTGTTCCACCCAAAACTAGAGTGTCAATTACCAGAGGTGCACACTCATGCTAAGGTGATGAGCTGGCTAATAGCCACTTTTCATGCACTGTCACAAGGTCCTTTAATCTCCTAAAAAAAAATCTTACTTCTTTTTTTTATTTTGATAAAATATACATTACATAAAATTTACCCTTTTAGCTATTTGTAAGTAGTACAGTTCAGTGCATGAAGTGCATTCACTTGTCGTACAACCATCACCACCACCCATCCACAGAACACTTCGTCTTCTGTTTGGCAATATCCTCGAGGTTCATCCATGCTGCAGTGAGCATCAGAATTTCCTTCCATCTTGAGGATGAATGATATTCCACTGTGTGTATGCACCACATTTTCTCTATCAATTTATGCGTGGATAGATCCAATCCACTTTTTTTTATTTTTAATTTTGAAAGAGGAGCCGGGGAGAGGCAGAGAGAGGGAGAGAGAGGATCTGAGGCAGGTTCAGTGCTGATAGCAGACAGCCCAATGTGAGGCTCGAACTCACGAATTGTGAGATCATGAACTGAGCTGAAGTCGGCTGCTTAACCAACTGAACCACCCAGGCGCCCCTCAAACCTTCCTCATTTTGAACCAAATTCAGTCTCCTTCTAACTTGTGTTCATAGGTCCTAGTTCAGCCCCTCAAAAGTTGCACAAAATAAGCTGAATCCCTTCCCTCTTGTCAGTCCTCTACTTATTTGAGGACAATTCCAGGTTGCCCTAGGACTTTTCCTTTATGATCTATGAAATGAGGCCTGAGAACGACATTTTGTGCCCAAGGAGCTGTTTCAGAGGGGAGATACCTTCCATCTGTTCATTCACTGTCTCAAGCACACAGGGGATCCTTAATGCCATTCACTCCACACCAGTGGCCCCCTGCCCTGGAAAACTGGCCCAGAGAGCGGCTCATCTTCTCAGTCTCCTGGGGGCAGGACTGTGCATTCCACTCACCCCACAGCACAGAGGATCAGCAGAACCTTCCAGATGCCAGCCCCTCCCAAGCAGAGCAGAGCTTCGGCCTGCACCTAACCAGCACTAACAGAGCTGGGGAGCACATCAGCTACTGGCCCCGTGACGTGTTTGTGAAAGATTTTCTGAACACACATTCCTGCTTTAGCACATATCTCCAAGAACACAGTAAGGATGAAGATAAGTAAAGGAGAGATGCCAGAATGAGAAACTAAATTGGTTACTCCTAAGATGGCCAGTGCCGAAGGCTTGCTCTGGTTATAAAGAGGAGAATTCACCACCTGCTTCTCCCCAGAGGTGGAAGGGGCAGATCAGGTTGCTTCCCCCTCCTGCCCCACCCTGAGGAATGGACTCAGTGACACTGCAGGCCTTTTTCTTCCCTGATATCTTTGAGTCAAGGCGCCGTGTTGACCAAGTAGGTCAGATAAAGGACTGCAAAAGCTTTGTCCGAATTGCCCAGGGAGGATGTAGCCAACATTCCTAGGTGTGTTTGCAAATATGGCTGAGAGAGTAGGTGCAAAGTGAGTGATGTTGGCAAAGCACACCCGTATGTGGAGACCGGCAGGCCCCTCCCGCTACAGGTCCTTCTGTTAATCCCACGACAGAGAGGTACCCACTTTCACAGGCAACTGCAGAAGGTGAATTCCAAATTCCCAACTGCATCCAGGTGGGTTCCAAAATAGGATATTGTGCATTGCAGTAGAGTTCTGCTTTTCCAGAACTTAGAAATCCATCAATTGACCAACTTCCCTGGTACATATTTTTAATATTCTAGAAAATTCAACCCATTTATTTATTACTTACTCATTATGCACTTCTAAAGTCATTTAAAATTACATTTGATAAATACCCATGAAGTTCTTACATCAAGGACCTATATCCAGAAGTTACATAACAAAATGGGTTCAAAGAAGAAAACGATTCTAGCAGAAGATTGGAACTAAGGAAGTAATGAAATTAAATATAAAGTTCAGCTCTGAGTTTCCTGGCAAAAAAAAACTAGAAAAGAAAAAAAAAGTTAGGCTGCATATGTCCTATTATTTAATTAAAGAGAGCAGGCAGATCCATCAAGAGATGCTGCCTTGATAATTTTAAGTAGGGATTATTTATAAAAACAGAACTTAAATATGACTTTTTAGGGATTCATCTACTATGTATGTAAGAACTATCTGTATGCATGAGTGTGTCTGTGGGTATGTATAGATGTACATATCTATCATCTATAGTCTCTTTGTGTGTGAATTTCAGAGATAAAAAAAAATCTATGAGGCATCTTTGCAAGAACTCATCTGTTTCAGTTTGTAGGAATGGCTGCCTCTCAAAGGAAGAATCTGCTGGGGAGGATGGGGATAAAGGTAATCCTATATTCCTAGGACATCGGCGCACTTACTCTATCCTGCTGGGTAGCTGAGCTGATCCTATTCAAGCTTATCATTTTATAATTTGGGGTCTTTGGCCACTAGTGGGGGGACAGAGGATTGATCAGTCTTGCCATGCCAAGCCAAGGACCCACATATATGAGGAAAGCTCTTTGGCACCCAGGTGCCCTGCAGCCCAGGTGTTACTGTCCAAACCCACCCTGTGGGCCAAGTCTGCCATATGACTGGGCGCCTGCTCAGCTCCCATTTGGCACTCCAGTTCCCTGCTGGCCCTGGAACCTGGCCCCAAACCACAGCTTCCTGGCTTGGGGCCTGACAATCTGCCCCATGCCTTGCCAGATTACTCCTCTCCCTCTGGAGGGCTGAAACTTGTCATCCTTTCCTTCCCCCAGCTGATGGGAGGGGTCCTGCTTCCACCGTGATGGCCCATTAGAGGCCCCGCCTCCATGAGGCCACTTACCTGTTGTGGATGTTTCTCTGCCCAGAGATTCTAACTATCCCACGCCTCCAGCTCTCTGATTAAACACCATGGATGATGAGACCCAGTTTCACCAAACCTTGAGTAGATAGATTCTAGGCTGTCCTCCTTAGAAACCAGGTTGGACCAGTCCTGAATCCTCCCTGTTTCCCATGGACCAACTGTCTAAAAGGGTTACAAAAGCACAGGAAGGTCTCACCGTTCCTTGAAGGACACCCATGTGGAGGATATGTCCAGGCCTCCTAACATCAGGGGAGTATTTGTGGGACAGTGACTATGAAGAGGGCTGTTCCTCCATCCCACAAGCAGAATCAGGAGGGATTATTCAAAAAGGTCCAAAGTTACCACATTGGAGTGAACAAAGTTTGCTGGCTTCACCTGGCCATGCTGCTGTACAGAGACTGGGCATATCCCCCTTGGAGGGAAATACAGAGACAAGATCTCCTCTAGGTCCCCCTTAAGGTGAGGGGTGTCTTTGAGCGAGTGGGAATATTTCCTGCCCCGAGGAGCTTGCTGTAAGAGGTTATCAGTTTGCACCAGTTCTGAGATAAACCAAAGTTGGGGGCAAGGACAACTGTGGGGCTGTACCAGTTAAGTGTGTCCTGCTGAAGAGTTTCCAGGTGCCCCCAGCAATGGACACAGCCAGAAGGACTTATGATCCTTCTTGTCCACTTGTGATGGAAATCCCATCAGGAAACCCTGCCAAGGCCAGGTTATGAGGTGTGTGCTCCCCGAGGGCTGAGGGGCCCTGGAGAGTACCAACCACCAAGAGAGCCACAGCTGATGCCTGGCATGTGGGGTCCCACCTGCTTGAAAGAAAGAGATGTTTGTAACTGACCAAAGCAACTCTGTGGGATCTGGTCCCTAATGGGCACTCCATAAACATTCATGCTCCATCTCTCACCAGAGACCACTCAGCTGAGGTAGAGGGAAGGACACATATCCTGGGCTTGGCGAATAGCATGAGTGGCGGCCTGGGGCTCCTTTGGGCGAAGTGGAAACCTGCCCCCCAACAGTCCTTGCTGAGGCCATGCCTCTGGGGAGACTTTGAGAAGCCATCACCACGTGGAAAGAAGAGTTTTCCCCAGGTTGACTCTGCCTTCTAGGAAAACATTCCTGTGGAAAGTAAGGAGACAGGAACAATATGGTGGGCCGGTGGAGGCTGAGGAAAACTGGGTGAATAAACCACTGAGGGGGCCCTGCAGTTTTGCTCTCAGAGCACCTCAACCACACTAGCTGGGGTCCCTTTCTTGTAACCTGAGATGCAAGGCCATGGGTTATTTATTCTCATGTAATGATGGAAAAGTAGATAAAATTCATAAATTGTGAGCCTCCAGCCTTACATGACCTTCAAATAAAATAGTAACAAACAAGCAATTACATAAAGAGGAACATCTGATCTTGGAAGTACCAGAAAGCTAAACAAAATAGAAAGAAAATCTGTTATACAGGCCAAATAAGTCAGGGAGCGATTATGGACGGTTTCGCTATTTTCTTCAAGGAAAAACGACACGCCCAAGTCATAACCTGCAGTCGGCCCGGACTGCGTAGGATGGGAAAATACTCACACTAGCCTCTCCCCTCCCCTTCTCTCTGTGGCCACGAAGCCCCCTGCTCTGATCCTGTTACTTGGGGCTGAGGCTTCTGCTCTGAAGAAGCGGGTTGTGGCCACACTGCCGTGGCCCCAGGCCTGCTGCCCGGGAGCCACCGGCCTGGCGGAGGCGGGCACGGCCGTCACCGGAGAGGCTTGAGGCGGGACAGGAGCAAAAAGGACAAGGTGGTCATGAAACACCAAAAATAGTTTCAAAGCAAGGTTTGCTAATGCTAGTCACATTCAGAAGGATGAGTGCCCAAATAATAGTTCTATATCCAGTTTTGAATCATCATAACATGGACTCGGAGAACATGTGCCCCCGGTCAGTGTTGTCTAACCCGGACTTGGGAAAACAAGCAAAGACCAGGGCAGTTCTGGTTTTCAGAGTGTGCCTCATGAGCCCCTTTTCTTACACCCCCCAGGGGTGCTACAGAGGCCCGGGCCCCCTCCACAAACACCGAGGGGAATCTCCTAGGGTGGGGCCCAGGAATCTGTATTTTAAACTTGTAAGTACAGTAATTTTGAAAACCATTAACCCCAAGGGCAAGAGACCAAATGGTTAACATATATCTCCCCCTTAATCTCGTTGCCGGGCACTGGAAAGCCCATTGGATTTGGAATCAAAGTGCTTGGGTTAAAATTATGCTACTTAGCCTTGAGCAATTCACTTAATTTCCTATGGCTCCAGTTTTTCTCATTTGCAAAATGGAAATTCTACCCAGGGTTGTAAACATCAATTGACAAAGAATGTGAAAGCGTTTGCAGTGTAAACTCCACAGGAGGATATGAATGTGTGGGATGATCATTCACCACCACGGTGTCAGAAGTCCTCGCCAACAGAGCGAGCACCCTGGTGGAGGCCCACCGCATCCCCCACAGGGACTGCTGGAATAGTCGCTCTGAGAGTCACTCTTCCTCCCTCGCTCCCTCCTAGTTCATATTCTGCAGATTATGCATCTCTCTTACTTAAAATCTTCAGAAGCTTCCTGTTGCCCTTAGAATAGTCTAAAATCCTTAACAAAACTAGCTCTTGCTTATCCTTACCAAGACCTGATTGACTGTGAGAAGATAGACTGAAAGGCGAAAGATCCAAAGTTATCAGTGGCTGCCCAGAAAATCCACCCAGGCTAATTCTAGCATGTGGGAACCCCAGGCGGCTAAGACCCGGCACAGACGATGGGGCCCTGGCCCAGGGGTAGGGCAGGATTAAAGACAGAGCCATGATCTCACAGGCATGCCTAAGGTAGCCCTAGTGAAAAAAGAACAAAGACACAATCTTAAAAATGTAGGCTTTGGACTGGGTGGGCCTAAAAATGTGATTCTAACTCACAGTGTTTATTATTATTTTTTTAATGTTTATTTATTTTTTATAGACAGAGTGCAAGCAGGGGAGGGGCAGAAATAGAGGGAGATACAGAATCTGAAGCAGGCTCCAGGCTCTGAGCTGTCAGCACAGAGCCCGACGCAGGGCTCAAACTCACGAACTGTGAAATCATGACCTGAACCACAGTGGGTCACTTAACCGACTAAGCCACCCAGGCGCCCCAGCTCATAGTGTTCATAGTAACATGATTAGGTATAATTTAAAGGGTTAGAAGTAATTTGTGTTTTTTATTTTTTAATTTTTTTTAATGTTTATTTATTTTTGAGAGGGGGGAAGGGGCAGAGAGAGAGGGAAACAGAATCCAAAGCAGGCTTCAGGCTATTAGCTGTCAGCACAGAGCCCAGTGCAGGGCTCGAGCTCACGAACCGCAAGATCATGACCTGAGCCGAAGCTGGACATTTAACTGAGCCACGCAGGTGCCCTTCAAGTGCCATTTTCATCATGTCATACCAAAGGAACATGCTATCAACATGACTTATCACTGTTATGCTGACTGTGGTCACCCTGCCAGGGTAGTGCTTGCCACTGTAAAGTTACTGTTCTCAGCTTTGCATATATTGTACTCAGTAAACACAGCTCACCATGTCCAAAGTATGTGGGTTTTTCTTTTCTTTTGACTTGGGGTGATTAAGCTCTACCTCCTGGAGGTTGGGTGGGATCTATGCAAATTATTTGGAATTCTTCCTTAAGGAAGAATTGTCCTTAAGTTGTCACTTACCCCACCCCCCATTTCTTTAATCACTTATTTATATTATATTTATATTATTTATTACTATTATTATTTATATGACATTAGGAACTCATGGATATTTATTTTATACTTTGGGTTATAACTCAATACCATTTATTTTACATCTCATTTGGTCATATCTCATTTGTTCCAGATTTGGCCACTTTCAGGTCTTTCAGGTAGGTGCCTGTGTCTCTTTGATATGTCACAATTTTTTGTTTTTTGAGCTTTTTTTTTTTACTCTCTGGCACTACAAAATGCTCCAGGATCATCCTGAATTTCCTCTGCTCCAGTCCTAGAGTTAGCCATTTTTTTCAAGGAGCCCAGGTTCTTTTTATTGGAGAATGGTATTAGAAACCAAGATCTGGGTGCTGGGTGTAAATTAAAATTTAAAAACAGAGGCACCTGGCTGGCTCATTTGGTAGAGCATGCAACTCTTGATCTCGGGGTCATGAGTTCAAGCCCCACATTGGGTGTGAAACATACTTTAAAAAAATTTTTATTACTTTTTAAATTTATTTTTTAAAATAAATTTATTTTATTTTTGAGAGAGAGAGAGCATGAGCATGAGCATGAGAAAGGAGGAGCAGAGAGAGGGAGATGCAGAAGCTGAAGCAGGCTGCAGGCTCTGAGCTGTCAGCACAGAGCCCAGCCCAGGGCTCGAATTCACGAACCGCGAGATCATGACATGAGCCAAAGTCGGACACTTAACTGACTGAGCCACCCCAGGTGCCCCCCAAAAGTCATTTCTAGATCAGAATTATTAACACTGAAAATGTTTGAAATATATTTATAATTGGACAAGAGCCAACAACAACAAAAAATTATATAAAACATAATGTTCCCTCCCAGAATATTTTAATTAAAAAAATAATAAAATTTAAAAACATTTTTTAGTATTTTTTAATCATCAAATTAATACACACTGTTGGTAAAATTTTCAAACCACATAGAAATAATATCAAGACATGAAAAAGTTCCACCTACTTTTTCTCCAATCTACTTTCCAAAATTATACTATAGTATATAGTACAGTATATATCTCTGCTTTTTAAAAATTAATATATCTTTATACTGCAACATTTGAAAACTAAAAACCATATAAATCAATTAGATTTTAGAATTTTTTGCATGATTTATAAAAAAAAACTAGGCACTTCACCCACAATGAGAGATTAGTTAAAAATACTGCAGTTCATCCATAAAATGTAACTCTAAGAACCTGATAACCATGTAAAAGGAAAATATTTAATGACATGAGGAATTGCTCACAATCTATATATATTAAGTGAAAAAAAAGCAGTTACTTAACAGTATGTACAGTATTATCCCCCCTTTTTTGTAAAAAAACCCCACACATTTGCATACAAAAAAGATTAACAAGAAATATATATATATGTATATATATATATGTGATATATATAATTATGGGTGATTTCACATTTCTTCTTTATATGCACTTTCCAAATTGTCTAAAGTTAGCACTCATTGCTTTTGAATTAAGTAAGTAATTAACAAAGTAATCCGGGAAGTTCTCACTTTGCATTAGCATCACGTTAACTGAAACTGCATTTTGGAGCCGGGATCTTAATTTGCACAGTCCTGTGATAACTCCCATTATTATTAAAAAAAAAAAAGTCTGGACTTAAATAATACAGAGTATGAAAAGAAACACTAGTGCCCAGAATGGAAATTGAGGTGACATGTCCACTCATCCACTCAAAAAATATTTTAGTGTACATTTACTAAGTGCCAGGGTGTTATAGGTGTTAGAGATACCACACTATGTAGACCCAAGGATGTTTTCCAGTGAATTATTTATGATAGTGAAACATTGAAAACAACTTAAATGTCAAAACTACATAAGAAAAGTACATTATATGGCACAAAAACAGACACTCAGATCAATGGAAGAGAATAAAGAACCTGGAAATGGACACACAAATGTATGGTCAACTCATCTTTGATAAAGAAGGAAAGAATATCCAATGGAATAAAGACAGTCTCTTCAGCAAGTGGTGCTGGGAAAACTGGACAGCGACATGCAGAAAAATGAACCTGGACCACTTTCTTGCACCATGCACAAAAATAAACTCAAAATGGCTGAAAGACCTAAATGTAAGAAGGGAAGCCATCAAAATCTTCAAGAAGAAAGCAGACAAAAACCTCTTTGACCTTGGCTGCAGCAACTTCTTATTCAATACATCTCCAGAGGCAAGGGAAACAAAAGCAAAAATGAACTATTGGGACCTCATCAAAATAAAAACTTCTGCACAGCAAAGGACACAATCATCAAAACTAAAAGGCAACCAATGGAATGGGAGAAGATATTTGCAAATGACATATCAGATAATGGGTTAGTATCCAAAATCTATAAAGAACTTATCAAACTCAACACCCCAAAAACAAGTAATCCAGTGAAGAAATGGGCCAAAGACATGAATACACACTTCTCCAAAGAAGACACCCAGATGGCCAAATGACACATGAAAAAATGCTCAACATCACTCATCATCAGGGAAATACAAATCAAAACCACAATGGCATACCATCTCACACCTGTCAGAATGGCTAAAAGTAACAACTCACGCAACAACAGATGTTGGCGAGGATGCGGAGAAAGAGGAACCCTTCTGCACTGCTGGTGGGAATGCAAACTGGTGCAGCCACTCTGGAAAACAGTACGGAGGTTCCTCAAAAAATTAAAAATAGAAATACGCTACAACCCAGCAATCACACTACTAGGTATTTATCCAAGGGATACTGATATTCTGTTTCAAAGGGGCACATGCACACCAATGTTTATAGCAGCACTATCAACAATAGCTAAAGTATGGAAAGAGCCCAAATGTCCACCAATAGATGAATAGATAAATAAGATGTGGTATATATATACAATGGAGTATTACTCATCAATCAAAAATAATGAAATCTTGTCATTTGCAACTACCTGGATGGAACTAGAGCATATTAGGCTAAGTGAAATTAGTCACTCAGAGAAAGACAAGTATCATAAGACTTCACTCATATGAGGACTTTAAGATACAAAACAGATGAACACAAGGGAAGGGAAGCAAAAATAATATAAAAACAGGGAGGGGGACAAAACATAAGAGACTCTGAAATATGAAGAACAGAGGGTTACTGGAGGGGTTGTGGGAGGGGGGATGGGCTAAATGGGGAAGGGGCATTAAGGAATCTACTCCTGAAATCATTGTTGCACTATATGCTAGCTAACGTGGATGTAATTTAAAAAAATAAATTAAAAAAAGAAAAGCACATTATAGGCATAAGACAGAATATGTAGTCATTAAAAATTATGCTCTAGATCAGAGCTATTAACACTGAAATGTTTAAAATATATTTATAATTGAACAAGAACCGACAACAAAAAAATATGTAGAACATAATGCCATTTTTCTTACTGAAAAGGTATGTATATGTAAGTTTTGTATAAATATTTTATATATACCCACAGTCTATCTAAATCTAAGTAAATATAGGTAGAGACTAGGGAAGAAGATGACCCTTGTCTAAGAACTTACTCAGACTCTTTAAAGTGAAACCTCAAAGCATCTGCTAAATCCTTGGATGTGTAAATACAGTTCTGGAAGTAGCTCTGGGGTAGAGGCTCAAGAGAGTGGTATTGCTTTGGATAGGAAAAACAGTATCCATTTGAAGACTTTCTGAGTGGACAGAGAAAGGATGGCTGAAGTAGATCCATCTGCCTCTCTAAGCTTTCAGTCAAGTAACCTCGCAAAGGCTTTGAGTTAATATCATGTGTAAGTGTGTATGTAAATCAAGAATAATGGCTAAGTTCCATGTTTAGCTAATGCTTGTGTGTTGGTGAAGAAATGGCTACAAGTACAAAGAATAAGAACTCAGTGCGTTCTAAGAACTCAGAAAAGAAGTTGGTTGACACTAAAGATCACCACAAGGACATAAACTTCATCGAGGAAAAAGGCAACATCACATTTGTGTTTGTATGTGCATCCCTGGCACCTAGCTAAGTGGCACATTCATTTAAATTTAAATTTAATTTAATTATGCATTAATCCCAACTTCTGACGCTTCCTGCCCCAGTTTCTTTGCTCTTTACAATGTATTCATTATTAACAGCAACATCCTCACACTCATCATAGCTAAGATATACAGTTGGCTCATTATGTACAGCATTGTTCTAAAAGTTTAACCTTTGTGACAAACCTATGGGGGTAGTTGTAAACAAGGAAACTGAAATACAGAAGTTAAACTTTCATTTATTCTTACCCTTTATACAATCCCTGGGCACCCTCATTCACCCATATCACCTCAAAGATCACTTATACACTGACAACTCAGGCTTAAATATAAGTTTCATGAGTCCAAAAAATTTCCATGACTATCAAGTTCTCCCATATATCCCATTAATCTAGGTCAGGGCATCCCACACAGCATACCTTCAATAAGTATTTGTTAAACGACTGACTGAATCTAACCTAGAACTTTTCACTCACCTGACGTCCTGTCATTTCTACTTGCATTCCTCACAGATAGCTCATACTCAAAATATCCAGAACACAACTCCTCACCTCCAACTCTTCTCCACCCCCAAATATATCCTCTGTTTGGTATTTCCTCTTTCTCCATGAGTGGCACCATCATCTCCCTGACATGTAAGTCATGTTTCCCTGAATCACCATGGTCAGCCTGTCCCTAAGTTCTACAGTTCCAACCACCTAAACATCTCTCAAGTCCATCTGCTCCTCTCCCTTCCCATCCTGATCTAAGAGACAATCTAGAGCAAAGACTCTAGAGATTGATTTCCTGTTTCTTTTAATGTTTTTTTTTTTAAGTAGGCTTCACATCCAGTGCAGAACCCAATGTGGGGCTCATGAACCTGAGATTGAGACCTGAGCTGAGATCAAGAGTTGGATGCCTAACCAACTGAGCCACCCAGACACTCTGATTTCCTGGGTTTAAAGTAAACACAGCTACTTACTAGCTGTGGGATCTTGGCAACTAATATAAATGTGCCTTAGGCTTCTCATCTATATTATTTAGGAATATTTGGGTTGTACATAGCAGAAAACTCAACTCAAACTGAATAAGAAACGTAATTTTTTGGTTCATTTCACTGCTAAGGGTGTCCAGCTAGATCTAAGAGCTCATCATGGCAGTTCCTCCCTATATCTCATGGTGGATTTTCTTTGTGTGGGGCTCTGCTCTCCATAGGCTCCTTCCCTATGGTGGTAAGATATCTTCCAGAGCTCCAGTCTTACATCCTAGATTTTCAACCACTCCAGAGGAGAGAAAACTTTTCTCATTTTTTTTCCTAACCAGAAGCTCAGGATTACCTGGGTTGATTGGCCAGGACCTATGATATGGCCACTCTGGAGCCTAAAGGTGGACTCAATCTCATCCAACCTCATGGAACAGGGGTAATGGTGGGCAGGGGGTGGCTAATCAATGAAAACAGGGTGTTCCTTCCAGGAAAAAAAGGGGGAATGGGTGCTAATGCTACAATACAGTACACACATACATACACACATACATTCATGTGCATATTATATACTTATTAGTTTCCCTATACCCAATCTGGTTGCTTTTTTTTTTTAATGTTTCTTTATTTTTGAGAGAGAGAGCTTGCATGAGCAGGGGAGGGGCAGAGAGAGCAAGCAAGAGAGACACTCCCAAGCAGGCTCCACACCAGCATGAAGCCCAATGTGGGGCTCCATCTCACAACCACAAAATCATGACCTGAGCCAAAATCAAGAGTCAAGTGCTTAACCGACTGAGCCACCCTAGTGCCCCAAACTGGTTGCTTTTTAATAAATTCTCTACACTGTTGCTGGAATAAGTTATTTATAATGAAAGTCTAATTATCAAAGCATATATGTGTCACAGAGCAGTTACTAACCTGTGTTCATTTTGGTTCTAGGTCTCAGGCCTGGCCCAGCACAAGGTTGATGCTTAGGAAATCTGTTGAATGAATGATATTATTTGAGCTTCACAGGTGCCAGGAGGTGCCTAGGCAGATGTGAAAACCCATGTTTCATATGGCAAAATAAACCAGGAGAAAACAAACACAAAATTAATTCACTGAACATGAAGATGGTAAAGCAGAGGTGGGGTTTTGACTATATCTTGAAGGATAAAGAAAATGCTTACAGGTATAATAGGGTGTCCCAGCTGAGTTGGGGGCATGCTGGAAGTGGGAAGCCCACTTACTAGCAAGAAAAGAATGGTCCTTCCCAAGTGTGTAGGTGAACTAGGATATTGCTCAGAACTAGGATATTGCTCAGATTCTAGCAGAGAACATAGACAGATCCGTATATAACTTAATAATGTGATATGTCCATACCTTCTTCAGGGCTTTGCCTATACTGGTCCTTGTGGGTGAATGCTCTTTACATTACCAGTCTCCTTTACCTCATTCGGGGTTCAGCACTAATGTCACCCCCTTGGAGAGATTTCCCCTGACGTTGATATTTAAAGCGGCACTAACTACATCATAACCTGGTTATAATTCCTCCATTGTGTAGTCACTATCTGAATTACCTTGTTTACTTGTTTATTATCTCTCTTTTTCCATAGGAACATGAGCTCCATTAAATCAGGGATCTTCATTGTCTAAACCAATGAATTAGCAAAGGGAATCACTCTTCTTGCTTGAGGCAAAGTAAATAGATAATAGGTTTTAAATATATCCAGTACTCTATCCAGAACATAACAGATCCTCGAAAAAAGGTAGCTATATGACTATGATTTATGGATGTCGTGAAATATCAGAAGCCCTGACTTCAATGCTTCTGACCCTTCTCAAAAGCAGGGCCCTGAGGTTGGAAAGGAAAAATCCTAATCTAAATCTTGTTTTAATTATAACTGATGGTGGCAAGGTCTAGTTCAGCTCAAATTCAAAGTTCCAGAGTACAGCTATTGAGCATCTCTTCTGTTCAAAACACTTTTTGACCCAACACAAGGAGAGAGTTGAGCCAGATATGGCTGAGGCCCCTTAGGAGACACATTCTCTTGGGCAAGATGAGCAGTAGGTCACAGCTAACTACACCTTAGGATAACTCGCTCTCATAGTGATCCCCAGTGGAGGTTGGAGTGATCTTATGAAGGACTTCTTGGTAAGAGAGAGCTTAGCTGGCCAAAAGGATGAGGGGGATCAAAACCACATTGGTGACTGAAAACACAAAATTCATGGAAGATATCTATTTCTTGGGTTTGGATTTTGTTTTGTTTTTTCACTAAATTTATATCAACAAGTTAGGGGTCACCTTTAACTGGCAGTAAGAAGGATGGAAAAGATCATTTCACCAAGATAGCCTCCATATGTGAGGTCAGCATAGCTATCAATAATTGGTTTTTGTCTTTTCAGAAGCAAAATATGCTGAAATTCAAGAACTGGGCCTGAATAACTATCTGTGTGACTCGCCAAAATCTGAGCCACCTCCACAGAGAGCCAGGCAGAGCGCGTGGTGCCCCACAGTCTTGGGACAGTGTCCCTGTTTTCTTCACCGAGTGGCCACCCAGCTTCCCTGACTGCCCTCGGGTATTTCTGACTCTGTACAAAATAATCAAATAAAAATGCTAACTTCTCATAATCAGAAAATATTCTCCATTTGGACTTTTCCCAGGATCTTAAGCTTAAACTGTTGAAATTCTTTATCCCTGCTGCCCTTATTACCAACTTTTTGAAATGGAGAATTTACCTTTAAGGAAAATCTATGCTTAATTATATGAGTGCTAAAAGTCAAGTCTTTAGTTAACTCTCAAAAGAAACAAATTTTGTATATAGTACATATTTATATATAATGTGTATATTATATATTCAACAAATTATATATTCAACAAATATATTCTAAGAAAAGGAAAGTTTAAGGTACACTGACATGGATTGTGCACCTTTAAGGATGTCTGTTATTAGGATTCTGCGTGTCATATACAGAAGTTAATTGAAAGTGAATTACAAAAAAAAAGAAGACAAATGAAAAGAACATGATAAACTTTTATAGAATAACAAATCTGTCAAGCATAAAATGATCATCAAGCACTTACCATGTGTTCAAAACCACTTTGCATTTACCCAAGTACAGTACAGGCTGTCTCCAGCTTTACACAGAAGATGTGTGCCTAAGTTCATTGGTAGGTTTTTGTTTTGTTTCTTTTTCAACTCAGAACAAAATTTTTGTAGGCATAAATCTTTGTTCCTATATTATGTGTTTAATAGACTTTTGTAATAGCTGAGGGTGTAGCCAGAATTTACTGTTTATGTGGAAATTGTTACCCACGTTTCAGTTTATAGCTCACTACTGAGACTCACCACCCCATCCCCTCCCCCCAGCCATGAAAAAAACAGGACAGTTGTGAGAGGGGCAGGATTACCACCATGGCCTTTGGGCTGTCTTCCACGACCTCTGAACCTGAACTTGGCTTTTTGAGTCCTCAGCCATGTGGTCAGTTCTTTTTCTTTTTCTTTTTTTTTTAGTTATTTATTTATTTTGAGAGAGAAAGAGAGAGAATGTGAACAGGGGAGGGGCAGAGAGAGAAGGAGGGAGAGAGAGAGAATTCCAAGCAGGCTCCATACTCTCAGCACAGAGCCCAATGTGGGCCTTGATCCCACAAACTAGAAGATGATGACCTGAGCCAAAATCAAGAGGACAACACTTAACTGACTGAGCCACCCAGGCACCCTCACTTCGTCAGTTCTTAAGGAGAGAATTGGCCCCCTTTGAGTCTGGGCCCTCCTCTGACTTTTGGCTTGGCACTCAGCCTTTCCTGATTGAGTTGTCTTGGGGGCATTCTGAACTCCTCTCTTGGACCCACGTCCTCTCCATTGGTCCTTAGAGGGGCAAGAGCTCTAAGTGCCGGTCATGGTCAGAACAGGAGGTGATCCTGGGCCATCAGGAGAGAAGAAAATATTGGCTGGCTCAGTGGTCCAGGCTAGGCAATTTTCCCTGACTTTACAGTAGACTCGGTCTGGGAGCTCTGTCTTCAGCTTCCCATATCCAAGCAGGGAATCTAGCATTCATCACTTCAGATGACATGAGACGAGTACACCAACTTGAGAATGAGAGGAGTAATCTAGACAAAGGACCCATTTGCCCAAATTTACCAACAATCATCTAAGTCCTCTTGGTTTGTACCCAAATCCACTTCTAGGACAAGTTCAGAGGCAATTCCAGGGACAGAGCATGTTGTCACTCCTGTCTCCAGTGGGCATTTTCCATTTTTCCTGCTTTTGCAGGGCTAGCAAGAGGATGTGCTGAATGACTCTGGACAGGCCTTGTTTTGTTGGAGTGATGTGTACTCCAACTATTCTGCCATAAATGGGACTGGACCAATCTGTTGCAGAGATCCCCTTTGGCTGGCTTCCAAAGTAGAGTCTGGCCAGCACGAGTTCTGATTTCAGGGTTGGGGGCAGTGGGGATAGGCACTCAGTACATGAAAAATTGAGAACCTCATTTAGTTTTAAAAAGTGCATTCAAGATCCTGATATAGCCTCACTATATCTAAATGTAGAGATCTATAAATGAAATTGCTTTCATTCCTCCCAAAGAGTGATAGCAGGGTAAGTAAGAGTTGTCCAAGATCCAGGAAAAACTGAGAAAGTTTGGTCTTTTTCTGGTAGAGGTGGATGGTGGTAAGGAGTTCAAATTCGGTGTTACATTCAGGAATAATTCAGAGCAAGTTCAAATCCAGTCCAGGCACCAAAATTTGAGAGAGCCAATGAGGATTTGGGGGAGGGTTCAATTCAGGTGGTATTTAAGCTTCTGTGGGCAGTAAGAAATCTCGAATGAATCATGGAGGAGTTGAGTCATCAGAAAAAATTCTACAAGGATTTATGAGAAGCATATCCTAGCCCTAGGGTTAAAAGCTGGTGTCAACCTTACAAAAAAAGCAGACTCACCTGTTGGCTGGGTTTAGGTAGGCTGCGGTGCTGACCGAGAACCTAGACCCTGAAGATCCAGGCTCAATGTCTATTAGGTGGTCTAGTTACACACAGAAGATGGGCTGAAGGCCATCACACAACAGTATCACTGGCATTTAGGACTCTGCATCTATTGATGCAAGCATGAGTCCTACATAGCTTGGCCATGGACTCTTTATAGGCATCTTCTTCATAGTGAGAAGTAAGTGAATCAGTCAAAGCTCTTTTCACGGCAAGTAACAGAAATTCAACTCCAAAGTCTAAAGTGAAAAAGAAATCCATGGGCTGGATAAACTAAAAAGTACACGACTAGAACTTCAGGGGTGATGGATCCAGGGATTCTAATGATGTAATCTAGGATATGTTCTTCTCTACCTCCTGCTGCTCTTGCTGTTAGTTTCAATAGTTAGTTTATACGTAGCTGCAATAAGTCAGTCTAGCTAGTGATACGATGACCATTAGCCACCTCTAGACTTACTTCCCAATGTCCTTTCTTCTTCTAGCGGAAAGAGAGTCCCTACCCAGTAAATTCCAGAATCACGTTTGTATTTACCCTGCTTACATCTTAGAAGAATCATTCCTGAACCAATCACTGCATCTAGAGGGCTCTGGGACTCTGATTGGCCACTCACATCACGTTGGGCGGGCTCTCTCTGATCACATGGATTAAGAAGTAAGAAAGAGATGTCTCCATGGAAGATTTTTGTACTGACATCAGAAGAAGCTGTAATTTTTTTTTTTTTTTGGACAAGCCGAAAAAAAAAAAAAGATGTCCACTTCCAGTGACTAAAGACTATTAATGTTTGGCATTGGTAGAACCAGAGGGACTGATAAAATCATAGTGTGGTAAAACATGACAGCATGTCTTACAAGGTCTTGTATTTGTTTAATGTTAGAGTTTTTACCCAGTGCTTTTCTCAAAGATTACGTTATTAAATAGTTTTAAGTTAAATTAGCTACTTTATAAGAAAAAATATTATGATTTTCATTTTAAGGATGACATCATTGAGACTCTGAAAGCTTAAACAAAAGGCCCTTTTAGTAACAGGTAATCTGGGTTGTTGACAGAGTTGGGGTATAAACTCAGCCTTCAAATCTACTATTTACTTTACTCCACTGCAACTGCATCTGGGGAAAAGATGATTCCAAACACTGCAGAAGGTTTGACTCTTTATCCATGAGATGATAAGGAGGGTCATCTAATGAGACAATACCTTAGAGGAATAGTTCAAGGTCAATCTTGCTGGTCAAGATAACCACGAGGTTGTGTATACATACAATGTTAAGCCCATGTTTAAAATTTAATTTAAGGGGCACCTGGGTGGCTCAGTTGGTTAAACATCTAACTTTGGCTCAAATCATGATGTCATGGTTCACGGGTTCGAGCCCCATGTCAGGCTTTGTGCTGATAGCGTGGAGCCTGCTTCGAATGCTCAGTCTCTCTCTCTCTTTCTCTCTCTCTCTCTCTCAAAAATAAATAATAAAAAAATTAAAAAAAGTTTTTTAAAATAAAAAATAAAATCTAATTTAAAAAAATAATAGAGGTAAAAAATAAATAATAATAATAATAGGGGTACTTTATGAGCCCTTAATTGTTAATACCTTTTATGTCTGTGTGCATTCATAAGTTATATAAAAAGATATGTATTTGGTAAAAACACTGAAAACTCCTTCACAAAATCATTGAAAGGAAAAAAAATCAAGCACTTATAAAAATGTAGTTCTGAGGGATATAGGAATTTTAATGTCTTCTAGTTAATTATTAATGAAAATGACCAAAACAGTAGGTGATATTTTTATATTGGTAATGGGATGTCAGGCAGAAATATAACTTTGTGCATATTTCTGCAAATTATTAAGCTAGCTATATCATAATGCTCACATACCTGTAGACAAGTGATTTAAATGCTTTCTAACCACTGGAGAAGAGTTTCAGACATTCATAGCCAATGCATCATAAAGAGAGCTTCTTGGAGCACATGGGTGGCTCAGTCAGTTAAGCATCTGACTTTGGCTCAGGTCATAAGCTCAAGGTTCGTGGGTTTGAGCCCCACTTTGGGTGAGCTTGAGGCCCACCCTGGGCTCTTCTCTCTCTCTCTCTCTCTCTCTCTCTCTCTCTCTCTCTGCACCTCATAGGATTCTCTGTCTCTGCCCCTCACTCACTTGCACTCTCTCTCTCCCAAAAAATAAAAATAAATTAAATAAATATATAAATTATTTTTTAAAAAAGAGAGAGCTTCTTGAGAGAGCCCAGACTATGCCACCTTGGGTCCTTTGCCAACAGAGATCTGTAGGGAGCACACCTATTAGTCAGGGAGGTGTTTATACTTCTGTTCTCAACTCCCAATAATTTGTTTATTCGAACTAAGCTCTCCTGCATTTATTTATTATTGTTATCATGAAGGCATAATGCTGGATTTGAAGTTCTGTAACTATATGGAAATGCTTACAATCTATTATATCCCAAGAGGTACCCAAGTTTAATGACTATTTTCACACGTATACTGTTAAAGCTATAGGATATTATTTAAGAGTCCTTTTGACACTACGACTGCAAGTTGAATCCTCATTAATGAATGTGTTCATTTTTCTTCTTTGGATTTTAGCCCCTGTTATACATGGTGCTTAAGATGGTAGAACTTTCTAGAATAGAGCTCCTCATAGGATTGCTCTACAATATTCAATTGGTTTCTTCTTGAGGCCAGCTGTTCACTTAGGCACCTTAAAGCACCTCTGGGGCCTTCTCTATCCACAATGCTTCTGCTCTGACTTCTCCACGCACTATGGGTATTTTGAGTGGCCGTGCCTTTATAAAATGGTATAAATGCTGCACTCCTCACTTTCTACAATGACAAGGTTTTCAGTAAAGATCATCTCTGATTTTCTTCTTGGTAGAGAACCTTTATGCAGGATAACTGCTATACTTGGGCAATATTTTTTGCTAGGCTGAGACCTTATATATAACAGGGGCAGGCCTTATCTCTATCATCTCACCTTGCAGGGCTCTGGCGAAAAAAAAAAAAAACATGAAATCTTTATTCCCTTCTTCCCCTGCCAAAAAAAAAAAAATGAACCTAATGCTTGCTATCCAATTCCTGAAATTTCAGCCTTGGCTTAAACCACAATGAATTGTTGTCATCTAACTGCCAGCCTTGATTGGTAATGACAGATGGGTTCTGAGAGCAAATCCAGGTTTAGCAGGGAAAAGCGCTATGGGGAGGACACTGAACTATAATGTAAGTTCCCCAGGAAGAAAAATCTTCTGAGCTGTTGATAGTCATTTGCACTTTACTGGGGGAAGAAGCTCTAAGAGTAAATGGAAATTGGAAGGAGAGGCAGTCAACACTGGGAGGAAGGACAGTGAGGGTGGCATGGGACGGGGTGTCAGAGAGCCTCTCCATCGTGGCTGGCTGTGACAAAATAAAGGAACACATTTTCAGAACAGAATTCTTAAGGGGTATTTGAAGGCTGGATTGAGGTTATTAAGCAACAAGGACTGTCCATTCTTGCTGACCCTTGCACTTACTACAATGCATGGGATAAAGGGACAGCTCAATGGATGTTGGTGTTTTTAATGAATTTTTTAAATTAGTGAATATCTGATTTTTATTCAATTAAGAAAAGCCCCCTTTCACTGACAAGAGACAATTCCCCTGGCCAATGATTTTAGGAATGTACGCCTTTGGATCACTAGTGTGGACAAGTAAATATTTGACCATGACAATGTTTTCTGGAATCAGGGCCAGTGCTGTTCAAAATATCCAAATAACAAAACCCTAGAAATACTGCTCTGATGGATAATCCCAATCTACTCAGGTTTCTGTACATCTTATAATAGCAATCATGTTGCAGGTGATTTAACAAGAGATATTTAGGGGCTCCTGGGTGCCTCAGTCAGTTGAGTGTCTGACTCTTGATTTCCGTTCAGGTCACGATCTCAGAGTCATGAGACCAAGCCCCGTGCCCAACATGGAGTCTGCTTAGGATTCTCTCTCTCTCCCTCTCTCTCTGCCCCTTCCCTGCTTGCACACACCTATATGCATGTTCTCTCTCTGAGAGAGAGAGATTTAAATGGAATTAGAGTGGACTTTACAGGCCTCTTAATTTAAGGCACATAGTAAGAGGTCAGCAGAAACTCCAAACCACTCACCATGGTTTGCCTCTTGTTCCATGTTGTTGCTTCCCTCTGCTCGGTGACTAGGTCATCACCCGGTAACACTAACTTCCCTTTCACCTTAGAGTATTCTGCAATTTCCCTTTGAGATTATGCCGTCATTAATCAGAGCTGAAACTTGTTACCCATCTTCCTCCACATCTGCTATGTAGTCCTTGTCTGTTAAGACTGGGCTCCCAGAGGATATAAATAGATCCCAGGAATGCCCATGATACTGAGATGTGGGGATCTCCATGAGGACTTCTCCATTATAGGGGGTGCATACCATCTATCATCAGATGGCAGGAACCAACAATAAGGAGGTAAAGGCACTGGTGAACCTACCAAGGACAAAATCTAACTGGTTGCAAATGTCACATAAGCAGGTTTTCTCTTCTTGGCTTTCTAGGTCAGAGGTCAGCAAACTTTCTTTTGCAATGGGCCAGACAGTAAGTATTTTAGCTTTGTGGGGCATACAGTCTCAGTCACACTATTCCACCCCGCTATTGCACCAGAAACTGTTTGGACCATACATAAACAAATGGACATGGCTGGATTTGGCCCACAGCCATACCTACTCCAGATGATAATATAATACGTAACATTTTGAGTGTTATGTATTAGGTACTTTATTTCACTTAACCTTCCCAGCAATGCTACAAAGTGGGTACTATTATTTTCATTCCCATTTCACAGATGTAAAATTTAAGTCTTATATAGATTAAAGAAAGGTGTTTCCTACAACATAGCTAGAAATCAACACCATAGGGTTTGAGTGTGGCTGGCTAACTCAGAGCCTGCTCTGACCCTCGTAAAGGGAAGCGGGCTGATATAGTGATGAGCGGGGGCTGGAGGGGAGGCCAACCCAAGAGGGACTTGGGGGGGGGGAATCTTAAAAGATGGAAAGAGGGGTGTCTGGGTGGCTCAGTCAGTTGGGCATCTGACTTCAGCTTGGGTCATGACCTCATGCCATGATCTTGGGGTTAGTGGGTTTCAGCCCTGCATCATGCCTTGTGCTGACAGCTCAGAGCCTAGAGCCTGCTTCAGAGTCTGTGTCTCCCTCTCTCTCTGTCCTTCCCCCACTCATGCTCTGTCTCTCTCTCTTTCTCAAAAATAAACATTTAAAAACAATTTTTAATAAAAATAAAAGATGGAAAGAGAATTTAACTGTTAACCTTTGGTTGGTGTTTATTCTTCTGAGCTGGACTTGAGATGTATCATCACCTCTTTTGAGAGTTGAGGATATCACAAAGTCAATCATGGGCCCCCCAAAGTCCTGGAAGCTAGTAAACCAGCCTTTTCTCAGAATCACCATGGTATTTTATTACCTAGAGAGGCCAAGTATGCTGGGAAAGGTGAGTAGTGGTCCCAGGAGAGGTAATATTTTGTTTTCTATTTATTTATTTATTTATTTATTTATTTACTTATTTATTTAGGTACAAAAAAGGTGGTTTTATTGAAGCACAGGGACAGGACCCAAGGGCAGAAAGAGCTGCCAGTAATATTTTATAACTGAATCATGCTTTACAGTTTACAGACTCATTTGATTGTCATGGAGACCTATCTCTGTGCTTTGTCCCTATTGACTCTCTATCTGGGAAGTCTTCCAAATCATCTTCCTTCAAGGTCTTGTTCACATGTTTGTGCTTCCATGAAGCCTTCCCCAATGGCGCTCACCAGAATTAAAGTTTCTTTTACTTGAGTATGGATCTCACTGCAGCCATCACCAGGATGATGTGATACTTTCTATTGTAAACATATATGTACTGGTCTTCCTTTCTATCCTCGTCCCTAAGTTCTGTGAATGCAGGAAGCATGACTTTTCCTTCTTTTGTGCCCACAGAATTTAACTTGGTTGAGTGGGCACTAAATATATGCTTCATTGGCTTAAGTGTAATTATCATCATAACAACATTTGGGCTAAAGCAGGGCAAGTGTTACCCTCTTTTGCAGGTAAGGAATCTGAGGCTGAGAGAAAGACTTACTTATCTTAGGCATCCCCTGAGAAGGTGTTTGCTATAATCTTCATGTATTCTTTACTACATGGCTCCTCGCTGCAATGAAACTGCTCCAGCGTTTTCAAGTTCACGGTGGTAACGGGTCTCCAGTGGCTCTAACTGTATATACAGAAATTATAAAAGTTAAAGCTTGAGCATTCATAACCTACGCAAAATGGTTGCTTATGGCATTTTTCATAGCAACAAGCATTGTCTTTGCACAACACTAATACCAATCAAGATATTGTAGGGCGGTGACCAATACGTAAATCTACTCGAGATGCTTAAACTCTCATTAAATGTGCTGTAAATTTGGAAACACAAACTTCTTTTTCTTCTTGAGGTATAACTTACGTATAAAAAGATGTACAGGTTTTCAGTGTGTAGTTCAATGAGTCTGAGGCAGTCAAAACCCCTCTTTGTAAATACATAAATTCTTGTAAATTTAAATTGGTGTATGTGTGCAAGGGACTCTATGGTACATTTGAGACAGAAAGGAGCATAGACAGGGCACAAAGAGATGGACCTAGAAAGATAACAAAAAACCAGATGTGTGAAAAGAAACAGAATTACTCACCAATTCTGACATGGTAAGTGGTCAAAGAGATAACAAAATAAATGCCAAACCACCTAAATAGTTTTCTTGAAGAAGAGGTTAGGGATTGCTGAGTGATTCAGGGATACGTGGGCAGAAAGGAAATGATGATGTTTCTGAGATTTGTCAAATTTCTTTGACAAATTGATACATACACACAAAGATAAAATCCTTTTTGTCAAGGAAAAAACAAAACTATTGATAGCTGCATTCCTGAAAAATAATTGGTCAGAAGAAAAAAAAACCTCAAAACAACCTCAGGACCAAGTCTTAGATTCCAGAGGCTGAAATAATTTCTGCCCAAAGAAATTATTGGGCAGATTTGATATGATATGATAAAGAGATGTGGTGAAAAAGTCACATCAAGACTGAACTTGTTGTCTACTGTATAGATTTATGGGATAGATTTTTGTTTTCTGTACTTCAACTCTTAGTTTTTTAAACACACACCCACATACGTACACACACAACAGCCACTTTTAAGCTTTTAGTTTCAGTGAACAAGTCAAAGAGTAAATCATGTTTCCATATTTCACATCCCTAGTAACCAGACTGAGTTAAGTTACCAAGACGTCAGTCGTAAGGAATATTCCAGGAACACTGGCTTCAGATGATATTATAGGATCTGAAAGTGTGACTCAGTACTTCCTTATCTAATCTGGATTTCAAGATCCCTGGGTTGGCACAAGGCTTATTTAACCAATGATTGTCCTTACATACCACTCAATGATCCCTGTTTTATAAAATCAGTAGTATCTAGAACTGCAGTACTGAATTGGATTGCTTTTCTGAGGTCTTTAAGCAGAATGCCATTTAACCAGAGAAAAGGTGTAAATCAGAATGGCATATTCTCTTCACAACTCTTTCCATTTTGCACAGGGGTCTGTGGTGCAAGACCTTGCAGTTAGACAGCCTGGGCATAGATCCTGATTCTACTACTCCATTGGCTTAGTGACCTTTGGTAAATTACTTAATCTCTCTGTGCCAATTTGCTCATCTGCAGCGTAAAGCAAATAGAACCTACTTGATAGAGATACTGTGAGGATTAAATGAATAATAACCATTCATTCATTTAAAAATATGTATTTTCTTGAGCACCAAGTATGTGCCAGGCAGTGTTTTAAGCTCTGGGGAAAACAGTAGTGAACAGAACAGGCAAAAGTACTTGCCCTCATGGAGGTTACATTCCAACCCAAGAGGCAGACAATAAACAATGTCAGATGGTGGTAAGGACTGTAAGAGAAAAGAAAAACAGTAAAGGAAATAGGAGGTGGGGGATTGCTATTTAGAGTGCCCAGGGACAGCCTCACTGAGGTGACCTTCGACACTTAGAATAATATCTACACGTTAGTAAGCATTTAATAAGTGTTACTGTTGTATCACTAATAATTAGACCCATATTTGCCAAATTTACTTATGACAAACTCCCAAGGGATCTGAAGGTGTTAAATTTTGGCCCAGGAGATTATAATTGCCATGAAATACAACCCCAACTGCTACTATGTGCTTTGGCAACCTATGGGCTGTGCCCTCTCCTGCTGCCCACGATTCCTGCCATCTACCCTCATCTTTGACATCTAAACATAAACATGATCTTCCCAGATGCTCCAGCCTGGGATATACTGTATACCAGCACAGCACCTTTTTTTTTTTAATTTTTTTGCATTTATCTCTCATATAATGAATGATAGTCTTACATTACTTATTCTTATTTATTTAAGTCTGTCTTCCCACTAGACTGTATTTTCCATGAGGGCAGGGTTGGTATCTGCCTTATTTACCTCTAAACTAAGCCCCTTGCATATCTGGCCTAGGAAATGGATAAGTCGGTGGTTAGAGGTCTCTAGTTACCAAGGCCTGTGATTAGGCAAATGGAGTCAGTAGGGTACCCACATCTTGGGCATCTGCATCATGTATCTCTTCTCATACTTCCACTCAACATAGTTCGATTTTTTAAAAAAAATTTTAATGTTTATTTATTTTTGAGAGAGAGAGGATGTGAGCAGGGAAGAGGCAGTGTGGGGGTGGGGGTGGGGGGTGGGGACACAGAATCCAAAGCAGGCTCCAGGCTCTGAGCTGTCAGCACAGATCCTGACCCAGGGCTCGAACCCACAAGCAGTGAGATCATGACCTGTGCCAAAGTCAGATGCTTAACCAACTGAACCAAGGTGCCTATGTACTTCCCAGAATTTTAACTGTAGACAAAGATCAAAGCTAATCTACAAGACAAACAGTCTTTGAAGAAACAGACAATAGCCATTCCAAGTTAAGACCCAAGCTTACTATTCTAGGGAAACAAGAAATCCCCCAAAGGGAAATGGCAGTCTGCTTTGTGTAGCCTGGTATTTAGATCCTCTTGGCACAGTCTTATTTATAGTCATTATTCTGAACTAGCTATAAGCACCTTGACAAGATAAACCATCAAAAACTCTGATTTGTGACATGGAGAAAAGAGGTATCACATTCAGATTTTGAGTTATTAGCCAGGATGTACCCAGAGATGGCAAGTCAGCAGGTCGCGGGTGAGTATGTGTGCACATATAGGAAAGGGCTCAGGGAAAACCAAAGCGGGGCTGAACAGGTCAGACTGAGGGGCAAACTGATGTGTTTTGATTTTTCTCTACAAAGCAGGGTGGCTAGGAAGCAATAATAACCATAGCATCACCCCCTAGGGTATCACAACACATGCACCACAGCAGTCATAAAAAGAGGAAATCTACTGCTGAACAGACAGAGGCAAGGAATGGTTTTCAGAACTTGGTCTGGTTCACCCTGAGCAGCAGTGAAATGATTCAGCAGGGCCAGGAAGTGAGCGGAACATAGTACAGCACAGGGCTGTCTGTCTGGTTTAGAGATTATCCCACCCCTTTGTCATGCGCCCCTCCTCACCTACGATTTCTTAATATAAGCCTGATCATTCTCCACTAGTGGGTGAGCCCCAAGTAGAAGTAAACTATAACAGTTAGTTGCCAACTGTTACTCCAAGCCAACAATGGGGTGTCATTAGTTTAGTTGTTGGTTTATTTATTTGTCTACCTACAGGATTCATTTTTACTTTCCTCCCAGCCCCACCCTCTAGTACAATAGATTAGCAGGAACAAAGTCAAAAGCTTTCTCTTTTCCCCACTTTTATAATAGTGCTCTACAGGGCAAAGGAGAGTGTTGCTTGAGGGAAGGCAAACATGGGTATGCATTAAGCCTGGACCATTCTAAGAAAAAAGAAGGCATTTCAAGGGGGAGCAAGTAAAGGGGAGTGTAAAGAAGATGGCCAGGGCTCAGGAACTGATTCACTCTGAGAAAGTAACTAGAGTGGACATCACTGCTCTGTAGGAAGCAGAGGCCAACGCCAAGGGACAGGCTGACACCAGGGAGGAGAGTGGACTGTTAACGGTCTGGTTATGGTTTCTTATACAGAGCAGATGAGAATCACAAAGCAAGCCGCCAACTTGAAAGAGGAAGCCCACTGAAGAGAAGCCAACAGGGAAGTTGTAGGATGAATGACTGAGGGTAGGTGGGGGTGGCCAAGGAAGGAGAAGGAATCAAGTCATTGGCTATGTTTCTAGAGTAAGACAAGAGTCTGGCTCCCCCATGCCACAGGGGACCCAAAGTGACATGATTGATTTCACACCCTGTAAAGGAGCATTTAAAAAGAAGCCTGGCTGGTTTTGAAATATGAGGCCATGGTGTGGCTGACTGTACATCTTTGGCTCTTTTTTTTTTTTTTTTTTTTCTGCAAGGCAATTACTTTAAGTGCTTAACATCAATCCAGAACGGAAAAATGAGGGCATCATGTTTTTTAGTGGGAAGGCTGGAGAGGGTGGCCCCCACTATCCCCTGCCACCTGCAAACATGGCATAGATAGAACATGAACCCCCTAGATCCTGCGTCCTGACTACAATGGCAAGGGAACACATAAAGGCCGAAGAACATGAGGTAATATTAGTTGTGTCAACAATTGCATGTTACAAATGCTGAAGGTGAGTGAAACTTGCCAAGTGTTAATGGAACTGTTGGAAACAGATATAACTGGGCACCTGCTACAAGCCACGTGACTTGGCCCACTGCACCTGAGCTGGGGCCAAAGCGGTCTGTCTCTCTCTTTTCTTCTTTCCCTTTGGGTCAAAATAAAGGTTGTTCCTGAATGTTTTTTAGAACCTGGCCTGACCCCAGAGCTATCAGCTAGTGTCTGAAGGTGAGCTGGGTATCAGATGCTAGGGGAGAAAGGCCCCTTGCAGTTAGCTGCAAATGCCCCAGGGACTTCCCAAACTCTCACTTTGATCTTTCCTTAGGCCAGTGTTGTCCCAAGACAGCAGAGGCAGCACAGAAGGGTCGGCAGAGCCATCTCAGAAATCAGAGTCCCTAGAAAATGTTTGTGGAATCCGTGCAAAGGACTGACGGTGAAAGAAATACCCAAGCAAATACTCCAAAACTTCTGGTGCTGTTAGCTCACCTGGAAGTAAGAGAGACCACCTAACCTATAGGAAGCCTCCACGTTTACTTGTAAAATTGATTAAATAATTCCATCCTTCAGGAAACATCAAAAAATGGAAATGACGAGGCAAGGAGGGAGTCCCCCTCCCCAAATCTATACAGAAAAATACATGCATTTAAAACAGGCTCAAGTTAGGAACATGATGACACAGAATAATCCCTTTGCATTTTTCTAACTTGTTTTTTTTTTATTTTTTTATGTTTATTTATTACTGAGACAGAGAGAAACAGAGCATGAGTAGGGGAGGGGCAGAGAGAGAGGGAGACATAGAATCGGAAGCAGGTTCCAGGCCCTGAGCCGTCAGCACAGAGCCCGACGCGGGGCTCAAATCCACAGACTGTGAGATCATGACCGGAGCCGAAGTCAGCCACTCAACCGACTGAGCCACCCAGGTGCCCCATTTTCTAACTTGTTTTATAGATACTTTCAAAAATAGAGAAAAGTAGAGAAAATAATCGAATGAACCCCCATGTCCCTGCCATGCAGCTTCAACAAGTATCAACATACACCCTTCTTGTTTTATCAGGTCCCACCCCTCGTTTTTCTGGGAATAAAGAAAAATCCCAGACATATCGCCCCATAAATATTAAGGAATATATTTATAAAAGATGATTTTATTTGTGTTTTTTACAGGAATTTCTCTCCAAAATATTGAAATTTAAATAGAAAAATTAAGAGAGAAGGGCCTCAGGAAGGTGATGACAGAGTTTTTGGCACTCATTCCTGCCTCCCTGCTTCCCCCTGAGGGGGTCATCCAAAGTCTGGGGTGGGCACATTGTACTGAACACTTTTTTGGCAGCCTCCTCAGCACCCAGTGGTTTCCTGACCCTGGAAACTACTCCACCACCCATGGAGAGATCTCCAGTAGTTATGTCTGCCCACCTGAGTTGGGTTGTTTCAAGGGTAGAGACTTTAGGCCAAGATGGGCCAATGAGATCACCACTGCTGGGGATTTGAATCTGAAAGCAGAAAAACATGATCTAGACTGAAGAAAAAAAAAGCATCCCCTCAATTCTGCTGCTAAAAGCCTGAAAAGCTCCCTTCCCCAACCTTGGGAATCTTGGAAAGTTTCTTCGTCATCTCAAAGCTTGGGATGGACTAACATTTAATTAGATTCCCTGAGACACCCACAATCCTTGTAATAGATTTCCCTTTTGTACATCAGCCACATCAGACTTTTACTGTTGCAGCAAAAGGACTTTACTGTAGATCTCTTTGAAGGGATATCACAGCCTAGAGATGCCAGCAGCACAAAACTAATTACAGTGGTATAAATGTTATGAAACCAGTCTTGTATGTCATGTTCACTGCTATCTCCCCAACAGCCAGCACAGTGCCCAACATAGAGTAGTGATTGTTCATTATCTATTTGTTGGATAAACTCAATATGGATCTTCCCAGGAGAGAAAAGATTGTGGAATCTGCTCATTGTGGAGGAAGTCGTAGCATCTTGTCAGAAACATGGGTTTGGCTCTGGCTCTGCCACTTTCTTTCTGGGTGAATGAGTCACTGAACCACTTTGGACCTCAGTTTCCTCATCTATAAACTGGTGATTATAAACTTAACCAACCTTACAGGGATATTGTGAGACTCAGATGAGGTCATGCTATATGAAAGTGCTTTGTAAACTGTAAATTGTTTGCAAATGAAAGGTGTTATTATCTTTTCTAGCTGGGGATTCCATTCTGCCGATCTCAGCAGAATGGAGATCTGCTAAAGTCTGAGAAGACTTTAGGGCAAAATTGGGTGATGAATTACCTCCTTCATATCCCCCCCCTTCCCATTCTAAGCGCTTCTGTTAAGCTTGGTGTCTACTTTAAGGACTCCTTCTTCTTCTCTCTCTCTCTCTCTCTCTCTCTCTTTAAACTGTGAGAGCCAATGCAGAACTCGAACTCGTAAACCATGAGACCATGACCTGAGCCGAAGTCAGACGCTTAACTGACTGAGCCACCCAAGTGCTCCTAAGGGCTCTTTTTCATAGATTAAACTGTGAGAAGCCTAAGAACTAAAAAGTTTCTTTTTTTCTAAAACCCATTGCTTCTCCATTCATACCATTAGGTACTCAAGAGAAATCTTGGCCATGTTGACTAATCCAAATGTCCCTCTGATAATCATTGGTGTAGAGGCTGGTAGAAAGCCACTTATATCACCCCCGTTCAGAGACTCACTCATTCATCTCACTGCGTACAGAGATCTGTAGAAAGCAGAACGCAGAGGAACAGGAGAAATAAGTAACTGCCATTCCCAGTAAGGCTTCCAGACTCAGCTCTCCTGCTTGCGAGGGCCACCAGGTTAGAAAGGAGTAGGTTCTCTTAGTACCTGAGTCATGAAACAGCTTGAACTTGTCCATTATCTGAACAGCACAACATTTACAGAACATTGCTGCATTGTTCTGTGCCCTCCGCTTTCTCGGTGGCAGGCCAACCCTGGGCTGTGCCAGCAAGCACATAGCTGTGATGATTCGTCTGCACCTACAGTCATTCATCTAATTGAGTACACTGGGACATCATGTCATAATGTTACTACCCAAGGAAACAGGAGTGGGGCTGTGGGAGAAGGGGATTACATCATCATTATTATTGTTATTCACTTATCAGATGATTATTAATTATACTTCAATTAAAGGCTTGCACTCTTTACAAGCATGAGCTCATCAGCCCTCACAATGCCCAAAGGAGGTCAAGAACCAGGAGACAGCTGATTTGCTCATGAATGCAGCTGACTTGAGTTTCAGAAATCCTGTGATCTTTTTTCCCCCACTTCCTATTGGGGACCCCCAATATTCCCCATGTATATGTTGCCCACGCCACTGACCCAGTACTGTAAGAGTAGCAAGGATCGAATTTTCCTTTCTCGGCCCTTGCATGGGTTAAAAAAAAAAAAAAGCAAAGAAGAAACAGTTAATCACGAGGTGCTCCAAAGCAGCCAGCTCGCCTTGAAGATAAATATGCCCAGGGAGGTAACTTCACAGTGGATCCGCGAATTTCAGTGAAGCCCTGTACAGTTCTTGGTTGACATCTTGGCTAGGGGAATCGGGTGGGGCCCGGCTACGGTAATCAGGAAGTCGTTTGTTACTGGAGGTCAAAGAACAGGGCGTCAGAGGAGGGACCATAATTGGTGAGTAGGTGCCAGAGCCTTTCAGAAGGGGCTAAGATGAGGGTCAGGGGGCCACAGGCCTGTCACCTTTGCAAGATGAAGTTCCTGCCCCTGTGACAGCGTCCCTGGGGCCCTGCTTCTGCACCCCAAGGGGCCTTGGAGCCATGGAACACTGTCAACACTGAGCCAGACCCCAAGCCAGAGGAACAGTTTCCATTTAAAATCAGAATCATATAGAACAACTGCAGAGTTTAGGGAGGTTTTTTCTTGTTTCTTTTCTTCCTTCCTTCTATCTTTCTCTCTGTGTCTCTCTTTGTCTCTGTCTCTGTCTCTGTCTCTTTCTTCCAAAGAAAAGAATGGAGTGGAATCTCGTGACAGGCAGGGGAAGATACCTAGTTCCTCAGAGGGCCAGATGCCCAATCCCACAACCACCACCCTCAGCCTTGCTACAGAGTTAACAAAACCTGAAGCAAATGGAAAAGAGAGAAGTAGAAACCTGAGGCCCAAAGTGCTTTATCTTGAAAGAGATCAGCGTTTTAGTTAGGGGAAAGGTTTACTAATTAAAAAGCCCTTGAAAGAAGTAAATAAACAAAACCCCAGTTAGTTATCCTGTGCTGGGTTGGGGGAGGGACTGGGAGTCCTGGGACTTTGTTCTATAAAGGGTATGGGCTTTGCAGAAGCATTTTGAGTAAAGGGAGTAAGTGCTGTACCCTCCCCACCCCTCCTCCCAGTAGCTTTACCCAATGAGGCTTGTAGTGATCTAATCTGAAAGAGATAAAAACCAATTTCCTCGGCTCTGGAGCTGATAAACACCAAGCCAAAGACCAGCTCCATTCGCAGGGTGACAATTAAAGCTCTCAGGAATCCAACCAGTATGTTCGAAAGGACAAGGACAAACTCATATTTCTCAATGCCATTCTGGGCAGCTGTACGCACCTGTCCTCTTGGTGGATTTTAACCCAGTGGAATTAGCATCGCCATCATCCAAGCTTTATAGGTTCAGCTAGACCATATCAGCACATGACCAGTCCAACTGGCATATAACATGCTGATCACAAACACCTAACATGCCATTAATGCAGTATTCTGAAGGGAGGTAAACTTCCACAGCAATAAATGCTAATATATTTCCTTACTGGTTAAGGAAGAGTCTAAAGTTCTAGAAATTATATAATCCCACATTGAGGTATGGTGGCTTCTTATTGAAAAGACACACATAGCAAGGTATTATCTGGCACTGTTGCAATTTAGTAGTTCTGGAGAGCAAATTCTGTTCTTTGGAGTACTTGGAAATAGTACAATGTTGCGTGTGTGTTATGAGATGTGGAGACCGAGAAAGCACAGCAAAAGGAAAGAATATGTATGGTCATGCTCTCAACACGAAGAGGCTTCTCAAAGATATGACCCTGAGAGAAGTGGGGGGAAAATGGGTTGGAGATGGGGGACATTCCCCCCAGGAAGTCAGCC
Organism: Cryptoprocta ferox; assembly: GCA_028646485.1. NCBI lineage: Eukaryota > Metazoa > Chordata > Mammalia > Carnivora > Eupleridae > Cryptoprocta > Cryptoprocta ferox. The sequence continues at coordinate 80,269,258 of CM053574.1, read as the reverse complement.
ATACTTTAGTTCCTTCCCCTGAGAACATATATTCCAACAGGACAGTTCTCCATTTGGAATAGAGTTGATTTTGGCTGGAACAGAAAATTTGCCTGTGGACATCTGGTGGTTCTTTTCTCTAATGCTTAGGAGGACATATTGTGAATACCTTACTAAGAGCAAGAGAAAAACAGTCTTGTTGGGCTTTTAATGGTTTTCACTTTTTTAAGCACTAAAACCTGTCTTTTTAACTGAAAAATATTTTTTGAAGCTCAATGACCTAAAACAGATATATATGATATTTTACAAATATTATAAATGTTTATATTTTTAGTATATACTTATCCATCAATAAGAACAGAACAACAAGAGGGGCTCCTGCGTGGCTCAGTCAGTTAAGCGTCCAACTCTCAACTTAAGCTCGGGTCATGATCTCATGGTTTGTGAGTTCAAGCCCCCATCGGGCTCTGCACTGACAGCGTGGAGACTGCTCGGGATTCTCTATCTCTACCTCTCTCACTGCCCCTCCCTGCTGGTGTGCTTGCTCTCTCTCTCTCTCTCTCTCTCTCTCAAAATAAATAAATACACTTTTAAAAATGTTTAAAAATAAAAATCATAAAAACAGCAAGATAACTTTGATGAACATAAATATCTGAAATTGGGTGTTACACTTTCTTTCATATCAATTTCTGCATTCAGATTATTTCAATTGCCTATGCTTATGTTTGGGCAGTTTAAAAAAATTTTTTATGTATTTCCAAGTAATTAGAAAATCCTAGTTCACACAGAGAAGTCGATGCAAAGGGAAAGTATGTTTTTTTTTTAACAGCCCTCCTTTCAATCATAGTATACCTTCAAATGAACTAATCTAAGAACTTAGGCAAGATGTTGAAGAGATTTTAGTTTCAAAGTTTAATTACAATAATATTTAATGATGGATTGCATTTCTTCTCATGATATACAAGTCAGCAGCAAACACCCCAACCTTAAGTGCTAAAATATCTCTAATAAAATACGATACTCTGACATGTGCACCAAGACTCTGAGCCTCAGCCTTGTTTGATATTTAATTGCACTGTATAGTAATGATACACATGCATGAATTTTACTAGAGCAGAGTTTTTTACTTGGCCTACTTTAAAAAAAAATTTAACAAGCCTGTGCAAAATTACCAACTTTTTGAATTAATGACACATGTAGCAGAATTTCAAGTATATATCAAAGAAGGTAGACTTTGCACCCTGAAGAATTAACTTGTGGTCCAAATTAATGTATTGATGGCTCTCCGTATGCAGAGCTGTGATATCTAACACATTTAGATGAATGTTTTTATTATAGTTTCTTACATAGTTGAAATATATTTAAAACATAAATTTGAATCAAACATCCATAGAAATCCTAAAGAGTCTTCCAAGAAATCTACGGGTCCCATATGGGTGGAGTTTGGGTTTTGGATGGAAGAGGAGATATACAACTGGTAAAGGAAAGAAGGGGTCAGATTCTAAAAGACCTTGTACATGACGTTAAAGGGTTTGAACTAGATTCTGAGAATCATAAGCAAGAGAGTGGCATGATAAGGTCTGCATTTTAGAGACGTCACACTGGATATGCTGCGGAAACTAATGGCTTTGGCTGGGGGTCATGGGGAGGGCAACAAGGGAGACCGACTGATCAGTTAGGAGGTGCTGTGGTATTCCAGGCGAGGGGTGGTGGTGGCCAAATCCTAAGTTACAGAACCATGGCAGGAAAGAAGAGGGGCGCAATTCTAAGGTCATTTAAAAAGGTAGAGTTAACAGGATGCAGTCATTGGTTAGATGAAGGTCAAGGGACGGAAGAACAAAGAAGAAAGAGCTATGTTAAGTACTCTGGCATGGGCAGTGAGGTGAACAGTGTTCCCGTCACCAGGGCGGGTAAGTCTGGAGGAGCCTGGGATGAGTGCAAAGAAAAGAGCTACTGAGTTCAAATGTTGGGTTTGAGATTCATGCCAATTAAGTAGTCACTGAGTCCCTGCAAAAACTATGCCAAACAGAGTCTAACGCATGAAGACAAATAAGCAGCAGACGTCTCCTGCTCAAAACTTACAGTAAATGTACACAAATAATCTGATTATAAGGCAGAAGGGGTCAGTGGTTTGAGGGAGGTACATATCTTTGGAAAAATAAAAGATGGTATCTGAAAAAGGTTCATAGGCCTTAAAAGATGAATATGATCTGGTTTTCTGGAGCTGAGAAAGGGGAAAGACAATCCAGGAAGAAACAACAGCATAAGCCAGAGATGGAAGCAAAAAAGTGGATGTGACATTTGTAGGGAACTAGAATAATTCAGTTTATTTGCTTTGAGGTAAAGAAGCAGTAGGGGAGGCTGAAAGGCAAACTAGTGCAGATTGGGGAAGGCCTCTACTCTTTCACTATATTGTGGGGTCTATGCTGTGTGTATGGGGAGCCAGTGAAAGGCTTTGACAGGGAAAAGCATGAATTCATGGGTTCCAATCCCCTGAGGCATGGTTTGCTCCCTCCATTTCTGAGGCCATGGACTGTGACTGCAAGAGTTGCTGGGAAAGTAATGTCATCTATTCCCCCAACAATTTCCCCAGGTAAATGTCACTGTTAGTACAAAGGGAATACAAGTGGCATGTGAAAAACCACCGCAGCAGGACCATATGGGTGAAATCATTCCATCTGAATCACTAACGCTGCTCTTTAACTTATTGTGGAATCTTTGGTTTGTGGTGTGGGGGTGGATTAATTGGCAGAAATTACAGAAGGAGCTATTACTCCATCTTGATTTTGGGAGCTTGTGCAGAGATTTAAGAAACTCCTCCTTTACTTTGGAGTCTGTGCCTCATTCATATACTTAAAAAAAGAGAGAAAGAGGAAAATTCTAATGTAATGAGGTGAAGTTCACATCCTACACTAGCGGGCTCAAGAATGCCTGAAATAGTTTGTCATCAGAATATAAAAATTGAACTTTCCTCCCAATATAAAGTAGATTTATTTGATAAACACTGAATGTAGAGCATGGAAAAAAGAAAAGAAAAAGAAATTCAGTGCAGGCAACTATTAATGCCATCTTAATTCTAACCACTGCCAATGGAAAAACCATGAGAAATGAGTCTGAAAAGGTCAAGGTTTTTCCAAATCAAAGAAGTTTCTCCAGGCATCTTAATTTGTTTATTTTCGGTCTGGCTACATCAGACTATGACATACCTAGTACATATATCTACAGTTAGTTTTACACACAAATACATATGCACATACATGTGTTAGAAAGGTAATAAGAAAACCACTTGTAAAGCTCTCTTTAGAAATTGTTTATTTAAATGTACTTCAAAATTTTCAAATGATAAAAGGTTTTATCCCATTTGAGATCTTTCCTAAAACATTTGGAAGCTTACACAGATTACTAAACAATCCTAAATTAGTAGTTCTAGCCAAATAAATATGCATACATTGGAGAAGGAAACCGAGAAGAAGACTGTTATGAGTTATCATCAGAGGCACTCAATTAGAAATTACCACTGTCGGGAGGGTTAGAGAAGCAGACAACCAGAACGTCTCTTTCCAGCTAAGCCAAGGTGGATGGAGTGGTAGACAGGTTTATCCTATAAGAAGCTAATGGAGGAGGAGTTAAGTGTTAACACCCTGAAGGTAATTAGGAACGTTCAAAAGATCAATACAAAATTTTTTCTCCAACAAATTGCGAATCATGAGCCAAAGTTTTTAACCTGATATGGAGAAATAAAAAGCTTTAATTGCTTTAGAGTTCCAAAGTGCTCGAGACAAAGGTGAATGTTTTTTCCAAAGACTTTTGACTCAAAAACAAGATTCAGGTAAACTAACAAGGTAGGTCTCATAGAGAGCCACTATTAGATGAAGCAATGGTAAGTATTAATGTTAAATACTTGTCTTTATATCTTACTCTAAGTTACTTTTTGTTTAATGTAAGGTTAGCAATTAGTGAATCAATGATGGCAGTTACCTGAATTGGAAGCATAGTTCTTGGGAAGTAAATAACATCTGAAGGATTTTTTTTTAACTGAAACTCATAAAATTGACTACACATATCAACTAGATAATTGGGACTTTTTGCTTGAATTACATAGTGTGATCTTGCCTTTCAGTGAGTGAAATCTGAATGAGCCAAGCTACATATCTCCATGCAGAAGTCTGCTCATGGAAAACTCAAAACAAACCAAAAATTCTCTTATTATTGCTTTTGGAGTAAAAAATCTTAGCAAAATATTCCTGGAAACATTATAAACGCACCTAGATACTACAGTGGTCAGTCTTATAGAGACAGCTAGAAGGATAGTACCTAAATATTTACACCCTTAGTTCCAAATTCCATCCCGGAAGGTGATGTTTTCTATGTGACTTCTGACAAATGAGTTGTGCATATTAACGAAGCAAAGGATCAGAAAATACCCACTACTTGTTAGTTATCCTGGGATCCTCCAGGGATGCATACGGAAAGCTTCAACCAAGGCCACCTTCATCTTACTTTTGTTCTTTTTTAGGACATTATTATTGTGTTACATGTTTTAATTTCACCAGAATATTCAATTCAATTGGTTGTAATTTTAAAGGATATTGTAATGTTCTATTCTTACCAAGAAAAAAGAAAAACGTATGAATGGATGAGGAAAACGTGGCTTAGAAAATTCTTTCTGCCTGCCCATCCTCCTTTTAACAACTCAAATCCTACTTAAAGGCTTCTCTGACCAAAATCCAATTCTTGTGGAACAGTAGTCAAGAATGTGGAATCAAAAATATCTGTCCAAGTCAAGTCTGGCCTCTACCACTTAAAGTTCTGTGGCCTTGGACAAGTTATGTAACATCTGAACCTCAGCTTCCTTATCTGTAATAATAAATAATAATAGTCCATTACTTGCTTTGAGAATTAAGAGTAAAGTACCTAGCACAATATCTGACACCTAGTGAGCATTCAATACATGTTAGTCATTCAGTAGTAGTAGCATTTTATGCTATTTTCAATATGTTCAATGTATGTGATAAACTGGAAACTCTCTATACCAAAGATTCCAAGCAGTGATCTGTAGGTTAAATTGTGCTTAGCCCACACAGTGTTTTTTAAAATGTATGAATTTGTGGGGCTCCTGGGTGGCTCAGTGGGATAAATGTTGGACTCTTGATTTTGGTTCGGGTTCGTGAGTTCAAGCTCCAAGTCAGGCTCTGTGCTGACAGGACAGAGCCTGCTTAAGATTCTCTCTCTCTCTCTCTCTCTCTCTCTCAACATTTATTTTAAAAAATAAAATAAATGTATGAATTTGATTTATACCTAGACCTGGCATTTATTCTATCATGATTTATTGTTGCTTCCCATATTTGCATTACTTGTCATTGACCCATGATGGCTTTTGAGCTTGTAACTACTGATCTAAACTTTTGGTTTTGTATCCTAAAAATTCAAAGGAAGAGGAAGAAAGACTGGCCAACCTTCAATGACTGTCATCAAGAATGGGAACCAAGGAAAGAGTGAGCAGGAGATGTTAAATATTTGCTTCACTGATCAATGCCCCAGGACTTAAAATTTTCTGTCTATTCCACTTAGTAAGCACTTAACCAGAGACTGATTTGTATTTACCCATATTTGTTTTATCTTACAAATAAGCCTGCAATCTTCTTGAGGACAAGACCCAAGTTACATACTTTTTTTTTTTTAATTTCTCACAACACCTACCTCATTTCCTTCCCATAGTAACATTTCAGTTAATATCTTTTCAAAATAACACTACTGTGCATTCACTTACTATATGCCAGTATCCTATATTGTAAATGCTTTGCTGCATTTATCCTGTTCAATCTTTTCAATAACCAAATGAGGCAGGCACTATTATTAGACCTATTTCTTAGAGGGAAAAAAAAAACCCTGAAACTTATAAAGGTTATGGAACTTGCCCCAAATCACACAGCTGGGAAAGGGCAAAGCCAAGAGTGAAACCCTGGTCTTTCTGATGCCAAAGACCATACTTTTCACTACTTTTGGATATTGCCTCCCAAATAAGTAAACCAAAAACATTTCTTGATTAATTAGATGCTGAATGGCTGGACATGACTGAACTTTTTAAGCTCACTTGTAATATCTAGGTCACTTGGCAATAACTAGATATTTACTGTTGTGGACACTGGAATTTGAGGTTTATTCAGTCAGCAGAAAGTTTTGTGACACTTGTGCCCCCAAGAATAAATGAATGAGATAATGTCACAGAAACAAATAATTATAAAACAATGTAATACAACTTTAACACCATCTGGGATGCTTTGGAAACATAGAAGGCAATCTTAAAATAGTTCACCTTATATAGTCAGCATTTCCAGAATTTCTTCTAAGTGCCCAGAACTGTGCTAAGCAATTTACAATAACCTCACAACTACTCTATGAAGCAGGCTTCATGATCCATATTTACAAATAAATGAAATGAAGCCTGAAGGTGGTAAGTGGCTTAGCCAAGGTCACAGCTAATGATAAATGGTGGAGCAGGGTTTTAACCTCAGGTCCACAAGACACCAAAATCCATGGTTATTCTAGTTTCTTCTGGTTGTTTGCATTCTCAGTAAACACCAAGGGAAGCAGTGTGTATAAAGGAGGCTTCAGATCTGTCTCTTTAAGGTACCTCTAGCCAGCTGAGTGAACCAGCACGGTCATGTGGCTGAGTCATCGTCTGACTTGGGGAAGATTATTTTGATATTTTCCTTCTCACTTTTTTTTTTCCCTCAGCTAGGGTTTGTAATCCCTCCTACTCTTTATTTAGGCTGACACCAGTTTTTATGCTTGCTGATCTTATTTAATGATCTAGTCTTGTTTCTTGTCTAGTCACCTTAGCCCTTTGCACTGAATGTAAGCAAGGTCCTTTTAGCTTCTGTATTCTTCTCTATCCTCTTACTGCATCAAACAAGGGAGTCTTGTCAGTTGGTTGGTTGTTGATTTGCCATTCTCATGATGAAGGTTCTAGATGAAAGCCAAAGCATGATCAATAATATTTACAACACATTTTAGGAAAAGAAAAATCAAGCAAATGTGGAAGATTTCCAGGGGATCCTCGGGAGGTTTTGGAACTGCCCTCCAGCAGGATAAATTCTGGAGCCTGGCGTGTATGTCCTCTAAAGCTAGCCAGGGGAATGCAAGTGTAGGGCAGGACCATGTTACAAAAGGAGAAAGCAAAAGGGTTGTTACCGAGGGAGGGTATTTTGAAAACCTGGAACCAACACCGTAAATACAAGCCTAACTCTGGGCCCACCAGTTTCATGTATAGGAGTCTATTCTAAAGAAACAGAGTTGTGGTTTTCTTTTTTTGTTTAAAGCTTTTTTATTTTTAAGTGTATTTATTTATTTTGAGAGGGAGAGCAGGGGAGGGGCAGAGAGAGAGAGAAGGAGACAGAGAATCACAAGCAGGATCCATGCTGTCAGTGCAAAGCCCGATGCGGGACTTGAACCTGTGAACTACGAGATCATGCATGACCTGAGTTGAAGTTGGACGTTTAACCGACTGAGCCACCCAGGCATCTCAAGAAATGGAATTGTATAGTGATTTACATATCTTTAATAGCCAAAAAAAGCCACAAACTTAACAGTTTGACAATGGAAATTGTGTCAATGAACATGACATTCATTGTTACGATACATCTTTACAATGGAATGCTACATTGAAAACTCCATGTTATAGAAAAATATTTAATGACATGGAAAAATGTTTTGTATGTGTTTTACCTTTTTATAATAGGATGTTTCAAGCATATGCAAAGTAGTAAGATTATTAATATAACAAGCCCATCATCCAGTGGGCCAATCTTATTTCAACTGTCATCATGCCTATCTCCCTCCCTGCACCACACTGAAATCCCAGAGCTCTTACCACTATTTGTAAATATTTCAGCAGGTCTCTCTAAAAAATAAGGATCTTATAAAAGAAAAATCCAGAATGCTATAATACACCTGAAAAATTGACAGTAATCCCTTAATATCATTAACAATCTAGACAATGTTTAAATCTCTTTGTCTCATAATGCTTTGCTTTTTTTTTTTTTTAAGTTGGTGTATTCCAATTAAGACCCATTGGTGAATAGGTCCCTAAAGTTTTTTTAAGTGTTCATTTAAATTCTAATTAGTTAACATATAGTGTAATACTAGTTTCAGGAGTAGAATTTAGTGATTCATCACTTACATATAACACCCAGTGCTCATCCCAACAAGTGCCTTCCTTAATCCCCATCACCCATTTAACCCCTCCCACACCCACCTCCCCTCCAGCAACTTCCAGTTTGTTTTCTATAGTAAAGAGTCTCTTATGGTTTGCCTTTCTCTCTTTTTTTCTCTCCCTTCCCCTATGTTCATCTGTTTTGTTTCTTAAATTCCACATGTGAGTGAAATCATGATATTTCTCTTTCTCTGACTGACTTATTTCACTTAGCGTAATACACTCCATCCACATCGTTGCAAATGGCAAGATTTTGTTCTTTTTGATGGCTGAGTAACATTCCATTCCCTCTCCCTCTCTCTCTCTCTCTCTCTCTATATATATATATATGTGTGTGTGTGTGTGTGTGTGTGTGTACACATATATATAGATATAGATATCATATATATATCATATAGATATAGATAGATAGATAGATCCTCTAGATCTAGATCCTCTTCTTTATCCATTCATCAGTTGATGGACATTAGTGCTCTTTCCATAATTTGGCTATTGTTAATAGTGCTGCTATGAACATTGGAATGCATGTGGGTCTTTGAATTAGTATTTTTGTATCCTTTGTATGAATACCTAGTAGTGTAATTTCTGGGTCATAGGGTAGTTTTATTTTTAACTTTCTGAGAAACGTCCATACTGTTTTCCAGCATGGCTACACCAGTTTGCATTCCCACCAACAGTGCAAGAGGGTTCCTCTTTCTCTGTATCCTTGCCATCTTCTGTTGTTTCCTGAGTTCTTAATTTTAGCCATTCTGGCAGGTATGAGGAGATATCTCATCGTGGTTTTGATTTGTATTTCCCTGATGATGAGTGATGTTGAAGATGAAGTTTCTTTTAGACTTTAGGGTCCACCTCCCTTTCTTTTTCCTTGCTATGACAATTATTTGTTGAAGAAACCAGCTTATGTGTCTTGTACAATTTTTTTACTCCCTAGATTTTGCTAATAAATTCCCCATGGCACTTTAAACATGCTTCTCTGGGTCCACACTTCCTTGACTTGACGTGTGATTTTTTGGTAAAAATACTTTATTGTATTGCTATGGGCTGAATCATGCCATCCGTCCCCCCAATTAATTTATGTTCTAAATTAACATAAACTTATATGTTAAAGTCTTAAACCCCAGTACCTCAAAACGTGATTATATTTGGACATAGGGTCTTCAAAGAGGTAATGAGTTAAAATGACATCATTAGGATGGGCCCTAATCTAATATAACTCATGTCTGTATAAGAGGAAATCTGGACTCAGGCTCAGTACTAAAGGAAGATGGTGTGAGGATAAAGGGAGGAGAGGGCTATCTGCAAGCCAAGGCAAGAGGCCTCAGGGAGACACTACCCCACAGATACTTTACTCTTGGACTCCTAGCCTTCAGGACTGAGAAAAGAAGTTTCTGCTGCTTAAGCCACCTAGTCTATGGTACTTTGTTACGCAGCTCTAAACAGCTGATACATAGATGGTATTGTGCTCTTTCATCAAAGGCAAATAATCCATTCTTGAGTAGGGAATTCTATAGTGAAGAGAAAACATATATGACAAACAGTAACTAAAAGAAAAAAATGCTCTATAATAAGAATGGCTATCATTTCAGAGTACATAATGTGCCAGGCCCTGTGCTAAATACTTTACATCCATTATATTCCTTAATCCTTACAACAGCCCAGCAAAGTGGGTATTACTGTTGCCATTTATAGGTAGTGAGACTAATTCAGAGAAATTTAGACACTAATCCCAAGGTACACAGTGAGTTAAGTGGCATCATTGGGACTCAAAGGTGGATCTGCCCAAGTTAGGCCATCTGCCTACAAGTCCTGGGCCACTTCTGTACCACGCATGCAATCGCTGAGAGTTTGCATGACAGCAGTCAAAGATGAGACCAGCCAAGATGGCTAAACGCAAACTGGAGAAGAAGGTAGATGAGGGAGATAGCTGTCAGTGAGAAAAAGAGGACATCTTCCCTGGGGTACCTGGCATCCAAGGTCCTGACCTTGATTTTCATAGCTCACTCTGCAGCTGCTAGCACCTCTCTGATGGCGACTGTTCTAACAATTCTAACAGTGATTCCTCTTAGATCATCATGGAAAATCACTGAGGCATTATCTTTCACAGACCTCCTGCCTCATCCCTTGCTCCCCTAAGCCCACTAACAGCACTACACTTCAAGTTCACATTCACAGCTGTTTCATTCTATTTTCATTTACTTTGGATAAGATTTCTTTTCAATTCAGAATTAAGAAGCAGTGAGTAGGAGGTGATACAATGTGGAGATTGAAAGCACAGGCTTTGGAATAAAACAGATCTGGGATGGAGTCCCTGTTCTGTCCCTTTAGCTGGGCCCCTTTCAGTGAGGGCCTAATTTCCCCTATGCCTTGTTTCCTTGTTTTAAAAATGAAATGAATTCTAGCACCTACCTCACAAGGTGGCTGTGACAATGCATTAAATGAGGTAATGCATATAAAGCACACCTCACGGGGCCTGGGATTTAATAAGGGAGCTCTGAAATGTTAGCCCTGAAAGAAAAAAGGATGATAGAGGGAAGTGAAGGATGTCAGTACTCCACAGTATTGCCTTTCTCTGCCGGGAGTGAAATTCACTGTGGAAAAAGCAGGTCAGATGACTCTTGGTGTTTTATTGCTAGCGCTGCTTGACCAGAAAGTTTCAGGCACTCTTGCTTTCCCTACACTGGTCCCAGATCACATTTACTGCTTTTTTCCAGTGACTATTTAGCCATCTTATCACCCAATCAGCTCTGGACAAATGACGCTGACTTTGAAAGTTACAGTCTGGTTACAGTTAACTAAATAACAGTGAATGTATAAAAGAACCTTGAGCCAGTTTCTTCTTGTTTCCTCCTGAAGTTTCTGGCCACTCGCTTTGGCCAGCAGTAGGAAATTTCAGGTCTGTTAAGCATGCTAAGCTTTATTTTAGTGTATCAGTCTATGTCAACGTCATCTCCCCCACTTCCGCAGTGGGAAAAATCCATAATATTTAGGATCAGCCGGCTGTGTTAATTATTACCTTTGTTGATGAGACCCAGTGTGATATATATAGTTCGGGCTGGTCTACCATCTTCTTTCTACTGCCTCGCCACCAGCTTCTTCAGGCTCGCTCTGCTACTTGTTGGCCTGGTCATCCTTTGATCAATGCCAGCACGGGCTCATCTTCCATCTTCTTCATGGTGGACTCCACAGTTGGGGAAGCACGATGCTGACGTGGTGATCCAATGTTTCTCTGAGGGATGGTCTGCTGAACATACACTAGCTCCAAAATGCCTGGGGTCTTGGGAGTGGGGCAGTCTCTAGGTGGTGTTCCTGTGGATATGGATACTTCCAATAGATCCTTGTTGGCTTGCAAGATCTTCACCCTACTAGGGTGGGGTTGGAGGTAGAGGCTGGTACACACAGAGAAGCTGTAGTTTCCTTTTTCATTTTCTATGCTTTTTGCTGAGAAGAGTTTGAAGTTATATGTTTGAAGTAACTATTTCCAGAAAAGAGAACTATGTGGTTTTATCTGATATCCCACAAATGTCACCAAAACCAAATGTTTCTGGCAATCTTTGCAGTTCAATTAAGATTTGGGAGGGTAATCGGTGGTCTTTCTTCCTAAGTCATTTTTTGCCTTTATTTCTGCTTCTTCTATTTTTTTAACTACCCAAAAAGAGCAATTGATATTTTTGGTCAGTAGGTTTGAGGGCTGTCTTCCAAGTAAAATGCTAAAATAAGGGTGACAGTCACAGTGAAATAATATTTTATCCTATGAAAATAATTTGCAAGAAATTTGCATTGGGTTACGTGTTATACTTCACCAGAAATGCCCTAACACAGCTTTTCTGGAAGTGATGAGTGGAGCATTGGAGGTTTTGATGTTTGATTTACTTTTGTCAACAGCAATATTTCAGATGGACTCCGTCTTTCATCCAAGAATCTCTAAGCACATGGCACTGACTGCCCAGCAAAATAAAATAAATCCCTCATTTCCCCATTTGGGAAGCTAATTTAAGAAAAGTAAAGACTTTGTCTGGCTACCAGGCAGTTCAGTGAGACCGGGGATGGACAAACCAAAAAAAAAATATGTAGCTCCCAACTTTTAGTTCTCAATAATCAAAAGGTAACCTCTCTCTGTCACCCTGTTTTTATAAACTTCTTGAATTTCTGGAAATATAGACTGTGATCCAACTTTTATTCTTTCTTGGTCAATATTAGCTAATGTTACTATGACTAGACTTTTACTTGAGATCACATTTTTTTCAAGATACAGATTCATATATTGCACCTAATTCTACACATAGACAAATAATTCTATTATCCTTGCTTGAGTCTTGGGTGTTGGTTAGAAATTGTTCACACAGGGAAGGAAAAGCCAATAGACACTGTGCACCAATATGTGCCAGGTAAATCACTAGATATCTATAAACATGACTTCAGTGAATCCTCCTTACCATTTCTAAGGAAGGTATTTTTATTTCTATTATGAAGAGACTGGGACTCAGAAATTAAATAATAATCTGTCCAAGATAATACAGCCAATAAGATGGTGGGATTTGGGTTATGACTCCAGGATTCTCTAACTCTAATTCCATGCTGATTAAAAAAAATTATATAGTAGGCCAAATTCCTTACTTTCATATTTTCCCAGAGAAGAGAACATACAGACACAATGACCCTCTTATATCTAAAGTTCAAGTGGATATGTGGCCTCTCTGAGGACTTGGCTATTTTCCATCAAGGATCCAAAAAAAGACTAGAACCCTCGCAGAAAACAATTTTGAATTCTCTGTCATGTGCTCAATAAGAGCTAGGTTTCAATAATTGTCTGAAAATGTTGCTGGTACAACAAATAGTACTATTTGGCTTAAAACTTTTAGTTTTTAAGTGCTATAATAATATCATTTCCAAATTTCTATATATTGTCATCACTTCTGGTAAAAGTAACATGGTGATATCTACAGTGGGTACTCTCCTTCTAGAAGTGGAACCAAAAAAATGAGTTACCAAAAATGTAAATTGGTGACGGGCACAAAATAAATTATTGAAATTATTACTGGCCCTGGAATCCTAATTTCCCAATTCCTGATGCTTTAGGCTTTCTTTCTGACAGTGTAGTTTCTTTTCAGATCATTTTAGAAGCACAAATAGTAATAGAAGGACTTCCTGTTTTGAGAGTGTAACTCACCATAAGTTTTAATCATTTGACCAAAAAATAATTATTTACTATCTTGTCCTAGGATGGTATTGCTAACATTCAAAATTTTAGAATTGGGATTATGTCTATATTGGGACTCCATTGTCCTATCTAAATGTACTTTTATTTGTTCCAATGATTTCCCTCTTAATTTTTATGTCTGATAGAGACTTCTGGATGTGCGGCTATGGGCTGAAGTTGGAGACCTGCATGCAACATAGAACAGTGATTGGTAAGCATTAGCCAAAGATGAAGAAGTTCAGAACATGCACAGAGCACCTTCACAGACAGCTCACCTTCTCAGATCATAGCTGGGAACAGTGCCCCAGGGGCCCAGATCACATTACTCAATACTAAATTGGCTAGCTAGCACTGTTGCAACAAAGGAGCAAACAAACCTACAGGGGGACTGGGGTGAATCAGAATATAGGTGTGGGGATCACATTACTGAGAGTCTTACTATCTTGCACCATTTGGAATACTTAAAAAAAAAGAAAACCTAGGAGAAGATAAGAGAAAATACTAATCTTGGTCTGCTGCCCAATGTTATGAGACCTAATAAGTATTTGAGAAGGAATATTTTGCAGTGCTAGAAAGAAGAGATCCATTTTAGAAGGTGTTTCCGTATGTGTCCATATGTGTGGGAGATAGAGCCACATATTGATTAATGTCACTCTTCTCCAATAGACCATTAGCTCCATGGAGCAGAACCAAGGACCATTTTTATGTTGTTGGACATCAATCCTCTGAGTTTACATATATAAACTCTCATTATGTTTAGAAAGATATATCTGTAATTAAAATATTCAACTAATTTTTATTTTCTTTGTGAGGGTCTCTGAATTTTTCTTTTACACAGTAAGTATTTGTCATTTTTGTCAAAGATCTATTTCAAAAAGAAGTGATAAAAATGTATAGATGCTTTAAGCCCAAAGGTGAAAACACTTCTTGTCAAACAGTACAAACTTTCAGTAAAACATCTGCACAAAGATCTTCTACCACATAGTACCTCTTAAAAACAGAGAGAGAGAGAGAGAGAGAGAGAGACCACTTTGCCACAAGGTCAGGACTACAACCCTACTTTATCCCAAATGGCCAATTTCCTATCAGAGGGGAGACCTCAATCTGGAATTTTACACCCTATCCACCAGAAGGTGCCCCTAGATTGGACTGTTAGGTCTTCATGTTAGTCCAATGGGGAGTTGCATTAATAAGGGTTCCCCAGAGAAATTGAACCAATAGGAGGTAGAGAGGTAGAAACAAAGATAGGAGATTGATTATAAGGAATTGACTCATGTGGTTATGGAGGCTGGCAAGTCTCAAGATTTGCAGGGTGAGTTTGCAGCTGGAGATCCAGGAAAACCAAAGGTTTAATGCCAGTCTGAGTCTAAAGTTCCAAGAACCAGGAGAGGTAATGGTGTTGTTTGAGTTCAAAGACAAGAAAAAATCCAATGTTGCAGTCTAAAAGCTGTCAGATAGGAAGAATTCCCTTTTACCTTTGGGAGTCTCAGTCTTTTTTGTTCTATTGGACAAGGCCCACCCCCATTATGGAGGACAACCTGCTTCATTCAGTCTACCAATTTAAAAGTTAATCTCACCAAAAATACCCTCACAGACACAATAATGTTTGACCAAATATCTGAGCACTCCATGGCCCAGTCAAGTTGATAGATAAAATTAACCATCACAGGAGTCATTTCAAGGGCTGGGACCTTTATTTCAACCCATGTTGCCTGGTAAAAGTGATTTAAAGGGCTTGAGAGACTATCTTTTTTATTTCCCTATATCTCTCAGGGTTCCTAACTGTAAGCAACAGAAATAAAATCTGATAAACTCATGCAAAAAGGTATCTGTTGGAAGGATAACAGATCATTGGAAACATGGATAGGAGGGTTGGTAAAGGCATCTGGAGAGTATAAATGAGATTTCTAGGGCTCTGCCACCACCAAATCATACACAGTCCCCACCACTGGACGCCACATAACTGCCATGGGTATGAATTGGATCCCATCATTTATCTGCTTCTCTGTCCTTCATTCAAGATTGAAGTCTTTGGTGGGAATATCCAACTGGTGTAAGCAAGCCATATGCCTTCATTCTGATGCCAGAGGGATGAGAGAGGAAATATTGTCCTTCTATTCTGGCTTCCTTTGTGGGAAGGGGGTGCCTGCCTCCCATCTCTGCTACCACAATGGGGGACTCCCCACAACCAGGATGTGGATTCAGATTCTGGGAAGCAAAAAAGTAGCAATAGTGCACTGTAGTCCTTTTGGAACCATTCTATTTATGGGTTGGTCAGTGCTTAGGATACAGTAGACTCAAGGCAAATGAGCCAATTAGTAGGCTTGGCACGGGGAATTACAATCAGCTACAGGAAGCAACATCTGAGAAAAAGCAGTTTGCTAGCTTGTACATGGCCTTAATGTTTGAGTCCCAAGCAGAAATTTTGGAAACAGTCCTGAATCAATTATCTTCCAGAAAAGTACTTAGTGCACACCAGTTATGCACCTGGTGTGCAAAAAACAACTTTGCAAAATCAGGAGGCCTCTGTCTCAAACCCTTGCATACTATTTTCACTTAACAGGAGAAGAAAAGGAGGGAACTATCAGAATCTGGCTCCTTGCTCTGTCTGGAATCCTCTTCCCTTTACCCCTTCTCTCTCCATGTGCCCACAGGTCCCAGGCACTGGGACAACACTGGACATAGAACAAAGCTGAGTGTGGATTGAGCCAGTAACTATGCTTCGTGGTCTCTCTCTCTCCCTATGCGAAAGATTCTTCACCTATTTGGAAATCAGACCTTGTTGAAAATCTGCTGAAAGCCACAATCCTTCTATGTCCTCACAAAACACAAGAACTTTTGTGAAAAACTTCAGAAACTTTGCAAGCTCCCTGAAACTCAAAGAAGTTTAAGAAACCCAGATTAAGAACTTGTATTCTAAAGTTAAGACAAAAACACCCGCCATACAGAGTTCTTCCTTCCTTTCCTTAGGGGCAAGTGTAAAACAGGGAGGAATGGCCAGCCCTCTGCAGAGGACCTCTAGGTTCAACGACCTTCTACCAAACAGAAGTTGTTGGCAGCCAAATTTACTAACAACTCAGTAGAATTTCTTGCTCCCCCTTTATCAGTACTCTAAGGCAGTCATTCACTTCTTTGCTGTCCTGCAGTTATAAACTATTCAAATGTCCAAAACTTTTAAAATTCCCTGAATATTATAATGCATAGAACAACTAGTCTATTGTAATAGAATAGCTTTTAAACAAATAATTTCCTTTTAAGGACCACAATCCTCCTCATCACCCAGGCTCAATCCCTCAAAAGCATTCATGCCCTCACTCTTCAATTCTCTGGTTTAGCAAGCTCCATCAATTCTTCCTTTAGAACATTTCTAAATCTAGCACCTAATTTCCATTTTGTTGCCTGCAGCTCTTTCTCAGGCCTCTATAATCCCATACCCAGACTACTACAATAAACTTTTAACTACACCGTCTCCATTTTCATCTTCCTCCAACCCATCATATACAATATGAAATTAATCTTCCTCAAAATATCAATTTTGTCAAATAGTTGCCTTCATCATAACCTTCTATGTTTCCGCTGCCTACACAACCCTGTGATGGGCTCACGCTGAGTTAATTTAGCTAGTATGAAATGATATTTCCCTGATTCCCTTCTCCAAAGAGTTCAAGAATAGGGTTTCCCACAAGAGAAGTTTGTTTAATATTTGGAAGGTAGGAGCAGGGAAGATGCCATATTTTATGGTCTGAAGGTCAGAATAGGCCCAGATGTGACAGTTCACACGTCTCTGTGAGTCCTATGGCTCTTGGCTGTAATTCCCCCCAGCTCCCACCAGCTCTCATATTTCAGCTTCTCCAAGGGCAGGACCAGGTGTATGCGCAGTTCTGAGGCAAAGGCACCCACTCTCCTGTAGGCCTCCTATATTATCGACCCTGGAGGTAGTGAAAGACAGATGTGAGGGCCAGTTTGTTCTTGAGGGTTTCAGATTTTCTTCAAAGGCTTCTATTTGCTCTTGCCCTTTCCTACTTCCTACCTAGCTTTCCTTCCCAACTTCCAGCCTCTGACCTATGGAGATTTCAGGCCCAAAGTCATAACGGACAACAACCTTGCATAGATCTCTCCTCCAGTTCCCACAACACTGGAAGCTAGGACTCTCCCTCATACCTCTCAGAAGGAACCAACCCTACAGGCACCTTGATTTCAGACTTCCAGACTCCAGAAGATATAAAAAATTTATGTTGGTTAAGCCACCCGGTTTGTGAAACTTTGCTACAGAAGCCCCAGGAAACTAATACAATCCCTGCCCCCAGTCATCTTTCCCAGGCAGAATCCCTTCCATATTGCTAGTGTTCTGCCAAGACCCTGGACCCCAGATTCTTGAAGGAAACAGTTCTGAGGATAGCAGACTCTGTATTAGATACTTCACATTCCTCATCCCAAGGTATTTGTTACTACCCCCATTTTATGAATGAGAAAATGGAGACAAAAGACTATTTGATACTTGCCCAGGGTGAGAGATGTAGGTGAGACTCAAACCCATGTCTAACTCCAAAGCCAATGCTCTTTCCACTAATTCATCCCACTTTCCTTTCCATTAAACAGTAGAAAAGTCAACCTTCCAAACCCTTGCTTTTCTCACCATCTGCATTTCCCAAAGGAGACCCTCATGATTGCAAGAAGAAACCAAGAGACAGGATTCACTTCCTAAGGCTCAACCCCTACCTTCCGGGATCTGGACTCTGCACGCTTGCCTATCTTGTAGAGATATTCATGGAAATCTCAGTGCAATAGACTGATTGTAGGGAATATCAGGAAGAAATTGAAAAGACTAGGATTTACAGGATGGCTTTAACATTGTGATTTTATGACTTTCACGTGTGCATGAAATACAAAATGTGACAACAAAGTACTGCTTGGGAGAGACTCCTTGGGGGATCTGCTTTAATGAATAAATTAGTATGTTTTGAAATTAGCTTTCCATGGTCTATAGTAAATCCCCATGCAGGCTTGAAAGTTGCTGCTTTTTTATTCATGAAAGAATTTCCCTCTTTTGTCTTCTTTTCTTGTTGGGGGAGATGGTGGTTATAGAGAATTTCAGTTCAGGGAAGGCTGTTGATTCTCAGCCCATCAGGCAGAGCCAGTGTCAAAGGGCAGAGGCAGATGCTGTCAAGCTCAGCCCAGGGAGGGCGCCAGACCCAGAGAGAGTCAACTGACCTGGTATCCTTGGATCCTGAGAGGCTAAAAATTGCAGGCCCAACTGCAATGAGGACTTCAGCAAATAGAGACTTTATTGTTATAACCAAAGAGCCCTTGACTTGACATCTTGGTAGGCTTGGACCCAGGCTCCTATATGTAGCTCTTGACCTGGAACATATCATTCTCATTGACCACTTTATGCTGAATGGTCTCTGCTTGCCCCACCCCCACCCCCAACCAGCTCCATTATCCACCTTGCTCTATACCCTATTATTAGAACTCTAAACACTGAATCTTTGGACTCTAACCTTCTGGCTTTCATTTGGGCCCATCAATATTCGGGGTATTTAATACCCCAGATTCCTCAGCACTGGGCCAAAATTTGGCAGTAACTGCATTCATCTATCAAAGGCCAGTGTTGCTGTCTGGAAGCCCCATTCCTATAGGTACATTCTTGGCCCGATTCCTTTACTTATTGCCTCCCCTTGCCTCTCTAGGCTTAGCACTAGTAACAGCTTCCTATTACTGCTCTCCTGGGGTTCTCCTCATCTTCTGCTCATTCATTTAGCTCTACCTACAACTTTGCAGATAGTCCCTTCGTTAACTCCCAAGGGTACTTTCTTTCTGCTGGGACCCTGACTGATACACTACTGGATCTTCAGTACCTAGCATTTCAGCAAATAGTAGGTACTCAACGAAAATCTGTTGGGGCGAAAAAGAGGATTTATGCACAGGGAATAGATTTTGCTTCAGCTTTGAAGTAATTCTACTCTTTCTTCCCTCTCTTCCCAGTCACCCTTCTCTCCATTCCTTTCTTAAATTTTTGCCTCTTCAGCCTTTGGTTTATGATCCTGCTACCCAGTTGTCTCCAGGAACAGAGAAGTGAGGTGATAAAGGTTTAGCCACAGTTACTCATCACTAACCCTGAAAAGAACTAGAATTGGAAACTTAGGGCACCCAGATACCTGATTCCCTAAGCCAGGGTTTGGATTCTGCCCCAAATGTCAGTAGAAAAGGTGACACAAGGGGTTGATGAGAGCGGAGATGTCTGTGTATGGAAGTCGACGAACTGGTAAATTAGCAGTACATCCCATTTGGCATAGATGGGCCACGACAGATAATAAGCTGGGCTTGCAGAGGGGGATTCTGGACTCATACACACTGTGCCAGAGAGTTTCTCATTTGGCATTTTAACATGCTGACAAGCTGTGCTGAAGGCCGTCTCATTTTCTGGGCCCATAATGAAATGATAAAGGAAAGAGAGGTCACCTGCCCTGGTGCCCTGGCCCCTCCCCCCTTTTTTTCTTTCCTTTTTGTTCTTTCTTTTCTCTTTTTAAAATTTTTTCAAAAGAGTTAGGGAGAGGGAGGGAGAAAAAACACGAGAGACTCTTGAATCCTGAAAACAAACTGAGGGGGGAAGGGGAAGGGGAAAAGGTAAAGGGGGGTGATGGTCTTGGTGGAGGTCACTTGTGGGGAAGAGCACTGGGTGTTATATGGAAACCAACCTGACAATAAAGTATAAAGTTTAAAAAAAAATAAAATAAAATTTTTTCAAATTTATTTTTTATTGAAGTATAGTTGAGGAAACTGAATAGACATTTTCCAAAGAAGACATACAGATGGCCAACAGACACATGAAAAGATGCTCAACATCCCATATCATCAGGGAAATGCAAGTCAAAACCATACATGAGCTATCACCTCACTCCTGTCAGAAGGGCCAGACTCATAAAGACAAGAAATAGCAAGTGTTGCCCTGGGTCCTTCTTTAGGCAAGGCCACAAATGTTGAATTGGTACATCTGGATAGAGAAGGCTGACTGAACATATGAAGTTTATAATGAGAGATTGGAACTAATCAGAAACCACGAGGAAAGTGTTCAGCTGGAGCTTCTGGCCTTTATAGGATCAGTATATAAGAGGTAGGGGACTCTGATGAGTCAATTATTGATAGAAACTTTGACCTCCATTCCTTTTTATCCTAACACTTTTTACAAAGCCTCTATAAACATCCTTGTATTGAGTAGGGGTATTTTCTGTGACCTTTAGAAGACAATCTCTGTCAATGTCAATCTTCTCATATCTTTTGGGTTGTGTTCCATTTGCTATAAGTATTTGTCAAATATCAGGGACATTCTAGCCTTCCAGATCAACATCCCTGGAGGGGACAGGTTAGAGGAGGGGACTACCTTTGGCCTATCAGACATCAGTACCAGTTACATATTGAGGACAGCAGTCAGCAGGGAGTGAGCCGGACCTGAGTATGAATGCTGGCTCTGCGGCTGTTAACTAGCTGGGCGACCTTCCCCTCTTCACATCTCAGTTTCCACATGACCACAGTGGGGATAATCCCTACATCATAGCATTGTTGGGAGGATTAAGTTAGGCAACATGTGCCCAGTACCTAGAATAATCCCTGGCCCTTAGTAGGCCCTCAGTAAGCGGTGTCTGTAAGGGTTGCCCGCTGCAAAGCCTCGCTGCATTGGTTGACCACAAAGACCCTGGTGACGGTGCGTGATGAAATGAATCACTTTTGTTTCCTGATCCTGACAAAAGAAGTCCCCTGGCTCTTGCTGGGTATAAAATAGCCAAAGCAGAATGAGTCCTAAGAGCCCCCTTTGTCCCAACAGAGGCCTCATTTGTCGGACACAAATGCTGCTCTTGCAGTCCTGGCCGCCTGTGCCACTGTTACAAATCTGTTTGGGTTGGAGAACCACCAGTTCACCGCTGTGACGCATCCAAGCTCCGGGGCTGCCCGAGCGCAGCTGTGAATTCATTCAGAGTGGCCCCGCACACGGGGCTCTTGTAACCTTGGGCTTTAAATTCTGAGAATCAGCGATTCATTTTGATGAGCCTGGTCCTCTCCGGGTCGAGGTTCCCAGGGGCCCTGGCCTGCCAATGGGTCATATGATTTCTGGAAAGGCTTCTGGGATCGGGGAGCAAGCATTACTGGTGTTGGAAGTGAGGGGACCTGGCAGGATTCCTTCTTGGAGCCTGTGCATTGTACACATTAGCTGGGGGAAATCTGCTGCTTTTGCTTTGTTAGGTTGTTGTTTTTCCTAAATGTTTATTTTTGACGGGGTGGGGGGAGAGCATGTGCACAGGCAGGGGAAGGGCAGAGAGAGAGAGAGAAAGAGATAGAGGAAGACAGAGGATCTGAAGCAGGCTCTGAGCTGACAGCACAGAGCCCTATGTGGGGCTCGAACTCATGAACTGCAAGATCATGACCTGAGCTGAAGTCAGATCCTTAACCGACTGAGCCACCCAGATGCCCCTAAGTTGTTAAAGATAAAAAGTGGGAGACTTGAACAGAATTTGGTAGAGGGACTCATTACGAACAGCTCCTCATTCTGCTCGGATGAACTGCAAACCTGAAGACAAGGACAATTGGAAGCTATCTTCAAGCAGAGCGTGAAGCATATACCTGGAACGCGAGTGTAGACAGGGCAGGCCAGGTTTCCACCGGGGAGGGCCTCACACTCACCCCCGTTCCTCTGGGGCACCTGCTCTTTCTACTCTCCCACTTGCTGTAGGGTGAACGATCAACAGACACACATAACCATGCATCTACAGAATTTGCTGTTAGTGACCTCACAAGCTGCCTTTTTCTTTTTATTTTTAATTGTGGTTAAATACATATAACAAAATTTACCATCTTAACCACTTTTGAATGTAAACTTCAGCAATGCTTAGGACATTCACACTGTCGTGCAACCGATCTCCAGAACTCTTTTCATCTTGCAAAATTGAAACTCTATGCCCAGTAAACAATAAGTTCCCGTTCTGACCACCCCCAGCCCCCAACAATGACCCTGCTACTTTCAGTCTCGATGAGTTTGACAACTCTAGGTACTCCAGATATGTGGAATCTTACAGCATTGGTTGTTCGTGACTGGCTTATTTCACTTAGCCTGACATTCTCAAGGTTCCTCCAGGTGGTAGCCTGTCAGAACTTCCTTTCACCTGAATAATATAAGAGGTCATCTTTTTTTAATTGCAGTTTTATTAGGGGTCCTTTGAATATGAGGGAGAGCAAGGTTGGGTGGCAGAGATCCTTGAAGGCCTGAAGTTTTCATAAAGCCTGCAGAGATTGAATCTTTTTATGGATATATTCCCTTTACCCATACTTGATATCCAGTATCCTGGGCTGCCAGTCAGGCCAGTGAATCTTGATCACTGACCATGAAGACAGCCTTGTGTCCTGCCTTCCCCTCTATACTGACTTCTGGGGAAAACCAAGCCTTGCATCCAAGGGGACAGGGAGGCCCACCACAACACAATTCTGACATTTATTAATGATGAGATCCTAGGTGATTCGCTTCATCACTGTGAATACAGTACCTCCAGGATAACATAAATGATACTATAAATTCATCCTGGATTGAATGGTGATTAAATGAATATATAGTAAAGCGCCAAACATGGTGCTGGGTATATTTTCAATAAATGGATGTTATATATTAATACAGAGCAAATCAAAAATTATATTCTAAGTGTAGCACCCATATAAACCAGGGGCTCTTCACTTTCTTTTGAGTCAGATATCTCTTTGAAGGTCACATATACAAAGACACAATTTGATGTTGAATTTCCAGGGAATTCTCTAATCTTGTGATGAGCATCCATGGACTTGAGACACAAGACCAGGGATCCAGGACTAGATGGTAGAAGAGAAGACACTCGACAATGGAGATTATGCTCTGTACAGGGTGAATAAATGGACTGAGTCCCATACACAGTAGAAGAGACATTAACAGAAAGGGCCGAAAGAGTCAGGTGGATCCAATCAGGAACACTGCGCCATGGATATTCAGACATTTCCCAAGAGCTCAGCACTTAATCTTCAGTATACTGTGAGAGGTTCGTTGGTCTTAAGAATTCTCTTTCACTCGAGCCTAAATGTCCATCAACTGATGAATGGATCAGGAAGATGTGGTTTATCTATACAATGGAATACTACATGGCAATGAGAAATCTGGCCATTCGTAGCAAAGTGGATGGACCTCGAGGGTGTCATGCTAAGCGAAATAAGTCAGGCAGAGAAGGACAGATACCATATGTTTTCACTCATAGGTCTAACAGGAGAAACCTAACAGAGGACCATGGGGAGGGGAAGGAGGAAAAAGAGTTAAGGAGAGGGAGGGAGACAAAGCACAAGAGACTCTTGAATACTGAAAACAAACTGAGGGTAGAAGGGGGAGGGGGAAAGGGGAAGGGGGGGGTGATGGTCATGGTGGAGGACACTTGTGGGGAAGAGCACTGGGTGTTATATGGAAACCAACCTGACAATAAACTATAAAGTTAAAAAAAAAAAAAGGAATTCTCTTTCACTCACCACCCTTTCTTTGAAAGCACTTATCCTCTTGGTAGCTACACAATGTAAATACTTATTGGTGTTTGTCTTGTGGCTAGTTTGATTCACTTGTCTCCACAATTTTTGTGCATGCTTCCTCATGTTGTATGCTCTGGAGAGCCTGTCTGTTGCTAAGTGCCTCTCCTGGGGCCCCACAAACACAACCCTTTTGATGAGATTGGGAATGAAAAATCACTGTGGCAATTGTTTTAAACTTTCAGATACACCACTGTCCCATAAAGTAGAGTCAGTTCTCAATTGATTTCAAGCCACTCCATATATGTTTCTACGGATGCTTGGCATGGCGTGAAGAAACACAGCCTTGTGTGTCAAAGGGAATTTTTTTAAGGGCTCAAATGGCTTAGCCCTAAGATACAGCTACCATCCTCTATCTCATAGAGTTTTCTGTCTAAAATTGGGGATTGGGGCGGCTGGGTGGCTCAGTTAAGCATCCAACTTTGGCTCAGTTCATGATCTTGCAGTTCATGAGTTCAAGCCCCATGTTGAGCTCTGCGCTGAGAGCGTGGAGACTGCTTGGGATTCTCTGTCTCTCCCTCTCTCTCTGCCCCTCTCCTGCTTGTGCTCATGCTCTCTCTCTCTCTCTCTCTCTCTCTCTCTCTCTCTCTCTTTCAAAAACAAATAAATAAACTTAAAAAAATAAAAATAAATAAAATTGGGGATTAAAGGTAATGATTCAGGGAACCATTCTGTCTCTGGCCTGCCTGCCACCCTGGGCCATTCTCCTGCCAGTCCAGGACATGGGTATCTTAATGGCGGTTCTATAAGTGTGAGCTGTCATTTCTAGCCCACTTACACTGGCACTATTTCAACTGCTATTACAGATACCACTTCTGCACCCTCCCCTGTATGGCCTGATGTGAGTGTTTTACCAAATTTCAGTATCCTTGTAATTGCTGCTTCAAGTGTAGCATTAAAGATTTATATGGTAACAAAAAGCCTCTGTCTAAGCATGTAGGGGAAAAACATATAGGGAGTCTAATCTTCTAATTGCCTAGGAACTGGCAGGTTACCTAGCTCTCCAATTAGAGAACCTTTGATTTAAGTCAAATAGCAAATCTATTAAATCTGATACCTTAGAATGGCTTGAGTAGCCATACTGTTACAAACTACTTTAAAATGGCAGTAATCTGAGGAATCCAGGGTAAGATAAGAAACAAGTCTACTCACATGGCCAGAACAAATAACACAACTCCCCAAAATATGTTAAGCGGTCCAAACCCAGAACCACGGAAAAGAAAGCATCGATCAAAAGGATTTCTACTGTTTTCCTCCAACAATTTCAATTCCAGCAGAGCTGATTCTTCTCACTGGCAAGAAAAATAAGTCAAGTTATGCATTTTGTTTGATTTTTTTTTAATGGCACTGTCTCCCTAATTACAAAATGTGTTCATGTTTCCTGGGGAAAGCTTGGAAAACAACATAACAAAGTAAAGTTTACTTAAAATCTCACTTAGCAGCAATGATAGCTATAAACATTTAAATATATGTCTTTCCTTCCTTTTATATTTACATAGATAAACTATTATTTTTACAAAAATGATATACTGATACATATCATTTGGTCTACTGATCTATTTATTTCCATTAGGTAGATATAAATACAAATATGTTTCCAAAGTAATAGATTTTCTCTTTAATATGTCACCGAATAGCTATATACAGTTTCATCATTTGAATGTACTATAATCCTCTCTGCTTTAGACGTTAGGGGTATTACAATGCTTTTCTGTCACAAATAAGGCTTGGATGGACGTCTTTATGTGAAAATCTTCAACTTCATCTCTGACTGTTCTTAGGACAACTTCCTACAAGTTTACTTCCTGTCATTAACATACACACATACTTTTAATCTTTGGCAATCTGCAAGTTCTTCCTTTGATCCTATTTGTTTAGGAGTAGTTCACCACCAAACAATAACACAAATGTAGGTATAAAACAAAAGGAACAAATATGCCTCCTGTAGATCCAGAAACATATCAAAAATGGAAGCTGTTTGTTAAGGAGCACTGTAAGGCCAGACCAGAGAAGAGCTATTTCCTGAAAAGCAAAACAGAGAAATGAGCTATCCGCTGATGTTAATGGAGAGACTCAAAAGAAGTTACTAAAATATAATTGCAAATTGAGTTTCCAACACATCCAAAAGGAAACGCCATCGAGGAAGGTAGAGCAATTAGAAGAGACACAGGTACCTTGTGCAAAAACAATGCATTATTTACAGTGAGTAATGGTGTAAAATTGCAACATGTGTAGATTAAATTGTCAAAGATAAAAGCTGGTGATGTAAGAGTCACATCTGGTTCTGTTTGCTTCTTTCTATCCATGTTATGCATGCATACATTTAAGGAGTGAAATAGTTTTACAAGGCTGATTATGGAAAACAGCAGTGGGTCGGCACATTGTGTCTCATTTTCTCCTTGCCAGAGGCAACCACTTTCTTATCTGCTTAGCGGATTCTCTTGCCATTTACCTCCATATTCCTAATAGCTTAATTATATGCTATTTTTTAGTATTTTATTAAATCAGATTTTTGATATTACTTCATCATCTTTTCAGATTAAATCATCATACTTTGACTTTCCACCATGAAAGATGAGAATTTAGCCCTCCTCACTCCCATCCACATACTCATGCAGTCTCTCAACATATTATCCATCAGTCTGTGTGTGTGTGTGTGTGTGTGTGTGTGTGTGTAATTTTGGTTAGATCAATAATCAGTGATCACATTGTTTTAATAATACTCTCTGATTACTTTTCTGCACAATTTTGTTTTCCTTGGAAGCAATCATTATTTTCTTTGTTTGCTTAGTTTTGTGTGTACCTCTCCACCACCTTAGGCAAATCATTCAGTTGCCTGAATCAGAACATTCAGCTGCATCAAACTCTTCTATTTACTTTCTTTTTCTTTCTTTCTTTCTTTCTTTTTTTTTTTTTTTTTTTTTGAGAGAGAGAGAGAGAGAGAGAGAAAGAGAGAGATAAAGAGAACAGGGGAGGGGCAGAGAGAGAGGGAAAGAGAGAGAATATTAAGCAGGCTCCATGCCCAGGTTAGGGCTCCATCTCAAAACCATGAGATCATGACCTGAGCTGAAATCAAGAGGTGGATGCTTAACCAACTGAGACACCCAGGTTCCCAACTTTTCCATCATTTTCATCCTGAACCCATCTCTCCTGGAATTCCAACTGCTCCAGTCTGATCCAGCTGTTTTCTTGCCTCACCCAGATATCTCACCCTCACCTCCAGAGGAGTTCCTTCCTGTTAGATCTTCTGTTCCCTAAAACTCATGCTTTTTCTTGACAATACTCCCAGGTGATTTTCAACAAAGAGTGCTTAGGAATTAAACATTTTGTGAGCCAGAAATTGTTTTTATGCTATTCTCTCACTTGATTGATATTTGACTAGAAATAATTTTACATCAGCATTTTGATAGCAATGTTCCACTTCCGTCTAGACCTCAGAACTGTTGAGAAACACAAAGCCATTCAGATTTCCAATTCTTTGTACACAGCTTGTTTTTCTCCTCTGGAAGCCTATGGAAACTTCTCTTGTTTTCAATGGTCTGAAAACTCATGATTATATACCTTAACATGGCATTTTTTTCACCAGCACAGTTCTGGTGCTTCATTCTGTGAAATTTTCTCAAATTAGTGATTATTTCATCCCTTCTACTTTTCTAGTTTTACCTTTTCTATTTTTTCCATCACTTTTCCTTTGAGTTCTACTTTCTGAGATATTTCTACAACTTTATTTTCCAACCCTTCTAGTGATTTTTCCATTTCAGCTATAGTATTCCCAAAATTGTCTTTTATTCCCTTGACTTTTTTATAGCATCCTGTTCTTCTTTCATGAATGCTTTCTCTGGGAATATTAATTATATTTGTAAGTTTTTTCTCATATCATTTGTTTCTTCAAGTTCTTCAAATTTTTTTTGCTGTTTGCTTGTTTTGGTCCCCAAAACAAAAAGCCTTTGTTTTTGAAGGCTTACCTCAATGGTCTTGTGACCTTTGGTTGTCTAATCATATTCAAGAGAAAAGTATTTAAGCTTTGCTTGGAAGTTCTGAGCACATGGATGGAGCTTACTGGATGTCTGCTTCAGTATAAGATGGTCCAGCTGGGCCATTCCCATAGAGAAACTCTGATACTAGTATCTTTAGGTCTTTACTCTTGAGCTTGTCAAATTTTCCAGAGAAATTCCCTTTAGGAGTAAAGCCTTGGGAATTTCTCTGGGAAATTTCTCTGGGAATTTCTCTCCTGCCTGGAGATTATAGGCCTGTCAATGTTCCAAAAGCTTAGGAAGGGAAGAGAGCAGGGAAATTAGTCTCCTTTTTTTTTTTTATAATATCTTGTCAACTGTGGCTGGTATTCCTCAGGCCATACACCCCCTCTTTTTAGCCTTTCTAGAAAACAATACTCATCTTCTGCTGGAACAGGTAAGGAGCAATGCTTGGGCTACACAGGGTGGGACAAGATATTTGGAAATCGAATTTATCTCTTAAATGAACTTTTAATCAATATTCATGTTTCTAGTTTCACCTTCCATAGATACTGTATCATGAATTCCTGAGTCCCAAAAAACTAAGTTGCTTTTTTGCTCTCCCTACTATTGGTGTAGGATTCCACACCCTCAGGTCAGCCAAGTTGGTCAACACTCATCCATATGCTTACCAGATTCCAAAACTTGTTGCCCTTATCTTTTCATTCCTGTTTAGGCTATGTCATGTAAAAATACTATCACTTTATCGAGGTTTCAAGAAGAGAAACATAGGTGCATGTATCCCCTAGAAGCAGGGAATAATTTTAAGGAAGAGGTATCACAATAGGAACAACTATTGCAGCCAAAGAATGGAAAGAGGCCAAATGTCCATTGACAGATGAATGGATAAAGAAGATGTACATATATACAATATAGTATTACTCAGTGACCAAAAAGAATGAAATTCTTGCCATTTACAACAACATGCATGGAACCAGAGTGTATTATGCTAAGTGAAATCAGTCAGTCAGAGAAAGACAGATATCATATTATTTCATTCATATGTGAAATTTAAGATATAAAACAGATGAACATAAGGGAAAGGAAGCAAAAACAATATAATATAAAAACAGAGAGTGAGACAAACTATAAGAGACTCAAATATAGAGAAAAAACTGTGGGTTTCTTGTGGGGTATTGGTGGGGGGATGGGCTAAATAGGTGATGGGCATTAAGGAGGGCACTTGTTGGGATGAGCACTTAGTATTATATATAAGTAATGAATCACTGGATACTATCCCTGAAATTATTATTACACTATATGTTAACTACCTTGGATTTAAATTTTTAAAAATCAAAAAAAAGGAATAACTATTGCCACAAAAATTCAAAGAGCATACACTAAGGGGAGGATAAGGGGACAAGATATGATGCCCCAAACTCATCTGTCTCTCTTAAAAAGGAAGCAGAATGCAACTGAATGACAGAGGAGGAGAGAACACCTCACAATAGGAAACCATATTTAGAGCAAAGTTTACTATATTGTGTGATTTTATCTGCCCCCACCAAAAAAAAAAAAAAAAAAAAGCTGTCATTTCCAGACTGCATCTAAGTGTTGGTGTAAATAATTCACTAACACTTAACTCATTTGATCCTCATGATGTTATCATGCTCTCTTTTCAAATGAGGAAACTGAGACACAAGAAGGTAAATAGCATATCTAAGATTATAAAGGTAAGTGATAGAGTCAAGATTTGCCCTCTAATCATTCTGACACTAAATTTGTGTCAGAATATCCCTGGACCAAATTCTTAATGTAACACACACAGGCTGTATTTCTAACATTATACTTAAAATTGACCAGCCATCCATATTTTCCCCACAGTTCCTCACTTCCCCTTACTCCCACTAATACTCAGAAACATGTGCTTCATATTTCTTATTTTCCTTGTTGGACTATTTGCTTTCTTTTCTTTATCGCTATGCTGACTTGTTTCCTTAACTTCTGGTTCTTCAATTAGTCAAGATCCATATCACTGACAGATGATCAGGGTGTAGTTCTTACCAATGTTTGTGGACAATGTAACTCAAACAAATAATATTTTATGGAATACTTGGAGAAATTTAGCAGATTAGAATAGAAGAAACTTGGCTTTATCTTTACCAAATGGACGAATAGCTAAGGACAAGAAATTATTTCTTGGGTGCCTTCTCTAGAACACAGAAAATGAGTTTTTGTCTCTGAGTATTTAGTTGCTAGTTCATGCTAGGATGATCCAGAAATTAAGTTCATTGGCACTCTGGTTTTACACTCTGGTTTTATACCTTGAGGTTTTGTATTTTGCTACTCTGTCCTTCTCCTTGCTATGCTAACATCTCTTCCCAGAATTAACACTTTATTTTTTATTTTTTTAATGTTTATTTATTTTTGAGAGAGAGAAAGAGACAGAGCATGAGCAAGGGAGGAGCAGAGAGAGATAGGGAGACACAGAATCCAAAGTAGACTCCAGGCTCTGAGCTGTCAGCCCAGAGCCCGACATAGGGCTCAGACCCATGAACTGCAAGATCATGACCTGAGACAAAGTCCAATGTTAACCAGCTGAGTCACCCAGCACCCCCAGAATTAACACTTTAAAATATGAATATTCAGGGGCACCTGTGTGGCTAAGTCAGTTAAGCATCAGACACTGGCTCAGGTCATGAACTCAGGGTTCGCAGATTTGAGCCCCACATTGGGCTCTGGGCTGATGGCTCAGAGCCTGGAGCCTCCTTGGGATTCTGTCTCCCTCTCTCTCTGTCATTTCCCTACTTATGCTCTCTCTCTCTCTCTGTCTCTCTCTCTGTCTCTCTTTCAAAAATAAACTTTTTAAAAAATATTTAAAAAATAATAAAATATGAATATTCTGCAATGTGTGTGGTCTAGTATAAAACCAATGAACCAGAATGTCACTGCTGAATCTTCACAATGGCCCTATTACCAAGGGGCACCATGCCAGGCCTCGGGTGAGGAGAAGGGAGATGACAAATATGGGGGAAAAAAGACAAGGAGAGATAAAAGAAGGGAGGTCAAGAAGAAATGGAGGAAGGAAGAGGAAACAAAACAAGAGGTGGCCTTGGGTACAGGTGGCTACCTTGGGAAGGGGAGAGGTGCCCAGTGTCATCTTTGGGTCATCATCTGGGTTGCCCATTGGGGACTGGGCAGACCATCCCAGGTCCAAAGGGCAGGAGGCTTCACCATTCATTTTGGCCATAATATGGTTTCTTCAGTTCTTCTCTCGTTGGTTTTAACCCATCCTGTTTGCCTGTTCACTTCAAAAGTCACAAATTACATCAGCTTATGGGAGTGATATAGCCCTTAACTGTAATTGGTATACCCCACAGAGTGTTTTTAAAATTGAATTTGAGGTGCATCTGGGTGACTCAGTTGGTTAGGCAACCAAATCTTGGTTTCAGCTCAGGTCATGATCTCACCATCATGAGTTCAAGCCCCACATTGGGCTCTCCATTGATGGTGCAGAGCCTGCTAGGGATTCTCTCTCTTTCTCTCTCTCTCTCTCTCTCTCTCTCTCTCTCTGTCTCTCTCTCTCTCTTTCTCTCCCCTCCTCTTCTCATGCTTTTTTTTTTCTCTCTCTCTCTCCCTCTGTCTCTCAAAATAAATAAATAAACTTTAAAAAATAAAAAATATAATTGAATTTGGATGTCTTTAAACAGACCTGCATTTCAGTGTCTCAGCCTCCCTCATGCCTCATTACACCTTTCACTTCTCTTGCTTAAGTAGCCTACCTGGATTTGAATGCTTCTGAGTATTTGACCCCTGGCTCTATACCTTGTGTGCCCTTGTAAGTTTGTTCTATGAGTTCATGTTCTTAACCCATCACATAGCAAAGTTGTTGAAGGCAGGAGCTATAGGTAAGGACACCTCCCTGCCGCTCCACCTCCTCACAGCCGTAATGGAAACTGTATGTGTTATATTAACTGCCATTTATTGAATTCCTAATATGTGCCAGGTTCTGTCCTAAACACTTTATGTGTGATAACTTATTTAATCCCAAAACGCAATCAGGTGGGAACACATGAGGAAACTGAATCACAAAGTTAGGCCAAATTCATCACATGGAAAACCCAGGACTCCAACCCCTTCTGACTTTACCACCCAATCATCACACCCAAAGTCAGCCTCCACCATCGGCCGTGGACATCTAAGGAATTGATTAAATTGGAAAAATCATGGGGAAGACTAGGAGTTGAGGCCTCTGGATTCCAATATACTCATTCAGTTCCTTAACTCTTTCCTTTCTGTAGGAAGGGGCCTGTTAGGCAAACCATTTCTTGGTATCTCAGGTGTTCTGTCTCTAAAATGAGGAGAACAGACCACATGTATTCATCTACCACCCAGAGGAGCCTCTTTTGTTTATTATGCAATTCTTCATCAAGAACCAGTTAGTATTGCAACTCTTCTAAAGAAAGGTTAGGAAAAAAAACACTAAGCAAAATGGAAAAACATACCTTTCAGAGCAAAGCAATGGCTTACTTTGCAAAGGCTTGGGACATGTTTCTGGTTTTTTTCAACCATGTCTTTGAGCACTGTAGGAATGCAACCCACCAGGTATAAGCTATATTCTTAAGCAAGTTTGCAATACAGAAGTATTTGGAATTGCTTTTGAATGCTGGGTATTTAAAGTCCCCAACATAATGACTTATTAATAAAGCTCTCCACTGCTCATAAGTGAATGTTATTAACAAATCCTATTTAATCAGTCAATATAATCTGATTAACTGGAATAAAAGAGGCACCTACCAACCCAGTAATTTGCTGAACTTGCACTACACCAAGGGATGTCTATGCTGCAAACCAAAGTAAGAGCATTTTTTGAATTTGTGTGTGAGAGGTCTGACCATGCCCACACCTTTCCCAGGGGGCTGTTGGCATCCATACTCAGCAGCAGGCTTAACAGGGGACCTGCCTGTCTAGGCAACTCCTACTGGCAGAATAGCTCTTGTTGCTCTGCCTTCTAGCTTCTGAAGTCAAAAAACTGTGCGGACTTTTCTGGGCCCACAGAGGCCATGATGGGGGCAGGGACAAGGGCAGTGGAGCTAGAAGCAGCCTCTGAACCATAGGGACAGAGAAGCAGAGGCAGCCACCGGGGATCACCACCTGGGATCTACCATGTGGGGCCATCACTGGGTCCTTTCTACAGCTAGAATTGGTCAGGGCACCTGTTCCTGCCTTCAGAGCTTGGGGTCCGTAGATTGCCAGCTCTCACTCCCTTCCCCCCCATCTCCTGGGGGTAATCAAGCAGATAGCTGCTTCGCTCTTCTCAAACCAAATTTGGGCAATCATGGGAGTGGGAGGGCGGAGGGGCGCGTGAGAGTTGAAAGGGTAGGAATCAACTAAAAAATCTGCCTTAACACTATTTTTAAACTCCCTAAATTCAAGGCCCTGACCTACCTTTCTAGTTGTATTTACCATAATCTCTTATTTTCCCTCTGCGATTGCAACCAGCTCTGAACACACCTTTCACATTTCCACCCTGTGCCTTTGCTTCTGCTTCTCCCCAGACCCCAAAATGCCCTCTTCCATACACTCAGGGTTGGGTGGGGCAAGTGGGGAGGAATCTATAGGTACCACTCCTTCCCTGGCTTTGACTCTTCCTCAAAACTCAGGCCAGATCTCACCTTGGGGGCTTATTCTCTGACAACTTGAATTTTTGTTCCCAAATAGGATGTTTTGTCCCAAATTCTGATAATATTTTAGTCAATGAGTCTTTTATTAACATGCAATGAGCCCAGATTTGTTTACATTCTATCTGCAGGGCCCAGGAAACAGATTTTTAAAAAAGGCATGGCTCCTGGCCTCAAGGGGGCTTCCAATCGAATGGGATATTACAGACTGGAGGTGCTAAAATAGTTGAATGAACAAACTGTGGAAGGGCTTCCCAGTGGGGGGAGAAAAATCCCCGGTAACAGTCAGAACTCAGCATGAAATATGTCATCAGGGAGGACAGTGGGTACCCATGGGTATCCATGGTGGATTCAGCCCTGTTCCCCTTTACTTAAGTGTACTTGAAAATACAGTTCAAAATATTGGATTGTTTTAAGTTTCATAATGACCCTTCCTTTTTTCCTCTTCCTTCTGGTTTTGAAGCTCTTGGTCCCATACACATCACCAGTCACTTGTGTACCTTGCTGGGGCTCCAATTTAGGACTTAAACGACCACTGGAAGGTAACAGTAACATTCCTAAATATTGCCATCCTGTGGTCACATGAAGACATAACATGAAATGGCCACCCTGCTGCCATTTAAAGGGGGGAAGGCAAGCACGTCTGCAGTCACCAGCCACCCTCCTCTCCCTCCACCTCCCATCCCACCCCTGGATGATTGCTAGCAACCATAAAGACAAATTCCTGACTTGAAAAGCTGCTCCTGAAAAGAGGATCTGCAAGCAAAAGCATTAGGAGGAAGGCCTAGCTATCACTTCAAAGGTTCTGCATTTCAGGATGTGATGTTTCTTCAGGAGGGCGGTTTTGGAGTGAGCTACAAACTGGTCATCTCTTCAGAAAGCTCTTGAAGAAGGTTGTAGAAAGCATGTTCTCAGAGGCTGCCATCTTTTTCAGGGTGACATTGCCGCCTTTGGTTTAAGTAAGACTACTTGGAACACCACCACAGATTTTCAAATGTCTCCATGCAGCCCCTGGGACCTGGTGGCCCCGCCATTAGGCACTGACAGCACTGACCATACCTTCAGGAATGGTGAAGAACGCTGCCTGGTCGATAATGCTAGCAGGGGAGGGAGAGATATCCGCCTGAGTCTGTTTGCCTCTTGATGAATGTGAGTAATTGTCACTGAGAGTATCTGGAACTGCACTTGGGAAACCAAGCATGAAGAGAAGAATTGACCTCAAGCTCTGTCAAGGTGCTTGACCTGCTCATAGACACCTGATAGGTAAAGGTACCCACCTGGGTCATTATGTGCCCTGCCAGCAGTGTACTGGTCTGGTTTAGATAGCCTGGTCAATCCAGACTGTCTTATATCTGTGACAGGCTCATATTTCTTTGCTATGAGTCATTTCCCCTGCTCACATAAATGGAAAAAATTGATGAGACACCTGCCCATTTGGTCATCTCTACAGCTTATCACACAAGGTGATGGGCACATGACTTTGTTAAGCTGGCTGCAAATTTATTGGATTAGCTGCCACTGGGCAAGGAACGTAGTCTATGACAACCTCTTCACCCATGCTAATGACAGAAATAGCTTACATATTTATCGTGCCTCTTAAACCATGCTGTGAGACAGAGATATTAATTGCTTGATTGGGAAATTTAGACTCAAATTGCTTACCTTAACTAAAATAAGAATGAAAAGAAATTTCATAATTATAAAACATAAGATTTGTTTTTCTAGCCTTGAATAAAAATAACTGGTAAGCCTAGTGTAAAACCTGATTATTCTCTCTTATCTAACAGAAAATGATAGTAAGTCATGCCCTTGATTAGAATTCCAATATTCATTAGATTAAGAGAATGGAATGGTCAGAGCACTGGATGGTGACACTAAGACCCATTAACTGGCTATTTCGGTTATATAAGTGTGGCCCCTGGAAGATACCCAAGCCCTGATCCTTGGAACGTGTGAATGTAACTTTAAATGGCAAAAAGACTTTGCAGCTGTGATCACATTAATGGTCTTAACAGGGGGGCTTGTCCTGGGCCATCCAGGTGGGCCCAGTGTAATCACAGGGTAAGAGGCAGAAGGAAGAAATCAGAGTCAGAGAGAAGATGATGTGATAACAGAAGCAGAGGTCAGGTGTACTGTGAAGATGGAGGACAGGACCACAAGCCAAGGAATACAGGCAGCCTCCAGGAGGTGGAAAGGCAAGGGAACCGATTCTTCTCAAGAGCTTCCAGGAGACATCAGCTTTGCCAATAACTTGACTTTAGCCCTTTGAAACTGACTTTGGGCCTCCAGAACTGTGAGAGACTAAATCTGTGTTGCTTTCACTCACCAAGTTTGAAGTCATTGACTACAGCAGCCATAGGAAACCACTACAATAGCTGTGAGATAAAATGGGCCAGACCAAAGGGTTAGAGAGACTCCATATTCCTGGGTATAGTTTCCAGGCCCCACAGACCAGAGCTACTCTTTCACTCCCATGTGAATCCTCTGAAAATGTAGGTTACCCCACAAGCTCCCAGATCTGCAACAATGCATGTCCCTGCAGGCAAGGCGTGGTCAA
This sequence comes from Cryptoprocta ferox, assembly GCA_028646485.1. NCBI lineage: Eukaryota > Metazoa > Chordata > Mammalia > Carnivora > Eupleridae > Cryptoprocta > Cryptoprocta ferox. Next base: position 80,233,095 of record CM053574.1, on the reverse strand, counting down.
CTCCCACCGACCACCGGGGCCTGCACGGTGGGTACGTCCCCCATTCCACACTCGCGGTGAGCTGCTCTTTAAATGGCTCCTGGCATTCACGCCCTTGTAGATCCCCTGCCCTGGAATGTGGGCTGGACTTGGTGACTTGCTTCTAATAGATAGAACTTGGCAAAAGTGACGGAATGCCCCCACCAAGACGAGATTGTAAAAGACCAGGACTACATCCTCTCCCCTCCTCCCTCCTCTTCAACGCCACTACCCATTCCCATGTGTGTGCGTGTGTGTGCGTGTGTGCGTGTGTGTGTGTGTGTGTGTGGTGTCTCTCTCTCCCAGGGCCCAGCTACCAGATGCATCCAGGAGACCTCCCTGCCTGTGAGGACTCATTCTCCTCCTGAGGCCTCATGCCTTCAATATTAGACCAAGAAGGGTCAGCGTTTATTTGTCTTGGGCTGCTTTATTTGTGCAGGCTGTTTTCCTGAGGTAACCCGAGGCGTCCTCCTAAGGAGCCCCAGGGAAGGTGGGGCGGGAGGCAGGCTCTGCGGCCTCCTTGTCTGAGCTGCAGCTCCCCGTTGAGAATGCTTTCATTTGTATGAAGGCCTCCAAAGGCCCCAACCCTGGACTGTTTATTTACATTCAAGAAATAAATCTTGAAAAATGAAAAACCAAAGCCAGCAGGAATTTAGGCAGCAAACTTCTGGGTGGTAAGGAAGATCCTGTGATGATTTCACAAGCAGGATTCAGAGAGGATTCCATCCTAACGCTGAGTAACTTTGGGAATGCGAGCACTCCCCTTCCTCACTCCTCGGGCTCCGATTCCAGGCCCCTGCTCTTTCCTGTAGCCTCTCTGTCTTGCTTCCAGTTACAGGGATACCTCATTTTCTTGCACCTCACAGATATTGCACTTTCTACAAATTGAACGTTTATAGCAGTCCAGTGTTGAGCACACCCAATCCAGGCCATTTTTCCAAAGTATTTGCTCCTCTTTTAATTAGGGTATGTACACTGTGGGGTTTTGGGGGGTTTTCTGTTTGTTTGCTTGTTTGTTTTTAGATATAATACTATTGCACACTTAAGAGACTACCTACAGTATGCTGTAAACATAACTTTTATATGCTCTGGGAAACCAAAACCTTCATTTGACTCATGTTACTGCATTATTTGCTATTGGGGTGATCAGAACCACATCCACAGTACTCTAAGGTGTACCTGTATTTGGCGCTAACTGAATGCTATGCTCTGTCCCAGATGCTTTATACGCTCCTCTCATTTAAGTCATCACAATTCAATGAGACTGCCTGGCGCCATTACCATACCTCCTTTACAAACAGGGAAACAGATGCTTCAAGAGGTCAAGTCATTTGCTCAAGGTCACAGAGCAAGAAAGTACAGACCCTGAGTCCAAAGGTACCTGGTGGCTCAGTCAGTTAAGTGTCCAACTCTTAATTTCAGCTCCAGGTCATAATCTCATAGTCATGAGATCGAGCCCCACATCGGGCTCCACACAGACAGCACAGAGCCTGCCTAGGATTCTCTCTCCACCTCTCTCTCTCTTTCAAAATAAATAAATAAACACTTAAAAAAAAAAGTACAGACCCTGGAGTCCAGCTCACACCCATTTGACTTTACAGCCATCCAGTAACCACTGTGTTCTTTCTCTCTCAAAACAAATGCTTCCTAGCTTCTGACCTTTTAAAAAAAAACTTTGCTCGTGACCTTCTAAACTGGTTCCATTTGTCAAGAGCATTACATACAAACCCACATCCTCCCCCTTTTATTTTCAAAGATTGCTGTGGTGTTCAGAGTTTCTCAACCTTAGCACTCTTGGCACTTGGGGCCGGCCAGTCCTTTGTTGTGTGCTGTCCGGTGAACTGCAGGGCATTTAGCAGCCTCTGCCCTCTATCCACTCCCTGCTTCCCCCCAAGTTGTGACAATCAAAAATGTCTCCAGATATTAGCAAATGTCCTGAGGGTGTCCCCACCCCCAACTGAGAACCACTGGGCTACGGTTATAGCCAGTAGCTATCTTAAAAGAAGCAACAAGGGGCGCTTGGGTGGTTCAGGCAGTTAAGCCTCTGACTTTGGCTCAGGTCATGATCTTGCAGTATGCGAGTTCAAGCCCCGCATCAGGCTCCGTGCTGTCAGCTTAGAGCCTGGAGCCTGCTTCGAATTGTGTGTCTTCTTCTCTCTCTGCCCCTTCCCTGCTTGTGCTCTCTCTGTCTCTCAAAAATAAATAAAAACATGAAAAAATAAATAAATAAAAGCAGCAACAGATTTCAACTGTTTCCTCCACACATTCCCCATCAGCTCATTCCAGAGAGGATTTCCAACCTTTGCTTATGTTTATCCTGCCAGTAAGTCAACTTTCAACTAACCCTCAAGAAAGGAGCCCAGAAACGATTTGAGGAAAAAAGTCTAATTTTGATAGGTGGGACAGTGGCAAGGTAACAGGTCTGTGGCCAGCAGTGAGACAGCCAGCTATAGAGGACTCTGCTATGAGGAGGAGAGACTACCTAGCCACTCTCTCTTTCTTTTGGCATCAACATCCACAGGATCCTTTGGGACCAAACACGCAGCTTCGCTATTTGCTCCAAAATATGTGTTTGTGGTTGTCATTGACACAAGCCCCAGGACTATTAGAACCATACAGATTTATGAAATGAGAAGAGATATAAAGTGTTGCGAAAGTGCTCAGGTGAATCCTGTTGTGATTCAGCCTGATCTAGAGGAGATTCATCACTGCCTTAAGTAGTGAGATGAAACACAACTTTGGGAGGTTGTCAGTCATTCCTTAGTGGAACTTTTAGAAAATACCATATAGAGGTTTTAGCTGATTTTGGGTTCCTCAAACGTAGATCCTGAAAAAGGATTTGGATGCTAGTAGTTTGTTTGGGTGGTGATCCCAGGGAACATGGTAAGCAGTAGGGGAAATAAGATAGGGAAGGAAAGATGCCAATAAAGGCTGTTTCAGTGAATGGGTCACCTCACACGCAACTATGGCTCAGCTCCCCCAGGGGAGACGGAGACACTGTGTAGAACACATTTTAGAATTGTGCCCCAAGGATTAGGCAGCTGGAATATCTGTCCATTGACTTCCATAACTCATTGGCTGACCTCTCCTGGAGACATGAACTCCAGGGCACTTTTGGGCTGCCACTTATATGGCCAAGCATGTTCCTGTGGCCAAAGAAAGCTCTCAGTTATAGCAAAGCAGGTATTGGAGCCAAAGAGACAAGTGAGTTGCATTAGTTATCTATGGCAGCATAACAGATTTCCCCCAACACTCAGTGGTTTAAAACAACACACATTTGTTATATCCCAGTTTCTGTGGGCGGGGAATCCAGGCGCAGCTTAGCTGGGGGATTCTGTTCAGGGCCTTTTATAAGAGTACAGCAAGGTTTCAGCTGGGGCTCTAGGCACCTCCAGGTTCACTTTGGGGATTGGCTTTCATGCTCACTCGAGATGGGGGTGTTGGCAGGATTCAGTTCATCATGGGGTGAAGGGCCTAGGGCCTCAGTTTCTTGCTAGCTTTTGGTCAAAGGCCTCCTTTAGTTCCTAGCCCCATGGGCCTTCCATAGGGCAGCTCCCAGCATGGCAGCAGGCTTTCTTGCTCAAAGAGAGCAAGAGAGGGCAAGCATGACAAACATCACAGTATTTGTAACCTAATCTTAGAATTGACACCCATAACTTTTGTTGGATTCTATACATTAGAAGTAAGTCACTAAGTCCATCCCACACTCAAGGGGAGGAAGTCATGCTAGGCAAGCATAGCAAGAGATCCCCCAGGGATCCTTTAGAGGGTGATCATCTTGGGAGTAAATGAGAATTGCCCTCCAAAGCTGCAGGTGACCTCTGGGCAGAGACAAAAGAATGCAACCAGGACATTGGTACCTCTGCCCCAGGGATATAACTTCATGCTGTTCCACCATCCCTGGTAAACATTCTGGGTGTCTTCAAAGAGGGTAAATATTCTGGGTGTCAAGAGGCCCTAGAACACACCATTTTTAAAGGGTATTACTGTAAGTGGGGACACCGCATGAACCTGGTGCAGACTACAGGAGTCCTCCAGATTCAAGACAAATCTGAACGCACTTGACCCAAGTGACAGGCACTGTGCTGTGTTCCAGAGACACAGAGTGAAGTCCAGAGCAGGTGCTGCAGGGGCCAGGGGTGGGATGTAAGCCAATGATCGCAGAACAGGACCGTAAGTCCTGCACTCTGCCAGATGTGGGAACATCAGGCTGTGGGCACCCAGGCATCTAATTCCAGCTGGGTGGGGAAGGTGATGGAGAGGATTTGGGAGGTGGACTGGGAGGGAAGGGGGTGACACATGCCAATCTTCCTGCTGATATGGAACACTGCTGCCTCTCCTTCCCTGCAATGTCACCAGCATCCCCACCATGTGCCTTCATTCGCTCCATCTTTTGAGGAGACCTACTCAGTGCTTCAAGAGGCACACTATGCCAGGACCTCCGGGAAACCAGGAATAAAGGGGGAAGAAAGGAAAAGGAGCAGAATGACAGAACCAAATAACAGACTCCAAATCCATCAGATGACAAGCAATTCCCCCTCCTCCTGCCAGTTAGTGCCCACTAACTGCCCCCCAGCCCGGCCCTCTGCACCCCCTGACCAGGCCATCTATACCTCCCCACTGCAGGTCTGTGGCTCCCAGATGTTAATCTAATCTACACCTGCCTCCCCACAACATTCAAACCACAAACAGCTCCAGAGCAAACAACTCCCTGCTGCGCCAGCATTTCCCCTCTTTATTTAAGAAAGACCTTATCTTGAGGTTAAATCCATTAGCATGGACATTGGAATGAAGTCCAACACCTGATGAATAGCCCTGCTACCTCATTCCTGCCTCTTAGCCATTCAGACTAAATGGAGGAAGGTCCCAAAGGTAAAGGGGAGGGAAAACTGAGTTACAGAAATTAATGACAGGACTCTACTAGTGTGCTTCCTTCCGCAAAACTGTATCTGATTTTCTCAACACCTCTCCCCTTCCTCTTGATTAATTTTTATCTCCTTTGATCTTCTCTTTTTCTCCTGGTCTTTTTTTCCCCCTTTTATCCTTTCCTCCTTCTTTTTATTTTTTCAAATTAGCTTCTCAGGGCACCTGGGTGGCTCAGTCGGTTTTAAGTGTCCAACTCTCGATTTCAGTCATGATTTCGTGATTTGTGTGATCGAGCCCCACATCAGGCTCCACGCCGACAGCGCAGAGTCTGTTTGAGATTCTCTCTCTCCTGCTTTCTCTGCCCCTCCCCTGCTCATGCTCTCACTCTATCTCTCTCAAAATAAATAAAACTTTTACAAAGACATTAAAAAATAAAACTAGCCTCCCATCAATCACTCTCCTCAGAGTGTGCTTTACACGACTAATCAGTTAACAACGACTAATGATTAATGCAAAAAATAATTTGATTTATTAAATGATTTAAATAATCATTTGCATATTTTCACTGCTGGCTGGTGAGAACGTGGAAACTTGTCTCAGCAGAACTGGAGAGCATGCAGCCTGGAACGGATACTAGGACCCCCATGGGCAAGTGCTACCCACTGCAGCCCTTCATGGGCACCTTCTAAATTATACCTCACATAACCCTCGCTGGGGAAGAACGAGGGCCTTGTTTTACAGATGAAGAAATGAGACTTGGTTAAGCTCCTTTATGTTATTAAGCTGAAGAGCTGAACTCATACCTGTGTGGTTCCAAAGTCCATACTTTTTCAACTATGCTGACTGCTCCCAGTGCTCCAAACAGAAGAATACTACTACATTCTAGTTTTTAAGTTCAATATCCACTGATCTTAACCACCCTCATATCCACTTATCCCTTTACCTTTATTAAATCCCATGGCCAATCATTAAAACCCAGTCAATCAAGATTACTCCCTCATCCACCCTGTCAACCACCTTCACTCTCTCTTAACTAGTCTCACTTGAGAAGTCTCATTTCCTGGTTAAACCCAGCCCTCCACCTACCTGAAAACTGCAGTCAGGCTGGAGAAAAGCACACACTGGGATTATCGCAATGCTCCAGTGGGTCCTCAACATGGCCTGCAGTCCTACCATGCTCCCCTGGTCCTTCATCTCCCACTGTGCGCTCTCCCCTCCAACCTCCTACCCTCTCCAGCCCTGCCCTCTTGCATGGTGCTCCTGTTTCACTGGGAGACCTAAAACCCTTCAAAGAGAGCTCCCTGATCTGCCCTGCCCCGTGCACTTTCCCTTCTGTCACCACAGAACTGTCCTGCTCCTGCCAAAGAATTGAAATCTATGCCCATCTTAGTCCATCTGGGCTCCAATACAAAATACCACACACTGGGGGCTTATAAACAGCAGAAATGTCTTGTTCACAGTTCTGGAGGCTGAAGTCCAAGATCAAGGTGTCAGCATGGTTAGATTCTGGTAAGAACACTCTTCTGGGTTGTCAACTTCTCATTGTATCCTAATATGGTAGAAAGGGTGGGAGCTCTGTGGGATCTCTTTTAAAAAGAACACTAATCCCATTCATGAGGGCTCCATCTTTATGACCTAAGCACCTCCCAAGAGCCCCACCTCATGATACCATCACACTGGGCATTAGGATTTCAACATGTGAAGGCTGGGGGGGAGACACATCCACACCCTAGCAGTGCCTACCCCACCCATGTGTCTGGCTCCAGCCATTCTCTCTCTCTTCTACATCATCAGTACCTCTCTACTGAGCATTTCTATCAGGCTTCAACACACTTACTTCTTCTCTCTTAAAAACCCTCTCAACCCCATTCCTGTACAACTACCACTCCATCTCTCTCCTTCCTTATATTGTTCAACTTCTCAAAAGAGTTGTCTATATTCTCCTCTCACTCCCTGGCAAACCAGCTATAATAAGACTTTTGCACTCCCTTTCACTAAAACTGATCTTGTCACCAGTGAACTCACAGCTCAAATCCAGTGGTTGGCACTCAGACCTGCTCTTCCTTGACTTTTCTGCATTTGACACAGCTGATCCTTCCTCCGCTTGGAAACACTTTCTTCTCTTAGCTTCTGGAACTTTATACTCTGCAGGTGTGCCTGAAGCTCACTGGCTGCTCTCAGGCTCCTCCGGTTTCTTCATATCTCCCCACCTTTTACCGTTGGGGTGCCCCCAGAGACAATCTCTTACCAACTCTCACCCCCTTGGTGAGCTCAGTCATTCTGGTAGTTTTAAATATCTATCAATAAAATATATATATACATATATATATGTATATATATACACACACATTATATATACATATATATGTATATATATATATATACATTATATATACATATATAATGTGTATATATATATATATATATATATATATATAAATGCTGCAAACTCCCAAATTTACATCTCCAGCCAACACATTTCTCACCTGAACTCCGGAGTCACAGACTTCTCTGTTCACTCAGAGCCTTCATGTGCACGTCTAACAGACACCTCAGAGGTAATTCATCTAAACCTGAGCTGTGCCCATGCTGGCCCCACCTTCCTGCCAAACCTGCTGTACCGAGTCTTCTCTACCCCTGGCCCTTCGTAGTCTGGCTGTTCGGCCCCAAGCCTTGCTGTCACACTAATCTTGTACTTTTTTTCAAACTACATATCCGATAAATCAACATATGCCTTCTTCCTTTCTTTTAAATATATTCTTTAAATCTGATCGCTCCCAAGCCCCCCACAGCTACCATCCTTTGAGCCGTTATCATTTTTCCCAGATTTTTGCAGTAGCCTTCCCATACATCCCTTTGCTTCTGCCTGCACTCCCAGGGGTCTATTCCCCATACCACAGTGATCCTTTAAAAACTCAGGTCAGATGACAGCCCCTGTTGAAAATCCTCCAATGGCTAAAATGGTGAAAGCCAGAGTCCCGTGAATGACTTGTTAAGCCTGTGTGCTCTGGGCCCTGCTACCTGTTGGTCCTCATTTCCTATCACTCTCCCCTTTACTCTCTCTGCTACACTGGACCCCTTCTGTTCCTTGAACACACCAGGCATATTCCCACCTCAGGTCCCTTGCACTTGCTATCTCTCTACATGGGACACCTCTTGCAGATATGTACAAAGCTTGCTCCTTCAGTTCTTTGCTTGAATATCACTTTCTCAGTGAGATGTCTCCTGAGAATCCCATTTGAAATTATAATACTTCACATTTCCAAACTCTCTTTTCCATTGTTTTGTTTTGTTTTTTTCTCCATAGTGTTTGTCATCTCCAATATTCTATTTTTTTTTATTTTGTTGACTGTCTCCCTCATGAAGCAGTTAAGCTCCTTGAAGGCAAAGAGTTTTGATTGACTTGTTTATTACTTGTATTATCCAGGGTTCTCCAGAGAAACAGAAGCAATAGGATACTACAGATATATAGAAAGAGATCATTATGAGGGATTGATTCACATGACTGTGGAGGCTGAGAAGTGCCGCCATCTTCTGTCTGCAAGCTGAAGGCCCAAGGAAGCTGGTGGTACAATTTCAGTCCAAACCTGAAGGCCTGAGAACCAGAGGACCAATGGTATAAGTCCCAATCTGAGTCCTAAAGCCAGAGAACTTGAGGACCAATGGTGTAAGTCCCATTCTGAGCCTGAAGGCTTAAGAACCAGGAACGTGAATGTCTAAGGACAGGAAAACATGGATGTCCCAGCTCAAGCAAGAGAGAAGTCACCCTTCCTCTGCCCTTTGTTCTATTCAGACTGAGCAGATTTTGGATAATGCTCACTCGCATGGTGAGGACAATCTTCTTTATTCAGTCTACCCATTCAAGTGCTAATCTCTTCTGGAAACACCCTCACAGACACACTCAGATATGTTTCACTAGCTATCTGGGCATCCCTTGGCCCAGTTTAAGATGATCTATAAAATTAACCATCATTCTGCTCTTTCCCAGAGCCTAGAGTTGTGCCCAGCACATAGTAGGTGCTCAGCTCTTTACAGTACCCACATCCTTCCTTGGTAATCTAATGTAGGAGATCAGAAGACACTACTCCAAAATATGCCACTTTGGTATACTGATTATTTTGAGCTGAAGACACTTGAGAAACAACACATGCAGGAAGGCATCTCTGACCTGGTGCTTTCTACCTAAAATCAGAACAAAATTTCCCATGAGAAAAGTGCCCTTCATGTCCCAGGAAGAGAACATTCTTACCACCAGAGACTGGGAGTCGACGCTGAAATAAATCTGTACGTCCTTATCTTCCTTATCATCCGTTAGTTTCCCCCATATATTTCTTAGTCATTTTCCCACAATTTGTCACCCCTAACCTGAACCCCTTTCTCCTTCGTCTTGGTACAGCTCCACAATTTATCACTCTTTGTTGAATTGCTACATTAGCTCTCAGGCCGATCTCCTTCTTTGGATCTTCATTTCTTTCCTCTGAAGGCTCCCCTACCACATAAAGTATTAACATCAAATGAAATCTATATGATTCTCTCCTGGTAATCTGCCTTTTGTTAATTAATTTCTCAGGCCCAGCCCAGACCTAATGTCAGCAAGTCCTCTTGCCCAAATGTAGACCCCAACAGTTAAAATCAGAAATAGACAAGCCCATGGGCGCCTGGGTGGCTCAGTCCGTTAAGCATCTAACTTCAGCTCAGGTCATGATCTGGAAGTTCGTGGGTTTGAGCCCCACTTGGGGCTCTGTGCTGACAGCTCAGAGCCTGGAGCCCGTTTGGGATTCTGTGTCTCCCTCTGTCTCTGCCCCTCCCCCACTTGTGCTCTGTCTCTCTCTCTCTCTCAAAAATAAACATTAAAAAAATTTTTTTAATAAAAAGAGACAAGCCCACTCATGCTCTAGCTGAAACCCATTGTGCCTATTTCTTACACTTTCTCGCGGCATTAATGATTTTTTTTTTACCATGACCATATCGGAAAAGCCCTGCTAGCATCAGAATTACCTAGAAGACCACACCCCAGACGTCCCCTTCTCTGCCAGCGATCCCTGGCTGAACGCACACCAACCCCCACCCCCGTGACCACGTGCCCTCTGCCTGTACCGCGGGACCTCTCCCCGTAATGCTCTAGCATTCATCTTGAGGGCGGAGAGGTGGGTTGTTGAGGCTTGAGACCGTCACCTCCCCCGGCTGCCCAAATAAAGTTCTCCCTTTCTCTTCCAGACCACTGTCTCTTGAGTTATGGCTTCTCTTGTGACAAGTGTATCCGAGTTTGTTCTGCAACCAGCCAGGGGCTGTGCTCGGGCTTAGTCCAGCCCCCTGGGAAACCCCCGAGAGACAGCAGTTGGCTGAGCAGCATTCCCTGCGTTAGGGGCTCTGACAGAGAGTTAGGTAGCACTAAAAGAGTGGAGGAAAACTCTTTTCCCTGCTAAGGGCAAGAGTCAGCTGCTCAGAAGTGCCGCAGTGTCTGTCAGGCCAGGGGGAGGCCAGGGAGGACGCCTAAGAGCCAGCGACCTGTGGCCCTTGGGCCTTGTAACCGTGCCAGCGCCCTCCAGCGAGCTCTGAGCTCGAGGCGGGGCTGGATTCCCCACTGCAGCCCCCAAGCCCCGGGCCTGAAGGTGAGGTTCGGAGGTGGAGCCAAAGAGGAAGCCTGCCTGCCTGTGGAGCATTTCTCAGGCTCCTAGTCTCCTCCAGTTTCAGGGAATCAGAACTTACCCAGCAGGTCAAGAGACTGTGGCTGTCCAGGAACGGCTTGGGGCTGGCCTGGGGCTGGCACATGCCTCCAGCAAATCCCACTGGTGGCAGGGGAAAGGCGACTCCTTCCCAGCCCATCCGCCGCGGGCGGGGTCCGCCTTGAGTCCCTGAGTTATGAACTCCAGGTAACGTTTGTCACAGTGTGTTCACCAGCTCTGCCTCTTCTTCATTTCCAAAATCTGGGGGGGGGGGGGGGGGATTAAAGAAATATGAGATGGAAGGTTAAGGATGATATTTAGAAGCTGGATTTCCCCTCTCCCGCTTTTTTAATGTTTATTTATTTATTTAGAAAGAGTAGGGGAGGGGAAGAGAGAGAGGGAGAAAGACGATTCCAAGCAGGTGCCACACTGTCAGCACCGAGCCCAATGTGGGGCTAGATCTCATGAACCGTGAGATCATGACCCGAGCTGAAATCAAGAGTCAGATGCTTAACCAATTGAGCCACCCAGGTGCCCCAGGATTTTCCTCTTCTTTAAGGACTTAATCAGCTGTGTCTCCAGGGTCTTTAAATTTTTTTTTTAATGTTTGTTTATTCTTGAGAGAGAGGATGAGACAGAGGGTGAGCACTGGAGGGGCAGAGAGAGAGGGAGACAGAGAATCAGAAGCAGGCTCCAGGTTCTGGGCTGTCAGCACAGAGCCTGACAGGGGCTCAAACCCAGGAACCATGAGATCATGACCCAAGCCAAAGTCAGAGGCTTAACCACTGAGTCACCCAGGTGCCCTGTTATTAAAGAATTAACACACTGGGTCATTGTGTTGGAGGCTCCGTTGGAGGAGCCTGCAGCTCTTCATCCCGGGTCATGAGTTCGAGCCCCATGTTGGGTGTAGACATACCTTAAACATTAAAAAAATAAAAATTAAAAATAAAGAACATATCAACTGATGAATGGATTAAAAATGTGGTATGTATAGGGGTGCCTGGATGGCTCAGTCAGTTAAGCATCCAACTTTGGCTTAGGTCATGATCTCACAGTTGGTGAGTTCAAGCCCCACATCAGGCTCTCTGCTGTCAGCACAGAGCCTGCTTGCTTCAGAGCCTCTGCTTCCCTCTCCTTTTCTGTCTCTCACTCTCAAAAATAAATAAAAACATTTTTACTTATATCCATACAATGGAATATTATTAAACAATAAAAAATAAAGTTTAATGAAAGCTACAACATGGATGAATCTTGAAAACATTATGTTAAGTGAAAGAAGCCAGTTGCAAAAGGCGATATATTGTGTGATTCCATTTATAGCAAATGCCCAGAACAGGCAAATCTACCAGACAGAAAGTTGATTAGTGGTTGCCTGGGGCTGGGTATGTTGGAGGAAGTGGCTAGTGACTTCTGATAGGCACAGGCTTTCTTTCTGAGGTGAAAAAAAGTTTCTAAAATGGACTGTGGTGATGGTTGCAAAATTCTGTAAATACTCGCACAACAAACCCCACTAAATCATATACTTTAGGTGAATTGTTTCCTATGTAAGCTGTGACTCAATAAAGCTGTTATTTAAAAACAAAAAGTGTTCACACACCCTCTGAGGAAGTGGGGTTGAAGGTGGTTTGGCTTCTCAGTTTTCTGTAGGGAAACTCAAGGACGGATCAGTGTGATGCCAAGTGTGAACTTCCGGCTTCTCACATGCAAGGGACCCCTTCGAAATCAAGTCATTAGCAATTCTGTGTTCATGATGTTTATTCTTTTCCGTAAAGGTATACTCCCACATTGTATACGCTTTAGGACCCAGAAAACCTGGACCTGCCCAAATGCATGTACATTACTTTTATAGTCAGAAAAAAAACAAGCATGATTTTAAAAATGTCTTTTTTAATCACTAATGTGCCTCCCCTTGTACAATGCTAGAGCCCCAAGGGAAACAGCCCCTGAGTCTCTGGAGAGCTCGTCTCCCAGGATCCCAGGATCTGGTGGATCAAATCACAGGTTTCTCTGGGCACACAGTACCATGCATGCTTTAGGGTATTGGGCTTCCAGGAGTTATTCCGATAGTAAACTTCTCAGGAGCATCTTGAAGAGCAAGAATTTTTTTTATTCGTTGATTTATTTCTTTATTTATTTTATTTTTTTAATGTTTTATTTACTTTTGAGAGAGAGAGAGAGAGACAGCGTGAGCAGGGGAAGGTCAGAGAGAGAGGGAGACACAGAATCTGAAGACAGGCTCCAGGCTCTGAGCTAGCTGTCAGCACAGAGCCTGACGCGGGGCTCGAATCCACAAACCGCAAGACCATGACCTGAGCTGAAGCCGGACGCTCAACCGACTGAGCCACCCAGGCGCCCCTGATTTATTTATTTTTAATCTGTGACTTGACTCCAGCTGCATGTAGTCACCTTTCCCCCTTAGAATTTAAGAAAAAATGGTTCCAACCTTTTAGTGCAGAGATAGTGGGAAATCTAGCATCCCCTTTCCTCCTTGTCTGGGGATCCCCGGGCCTGAGTTTCCAAGGAAAGAGACTATACTACCTCCTACTGACAGAGTTGTAAGCACAGAGGGAAAAGAGAGGCAGTACTGGGGGGGGGGGGCGGGGAGTGGGGGAAGATCCATTGTAAACCCGTCCTTTCCTCTGGTCACTCAGGGGCTGGTGCAGGATCTGGGCAAACAGAGTCACCAGCTGGAAGAATCCATTCAAAGGGGCAGGACTGAGGGGAGGCTCTTCCAAGTTCAGGGTATGCAGTGTTCCTGGAGTTTGAGAAGGAGGCTAAGGAGCAGGCAGAGTGACAGGACCCCTGTGATTTTGCCAAAAAGGGATCCTATCAGAGAGAGAAGTACTCTGGGGGTTTGGGTATAAACACCCACACACACACTGGCTGCTTCCATTGTGTGAACCCCTTAGTCAGCAGTCAGACCACATAGAAAGACTCAAGACTGCTAAACTTCAAGTTCATGTAAGGAAAACAAAATGCAGTGTTTTTACATTAATATGAGATTTTACTGGTAAAGAGATCTCCTTATTAAGTTAATGGGATGGAATATTCTGGTTCCAGAGTCCTGATTGTAATCCTTTACCACCACTGGCTGGACTCTGCAATATCACAGTTTCTGAAGAAAGATGCTCCCCAATATCCAGGACTCATCTCTGTAGGCAAAACCTTTAATGCCTTTGGGATTTCCCTAGAAACCATTTATAATTGTGTTTAAAATGCCAAAAAAAAACAGTCCCTACATTGAAATAGTCACCTTATGCGAAACGGAAAGAATTCAACTTAACACATACATGGTGGGACATGGCATCACACTGTGCAGAGGTGTGGGAAGTGGGGGCGACTCTCCCCTCCACACCCACCTGGAGGTCGCTCCTCACCCAGAGTGCTTTTCCCCCCTCCCCAGGGACATCTGCCTCATCACTGGTGAGCCACTTTGCTATAAATACCATTCAGGCAGTCAGTATCAAGGGAAAAAGCTAACATCATTCAGCAGCTCTGTAAAAGTTTATCCACTATCAGATCTCAGCTACACAAAACTCTGGAGAGGTACAGCCTGCCATTTTTCTAAAGGAGATGCTCAGAGAAGTTGAGTAACTTGCTCAAGGTCACCCAGCCATATTATATGGTAGAGCAGGAGTCCAACATGTCTGTCTGATGTCAAAGGCTTTTTCTTTTCTCTCTTATGTTTTTCTTTTCTATCCTTTTTCAATTCTAAACAGCAATCAGAATTTTGCCAATGAACAGAGGCTGTTAAGGATGTTTCTGAGATTTTTAGCTGGGAGCCCTCATTTAGTTTTATAAACATTCTAGAAAGCCACTGGTGGCAAAAGAGACTCCCAAATTTTTATCCAATCCAGTACCCACCCCTGAACTTTTTTTTTTAATTTTTTTAATTTTTGAGACATAGAGGGATGGAGCATGAGTGGGGGAGGGGCAGAGAGAGAGGGAGACACAGAATCTGAAACAGGCTCCCTCTAGGCTCTGAGCTGGGGGCTCAGAGCACAATCTGGGGCTCAAACCCACAAACCTCAAGATCATGACCTGAGCTGAAGTCAGATGCTTAACACTTAACTGACTGAGCCACCCAGGTGCCCCTCTGCCTGCCCTTTCTAACAACGCAACCCACACTTCCCCTTTCCTTCCCTACTTGGGTTCTGCCCACTTGTTACTGTCTGATACGCTCTGTATGAAATTGTCTATTTCTTTGTTATCTATCTCCTCCAGGAGAATATAAGCTACAAGAGGGCAGGGAAGTTCATCTATTTGGCAAAGTATCCGTAGACTTGGAAGAATATTTGCACATTCTAGGACCTCAATAAATATTTGTTGAGTGAATGAATGAACAAATAAACCCTCTCCTCCTGATCATACTTTTTAGTGTATGCCATATAAAAAGAAATTTGAACTTCATAATCCCTAAAGGATAAAATTCAGCCAATGTAGGCTATGCTCCAAATTCAGTTTTAGTGTAACACAATTTTTTAAAATAATATTTTATAAAATCCCTACAAAAATATTAGTAGTTAAGACAGTAAAATGGGGGCATCTGGGTGGCTCAGTCAGTTAAGTGTCTGACTTTGGCTTAGGTCATGATCTCATGGTTCGTGATTCGAGCCCCACATGGGGCTCTGTGCTGACAGCTGGGAACCTGGAGCCTGCTTTGGATTCTGTGTCTCCCTCTCTCTCTGCCCCTCACCCACTCATGCTCTGTCTCTCTCTGTCTCTCAAAAATAAATAACGTTAAATTTTTTTAAAAGGACAGTAAATTGTACTTTATATACTCAATATGTGTAGGAATTTAACAATTTTTATTGATAAACTGTGAATGAAACACAAATAAATAGGCAAGACCATCATTCAGCCTGAGCTCTGTTTAAATAAAACTTTTCTAATATAAGTCTGTCTCATAGAGAAGACCCATCATAGCCACCTGAGTCTCATAATAGTGAAAAACAACCAACATTCACCTCAAACTTGGAGCACTACAGTCCTTCTGAAACAGGATTCCTGAAGAAAAGTGTACCAAAATCATGTTATAATTAACTGCACAAACAAAATCTGTTTGTAAAGCAAAAATACTAATATCACTCTAAAAAAATTAATTGGCCTCGATTGCTGCATGTCAGCAGAAAACAATGAGCGGCATTACATTTTAGCTATGAGAGTGATGGGGCATCTGAATAAAAAATCCCAGAAGGGAGACAAATCCCACACCCACACCCACACCCTTAGAATTCACACTGTCAGCCTGACTGCCTGTCAACATCTCCAACTTCTCCTTCACTTGCTCCTTCATGGCTTGAAGGCCACCTGGCCACCTAGCGCAGTGACTGAGGGCAGAGGCTTGTGGAAAGGGCTTGATTCCTGCCATGTCATGTGTTAGTGTGTGACAGCACTAAGGGTGCCAAAACACTCTAAATCTAATCTGTAAAAAGGGGATAGTAAGAGCACCCACTGTGTAGGTTTTTAATAAGAACTAAATGAAATGATGCTCACATTTATTCAGCAGAGAATTTAGCACATTAACAAGTGTGCAAAATCTGTTAACTTCTGTTATCGCCAATGAGAAGTATGGTGGGTGGAGATATCAAAATTGGGATTAAAAGTGATGGTTTTCTAAGATATCTAATATACACAGTTTTAAGCCAGTCTCTAAATTCATTTCAAGTATCTGAGTATCTTGGGCTGAAATACCCAAGGAATGCTGAAATACCCAACAGAAATTATTTATTTAGGCTCAGCAAAGCATTTCTTCAAAAGCACGTGACATTTTTATCATAATGTCAACTTTGATATCTTGGCCAAGAGCACCTTAAAAATATAGCAAAATCATCGTAAAGCAAGGGGGATGATTAATGTGAAAGGAAAGACTACATCCCAAAGACCATTTTTGAGCTTAAGCAAATGTTAATGTTTTAGTGACTGATGGAACAGAAGAAATGGAATGAACTACTAAGACTTAGAAGGGGACATCAGTTGAAGGCACTAAAAGCAACAGGAAAAAAAGGGGAGTGGTGAATCTAAGACATCATAAAATGGGGAGAAAGTAAACCTAAAACAATATATGAAGCCTAAAAGGGTAAAAGAAGCTAAAACAAATATTCCCTGGAAGGGATAAATCCAAAAAGGGAGAATCCTGAACAAGACCCAAAGGTAGCCGATGGTTGAGGTAAGCAAAGCACAGTGGGAAGATATCTCCAAGAGCAGCATCACCTTAGCCACTTTACACAAGATGCAATCATTCTGGGTTCCACCTAGGACCTCTGAGTAACAGAGAATAATTCAAAAGAATAATGATGCAGAAAAATAAAGTTGGTTCGTTTCTTTTCAGTCTTATTGCGTCAATGACTTGAGGAGGTTGGATGATAGCATTGCAGTTGTCATGGTCTCTCTTGCCTCTGGGACTTTGCACATGCTGTTCCCACTGCTTGGAAGACCTCATCAGATCCCACATCACCTTGTTGGTTGCTATTCACCCTTTTGGTGTCAGTGGAGACATCAGTCCTGGAAAGCCTTTCCTGGCTTCTTGAAACCGGATAGAGGTTCCACCTGGTCACTCCTATGGCAATCTCAACTCCCATCCTATGATGCCCATTTCTTTACTCACCTGTCTCCCATCTCTGTACTGTATATACTCCCAGAGAATAAGGAAGATATCAAGTTCATTACCATGTCCTCACCATTTAACACAGTACCTTATTAATAGTGGGCACTTATTAAATACTGTGGGGAAAAAAATCAATGTTTATATGTATTGAATGCTTACTGTGTGCTAGACACCATACTGAGCACCTTCCATTTATCCCTCGTAACCTTACAAAATAACTACTATTATTTCTCCTATTTTATGGGGGAGGGAAGGTTCAACTGAGGTATGTGATCACCCAGTCAGCAAATGATAGGGTTAGGTTTCAACAGAAAGTTGGGCTCTAAACCTACCCTCTTCACTGATTACACTCATGGAAGGAAGGGAGGAGCAGGTGGAAGAAAATCAAGAAAGGAAATGCATTCATACAGCCCTCTGAAGCTTCACTAGCAGTGATGAATGGC
The DNA here is from genome assembly GCA_028646485.1 of Cryptoprocta ferox. Classification (NCBI taxonomy): domain Eukaryota; kingdom Metazoa; phylum Chordata; class Mammalia; order Carnivora; family Eupleridae; genus Cryptoprocta; species Cryptoprocta ferox. Next base: position 80,215,495 of record CM053574.1, on the reverse strand, counting down.
AGGGTGAAATTGTTTTAAATACTAGAACTTGAAAGAAGGAACAATTATTATTTTGTATAAACCTAAGAAATGTAAAAATATACATTTCTAGGTGATTAAAAAAAATCCTCTTGTAAAAATGGGCCCAGACAGATAAGGAATGTGATTTTATAATTTTTATGTTTGAAGATATGAGGTTTCTATCCCAGAAGATACTTAAAGGGTAAAACAGGATGTTCTTTCTCGGGGAGTCAGCTGTACTCCAACATGTATTCCTATAACCTCTCAGTACCTGCCTTTATAAACCTTTAATCCCAGCATCCTGAAGTCTTACCACCTGAGGTCATTATTACCTGAAGGAGGATTCTTTGAGCACAAAAACTAGAGGTCTCACTTCTTACTGACTAGAATAAGAAAAAAAGACTTTTCTCTTTCAAAAAGTAAGAATTGAGAGAGGAACCCAAGATATTCTTAGGTGAGAACCAAAATACACTATAAAAACTAGTTCTAGAAATGTTAACTCTGTTTCTAACCTAAAAGTCCAAGCTTTAAAGGAATATAGAATTCGTAAACTAGTTAGTTTAGCTTCTCAGGAAATGTAACTCACCAATCACTGCACTTTTGGCATGTTCGGGACATATTTTCACTTCTACAGAGTAAGGCCATTTACACGAACATTAATTTTAAACAAGTTTTTTTTGTATTCCTCTCTTTCTTTGAAGAAGTTGAGGGAATAGAAATAGCTTCGAACATTGAGCACTTTCACCTTTCCCATCAGTTTGGGTGGGTGCGCTGAGTGACCGTCTAACATGACAGCATGAGTGAAACGAACCAAACCAGCTACAAGAGACTGGGATCAGAAGTCCTGCTGGACGAGGGAGGTCACTATAATGAATGGGTCGAGGCAAGGAGTCAACAATTAGAGGCAGACCCTCTGAGACCTGGGCAAGCAGCTGCCCCACTGACCCTCTTCTGACCGTGCCCTTTCCCACGAGGTGAGAAGTCTGCAGGACTGAGGGAATGAACGCCCCTGAAGCCAACTACTAGATTGTATTCCAGGTACCCAGGACCCTGGGCCAGGAAGTTCTGGCCCAAACAGCCTGGAGCCTGCTTCCCAGGCCTGTGCAGACCTCTTTTCTGAGTTTACCCTCCTGAGGATGTATCTCAGAGCCAGCATGCAGATATCTAGGCCCAAGTGGTGGCCACAGGTCAGCTTAGATGTGTGGGATGGGACATGCATGCTGCTGAGTGTCACACCTTTCACAGCAGAGGTTAGAGGCAGGGGTGGGAAGAAGCCAAGAAGAGGAGGAGAAGGGGAGTAGAGATGGCTCCATCCCAATGCCACACTCTAGCACAGAACACTGAGGAGTCCGGATTTCTACATTCAAGCCTGGTCCTCTTTGTCAAGACACAAATGAGAAGAGAAATAGGAAAGCAGCATGGCCCCATCAGCTAGGCTTGGTATGACCCAGAACTGGCCTTAGCATTCAGGTAAGTGTGATGTCCTCCAATGGAACATAAACAATTTCACAGATCGCAAGCGACAGGCCACACTGTGACTATGATAGAGTAAGAGAAAACCAAGACCTCTTTGTACTCATGTCTAAGCATAGACCAAACCAAGAACATTATTCAAACCACAGCAATGACCACTATCCCCCTACCCTGGCTGAGAAGACTGACTACTGTTTCTTCACCAGCCACAGCTCCTGCCTACTTTGTTAAGATACCCAGTCACAGAACTACCTTTACTTCTTTAGAGTGTCCATTCGACCCAGAGCAAAACTTTCCCCCAGTCACCCATCATAAGCCCAAATGTCTACTACGCCCTTTCTAACACTGCATGAGATGTCCCTTGGCTCCCCATGGGGTATAGTCTCTCCCACATTGGCATGAGTCCATCCACCCAACTTTGTTCCACTACAGGTATGTTCCTGGTGATCTATGCCTGAATGGAATTGACAGGAGATATATTTGTCAGGGTAGGAGGACAGAAAATAGTTTATTTAACAGTTCATTAACTTGCTTTATAATGTTTAAACACTTAGCCTTGTGGTATATGGCCTCCATTTGGACTCTTGCCCAACCCCCACAAATGTTACAGCAGGCCTGACGCTAAGGTGGGACCTGTGACTGTGTACCTCTGGAGAGCAGAACCATATCCCAAGGAGAGGCATTAAGGAAAGCTCACCTGGAGAGAGGAGTTTCTAGGGAGGTGATGAGAACAGTCAAATGGACATAAGTCCCAAGGTGACAAATTGGGAACAGTGCTTCAGAGTCCAGAAAAAGTTTTAGAAGGCCAAGTACAGTATGGTTGTGACTGTGGACCCTAGATATGTGCCCATTTGGGGCAGGGGGGAAATAAAATGCACAGCACTTGTGAGGCAGAGGGGAGGGCTCTTTCATAGACAGTCATCAGAAGCTTGAGGAATCTAGCTGAGCTCCAGAGAAGGGACACCTATTTTAAGCGCTGTGACATCATTTTTGTTAAGGTCAGTGTGGATGGACGTGAATGGATCCTCCAGTTGGTTGTTATGGAAACCATGAACTAGTGAAGACAGTCTAGTAGCCTGAGTCAAGTGAGTTTCAAAGAAAGAAACTTCTGAAAATGCCTAACTAAAAAAATTCCTGGAATGAGAGGAAGAATAAATTATTCAAGGTGCTTGCAAATTTCATCTGGGAACATGCTAATCAGAAATCATGACTCAAGGCTGAGGCCAAGCAAACAAGCCTTCATTCCTTCCTGTTTAGCTCAAATGCCTGTTTGGAACTGAAACGAGGGCCTCACAGCTCAGGCCTCAGGTCTCCCTCAGCTAAGTTATTGCAAAGAGATAAAGGGGCTTTTGTCTTCATCTTAGCTAAACACGATTTGGTTACAGGCCCCTCTCCCTGGTCTCTTTCCTCTGCTATATGGAACATCTGCTTATGTAAAAATATAATCAACAAAAGTTCACAAAGACTTTCTTGTCTGCCAAGGTGGACCAGAGATCGCAGGCTTCACCCCTAAACTCAACTTGGCTTACACATTCTTGCTCAGATAATTAACTATCCAATTAAACTCAGGTCTGGAAAACAGGGTCACAAAGTCCTCTGAAATGTTGGAGCCAGAAACCAATGGACATAGCTTAACAGAGAACACAGCGTTCCAGAACAGTCAAATATAGAAGCTTTCAAAGCCAAAAAATTCACCGAAACTCCTCCATGATTTATTTTACAATTCGGACCAGTCTCAGGATAAAGATTTTAAAACTCATTTATTTTTAGGTAAACCTCCCTTCTTTCAGAAGGAAACGCTCCCTAGCTGTTGGCCATAAGAAGTCAAACTCTCTGTATGTACCAATAACGGAGACTAAAACAGAGGGTATTTCTCAAGCACAGCCTCCAAGAGTGATATGGCTTATTAGAAATAGTAACAAATCTTCATTAATTTTCAGTAATGACACGAGAAGATCTGTGTCAGAAGTGAGAGTTCAGAGCACATATTTGAGAAATCAATGCAGGATGATAACAGCCCCATGGGTGTAGAGGAAATACCAATACCTGTATGCAACATCGCCAGGCGTGGGGTCTTCAGGAATGATCTCTCATCCACTCCATAATTTTATAGAAAACAAAGGAAGTGGTGCCATAGTTCCTTTTCTCTAAATGTTTATATATATAAACACGTAAAGAAAACAGAATGGTAAAAGGATGTTATTCCTATAAATCTTCAATCTGAGTTATCTCTTGCTTGGGTTCCAGCCACACACAGTGGCAGAATTTTAATGTCACTTCCAGAGAAACATTTTGTAAAGATTTCCCCTTATTTGCCCATCAGGATAATAGAAAACACAAAAGAGACAAACATCCCCAAACACGAATGAATACTAATCCAATTCTCTGCCAGGAACTGGGTGAGATTTGATAAAACGCTCAGCACATACCAACACTGTGCTTCATGCCTGTCATCCAACAAATGGAAATAATAAAACATATCCTGTCTACTGTCATGAGGATGCCTCAAGAACCTGGGGGTAATAAATATTTAGAGCTGGACACTTCAGAGGCCATCTGCTCCACCCCTCATTTTACGAATGAGGCCAGTGAGTCCCAACAGGGTGACAGCTAGGAAATGGCACGGCCACAATGAGAACACAAGGTTTTCTCCGGTGTGCTTTCTGCATGGCCACTGCAGAAATGGAATGTAAGATTGTTACATAAATCAGTCAAAAATGGCTTCTGTGTATTGGCCCCTAAGTTGTATACTTCTTCCATTGTAGGCTGAGACTAATTTGTTCAAAAGCCCGCTGACACCAAATTTAAATTTTTACTTATCAGATTATATAGCCAAACAAGCAGATTTTTAGCCATTTAGAGCCCACCTCTAGAGTCTTGCATACCCCTGGAAAACTTGCCCAGTATCTGTTGGCCATTGATAAGATAGAAACTTCTGATTACAAGACCCCAAGCTAACCCAGAGACCACCCACCACCCCCCTTCCCTCCCCCCACCCAGCTGCTCTCTGCCAGGAGCTCCTCTACTCTCCTCCCCTTCTGGATGTTGGGTTCCTGGAGTCTCTGGATGGTCTCATGCTGTGAGAGACTTCCCCTTTCACACAACCCTGTCTAAGCATGGCCCAATAAAGCTTTTATGTTACTGCCTGTTATGGTCATATCATTTTTCTTGATCAGCACCAAACCCCTCATACCTCCTACAAAAGATGCAAATGTACTTTGAGCACATGTCACAGAGATGTTTGGTGCCATCACTAAAACTAAGGATAAAGGCAAAATGGAACCTGATTCCCAGTTTTCTGACCCCTGTGGGTCTTCTTCTCAATACTGTGTAACCAGCAACAGTAATACTGCTCAGTCTTGGCCATGTGCAGATAAGCCCTGAAGATGTGGCCCCATCAAAGTTTACATCTCTCTTATGCTCATTCACAGGTGCCGAAGAAGGGATTAAGAAAAAATTCATACAACAAATTGGCCCCTGTGGCTGCAAAGCAAATGCTCCACTCCTCTTGTGTGCCTCTGGAGCACCAAGATGAAACCCGAGCACCAAGATGAAACCCTGAGATCGGGGACAATGCAGAAGTCACCCAGGATGTGACTGTCACTCACAGGCAAAACTGCTTTAGAAAACAAGGCAAGGAATTCCAGCTTAACATCGAATGTTATGTTATTTTAAAAGATCCAAAACCTAAATTCTACCCCTCAAAATCTAAACGCGTGCACTTTTAAAATGCACAAAACTATTCAGCTGCCTCAAATATTACAGACAAGGTGGGGAAACAGCCAACAGGTAACTAGTTGAACTCTTCTTGCTTCTTGTTGCCATAGGTGTAGATGTAAGGCCATTTTACATTTTTACTGGTCTGATGAAATCAAAGATTCAAGTACTTTGGGGCCCCTGGGTGGCTCAGTCAGCTAAGCATCCGACTTCAGCTCAGGCCGTGATCTCACAGTTCATGAGTTCAAGTCCCCTATTGAGCTCTCCCCTGGTGGTGCAGAGCCTGCTTGAGATTCTCTCTCTCTCCTTCTCTCTCTGCCCTTTCCCTACGGTGTGCTCTCTCTTTCTCAAAATAAATAAATAAACTTTAAAAATTAAAAAAATATAAAGTACTTTGAGTATGTTTTCCTGGTTTGGGCTAGTAAATAATCCCACAGCCACCACGCCACCACCCCACCACCCAAAAAAAGATCTAAACTCTAAATTTAACTCAATTTCACTTGGTTTGGAAATACTATATTTTGGAGGAAAGCTAACACTTTTCCCTTGTGTACTGTTGCCAAAACTAATAATGCCAGTTGACACAGATTGATCAAATATATGCTAGGCACAGCACTGAGGGGTTTAAATATCTTTGCACATGTCATCTGCACGACAGACCCAATAAGGCATATCCTATTATTCTTCTCATTTTACAAATGGGGAAACTGAGGCACAGGATGCTTAAAGAACTTGCTCAAAATCAGGCAGTTTCTAAGTCAATACAATTTGACTCTAGAGCTCTCCTGCTCAATACAGTAGCCACTAGCCACTTGAAATGTGGCTAGTTGGAACTAAACTGTGTAGTAAGTAGAAAATATACACTATATTTTGATGACTTAATATGAAGAAAAGAATGTAAAAATATCTCATTAATGATTTTTAAGATACTGATTACATGTTGAAATAATCTTTTGGATATACTAGATAAAATAAAATGTTATTAAAGTTCATTTTACCTATTTGCTTCTACTTTATGTTAATGTGGCTCCTAGAGAAGTAGGCACGCCATGTGTAGCCCGCACACGGGGCTTACGTTATACCTCTATTGGATCCATGCTGCTCTAGACCCTGAACACTTCACTTTTGCTTTACCCTCAAAAGAAAAAAGTTAGATCTTCCTTCATTGCAAGACTTAGGTTTTGTTTGCATGTGAGCAAACCAAGTGACAAAGTAGTTAAGGCCCACAGTCAAACATTAACCCTGAAACAATCTTCAAAGCCTGTGAGAACAAAAGAGCACACACTCTACCCTCAGCTTTACTTGCCTGACCTGCTTTCCAACCTGGACTGAAGCCACAGAAGTTCAATGACTGTCTGAGCTTTTAATGTCTAATCAAAAGCCAAACGTTTGCTTGTGTTTTTGCTCTTGCTTTATGCCCACTTGTGCGATGCGCAGATGAAAGAACACAGCAGGGTGGGAAGGATGCCAGTTTGTGTGGCTTTTTACCAGGGGTCACGGGTTGGTTTTCATAGGATTAATACTTCAATTATTTAATGATTATCATTGGGTTTCCATTTTCAAGGGAATGTATGAAACACATGCCTGCAAGCAAATTCACCGAACAGCCTAAGGACTCCTTAAGAAAGCCCAAGCTGTTCATAAGCTGTAATCGTGGCTCGGATGCTGGACGGGTTCAGAGTTGAGGCTGGATTGTTGTGTTTTCCTCTGAACGATCCCTAAGCAGAAAACATTTCCTGAAATGTGAGCTATTCCACAGGTGCTGTCTAACAGAACAGGACTTGGTGATGAAAACCAAAGACTTCTGGTACTTTTTGCGAAACTCTTGGTCCAGCCCCACCCCCACCCAGCTATGGACATGATGTCAGTGTGTATTTACTCAGCTCCCTGCAGCACGGGGAGGCTGTCCTCTGTCACCACCTTCACCTGTGAGAACGCTATTTAAAGAGCCTTTATAAGGTCTGCACATGTACATGAGAGCCAAGCCTTCAGTGAAGCCCTCCACACTCTCCCTCTCCTAACTTTTCTCAGTGCCTCCCCCTCTTTAGTCCTCTAATGCTTCTTTCTTCCCTGCAAATGTGGAAAGGAAGATGTGAGGGCACTGAAAACCTTCCTGGGGTGGTGCTAGGGCTGGCCCTCTGCCCTGCTGCCCCTCCTCAGAGAGGATTAAGTGTTCCTCCCGGGTGTCCCAACACTGGGCAGCTGTCCCTGGCCGAAAGAAGAGAGGCCCCGTGCATTTTATTCACAGGGCTGTGTGTACTCACATAACCTCTCTCTATACAGTAGACCCAACTGTTACCTCTCCCAGTTCCTCGTGGTTTTGCCTCATCTTTCTGGATCCATTATAGGCTTGATGTTCCTAGAGGGCAGCATGTCATGTGGTGGGGTGGAAGGTGTATGAAAACCTGGAGGCTCAGACTCTAGTCACCATTGTGTGACTAACTAGCTGTGTGGCTGTGGACATGTCCTGGGACCTCTCGGGGTTTGTTCTTCCGTGAAGTGAAAGTTTGAATTGGATGATACCTAGAAATCATTTCTGTCCTACAATCCTAGGATCCAGGAACTTTACAGATCTTCCAGAGTCATTGGTATTCATTTCCCTAAATCTTTATTTCCTGTGACTCTTGGCTCCAAAGGGTATCACATATTTTGGAGATTTGTGATAAGCAAACTGAATGGGCCCGCTTATGACTGACTGATAGAATTCCATCCCAGACTCCAGGACAATGTCCAAGTTATATTACTGCTGCCCAGGAGTTTAAAAAAAAAATTTAGGGGTGCCTGGGTGGCTCAGTCAGTTAAGCTTCTGACTTAGGCTCAGGTCATGATCTCACGGTTTGTGGGTTCAAGCCCTGCATCAGGTTCTGTGCTGACAGCTCGGAGCCCAGAGCTTCCTTCTGATTCTGTGTCTCTTCCTCTCTCTCTGTCCCTCCCCCGCTCGTGGTCTGTCTTTCTCTCTCTCAAAAATAAATAAACATTAAAAATTTTTTAAATAAATAAATAAAATAAAATTTTTTTAAATTAAAAACTTAAAGGGGAAGAAATTACTACAAAGGGTAGTTTGTAGGAAGTAGACTGTGAATAAGGCCTAATTTTATTCGTACAATAACTATGTAAAGTTTTTATCATTTGTTCCTATATTTGTTTCTTTGGTTTTGGATTCTTGGCTAAAAGGAATTACTGTTGGGGTCTTCAAAACATATCACTCTGTTTGTGGCTCTCCCCCTAGTCCCAATTTACATACTGCAGTGGGATAAATACCACAAAAGCTGTTCTCACCACTCTGTCCCTGCTCAAAAGCCTCCCAGCTCCTTCTTGGCCAACTAGACTGGGCACGACCCACTCAGCCTGGCAGGACAAGGCTACCCACACTATGGCCTCAAGATCCTGACCAGCCTGTCCCACGGCTGTTCCCCAAGCACAAGGGCCAAGTCGCTCCCACACACTGACATCCCTGGCATTATCACAGTCACCCCCAGGCCCCGTCTCTCCCCTCCCAGGAACGCTGTCTGCACTCTCTACCTGAAAGATCCAGCTCTGCAAAATTCATATCAAAAACCCACTTCTTTCTTGATAGGCTTTCTCTCTCCTTAAAAACCCCCTAGACCAACACTACCCAAGACAAACAAATACAAGTCACATATGTGATTTAAAGTTTTCCAGGAGTCTTATTTAAAAGAAAAAAAAAGAAAAAGAAAACAGATAAAGTCAATTTCAATAATATATTTTATCTAACCTAACATATCCAAAATATTATTACTTTAACATGTAACAAACATAAAATTATCAATGAATTATTTTACATTCTTTTTTTTTTGGTACCAAATCTTCTAAATCTAGGGTGCATTTTATACTTACAGAACCTCTCACTTAGGATCTTAAATGTTCACAGGAAACATACAATCTGTATTTAGATCTTACAAAGCCTAAATTGAAAAAGATACATGCACCCAACTTGTTCCAAACAAGCTAAAAAGTCTGCTAGTAACTGTACCCAGTATTCTTAAATTTAAACCTAATCATAATGCATAATATTAAATGTTCGATTCCTCAGTTATACCTGCAGCTTGTCCAGTATCCAACAGCCCCGTGTGACTAGGGGGATGGTGTTGGACGAGCAGGCAGGTTTCCTGTGTGTGTGACCTCAGCTGGATTGCACACCTCACAGGGCAGACCCGCACCTCTCTCTCTTACTGCTCCATCCCCAGTACCCAGTGTGGACCCCCCACACGCTAGGCTCTGAATAAGTGCTTTATGGACAAATGGAAGAAAGAGTAAATGAATAAATGATATTCTTTTTCCCACTAGGCTATTCGTCATTGAGTATATGTTTTATTCTCCTTGATGTTCTCTATTGTGCAAACACAGGGCCGTGCCTATAAAGACAGCCAGCAAGCATTGGCTCCTCTCAGAGATGAATTCAGGATGCTATGGCCACATAAGATTCGTTTTTCGCCTTCTTTTATTCTCACACATACAAGTACATATCTATATCATACAGAAAAATAGTTCTTAGCCTTTAACTCTTTAAAATTCCTTTAAGTGTGGGGTGCCTATGTGGCTCAGTCAGTTAAGCATCTGACTCTTAATTTCGGCTCAGGTCATGATCTCACAGTTTGTGAGTTTGTGCCCCAAATCAGGCTCTGCACTGATAGTGAGGAGCCTGCTTAGGATTCTCTCTCTCCTTCTTTCTTGGTCCCTCCCCTGCTCGCTCACTCGCTCTCTCTCTCTCAAAAAATAAATAAACTTAAAAAATGTTTTTTCATTCCTTTTAGTGTTAGGGGCACCTGGGTTACTCAGTCAGTTGAGCATCAGACTCTTGTTATCAGCTCAGGTCATGATCTCACCGTTCATAAGATCGAACCCCATGCTGGGCTCTGCACTGACCGTGTGGAGGCTGCTTGGGATTTTCTCTCTCTCTCTCTCTCTCTCTCTTTCTGCCCCTCCCCCATTTGCATACACTCTCTGTCTCTAAGTAAATAAACATTTCAAATAACTTTTTAAATTTTTAAAAAAATAAAATTCCTTTTAGTGTCAAAATCAACAAATGTGCCTCCAGATGTGTTAGGACCACACTGCACAACAAGTACAGCAGTATTTTTCCTCCTTGAGCAATGCTTTCAGTGTGCAATTCTGATGGATTCACTCTCCCTCCCTCCCTCTTGCTGAATCAAACACTTGACTTCTGAAGAAATACAGGCAATCCATTAAAAAAAAAACTTTAAGCAGGATGAAAGAACGAAAGAGAAAAGAAAGAAAGAAAGAAAGAAAGAAAGAAAGAAAGAAAGAAAGAAAGAAAGAAAGAAAGAAAGAGAAGGAACAAGAAAGGAAGGAAGGGAAAGAGGAAGGAAGGAAGGAAGGAAGGAAGGAAGGAAGGAAGGAAGGAAGGAAGGAAGAAAGAAAGAAAGAAAGAAAGAAAGAACAAGAAAGAAAGAAAGAACAAGAAAGAAAGAAAGAAAAGAGCACTGGTATGCAGAGTATGAGGAGCAGTCAGTAGCAAACCCCACTGGGAGCTCACTGTCCCCACAGCAGGGTGCGGCCGTGGCCGGGTGGATGCTGCAACAATTACACCCATTTCCAGGATATCTGGAGCCTTATCTGGAGATCAGTACCTGGAGAGACAAACCTCGTTTCCATGACAGAGGAATTACTATAAAGGAATCAGGCTGATGCTTATCAAATATTCTTATCAAAACATGAATCAGACTCATTGCTTCGTGGAAAAGCTCCCGATCAGGCAAGGTAAGGGCGATGAGGCTGAGCCCAGTGCAAATGTGCAGCCTTTGGACTTTTAACACAGAACATGAGCACTGGGGCTCTAGAGACACAGTTCTGAAGTGTCCTGAGGAGTCCAGGGGTTAGGAACCTAAGAGTCTGTAATCCTTGCCACAAGCTTGCATTGTCCCATTGCACCCCAAGAAGAGAATATGAGCCTCCCTTGCTCACTTGCTTTCAAAAACAAGATGGAATTTATGTGATTTTTTTCTCATATCTCATTGACCTCTCCCTGGAAGACCTCCATATGTAGCTCATAAGTGGGTAAGCCTTGCCCTCAGCGTATTCCCAGCCACTTATCCTAATTAAGCCCCTCTGACAGGTATCAGGATTCCAATTGAAATCCTCATACAACATATCCCATTTGTCACTCCTCCAGGCCAGTGGTTCCTCTCTAAGATTCTATTTCTGACATCTGAATAGAGGAAGGAAAGAATATCTGCTCAGAGGAAACAGCACAGCACAGGTAATCACTTGACCTGGATCTGTAACGATTCGTATATGACTGGGGGCAGGAGTCTGTTCAGACCTTCCTTCTTTGTTTCTCGCCTTTTTGTTACTTCTAAATGTATTGGGTCTATTAGAATTTTGTTTTGAAGAAATTGAAATTACAAGGATATCCAAGGCAGCAATTATAAGTGAAACCTCACTTCTAAGTCCAAAATGTTCCACCCGAATTGGAATTTCCTGTCAAGTTTCCTCCCTTGCATATTTTTCCTTATAGCTGCATGATTTCCAATTGATTTTATATTTAGTAGTGGTTCCCAGAATTCCTAAGACAATAGACATTTTACCAAAAAAAGTTACATGACTAAATGAATCCTCATATTAAGGGAATTATGGCAGTGGAACAGACGTGATTAACAGTAACCTTTATTGGGGCGCCTGGATGGCTCAGTCTGTTGAGCATCTGACTCTTGATTTTGGCTCAGGTCATGATCTCACAGTTCATGAGTTCAAGTCCTGCATCAGGCTCTGTGCTCATAGCATGGAGCCTGCTTGGGATTTCTCTCTCCCTTTCTCTCTGCCCCTTCCCGGCTTGCTCTCTCTCCCTCTCATCTCAAAAAAAAAAAAAAAAAACATTTTTTAAAAGTTTAAAAGAAAAAGTAACCTTAATTACCAGATGAAGGATAGTATAAGACTGATTTCATGTAGGACAGGTTAACTGAGCATTAGTCAAGATACTAATGACAGAAACTCAAACTACCTAAGCAAAATGGCTGAGTACTGCCTTATGAATCTGGGATATTTATGAATTAATGGATCTGGACTTCAGGAAGAGCTGGACCCAGGTGCCCAAACAAGATTCTCAGGACTCTTATACTCATGATCTTCATTTCTCGGCTTGGCTTTCCTCTGAATTTTAAAAAATTTTATTCTCTCCTGATACAGCAGTCTTATTCAACAGCTATGAGAAAATGGCTGTTGACTATTCTAGGTGGCATGCTCCTGGCTTAGAAATCCTAGTGGAAAGAGAATATGTTACAGTATGTAAATAAGTCAGTCTCTCAGAAGGATTCTGAGATTCTGGCCCTGATTTTGTCACATGTCCTCCTCTGCAATAATCATTCTTTTGTAAGAATAGGGGGAGGGAGTTTTTCAGAGCACCATAAGCTGCTGAGAAGGCAGACCAGGGATGGTGAATGATCTGGAGCTCTCTGCTACTGAACAATGCAAATCTTCCAGTTCAAGACAAGAAAAGAGGTACCCAAAGGACTGGTGTGGAGGTGGCTCAGAGATCACTCGCTGTCGAAATGCACTTCACTCTCTGGCTCCCTGACTAGAAGCTGCAGTTCAGTCCTCTCAAATGCCCTAGCAGTTCAACATACCCTTACTTTCACAACTCCTGAGAAAAATCCCTGCCATCTTGAGTGCATTATTAGAGGTGGAGGTGGAGAGAGGAAGGAAAGAGGAAAAAGAAGAGTGTCCCGGAGTCCTCTCCCTCTGAAAGTCATGGTCCTACAGGGGTCCCAGTCTGGATGTTCCAGCACTATTATGCACCTGCCCACAACCTGAGACAGTCCAGATCATAATTCCTGCCCCAAATTTACTTTACAGCCTGAATCTTCTGACCTTGAAACTGCAGAAAAGACCCCACCCAACTTTGCATAGGATCCTTATGATCTGAGTATCTCTGCCCCTGAGGCCAGGCTGAGGTACTAATCCAGTTTGTTCCCAGGAGGTGATGGACTTTCTGGGAACTGACCAACTGTGCACACATGGAGCCCCCAAGACCAGACAAAACAGGTCTCTTGCCCATCAGGCTACCCTCGTCCACTTAGACTCTACTTTCAAGGAACAACCAGAGGTCTCTTTCTTCTCTGCTTTCCCTCCTTCCTCTTCTCTCCCAAGACCCCTCTGCTGCTCCTACCCCATTGGTTCGAGCTCCAATCTGGAGGAACAGTGCCTCTAGAGGAACCCCAGGGTCCTTCTAATTCTTCAGCATGAAATAGCCTGAAGGAAGTACGTGTCTTTCTCCTGATGACGTTGACCACTTCTTATAGCTGAGCCAGGCTAACAGTGTTCTCATCTATTTGCCCCATGGGCATCCCATTCTATCAACACTCCACATAGCGGTGGGATGTTCATGGGGGAAAGAACTCACTGTCCAGCCACCATATTTTTCTGGATCAGTCTACAGTCCATATTTTTCTGGATCAGAGCTATTGCTCTGCATTTGTGAGGTCATTTTCTCAGGGTGGATCATTTGGATGAAATGAGGCCAATCAGGTGAATTACTTTCTTCTGAGGTGCAAACTAACTTCTACTTCTCACTTGTCCAGATTATCATCTGGGAAATATAGAAAGAGAATAATAGTGCATAGTCTAGGAAGTTTTAGTACATATTAAAGAATCTCATTACTTATTCATGTACCAAATATGTATTTGATGAGGAAGCAAAAGGCAAACCCAGTGCAAAGCACAAGATAACACCCCACAAGGACCCTCCCCCAAAGTTGGGATATGTGTGACATTCCTCAGGCACTTCTGGCTGCCCAAAAATGAAGGAACAGGAAAAACAAATAGTTAACTGATAGAGCTCATAGTCCTGCAGAACATAAGTCTCCAACAGTTGGCAACTGTCTTAATGATTTACAAGAAAAAAGGCAAACTCCAGAAACTTATAGACTCCATTTCCTGGAGTCCTAACCACCCTCCTCTCCATAGGATAGAAATTCTTGTATTATCAGTCACTCCTCACAACCCCAGTGTGGCTTTTTCTACCCAAAGGTCCTGTCCCCATGCTATAATAAAACCACCTTTTTGCACAGAAGGTGGCTCATGAATTCCTTCATGGCCATCAGCGCCAAACCCCAACGCTTCAAACCATATCATATTGAATATCATAGTGAATATGCCAGGCCCTCACTGGTTAGTGGTAAACTAAGCAGACATAACCACTACTCTTATGGCAAATTAACACCTAATTCTCAGTTGTCTTTTGTAACTCCTCAAGAAGTCAGGTGTCAAGGCAGCAAACAGCTAAAACCAGTAGATAACAGGGCATTAAAGGGGCATCCTGTCTCTGCTGTAACAAGTCACTGCAGTGGTGGCATAACGCAACTATTACCATACAGCTCGGAAGATCAGAAGGCTAAAATGGGTCTTTCTGGGCTAAACTCAAAGTGTCAGCAGATCTGGGTTCCTTCTAGAGGCTCCAGGGGAGAATCCATTCTCTTGTCTCTTCCAGATTCTAAAGTCCACTCGCATTCCTTGGCTGATGGCCTCCTTCCTCCCCCTTCAAAGCCAACAGTGGTAGGCTGGGCCCTTCTCATGCTGCCATCTCTCTTGAGCCCCTCTCCTACCTCCCCCTTTCACTTTTAAGGACACTGCAATTAAATTGGGTCCACCCAGATGAATCAGGATGATCTCTCTGTTGCAACCAGCTGATTAGCAACCTTCTTCTTTACCACGAAATTTAACAGACTCACAGGTTCCAGAGACTAGGGCGTGGACACCTTTGGGAAGCCATGATTCTGCCTAACACAACTTCCAAATCCCCTCTTCAAGACACCAGGAAAGAGCTGGATCTCAGCCGACCAACTTAAGGTGGCAAGGCCAAGAGTGCTGTGTCTCTCCTCTGGCCCCTGGCACCACCTCCACACCTACGCTCTGGCCAAGGTGCTGAGCTGGGCTTCTCCTGGGCCTCAGCCTCCATTTCATTACCTCTCAGAAAGGGGGCCTCTAGTCCTATTCCTCAGGTTCTTTAATTATCTGGTGTTTCTAAATGGTTCTTCCATTCCAAAGCCCAGACTTAGCCTCAAGCAAGGAAGAAACAAGAATCCAACTGTGACCCATGACCTCAGTCTCTCCCTCTGCCTAACTTATTGTTCTCACAACCCCAACAGGAGGCTCAAGACTGCTCTTTCCTCCACACCTCCTACCTCCTCTGGGCTGGTGACAGCCTCAGGCCTAACCCATGACAGGCAAAGGGGGAAGAAACTTCTCCAGATCTTCTAAAGAGATTCTTAGTTCTCCTACACTAAGTTAATGTGAAGAGTCTTCACTTCACACTCCCTCCCTTCCTCATTCTCCCAAGACTAGAATCTGACTGGGACTAAGTTGAAACTATTTTAGCCATCAAAACTGACCAATTTTCTGGGGTGCCTGGGTGGCTCAGCCGGTTGAGTGTCCAACTTCAGCTCAGGTCATGATCTCAGGGTTCATGAGTTCAAGCCCCGAAGCAGGCTCACTACTGTCAGCACAGAGCCTGCTTTGGATCCTCTGGCCCCCTCTCTCTCTGCCCCTCCCCAACTCATGCTCTCTTTCTCTCTCTCTCAAAAATAAATATTACAAAAATAAAAACTGATGGGTGCCTGAGTGACTCAGTCAGTTAATCTTCTGACTTCGGCTCAGTTCATGATCTTACAATTCATGGGTTCGAGCCCTGCGTGAACCCATGCTGTCATGCTGTGCTGACAGCTCAGAGCCTAGAGCCTTTTTTGGATTCTGTGTCTCCCTCTCTCTCTACCCCTCCCCCACTCACACTCTGTCTCTCTCTCAAAAATAAATAAACATTTAAAAAATAAAAACTGACCAATTATCTTGTTCTATTGGCTCTCTGACCTCCACCTGCAGCTCCCAAAACCCATTGCTTTGGGTACCAAGCCCCCAGGGTAACAAGATTTATAGGCTTTGGAAACACATCTGAAAATGTTTCTAAAGAGCACTCCAACTTTTCTCATATAGAAGTGTGTATGAACTGGAGAGGTAGAAAAAGGAGGATTAAACTAGAATCCAATCTGAAAAGTGGTTATAGTAGTTTCTAGCAAAGTCCTGGACCAAAGAGAGAAACTCTTCTACAAAAGCACATCAAGTGGTTCTCACAACAGGCCACAGACATGGGCCACTTAGTTACCGACTGAGAACAGTGCAGGGGAGAGCTCCGGAAACTGTCCACATTCACAAATGGTCTAAAACCCCAACACAACCCATTGCCAAGTCATTAAGTTTCTGAATTTATTTGGCTAAATGTATTGTGTTCTTGAATTTAAAAGCAAGGGAGCTTTCCTTTGAGACATTGTGAGATAACAGTGTTTGGTCTATTATTAAAAATCCAGTTCAAAGTCCCATCATTCAGGGAATTCACCCCATGCCAAACCTACTTCTGATGCAAAAGGGCTTTCCACAGAGTTGCGCACATTTTAATTGTGGGATAACTGGCCTGGAGTTTGGTACTATGGCCTCTACTTAAAAGACACACAGGGGCACCTAAGTGGCTCAGTCGGTTAAGCGTCCAACTCTTGGTTTCGGCTCAGGTCATGATCTCATGGTTCATGAGTTCCAGCCCTGCATTGGGCTCCATGCTGACAGTACAGAGCCTGCTTGGGATTCGCTCTCTCCCTCTCTCTCTCTGCCCCTCTCCTACTCACTTTTCTCAAAAATAAATAATAAATAAATAAATAAGACGCATAAAGGAGAAACTCTGGAGTACTAAGGGTCAGAACTTGCAGTTTCTTCAGGATGTATTGCTAAGATGTGAGTTGGGTCTTCTAGGGGGAGGCTTCCAGGGAGTTTTCACAATTTATTCCCTCACCGGTTCGTCCCATCTGTTGTCTTTCTAATACAATGTGGAATCTACCACACAGGACTGTTAAAAGGCCACTGAGCTTCATGGTGTGGGTACCCACCCGTGACATGCTGCTTAGTGAAAACAAGAGGCTTACAATACAGTCTATACTATACACTTCTAATCTGGTTTACAAATCTGGCTACAGATATGCTGTATACATGTGAGTATGATGTTAGAAGGAAATAATACACAAATCTTAGAGTATAAAGCTCATGAGCTAACTTTTCATCTTACTTTTTTGTATTTTCCAATTTTTTGACACTCAATATATATATATGCTTTTATTATCCTAAAAAGAAAAAAAAGATTAATTAAAACAAAATGTCCTGTAAGTTTCTCGCTATGGAGACCAAAGTTTAAATTCCTCCTATCTCCTACTCCTTTGGCATATGATCCTATCTTCTAATGAACTACAACCAAACTATGCAGAAAAGAAGGGAGAGGACAAAAATTCTCTGGTAAACCCCAGAGACACTGTTAATCAAAGGGTTAGTGAAGCTGCAGAGTCACCAGAACTTAGAGATCTTGGATGGAGTGGTCCCCATTTTGCTGAGAACCTGCTCTTCTCTCTTTGGTTTTAAAAGGTGTTCATGCAGGGCTCTTTGCTGGACAGAGAGGTTCTTAACCAGGGTCTGGATGATCCAGGAGATTTGTCCACAGGATGGGTAGGCCGAGACCCTGGGCTGGACTAGTTGGGTCTTTCCAGTATCAGGTGTGAAACAGGGAGAATGAAGTCACTGCCCATGTTTGCCCAGCTTGGTTGGTTCTGTTTGGCAGGTGGGTGTGGAGGACACAATGCCCACTGCGACTGTGCAAGCTGAGCCAGGCACAGGTGGCTCCCACAGCTGCCTCCTCCCAGAGGACAACACCCTGCCCAAGGTCAGGCTTCCAGAACATCGCTCCCCCACACCTGCTTCCCCAACTCCATGTATTAAGGTGCAATGAAAAGAACAACACAGAAATCAGATCACTAAGTTGGAATCTGTTACCTCCTAGCTGTGTGACCTCGGGCAATACTTAGCCTCCAGAACCTGTGTCCTTATCTATAAAAATGGAAAGAATAAAGATCTGATTGAGTTGTGAGCTTTAAATGAGAGCATGTATACTAAAGACACTTTGCCTTGTACAGGAGTAAACACAGGTTTGTCATTCTTCTAAGGAGACAGGGCCTAGCCTTCTGCACCCTTGTCCCCATCATGGCAGGAACTGGGAGACAAGAGTCACAGTCATAAGCCACATGGATAAAGATGTTCCTGTCCGCCTTTGCCATCTCATCTGCCCCTGTGCTGATGGGGGCCACCTGCCAGCACACCACCCCCTCGTGGCCCCCAGGGATAATGATGGTGGCTAACAGTCATGGAGGAAGTTAGAATGGAGGCTTCAGCTGAAACACTAAGACAAAAGATAAAAGACACCAAATTGTGTTGTAAGAGGAACCATCCCAGAGCCCTGGCAAAGGGTGAGTGGCTGAGAACAGCCTGGAAAGTCAAACTCCCCATCCCCATGGAGAGCAAGGGGGCCCTGGGAGGGAGGGTTTGCACAGAGGACTGTTGATTTAGGTTTAAGACAGCAGGTGCCAGATGCGAGAGAATGTTCCCGCTCCCCCATCACTCCCTTCCTGCACCCCATCCCAGGGAGGCCAGGAACCACCACTGGCAAGTATGTTGAGCAAGAAAGAGAAAGAAGGGAACCTCTCCCCACCCCTGCCCAGGCAGACTTGATCTCAGCCAGCCCCTCCCTCTTCTACCCCAGCAGAGACAGAAAGACTGAAGTATTCACAAGGATATGAGAGCATACATTCTGATTTAGAGGTGAAAATGACTCTACAACTTTGTATTTTCCCAGGGCATCCAGGGAAGTCTGGAGATGTTTCCTCCAGCTGCACAGTGGGGGGAAGTCAAAGCTGTGGGAAGTCAAAGGCAGTGGGGGGGAAGTCAAAGCTGCATTGTCACTACACCCCAGGAATTTGTGAGTCAGTGCATCAATGTTCTCACTACATGTTAGTTAAGCACTACTGAACATTATTTCAAGCATTTACTTTAATCATGCTGTTTCAGTCTTATGATGACCATATAATATCTAATCCCCATGTTACAGTTGAGGGAACAGGCACCGAGTAGCTAAGAAACTTGTCCAAAATTCACAGAGGTTGGGTTCAAATCCAGATTCGCCCTTCAAGCTTTAGCTAGAGCTCTCTGCCTAGGCCCCCATAGGATCCCATAGGCCCTCACCTTTAACGCTGAATTGTGATTGCCTGTTTGGTGCTGATGTCTCCAGTTACGGTGACCTTCTCTGGGGCAAGGGCTAGATCTCTTTCATTTGTGTGGGGCAGAAACAAAGCTCAGACCATCCTGCCTCAGCTCATGCCTGTTCTGTCTCTGTTGAAGAGAGTTCTGACTCTCTATACTGGTCCTCTGCCTTGGCCTAGCTGGCACTTGGAATTTGTGAGCCACTGAGCTGAGAGCAGGGACAGGGATGAGCAGAAGCAGCCTGAAGGCTAGTCCCAAGGAAGAGGTTTTCAAGGAGTTTGGAAAAGACATGGGACAACTGTGGGTGGTGGAGGGGAGAGAAGAGGGTGTTCTGAGATAAGGACCAGAATCCCACTCAGGGACGTTCAAGAATCACATAGACATATTTGCTTGAAACTACCTTTTTGGAGGCTGGAATGTGGTTTTTGTTGTGGTGATTTATTTCATTTTGTTTGTTTCCAACACTACTCTGAGACTAAACTGTGTCTTGGCTTCCTGGTCCAAGGAATATCTATATTCCTGGAACCTGGTCTCTGATGCATAGTAGGTGGTTGGTAAACAGTTGTTGAATTGAATTGAAAGGAAATTGCAAAGTATCCTGTAGCTCTTAGTCATCTGCCTGCTTCTGAGAGTGAACGTGTCCTAGGGGAGGGGCTGGCCAAACAGTCACAGAAATAAACATTGAGGGGCAGCCTTTGGGCACCTTGACTTCAGCTAAAAACCCAAAGACCACTGGTGTGTAGTTCAGGGGTGGGATGGGGCAGCTGACAAGAGCCTGGGCTAGTGCTCAAAATGTCAGAACTTGGGCAGAATGCATGAATGACCACCACCACCGCCCCCAGGAGTCAAAGGAACAGTTGCTTCCCTGTGTGGTGTGAGTCAGAGGTGAGGGCTGGAGATTTGACACAGCCCTGGCCTTGTCTATCACCTTGGCTTGGTTAGAGTATGTCCTTCCAGTCCTTTTTGATTAAATTCTATTTACCATTTTCTACTTTTAGGTGACCTTTGACAACATCCACCCTTTGAAATGGTCTGCCCAAAGGATTTCGAAAGGTCAACATCTTGTATCGGGTATTTTATAAAAGGGCCCTTCTTTTCCACATGTGGAACCAAGCTGGGTGGAGGTTTTTTGCTAGAGAAGCCAGCCTTGAAATATCCATATAACACATAATCAATTCAAGACTGGTCCTCATTTTTCTCCCATGTCCTTGAGGGGATTTCTTTGACACTATGGAGCAGAGAAGGGTGTGAGAGGGGTTGATGCCCTTTGCACTGAGAGTTTAGTTCAAAGTCTTATCGTTGCCAGCCTTGAAAGGAAGGCCAAGAAGAGAGAGTCTCTCAGTTTACAGCAGGATGACTGTGACTTCAAGAATAAATGTGAACTAACCAGGACTCTTTAATGAGGACCAGAGCCGGCATCCTCAGATATCTTCAATTCTGTGGGTCTTCAGCACAGCCTTGGTCCACAAAAAAGTTAGCAACTTCAAACTAAATTCTTTCTTGTCACATTGCTGGTGCTATGGAAGAAATGCCTCAAGGTAGAAATAACCCAGTAAGACAAATGAGAAAGGATGAAATGAGACCTCAGACTTTCCCTGCCACTCAGGGACAACAATTTCTTCTCTTCTGCACGTTTTCAAGAATTCCAGGACAGCGAGCCTACTTCTTACAACTAGACTAGCAAGGGACTCTTTGTAAACACAAACAACAGAGAAACATTGTGAACAGGCACTTTGCTGACTTTTGTCAGAATGGTTTTAAAAGTTTGATATAGATGATAAGAAATAGGAATCTGTTCTCCTCATGGTGTAATTTCAGTAGGTGTTTGATGGTTACTTTTCTGATGGATGTCTTTCTTCTTAATGCAGCATGGTACCTTTTGAGGCAGAGATTAAATAGGTACCTGCCTAGGTATAAATTATGACAGCCATCCCATGCCTGGAGAGAGCTCCTGGTCACCTCAAGGGGAATCATCATTCCCCCCTAAGAGTCACATCTGGGGTCTTTCCTTAGTTACATAAGTTACACATAAGTTACAGAGACAGCCAGAAAGCATCTGCTGCCCAGAGGGAAGAGGACAGTGGCACCATATGTAGTCAGTCAGACACAGGGCTCTGAACAATAAATACCAAGGAATAAGGCCAGCAATGCTCTAGGGACACAACAGGCCAACTTTCATGTTTTGAAACAGCAGCCAAATGTCAAGTATGACAGCATGCTTCAAAATGGTGCTCAGCAGGAAGCCAAGGAAGGGTGAGTGAGGATGTAGGCTCAGCCCAAGGGTGGAAAGGTGTTCTGTCAAGCTGCTGGCACCCCTGACCGCAACAGGGGTCTGGAGCAAACCCTCCCAGGACCCAGTCACCCTGCTTGAGGCATATGCGTGAGCATAGACACGTACATTGAAGAAGGTAGGCAGTCCATGTAGTACACCTTGGCTGAACACAGCACCAAATGAAGAGTGGTGCTGCCATCTTTCCAATAACCACTGAAGCCTGAGCAGGATGAGGACTAGCAGGGGCCCCATTTCAGTAGAGGAGCGAACCATACAAGACTCATCTCCAACAGTGACACCGTGTGGCAGTGATGTGCAACTGTGAGAGTGTCTGATCAGGCTCTCCTCTTGGTCCAGTCTGCAGAAGCAGGGCTGTAGCCCTTTGGTCTTTTTAAATAAGGTCCTGGCATCTTTAACCCTGTGCCTCAAGCTTGTGCAAAAACTCACATCAGTTACATTCCTTTCCACCTCTCTCACAATTGCTATGTTTATAAGCATGTAAATAGCTTTTAGCTGTATGACTTCATGGGTTACTTGTATTAGATTTCTGGCTTCTCAGTAAATGTCAGGGTTACCCTCAAATGGCCCCAATTTTAGAGAAGGTCTCATGGGAGTCTCTCTAGGGCAGCCAGCAGCAACGGGACACACACTGCTAGAAAATTACAGTCCCTCCCCTGACTGGGGGGCAAAGGGACCCAATATCCCCAGGAGCCCACTGGCTGCGAGGTAATATCAGACCTCTTCTTTTCAGCACTGTGACCATCTACATGGCCTGAGGTGATACAAAACTGTGACCCCTAAGTCTCCTCTTTGGCTGGAGGTTCTCATCCTTCCACAGGGTCTCAGGAGGACTACAGATGCCTTTTCCAGCTTTCTAGCATCTTTTCTAGGATGTTGTGAGCTTGTGCAGAGAGGGGCGTTGCTCCTGGTTTACTTGGGGACCAGGAAATCAGGTTTCAATCGACAAGCACAAAGACAAACATCATCACCTTTCTTCCCTAAAGTGGCAGAAAGTGCCCAAGAAGAGACCAAGGGGGCTCAGCTAGCCTTTGGTATTTTCACATTTCTCAGTTATGCAGAGAAGCCACTTCCAGGTGAGTTTTAAGTGGGGGGAAGGAAATGGACCTGGCAAATTAAATGGAAAGCTATTTGAAGTAAGATGAAGGCAATGCTCTACAATTTGCTCCCCAGGCTCAGGTCACAGATCTGCAGCTTTCCACTTCATTTCAGTGTGACCTGTCCTTAACTCAAAAATGCAGAGGGTGCCTGGGTGCCTCATTCGGTTAAGCATCCGACTTTGGCTCAGGTCATGATCTCACAGTGCATGGGTTCAAGTCCTGCATCAGGTTCTCTGCTGCACAAAGCCCACTTTGGATCCTCTGTCTCCCTCTCTGTCTGCCCCTCTCCCACACGTGCTCTCTCTCTCAAAAATGAATAAATTTTTAAAAAACAAAAACAAAACAAATGAACCAAAAAAAGCAAACCACAGGCACCAGGTATGCTGGCCGTTCCAGAAGACCATGAATGAATATAAGATTATTCAGACCTTGCCACCTGTCTTAGCCTGGATTCTGAGAAGAGTAGAATCTGAGGCAGAGGGCTCATATGATTCAAAACTTTGTTAGGGAATATAATCACCTAAGGATTCTAGGAAGCAGGAGTGAGGAACAAGGGGAGGGAGGCAGAGAAGGAAGGAGAACCAATTCAAGGATGCCAATCACCGAGCTGCCTTCTGCTACTAAGTGCAAATGCTGGCTATATATGTAGGCATCCATTCAAAATATATTTTTTTAACACTCATTAAACACCAGGTATAATGCAAAAAGCTATAGAGTCAGTGCCTGTCCTCATCCCATGGTGGATGGGGAGGGAGTAATTTACCCATCAGCTCTTGCCTCCCATTGGCTGAAGGTTCACCCCACAGGATTCCCCCCGCCCCTGCCCACTTCCAGTTTGCACATGGTGGAATGAGGCAAGTCTCATGGAGGTGGCAACAGAGGTGCCGGAGCAGGGAGATGAGAGGTGACCAGCATGCACACAGGCAAAGCGCTGTTGCACCCACGTGAAGTCAAATGGAGCCCATGTGCCACGGGTTTGTCCACTAGGATAAGAAATGGGTAAGACCAAGAGGATGGGAAACACCAGCCGTGGGAAGAGTTAGAAGGACAGGACTGTAATGACTGTCTACAGTCCACACTGGGACATCTAGGGCTAAGTGTATTGGCCACAGTCAGCACAACGTGAAAGGGCCAGAGTCTCTGAAACAGATGGCAGGGACAATAAGGACATTCTAAGTCTGTGGAGTGAATGGCATTTCACAGGCCTCCCCCTGGAGGCCTCTCAAAACGTGCTATGCTCTGATTCACAGTTCATGTCCTCCACCATTTGGGGACCCAGCAAAATCCCAATTCCCTCCTCCTGGGGAGGCGGGCAACAAGGAAGTTTGCCGGCAGTCTGTGTTCCAGTCCCAGGTCTGCCATCTACTGGCTTTGGGACCTTCGGCAACCTTCTGTGGCCTTCCTAAACCTCAACCTCCTGTTGTCTTCATCTACAAAGGGGGAAACTGATACATCAACTGAGATCATTCAGTGTAACCTTTAGCCCATTGCCTGGCACACAATAAATTCGCCATAAACAGAAGCCACTGTGGTTATCATGGCACCAAACGCTGTGCCTCCATGAGTATCGTGTTTCTCTGGGAAGAAATTAGGATGGCATGGCACTCGGAGAGGGTTCTAAAGCCTTAAATATATCAACTGCTGCTATTTTAACACTGCTGTGAGCAAATAAAAAAAAAAACTTGGCAAAATCACCTGAAACAAAAATATAATCAAGTAGTAAAATTAGCATCACATTTTTCCATCTTCCCTCCAGGGCACAAATGCTCGCCAACCCCCCAGGAGTGAGTCAGTTCTGGCAAAACAGAAATGAATGCATCCTGATGAGGATCTCTTATTCTTTACCCCACGAATCCTTTTCTTTCAGACTCAGTGTTTCAGCCTTAAGGAGGCTGCTTGTGAATGACTACATAGGCTTAGGACTTGGTCCCACATGTTTAATTTTCCATAAGCAGATATATGTACTCCTTGACACTCAATGGTCCCACTCTGCTTGCTTTTGGAGCTTTTTTCTTGCTTTCAGGGATAGATGAGTGACCTCTATCACTCATCACTGATGAGTTTATCTCTTCATTAGCATCCCCCAGATGTCTACAGAGCCCTGAATTCATGCCAGGCCCTTGGGGATATGGAGGTGAGTCTTTAGGGGAAAACAGCCTAGATGGGGAAACACATGGCACAACAGGTGAGCCCAGAGGCTCAGGTGTGTGTTCAATAGAGACTCACTGAGCACTTAACAAGCCCAAGACTCACTGAGCACTTATCAAGCCCAAACACTGCGATAAAAACCATAGACATGGTGCCTGCCCTCAGGGAGCTTGTGAACTAGAGGAAGAGACTGACTGATAACAGTTGATTACAGTATAAGGAGATGGACAGTGTGCATGGGGGAACCTGCCATCACGCCCTTTCTAGATATCGGATTCCAGGAATCCACACCAGGCTGCACTGTGGCGAAGCCACTCCACATTCAATTCTCCAGCACATCTTAATCTTTCAGTCTCTGGATATTGGTTCAGACCGTGCTTCTCTCTTGAATGAGACTTTTATGTTTATCAAATAGGGCAAGGAGTTTTTTTTAAAGGGTTGATAAATAGGGCACCTGAATGGCTCAGTTGGTTAATCATCTGACTTTGGCTCAGATCATCATCTCACGGTTTGTGGGTTAAAGCCCTGTGTCGAGCTCTGCACTGACAGTGCAGAGCCTGCTTGGGATTCTCTCTCCCTCTCTCTCTGCACCTTCTCCACTTGTGTTCTCTCTGTCTAAAAATAAATAAATAAAAATACTTAAAAGAGGCTGATAAATACTCCTCTTACAAGATACTTTCTGTGTAGCTAAAAGCCACCAATCTGGATTAACCAAAATGTCTCAGAGTCCAGGGCTTAAGAGAGGGAGAAAGTTTCTTTTGCCCCATAAAAGGCCTGCCTAACAAACTCCCATTTCCAGGCCCTAGACTGCCTCTTCCCAGGTGATGACAGGGGGAGAAGTCCACTCCTTTCAGTGGAGACCCCTCCTTCCTGCCAAGCTTTTCTCAGTCTAATTAATACCCATGCAGCGGCTGTGATGAGGGATTTATCTCTATCTCCCTAAATTACCAAAAATCACCCCAAGAATGGACAGCTCCTTTCTTTTTTAATTTTATAAATTCTTCATTGATACATAACATATAGAAAATTGCATAACTCATAAAGCATGTCTGGATGAGGTATCTCAAAGGAACACCTTCCTCCCATGACAACTACCTAGGTCAGTAGTTATGTTTTCAGTTTTAATATGTCTCAAAGCCTAGATTATTCCTAGACCTAGAGTTGAGATTCACCAAACCCAGTCCAAGTCTTTGTTGTGGCTCCTTCCCCAGCATGAGGCCAAGGTAATGACAGCATAGTCTTTCTTGGCCATGCCCTGTGAGCATCGGAGCTCCCCAGAACAACAGTCTACAAACACGGCAGGGTTTAGATCCACCATAGAAGAGAAGTCATTTCCCAAAGGCAGCATAGGCTGTGGAGAGACATCTCTGCCTCCTACAAAAACAGCTTTTGAACTGTTACACAGGGCAGCAATTAACTGCCTCAGCTCCAGCTTCTCAATTTAATAGCCAATTCAGGTGGACTTCCCTGAAAAGAGAACAGTTTCCATCAAAGGTATATTCAAGGCCCTACCTGTCGTATGATTGAAAACTATTGAGAGTGTAGAAGTTATCTTTTCCCCATCTTTTACCCCTCCCAACAAGGTGTCAAAGAACTACCATTAAATTCCACTCCCCACCCCCACCCCCCACCACAGAGGGCTCTGAAAGAAGGATGCTCTTTCCCAGCACGTGGCCAAGGACAGGGAGCTCCACAATCACCTAAAATCCCATCTCTGCTCAGCTTTTTGTGCCCACTCCAAAGGCCTCATTTGATATTTGTCATCTACTTTTTCACATGCCATACCATGACACTTGACCTGGCACCTGATCTAAGGTTCAGAAAAAATAATTCACTCCACAGCAATCCTAGACATCAACTCAGGCATCAGATGCTGGGTTAGGAGCCAGGAATACAAGGATAAATGTGTCTCGGACAGCTAGCTGACCAACAAATTTCATGTCCCCCACCCCCTTCATAAAGTTGTCACAGAGAACTGGCTTCCCAAAGAAGAACATCTCCCAGTTTCCCCTGCATTTAGATGGGACTATGTGACAATTTCTCAACAATGGAAGGTGAGCAGAACTAATATGTGTGTCATTTCTGAGCCAAATGTTAAGAGTGTGGCTTCTAGTCCCTTATCCACTGACTGGATACAGGATTCCCAAGACTGAAGGCATGGAAAATCCATAAAAAGGAAAGAGTCAGAGTTCCTATATCACCATATAGTGGAAAGACCCCCATCAACCAGGAATATCTATTTTATGAGACTGAGAAATGAATTTCTGCTGTGTTAAACTATTGAAACATGGAAGATTGTTACAGCAGGTAACATTACTCTAACTTTTACAATGAACAAATATAGTATCTATCCCCAAGATGTTAGTATACCTGAATATTTAGATTTGCATTTTAGAAATCTCTTTCCAGGGTGCCTGGGTGGCTCAGTCGTTAAGCATCTGACTTCAGCTCAGGTCATAATCTCTCAGTTCGTGAATCAAATCCCACATCGGGTGAGCCCCACTTCAGGTAAAGCATGAGCCCCGAGTGAGCCCCCCTTTTCTCTCTCTCCTTCATTCACTCTTTCTCTCTGTCTGTCACTCACTTGTGCCCTCTCTATCTGAGAAGAAAAGAAAAGAAAGAAAAGAAAAGACAAAAAGAAAAGAAACCTCTTTTCAGCAATGGGAGGGAGAATAGACTGAAGTGAGACCAGTTTAGAAATAAGTCTGGTATATAATTATATGTTTTTAATACATGTTAATGTATTTTTATAATTATATTATGTAAGTATTCGCTATTGTTTTCATTTTTTCAGGCCCAGCATTTCTCTCTTCTTATAACAACACCCTAATTTTCCTTGATCCATGTAGTTTAAGTGTTTAAAGGTTGGTTTGGACAATTGGAGGCAAGCAGAGCTATACTGAGACTTTTTCTAGAAGAGTGAGAGAAAGGGATTCTCTTTTTTGGTTGGGTTACTGAGAAGGTAAAATGTGGGACTAGGGCTCAAGGCAGACATTTTGCCTCTATCAGGGGAAAAATTGCTGAGTGGAATGGTTGAGGTGGAAGGCGTTAAAACAGCTGGCCTATGACCCATTTCTCCCCCAATTACTAGAGGGATCCCTACAAGAGAAAGTAAGTGACATGGCCTAGTCTCTTTGTAAATGTGATAACTGGCCTCCTGTTAATAGTTAACCACATTTCAGGAAGGAAATTCCTTATCTATGGAATGCTTTTAGCAAGATGTCCCTGGTTTTGGATTGTTTGTGGTAAACAGAATCTATAGATGTCCGAGACATGGTTCCCCGAAAAAATGTCATATAAGTTCAATAATAATCTTGCTGTAAAATGGAGATATTCAAAATGTAAACACTCTTTTCTGGTAAGATGTGTGTAATCATTACTTTTGACCTCATTTTATTAAAAGCATGTCTTAACCAGGAAGGAAGGACCTGGTGAGCATGTGGGATGTCCCATGCTTTTCTGTGTAGTCATCTATCTGTTATTATGTAACAAGTTCCCTCAAAATTTAGTGGTCTAAACATCGTCTTATCATCTCTTACACTCTCTATGGGCCAGGAAGTTGGACAGGGCACATCAGGGTTGACATGTCTCTGCTCCATAATGTCTTGTGGGATGCGGGAGGCGCAGTGCAGCTGGGAGGACTCGAAAACTGGAGGGGACTCAGTGGCTGACACTGCAATCACCTGAAGCCTCATTCACTCACATATCTGAAGGTCAGTGCTGCCTGGGGAATCAGTTGTCACCAAGGTGGGGTTCCACTCCACAGCTGATTTGGCTTCCTCAGGGAAGGATGCCTGGGATCCAAGAGAAAGTGTCCCACAGACAGAAGCCATGTCACCTTTTATGACCTAGGCTCAAAAGTCATGCAGTGTCACTTTGCGACATCCACAAACCTACCCAGATGAAATAAAAGGGAATCTAGACCCACCTCTTGAGGGGAAAAGTAACAATGTCACATCATAAGAGCAGCATATAAAATGGGAGATCCAGTTATGGTCTTCTTGGAAAAATGCAATCTACTTATGCTGTTTGATTATATTTTTTAAATCACTCGTAAAGGTCACTCATAAAGGTAAGATCTCTGATTTGACAGAGGAAATCAGGGCCAAGAGGTGATGAACCAGAGAGAGCCATGTTGACCATGTTTGTGCTCTATATTTGGCTATGGTTTTTGTTTGTTTGTTTGTTTGTTTTTTAAATATTTATTTATTTTTGAGAGAGAGAAAGAGACAGAGCACAAGTGAGGCAGGGGGTGATGCAGAGAAAGAGAGAGAGAGACAGAATCCGAATCAGGCTCCAGGCTCTGAGCTGTCAGCACAGAGCCCAATGCAGGGCTTGAATTCATGAACCATGAGATCATGACCTAAGCCAAAGTCAGATGCTTAACTGACTATATTTGGTTATGTTTAAAGCCAAAATCATTCTCCTGCTGCCCAACTGCATGAGCCAAAAATGTCCTCCTTTTTTATTTAAGCTGGTTTGAGTTTTCTTTCACTTGGAATCAAAAGGTTTCAAATTAACATAGTGTGTAAACATTATTTACCACTTTGTTTGGTGATATTTTAGGCTGCTTATGAAAATACATACATACTATGCAGCAAGAAAAAAATGCCTTTTATTTAATTAAAAAAAATGTTTTTATCATTTATTTTTGAGAGACAGCATGAGCAGGAGAGGTGCAGAGAGAGAAGAGGACACAGAATATAAAGCAGCTCCAGGCTCTGAGTTGTCAGCACAGAGCCCAACGTGGGGCTCGAACTCACAAACTATGAGATCACGATCTGGGCTGGAGTTGGACGCTTAACCAACTGAGCCACCCAGGCGCCTCGAAAAAAATGTCTTTTAAAAACAGAGGAAATTAAGACAAAGAGAAAACAACAAAGGAAAATTTTTTTGTTAAAATAAGGACGAGATTGGAATTCACAGCTCATTCTGGAAGACCAGGAACACGTAAGAGAAGGGGAGACCAGCTGAGAAACTGTGAAATAATCCAGGTGAGGGTGAGGAGGGACATGAGCGGATGGATCCATTAGGGTTTGTTGACTGACTAAACGTGAAGAAAAAAGAAAAGAGTAGGATACAGTACAAGTCCGAGAAGGTTCTTATGTTTCTGGCTTAGGTGATTGGGGCAGACAGAAATACAACTTACTGAGATAGGGATATCTCAGTGAAGAATGAGTTTTATGGGGATTTCTTGGAGGTAAGCAGTTCTTTTCGGACGTTTTGAGTATAAGGTACCATGAGTTTGCAGAGTTGTAAGTGGGCAGTTGGTTTTCTAGGATAACAAATGAGGACTGGTTCTGAACTAGAGATACAGATTTAGTTCACAATACACATTTTTTAAGATTTATGATGGACAAGGCAGTGTGCCAATTACTGGGGATAACTGGATACAAAAAACAGACAAGGTTTCTATCCTCATGGAGCTGAGGACATTCTAGCAAGAACCATCAACAGATAAGTGACGGCTGAGGTCATGGCTACGCAGGAAGTCGCCCAGGAATGCTGTCTTGGGCAAGCCGTGGAAAAGGTCCCATAAAGGAAACTGAGAAAGGTGGCCAGAGAAATGTGAGAAAAATCAGAAGGGATGGAGTAAATGCCACCCAGGAGAGAGAATGTGGACTATGTACAAAAGGACTTTGTAAAGTACTGTGTAAATATGTTGTATTATTATCATTTCTGATTCTCCTCTCTCTGCGAAAACTTTTAGGTCCTTGCCTTACCTGTGTTGCTTGAGGATAGGGACATTTTTCACCTTGGTAGCCCTGAGTGGCCTGGCTAGTGTCCTGCATTATACTCAGTCAGTGCCTGTGGAAGTACCATGTCTATTCACTATTACGAGTGTGTGAGTGTGTGTGCTTCTGTGTGCGGGCGTGTACATGTGGCTCTGCCTGGTCTCCCTGACCTGATTAAACTGCTCGAGGACAGGCTGGAGAGAACTTTGGGTTCTTTGTCATCAGATCTCCATTCCGTCTCTAACACGTTAAGTCACTCAATCAACATGTATTGAACTGAATTTCCCCCCCTGTTCCAGCGGCTTAGCATTCATGTCTGACCTCTGAGCACGGATGTACTGCCTGCAGGGAAACGATTTGTTTTCTTCTCCCTGATCCCTGTCGTTCCTTTGCACAACGTGTTCTCACGGGGCTGTTTTTATGCCAGTGTTGGAATAAAGGTTTCCAAGGTTAGTAAGCAGGGCACTTGGCCTAACCAAGCCCCAAACAAACCAGGTCTGCTAGGATCTGAAAAGGCAGCCCTAGCACACAGAATTCAGAACCAGAGGGATGTAAGAGATCATCTAGTGATGCCGTGAGTCTAGTCCTGCCCCTCTCTGACCAGCAACAGAACAAATACAGAGAGTATTTCCAAAAATTGTCCAGGACACAGCTAGTTAACCGCAGAGCTGAGATTAGACCCCAGTTCCCAGGCTCCCAGGCCTTTGATCCTTGCACTACACACAAGGTTTCCTCTTAGATTGTGTTTTATCTATAAACCTAAAGTACTTTGTCCTAAGCTATTCCTATCACATAGGATTTGAATAATGCTACAGAGGGACAAATATCCAAACAGCAGCACAAGTGAGGGCTCATCATAGCACTGTGTGGCTTTCCACCTTTCATTTCCATACCCTATCCACAAGTGTTTCTACTCAACATTCACTATGGCATACGATTTGTGAAGATCGGAGACTAGAAGTTTCTCCGACTCTTTTTACAAGAACTTCAGGCTACCGTCTTGAAGGGGCTGTCACTCCAAGTCCTAATCTTCTATTCATGACATTAGGATCCTCTCCAATGGCAACTAAATGTGGTGTCACAAACAAAGGATTATAACTACTTGAGGCATAAGCAACGGAGAGGAAAGATCCTGTTTCCGTATCAGTGTTTCTGGAAAATTTGTTCTTAAAGGAGACACAAAACACAGTAGCCACTTGATCCTCACATTTAATAAAAACAATAATGGTAATATCTCTTGAGTCTCTTGGTGAATCCCCTGTCACATATGTGACCCCAATTAACCTACGTAACAATCTTTCAAAAGAGAAATTATTCACAATTTACCACAACGGAAAAGCAGCTACAAAACTTAAATCAATTGCCCAGCATTGTTACAGATGGTGAGTGCAGCGCTGACCCTTCCTCTAAGACAGCTGGTAGAATCAATGAGATATTCAAAACATGAAATACGATATGGACAAATTCCAGAGCCTTATTCTTAAAGAAACCACAAACATCAGATAAAAAGGCGTCGTCCCTTTTACAGCCAAACCTCCCAAGACCTGGAGAAGTTAAGGGACTCTTTCCCAAATTCCCAGAGGTGGCAACTAGCAGAAGAACAAACTACTCGCTTTTTATTCACACTCTAGCACACTAGCCTATAAGGTAACCTCAGTTATTACCAAGCATCCAGTATGTGCCAGGGACAGATCTGGGCACGTAACTTACCTCACTGAATCCTTGCAACAGTCCTATAGGGCAGTCATTACAATCCCCATCTTACAAATAAACTCAAAAGAAATGGAAAGTTAGAACATACCAGAACCTGAATGCAGGGCCAAGTCTCCCTGCTGCTGGCTTGTTCCCTTTGTCTAGATCAAATTATGTACCAAACAAATTTTTTTGAAAGACTGAATTTGCCTTCATCATCCAGGCGCCTGGGTGGCTCAGTCTGTTGATTGTCTGGCTTAAGCTCAGATCACAATCTTGCACGGTTCGTGAGTTCAAACCCTGTATGGGGCTCTCTGAGGTCAGCACAGAGCCTGCTTCTCTGAGCCCCAAGACCATGGATATGGCTTTTTTGTACACTTTCCCTTTCTTGATGGCTGGATATCAGCATGGAGTGAAGGAAACTTCCACTATGCAGATGAGGACAACACCCTAGGAGATGGTGGAAAAGGGAAACGGAAGAAATGTAAATCCTTGAATGACTGAATAGAGCAGACCCACATGCCAATCTGGAACATCTACCTCATACTATTATCTGAGAAATGAAATTCTATCCTCTTCAAGCCACCAAATTGTTGAACAATAGTACCCATTGTTTCAAGCCA
Organism: Cryptoprocta ferox; assembly: GCA_028646485.1. Lineage (NCBI taxonomy): Eukaryota > Metazoa > Chordata > Mammalia > Carnivora > Eupleridae > Cryptoprocta > Cryptoprocta ferox. The sequence goes on along the minus strand of CM053574.1, from coordinate 80,182,620 downwards.
CCGAGTTATATGGTCACACAGCAATACCTGCTGATGCAAGTAGCATATGGAACCTCTCTCATGAGGCCTTTTCCTGGTTCTGGCAGCAGGAAGTGACTGACCATTTTAAGCAGGAAATAATCTATTAAGAGAATAGTGCCTAGTTTACATAATCAAGGGAAGGCTGGGGAGGCAGCCTCAGGAAAATAGGCAGGGAAAAGGGAAGGTGGGCAACTGAACTCATGGCCCAAACTTACACCTTGGAGGAACAACTTGGAGACACACTCCTGTGGCCACTGCTGGACACTGACTGGACACCACAACTGGCACTGGAGACTAGCCCCTACTGGGGTCACCGTGGCCACTGTTGCCCTGGAATCCATTGTTGCTGCTGCCAGAACAAAGTCCCCCACCATCCCCACTTCCTTCTGAGAGAGAGAGAGAGAGAGAGAGAGCGAGTAGGGCAGGGGCAGAGACAGAGAGAGAGAGAGAGAGAGAGCGCACGCAGGCAGGGGCAGAAAGAGAGAGAGAAAGAGAATCCTAAGTAGTCTCCACTCTGTCAGCGCAAAGCCCAAAATGAGGCTCCAACTCACGAACCATGAAATCATGACCCGAGCTGAAACCAAGAGTCAGACGCTTAACCGACTGAGCAACCCAGGTGACTCGTTCCAGATTCTAAATCCAAGCCAGACAATCTGATTGGCCACACCTAGATTAAGTAGCCAAGCCATGCCTTCTTGAGAAGCGGGTATAGATCTGGCTTTTCCAGCAATTCTGGTCCCACTACAACTTCTATAGGAAAGAGGCTCAGATGTTGGGCAAGCAAAAAAATAATTAAAAAAATAATAATAATAAAAGCTGCCAAGTGTCCTCCCAGAGGAAAAATGCTTCTACAGCAATATGGTTCTGTGGAAACTCTTTGGTTTAAAAAGTGCTCTCAGAGGGCGTGTGCTTCCTCCCAGCTCATTATATCCAATCTCCTGGTTCATCTTAATCGGGACTCTCAGTAACAAAAGACAGAAACATAATTAAAACTATTTTATGCTTTTTAAAAAGGAGGAGAGTTATTGGCTCAAAGAAGTAAACAGTACAGACCTGTTGGGGTTCAGGGGCTGAAAGGTGCCCCTGGGGCTCACTCTCTGTTCTGCTTTCCCTAGAAGGCTCTCCATTATCCCTACAGATCTCCCCGTTTGCAAGATACCTTCTGCATCCTGAGGCACGTGTCGTTGTTGCAGACTTCTTTACCTCAGACCCAAGATCCGTTGTCTCACCACTTCAAAGAATGAAGAGGTGGACACAAAATAAAATGAGCAGCAGCAAAAGTTTATTGGAGTATAAGATGAGCAAGTAAGAATAGTATGAAAGCTCTCCTTACAGAGAGGGGGCATCTGAAAGTGAATGCCCACCGACTTTGGCAAGGGACAATGTATTATAGGGTTTTGGTCCACCCTCTTTCCTTCTCCCTTATTTCTTCTCAGGTTCTACCTTTATTGGGTAGGGAACTCTAAAAGTCTAGTCGTTCCTTTTTGATCAACTCATTTCTATTGTATACAGGATGGTCTATGGCCATACGTTCCTTCTGGGTCATACACTTTACGGTCTACTACTTCTTTGTAGTCAAATCTTTAGTCAAATTCCTGAGGGAAACTTGAGGGGGAGTAGGTGGTGTCTGTTACATTCTTAAGAGGAACCTTATGCCTGAGGGGGTTTGCTATGGTCAGAGTCTCTCTCAGCATTGTTCCAAAATATGTGTTTTTCCCCACCCAGGTTAGGACCTCAAGTCCTAACCTTTCCCTCTATGCCTATTGAATCCTATCTTTTCCTATCATGTCCTCTCTCCTCAGTGTACCCAGAGAAAAATGAGAGCCTCTTCCAAACAGTTTATGGAAGTTCTGGCTCTACTTGGTCCATGTCTCTTGCTGACCAGCCACTGTGGACTTGTGGTACAATGGTCACACTCCCATATCTGCTACCCCACAGGGACAGTGAGTACAGGATGGCCGTTTTCTCAAAGAAAATCAGGATACTACTACCAGAGGAAGGAGGAAAAGAAAGAGATAGCTATCAAACGGTTGAATTGATGTCTAGCCTCGGCCCCTAGGGATTGCAAAAGAGGTTGAAAAAAAAAATCACCACCCAATACAAATCAAATAACGAAGCCCCCTTAAATCAGAACTTTCTCCCATCTTCTGTGAAGCTTAGCTCTGCATCCACAAGTCAGACCTGAATGTTTATATAAGAAGATGAACACCGTCTGATGTAGTAAAACAGGGTTTCTCAACTTTGGCGTTCCTGACATTTGGGGCTGGATAATTCTTTGTTGCAGAGGAGTCTGTTCTGGGCATTGCAGGATGTTTAGCGGCACCCCTGGTCTCCACCCCATGCCCAGTTATGAAGCTAAACATGTCTCCAGATGTTGCCAAATGTCCCCTCAGAGCAGAACCGTCCCCTCCAGGTAAAAAACCACCCTATTAGAAGGCACAAGAACAGAGAAGCAGCATTCTAAATCCTCACCACGAACCAACCTGAGTCACCTGGTCCAGCCGGGCGCCTCTTCAGCCCTGGGGCTGCAGAGCTGGACTCCTGGGCAGGAGAACTGGGTAATGAACGGGACCCTGGAGACAGACACAGAGATCTTCTAGTCCTGCTCCAAAACCTTTGCTGGGGGCTGGGGCTGGCCTCAGCCTGCCAATCTCCCCTGCAATTCAGGCTACATGTAATCACGCATCTTACCACTGACTGAGCACCAGTCACAAACAAGGTACCACCAGGCACCTGCCCCCCGCCTTTCTCACAGCAACGCTCCCCTAAAGATGTTAGCTCCGTTTTACAAGGAGGAGGAAATGAAGCTCTGAGAAATTAACTGCCCCCAAACCACGCTTAGTAAATGCTTAAACTGAGATTCGAAACCTTGTCTATCAGACTGCCGAGTCCTCGCCTTTTCTGATGTGCCCTGCAGCCTCTGTTTCCACTTGGGATGGTTCCTTGCATGCAAGCTACCATAACTTACGATTTATATGCCAGTTTCTATTTTCTTTGTGGTCTTCTTTTCTATTTTTTTTTTCCTCCCTGCACTTTTGGTTTCTGCTTTGAGGGTTTAATGCCTTCATTGTTGTAGATCTAAAACAAGAAAGAACCAAATAATAATAATGCCTATTGCTCTCCCTCCATCAATGACCATACTTCACTCTTTCTCTTGGAGATTGGGTCACTTTCAAGATTTTGTTGCATGATTTCATTTGGAATTGGGGGTGGAGGGTTTCAGGCCACTGCCTGGATTTAAATGTATCATCTTAGAGAACTCATACTATGATGAAGGGACTTAGGCTTGGGACTGAGAAGACCGAGGCGTTAATTTTGGCCCTCCTACAAACTTTCTGTGTGACCTTGGGAAAATCATTTCATGTCTCTGAGTCTCATTTTTTTCCAAGTATAAAATCGGAGGCCTGGACTTATTAATCTACAAGTACTCTCCTAGCAATCTGATGAAGACACTAAATCTGAAATTAATTCCATGAAATATTTAAAATAGGCTTCAAATAAGTAGCAAGTGCCGCTTTGCAGGGAAGAGACTGGCAAGAGCTCCTCTGTGTGGAATAACAGCTCACAGCTGACTTCAATTGTGTCCATGAGGACAGAGAAGGGGGTAGAGCCATGTCACCTGAATCTTGATATAAGAGTTAATTAAAAATGCATGCCCAGGCTGAAGGAGGACACCTAGTGAATTAGTGATGGCCCTTGGATGTCTATGTTTCAGGGGTGACAGCATGGGTACAGAAGGCAGGAGGTAGGACCCAGAGCGAGGCCCCACCAAGGGACTGTGTAACCCAGTGCCTGGCTCAGGAGGCCTTCCTCACCCGGTTTTGGGTGCAGCCACGGTGCAGAAGGAGCCTGCCTGAGTATTAGGTTAACATGATTCATTTAGCAGGAGGAGGGTGCAAACTCTGTGCCTCCCACACCACCAGGCAGCCATCTCCTCTCACAGCCTGCTGGCTATGGAGAAAATACCAACCCTGCGGTCAAAAAAGGGAACCCTGCAGAGATGACCGAGTAGCCTGATCCCCTCAGGGCAGGATCCCATGACCCCTGAAGACAGGGGAGGAGTTTTTCAAGCGGGGCGTCCCCATATCCTACCAGTCCCTAACACTCCCAGGCCCAAGCACAGCTACTGGCAAATGTTTCTTCCCTTCTGAGTCCTCAGAGGGAGTTTCCAATGGATCCTTCTCCACCCAAGAATTTGAATCCCAAGAATTTGGAGGGAACCCACCTGCTTGTCAGAGTAAAGGTGGTAGGAGAGTGAAAGAGACCCTCTGGGGAGTACTCAGAGAAAGGAGTGTCTTCCTCTCTCTGCTCACCCCTGACTGCGAGCCCTACCTGGAGGCAGAAGCCCCAGAGGCTGCTGGGAAGCCATCCAGGGCTTCCCTGGCTCCTGGAGTCCTGGGCAAATCCACGGGCCCCTATCATACGCACAGGGAAAGTCAGTCCCAAGCGGTGGCTGCGAGGAAACAGTTCAGAGAATGATTTAGCCTGAGGAAAGCAGGGGGAGGAATGGCCCTGGGCTGACAACGTCTCTGGAAGAGGCCAGTCACGGAGGTTGGGAGGTGATTGCATCCAGCCCACAGGTAGACATAGAATCTGGAGCTCGGGGATCACTGAGCATTTAGGGTCATCAGCCACCAGGGGGTTAACCCTTGGAGGGTGGGTGAGTCTGTACAGCGGGAGTGAGTAGATGAATAACAAAAAACCTCATCCTAAAACATCTTTTGTTGAGATGCTGGGTTTCTCTGTGGGGGTCACTGTAGTTTTTAGAAAGGGCAATGGTGGTAATTATCACATATAAACTCTGCAACAACTTTAAAGTCACAGTTCAAAGAACAGCCAGCAGTCATTCCTCAGCACCTACCAAGCTGTGACAGATATGCTAGGAAGCTTCCCAGGCTCCCCCAGGCCCTAGGGGTGCTTCCTCCACCTGCTCCACACACACCGCCTCGATTTCAGGCCCTCATCTGTGCAGTTTACCCTTGTATCCCAAGTGGTAGAACAGTCTCTGGTACATGGAAGGGAGTCAATAACTGTTTTATGAATGCATGAATGAATGAATGATTTAATCATCAATCTACTAGACCCCTTTTAAAAAACCATTCCCGGGTACCTGGGTAACTCCGGATTTCGGCTCAGGGCATGATCTCATGGTTCATGAGTTTGAGCCCCACGTTGGGCTCTGTGCTTGCAGCTGGAAGCCAGGAGTCTGTTTCAGATTCTGTGTCACTCTCCCTCTTCCTCTCCCCTGCTCAGGCGCTCTCTCTCTCTCTCTCTCTCTCTCTCTTAAAATAAACATTACCAAAAAAAATTGTTTTAATTTCTATATCCAAAGTGCCTATACCAGTGCCTGTCATACAATAGGTGATGAATAGGTGTTTCTGAATGAGGTAAAATTGTCCAAAGCCAACAGCAGGCAATGTTTGCTCTCTGGCCACCTGGGAAACCATTTGCTCCCACCAGATACTGCCCTCACATCCCCTCATTCCTCACCTAAAGTTTAGGTGAATTTCTGAGTTGTTTTCTAGACAAGCAATATAGTCACTTATTTCTCTTCTAGAGACATGTGTGCAAATTATTTCTTTTGGCTAAAGATCAAGCCAGGGAAGTGTCTACCCTGCTCCAACAACAGAGAAATAAGCACAGGACATAGTAAGGATACGGCATAAAGGAGGTGAAAATGTCTACCTGCTTTAATGTGAAGAGCTTATTTCCCAAGAAACTGTGTGTTTGTAGAATTATAAGTGAGAACGTCCAGACCTCCCAGGCTCTACTTGGTGGATGCTATAAACCGCCTCCATTAATCCCCTGGGCAGCACCAGCGAGCAGGACAGCACCTTCACCACCAAATCTGCATAATAGGCATAATTACTACTATCAGGGTGAGTGACAGAAACACTGTCATTAAAACTGTTGTGTAATCTTCCTTTTTTGTTTTTGCCTATGGTAAATTAAGACCGTTTTCCTCCCCACTTGAAAGGATTCAGCTGTCCTTCTCTTTCTCTTCCCCCACTCCCCTGCCCCTCCCTCCCCTGCCCACTCCCACCCCCTGAGTTCCAGCCTCCTGCTCCCTACCCCCCTCCCCCTTCGCTTCTCCCTCCTATTCCCACACCCACCATCCATTGACTCATCTCCCCACTGTTCTCTGGGATCTGACCAGAAGCCTTCCCCTTTCCCTTTTAATTTGGGGTCACTGCATCCTCTCCTTTAGTTAGGATACAGGGAGCCATTAGGGTCACTGCATCCTCTCCTGTAGTTAGGACACAGGGAGCCATGACCCACTACCACCCACCACAGAGGACTACCCAGTGCTCTCGTCTTGAATTTGGTCTGAACAAAGCGTTACCGCCACGTGCAGGCTCCCGAGGGGAAACCTGTGTGTCGCCCGGGATTTCGGGCTGTGGTTTCTATGCGGTGGGAATGAAGCAGTCGTGTTTAGAGCCAATCCAGCAGTGGTGAAGCATGTGGCTGAAGGTTAACCTTTTGCTGCAAGTTAATGCCAGGTCTGAAAAGCAAGGGGTCTGAAGCAGAAACTAGCAAGCCTATGGGTTAACAAAAAACTAAACCCGGTTATAAAATAACCATTTGTATTCATTTCCTAGAACTGCAATTACCACAAATTACCACAAACTGCAGAGCTTAAAACAACAGCAATCTATTCTGTCAAAGTTCGGGAGGCTACAAGTCCAAAATCAAGGTGTCGGTGGCCGTACTGGCTTCCAAGCTCGGAGGAGAAGATGCTTCTTTGCCTCTTCTCGGCTTCTCGTGACTCTGGACAATCCTGATGTTCTCTAGCTTGTACTGTGTCACCCCAGCCTCTGCATGGTCCCTTGCCCGGTGTATCTCGGCGTGTTCTCTCTTCTTTTAAGCACACCATTCACTGGGTATAGGATCCACTTTCACCCAGTATCTCATCATAACTAATTATATCTACAAAGACTATTTCCAAATCTGAGGTTCCAAGTGGACATGAATTGGGGCAGGGGAGGGGTGGATTGAGACTCAACCCAGTACGCTATTTCAAAGACATAGAAGAGGGCCTCCTCAGTGGATTGGTTGGTTGAGTGTCCACCTTCAGCTCAGGTAATGATCTTACGGTTTGTGAGTTCAAGCCTCACATGGGGCTCACTGCTGACAGCACAGAGCTTGCATCAGACCCTCTGTTCCCTCCCTCTCTCTGCCCCTCCCCTGCTCATGCTTTCTCTCTCAAAAATAAATAAGCATTAAAAAAATTTTTTTTAAAGACCTAGGAAGATAGGCTTTAAAAATAAATTTTCTGTGGAGTTCTTTATGTTCTTTTGCGTATCTTTCAAATATCATCTAGAGAAGGGAAGCAATGAAGGGATATATTTTAAGGGGTGTTTTGAGGGAGAGTTAATCCCAAAGAGTTCCCACAAAGCTAATTTAAATTTAGTGGCCTGAAAAAATCTAAAAACAATCCTCCTTAATGTTTTTCCAGCTCAGTGTACATATCTCCTCACTGGAAAAAGGCCTTTCCTCTGTGCCCTACCTTCCCCACTTCTCAGATCCAGGGGTGACCTTAGGGAGCCCATCCACCTGAGGAGAGGAGGACACACTGTAAAAAGACCGAAAACATCAAGGGATGGCAGTGCAGAGGAAAGATCCCTCAAAGCTTGCAAAACCTCATTTTAGAGTGAATTAAAACTTATTTGTATAAGCTTTGTATAAGCTTTTCTTAAAATTTAAGTCGAAAAATGTTCAGTAACTACAACTTAAGGTTGCATTTCTATTTAAATTTGTACTTCCTCTGTCCATACAATCATAGTGAGAGGAGACAGTCAATGATCAAGATATTTCAGGTCCAAAATCTGATTTCAAAAACAAAAAACATAAACAACCAATTTTTTTAAATATTTATTTTTGAGAGACAGATCATGAGCAGGGGAGGGGCAGAGAGAGAAGAGACACAGAATCCGAAGCAGGCTCCAGGCTCCGAGCTGCCAGCACAGAGCCCAACGCGGGGCTCGAACCCATGAACTGAGATCATGACCTGAGCTGAAGTCAGACGCGCAACCGACTGAGCCGCCCAGGTGCCCCATTTTTTTTTTTAAAGTATTGGTTTCAACCAGAAGTGATTTTGCCCTCCCCCCCGCCCCGCCCCAGGACATTTGGCCATATCTGGAGACATTTTTAATTGTCAGGACTAGGAAGGGTGCTCCTGCATCTAGAAACCAGGGTTGCTGCTAAACATCCTGTAGCACACTGGACCTTTCACAACAAAGAATGATCTGGCCCAAAGCATCAATAGTGCCAAGACTGAGAAGCCACTGTCCAGCTTGCAGAAAATCTTTCTAAAACCATGCTTTGATCATGCCTCTCTCCTGCTCAAACAGCTGCACATTATCTTTGAGAATTCAAGCCCCTTTGCCTCCCAGAATTTTTCTGAGGTTGCCTTTCCAGCCTTTTCTCTCACTCCTCCCACAATGAACCCTTCTCACCCACCACCTTGGGTAGGCACAATCCTGGCTCAAGCCCTCCAGAGCTCACCCTACTTTGCAGATGTTTTCCCTCTCTCAGACTCAAACCTTACCTGTCCTGCAAGGATTGGCTCAAGTTCCAGCCTTTCCAGAAAACTCTCTGGGACCGGTCTTGTCCAGCCAGTCTCGTCTTGAATCAGTGTCCCCTCACTCAAAACACTCCAGACAAAACAAACACACTAACATGCAAGCTGTTTGCCACCTCCCTGCTCCTGGCTCCCCATGTGGCTGGTTTCTCATCCTTCAGGATTCAACCATCACCTCAGAAAGGCCCTCACTGACCCTCCTATTCACTGCCCAAGGTCTCCATCACTGCTCTATTTGGTTCCTTCAGTATTTATCACTGTATAGTATCCTGTCTGTTCACAGACTTGCTTTCTTCTTTCCTGCCTTTTTCCTCACACTAGAACATAATCTCTGAGGCAGGAACCTTGTCTTGCTGGTTCATCGGTATGTCCCAGTACCGTGAGTCTGACTCAAAGTAGGGGTTCAGTAAATAGTTGTTGAATGAATTAACAAATGAGTGAATACCCTCATTCATATGCAGATGTTCTGTCACTGAACTCATGACCTACATCTCTGTCAGTCTCAATATCACAGCTGCCCCACCCCCATAGGCCAGCTTGGTGCATTGGGTATCTAGTAGTTACACATGGAATGAATAAGTGCCTGCCACAAATTTAATATCTCCAGAGCTTACATTCTACTATTTCTAGATTTAGACTCCACAGCAGACCTGCTTTATAGTTAATTCCAAATGGTTGATGGTGGAAGCAGGAAGCAGTATTCTGACTGATTGGGTAAATTATCTGGTAGGCGCTGCATTCTGATGAAGACTTCAGAACTGCTACTAATGCTTTATGGCACTCATATGCCTTATTATCACTGGGCTTTATATTCTTGCCAGGGAGAAACGTTCAATGGTCTGTTTATCAAAATCTATAGTTTGCCGTGCAAAGACCTGGCAGAGAGCCAATTGATTTTCCTCCCTGGGAAGTTCCTTCTTCCTAGGGCCAGTTACAAAGGATAATCATCATTGTATTCACAAGGCAATTTCTTCCAATCACCTGTGGCAGAAATGCTGTTTCCTGATACCTCTCTTCTTCCTCTTTCATGATTGTAGAACTTTTAGTTGGGACATGGCCACCCAGTTCAAGACCACATTTCCCAGACTCCTTTGGACTTAAGGTATGTCCATGGACAAAGTTCTGGCCAATGGGATAAGAATGGAGGGTATGTGTGCACCTTCCTCATGGTAAGCTTGAAAGTTGAGCTCCTTCCCCTTCTTTTCCTCTTCTGGCTGAAATGTGGATGTGGTAGTCCAGACGAAGGCAAAGTCCAAAGATGGCAGAACAAGAGGAAAGGGCAATTGAATCAATGACATCGTAGCTGCTGTGCAGCCCTGCTTTGCTTAAGCTCAGAATTTTATTTAATAGACTGTTATTTGGGGTCTTCTTCCACAAGATGGCCTGATAGCCTCACCTCTTCCTACCTTCCCCACTAACACCCCTGTTTCTTCAAACTGAGGTAAAGGGGGGGCATGCCCACATTGTTCAGTAAAATCAGCAGAAATGCTAACCTTGAGCCAGTACCTCCTGGGACATGTTTTCCTCAGCTTCCTCTGCCACCCAAGCTTCTCTTTTACTGCCTCTCCTTGGCCTGCCCCTAGCCCCTTCCAACCCTGAGCTTGCCCATGGGCACTGATCAGGTGGTACAACATGATCTGAATGAAGGATATTTTGAGAGACCCTGAGCAGGCTTATCTCCTGCTAGCAGTGCTTTTTGCATTCCCAGATGGGCTCACCCTTTCCTCCGCTTTCCCTGAGGTTTCATTTACTGCAGGACAGTTCCTTCAGCCTTAGGGTTGCTTCCAGAACTGGTGATCTGAGCCTGTCACTGTGGATTATTTTCAGGTTATCAGAGACACCTCAAAGATTAAGACTATTTACTGAATATCAAAGGGCTTTCAAATTATTTCCATTTACCTTCCCTCATTTACCATGTGTTGAAAATAGATGATCGCAGTGTCTGTAAGTGTTCTAAATGGAAGCAGCCAAGGAAGAAGGGGGGAGAGGCGAGTCAACATAGTCACACAACAAATGTATACTGAGCACCAGCTTAGGTGCCATCCTGGGCACTGAAGGTCCATCTGCGAGCAAGACCAATAAGGAGCAGCCATGTGGAGCTCCCATTTTAGTGGGGAAGACAAACAAGGAAGAGGCGGCAGCGGCACAAGGAAGGAGAGAGACAGGAGAAGGGTAGGGAGAAGGGAGAGAAGAGAAATCAAACAATTTTGTATTGTGATGAAACACTATGAGGAAAATACAACAGGAATGGGTCGGGCAGACCTCTCCCAGGAGATTCTGAGCTGAGGCCCAAATGACACCAAGCCAGTGGTGGGGATGATTATTTAGGGAAGGGTTCTAGAAGACAGAACAGAAGGTGCCAGGGCTCTGGAGTGGGAACACCTGAGTGTGTTGAGGGGCCGAAGGAAGCCAAGGCCCCTGTGACTACCGTGAAGTGAATGAGGAGGATAAAGGCATGAGATGGACTCAGCTCAAGGTCCTTCCGGCCCCACAAAAGTTCACACATGGAGTTGGAAGGGGTGCCTGGAGTTTAGGAAAAGAGATGAGAAGCTTCCCTTTAAATAATGTCCTTCCTGAGAAGAATGGAGCTTCAGAAATCTCTGGAAATCTGGCTTCAGTTGAATCCAGTCAATGTCCTCTAGAGAACATTCTGCCTGTGTTCACATTTGCACATATGGTGCCTATGGTCACGATGGTTAAGTATTGATAACTGACAGCATCGCTCAGCTTTGGTGTTAAATGCATCCTATCCCACCATCTCTAAAATATGTACCTTCTAGTACAAGCAGAAAGTAAAGCTTCTACTAAGCCTGAATACTTAATAGAACAACTCATTCTGAAAGCAGAGCTTATAGCCTAAGACAAAAAATTCTTGCCTTGAAATCCTTTCTTTCCTGCATTTATGACAGAATGGCCCAATCTCAGCCTTGACGGCCCCAAAACAGAGGTTCTGATCAGATCTCTGGAACGACTGAGATGAGTTCACATGAGTCACTTTCTATATCTGGGCCTCAGTTTTATCATTGAAATGAATATAAATTTAGAGACTAATGTCAGCTAATTGGCAAGTAGACTCTAGAATCTTTCTTTTTTGGTAAATCATGATGATTTCTGCCTCTCTCTGTGGCATACCTCCCATTCTCCATAATTTCACCGAAATTACTGCTGGTTGGTCTGTGGTTAGTTATTTATTCATTGCCTGGGCAGCCAAAGGGGATACCATGATGGACAGGATGGCCACAGACCCTGCCTTCGAGATGCTAAGGCTAGTGGTGAACACAGATACTGAGCAAGTAATGTCCAAAGTAAATGCCATGCAAGAGAAATTCAGTTCCCTTTGGAAACAGCCATCTACAATGTCCAGGCCTGAGCCTACAGAACTCGATTCTCCTTCAAGGTCTCTATTCATCTTAAGAAATTTGGTTCTATCCTTTGAAGATAGTGTTGCTTCATGATGAATTGAAGAAAATATAAAAGCAACTAGTTTTGTTTTCTATCACACTGTCTCCGGAACCATGGCCCTGCCCATCCTTCTCTAAATGTACTTTTGAGCGATGTAACAAAAAATGATGTGGCATAGTGGAAAGACCCAGCATTTGGCCCAAGATGATCTGGGCTCAAATCCTAGCTTTGCCTCTGAGAAGTCCCCACACACTCTGAGGATAATAACTACCCCACCCCGACTCCCCTAGCACCCCACAGGATTATTGTGAGCATCCATGTGATCATTTACATGAAAATGCTTTGCAAATGACAGAACATTATTCTCATGTCAGCTGCTATTTCACAAGTCTTAGCATATTCTGGACTTCAGTTTTTCTGACACTAATATACAGATTCCTGCTATTCTTTTGTGACACCCTTCATGTCATGCCCCTCCTTCCATCTTTTGTTTGTGTTCATTTAAAATCAGAGCTATGGCGGCTTTCCCTCTACAACACATTGTCTGCTTCTGCCTTTTCTTTCTTGGGGTCTTTGGTAATGGTACAGATAGGATGATATTTAAGGGTCTGTAACTGTCCCAGGTCCTTTCCATCATCCACAAATCCAAACCCCAGACATCCCCTGTTCCATTCTACCAACTTGGAAAATCAGAAAACTCCTTTTAACACAGATCAAAATGATCTCTCTTGGACTAATGCCAAGTAAGGATCAGCATAGCCCTCAGCTTTTCCATGAAATCTATCCCCTTTGGTGGTGGGCCCAGAAGAACTGTATGGAAATTGTGGGGACCAGAATTTCCTCGAGAGTCTGATAGGGCGGCTCAGAAAACCTACCAGCTGTTTATCTGGGGACTCCTCCTCACATCCTGAAGTTGTGTTAGACCTCCCAGACACCCCTCACAACAGACCTCATCAAACCCAGAAGCTGGACCTCTACTGACCCGCCACTCTAGAACTTGGCCTCAGCTTCCCAGGCAGCTCTTGGCAGGCTGGAGGCAAGGTGGGAGTCAACTCACACCTGATGTAGGAGGCAGGCCACTTCTCCCAGCCCCCTCCAGAGGCAGCTCAGGCATGAGCTTCCCTTCTTTGTCCAGATGGGCCAGCACTGACTCTGGTGGCCACCAGCCAGCAGCAGTATCACCTTCTCTGTTCCTGACAATCACAGGGGGCTTTGCACCAGGTCACTTGGTGTCAAAGCAAGAGTGTCATAATCCTCCACTCAGGAAGTTCCAATGGTTGCCAGGTAACACCGTAGGCAGACACTGAGGACAGCTTCGGAAGGCAAGCAAAGAGGCTGCGGATTAATCCGCACAACACAAACATGTGAAAACTCAAGCCCACGGAGAGGAAATAACACCACTTTTTCTCACTTCAGTGGAAGATATCGCTGGGTCACTGCAGCTCAGACTCAACTTCTTCATTGGAAGTGTCTTGCTGCTGATGCCAATGAACACGGAAGCCAGTGGGATGGGTGACAAAACTTCAGGCTATTACCAGGAGGGAAGGGGGCAGCCTGCTGATGCCGGCATGAACACACTGCTACGGAAGCAGCCCTTTCTGCACTAAGGGCACCTCAGGCTGGGACCTCATCCCAGCATCCACAGCCCGCCTCTCTGCCTGAGCCGTGTGGTCCTGGGAAACACAAACAAAGAAACATATACAAAGGGCAGCCCATTAAAAAGGATGCAACTCTTGAGCAAAGAACCAAAGCATGAAGGGGCTGTGGCTGCACACAGGTTCTCAGCCTCTGACCTCTGCTTTTCCAGGTGACAGCATCTTTCTCTGGGGTGACTTATGAGCAATCCCCGGGGGAGTGTGCATGTGTTTTTAACCGAAGACACTGGTGCTCTTTGGTTACTGCTCAGGACCCAGTCTTCTTTCTTTTTTCAGCCCTCTTAAATCAATCTACTCATCTTCCATTGTCATTACCAAACATCACTGAATCCTCTGTGGTCAGAAACAACTACTGTTTGCTTGAAACACAGGTTCGTTTATACTGGACTATGACACATCTTAGAAACGGCAAATCAAGGAGCATTCTAAAAACTAAGCACTGGCAAGAAAACAAAATGTAACTTTATATTGTCCAAAACATTCGACTGGGAAATACCATCATTTTACACTTGCTGCAATCAGAGACATTAATGGACCTCATCTTACTATTTCTGAGTACTTTTTAAAAATGTGTGCCCTCGAAGTTCCGGCAATTAAAGCCTGGGGTTTTTGTTGTTGTTTTGGTGATGAGTGCAGAACTGTTTAAAGATTTCTTGGAGTTAAGTGTGGCCCTATTTTCTCTTTTTCTTTCTCTCTCTTTTTTTGGGAGGGGTCAGTGAGGTGGGGTGGGGTATGGTAATATTGACCCATGAGGATTTACTTAAATCCTCCTTGGTTATAGGCCTCCAAAGACAAAGCCATATCCATGGCAACCACAGGCGACCCAGCAGAAGAGAGAGCACATCAGACGCCGAGCATAATAGCTCTGTTTACTGATGACTAAGGTCTTGAAAGCGGTACTGTACATTCCAACTCCCCGCTCAGGCAGGACTCCAGGCCGTCCTCGTCCTCCAGACCCAGCAGTCTATAATCAGAGACACAGAAAAGAAAAGAAGCCCTTTTCCCAGCTCTCAAATGTTCCTCCTCCTTGGGAGAGAGGAATGTGCCCCTTCTCACGAGCCTCGAGCTGATCGCGCAGGAAAGGAAATGGTGGCTAACTCGAGAAGAAGGCAGAGATGGAGCGAGCCATGCTGGTGCGGTGGGGGCACACTTGCTGGAGAGCCCTGGGGCTTCCCTGCCTAGCTGGGCACCCTCTGAGGCCAGTCCCTGCAGGAACAGCCTCGTGCAGAGCCAACCCCCTGAGGTAGAGGCGCACACAGAGGCCAGTTCATGCTAGAACTTAGTTCACAGCCAAGTGTCTTTTGATTGGCTCTGTGACCCCCTTCTTGCACCAACATGCCTAATTCTTTTTACATTTATTTATTTTTGAGAGACAGAGAGAGACAGAGCATGAACAGGGGAGGAGCAGAGAGGGAAAGAGACACAGAATCTGAAGCAGGCTCCAGGCTCTGAGCTAGCAGTCAGCACAGAGCCCGATGCAGGGCTTGAACCTATGAAAGGTGAGATCATGACCTGAGCCGACGTCGAACGCTCAATCGACTGAGCCACCCATTCACCCCAAGCGTGCCTAATTCTATGTCTTTTTCATGTGCCCAATAAAACTCTGGTAAGCACACCAACTTGAGTAAAGAAAGGGCTGTGCACACCAAGTATCTGTTTCTGACGCAGGAGCACAAAACAAGAGCCCACACTGCCCTTGTCCAGCTCCTCAGGCTCAGCAAGAGGTCTCAGGCCACTAGTCCCACTGTTCCTTGGAAAAGTGAGTTCCTCAGAAAAAACACCAGAATAGAAAGAACTCTGACCCAAAGTGCTTTCATTTCAACCCAAAACAAACCAGAGCCCTGCATAGGAAGATTTCCGTTGTCAGGATCAGGGAAGGGTGGGGAGCAGCACAGGGGGACAACAATCAATGGTGCCCCTATTCCCCAGGGTCTCCCAGCAAAGAAAGGCCATCCTGGTGGCACTGAAATTGCAGGGAGCTTCTACCAAGGAGAACCGGAGACAAAGCAGGTGTTCCTTGGTAGCAACTTGGGATTTTTATGTTTTCTATGTTGGGCTTCTACATACACATTTATTTGAATTTTTAAAAAGTTCCAGCAGTGGGGCCCCTGGGTGGCTCAGTCAGTTAAGCGTCTGACTCTTGATTTCGACTCAGGTCATGATCCCACAGCTCGTGGGTTCGAGCCCCATGTCAGGCTCTGTGCTGCTTGCTTGGGATCCTCTCTCTGCCCCTCCCCCACTCACACTCTCTTACTCTCTAAATAAATAAACATTTAAATAGGTCAATAGAGAGATAGATTAATTAATTAATTAATTAATTAAAATAGTTCCAGCAGTTAAAACAGTTTGAAAATCAGAGCTCTAGAGAGAAGAGAAGGGGGTGGAGATCAGGAGAGCGAAGGAAGGCTAAGAATCTTGGAGTGCCTCCTGAGCACCTTGCATGTTTATTCAGTCATCCTCACATTGACCTTTTCACATAGGCATTGCATTTTTACTGCTTTTTAGATGAAGAAGTAGGATTTGAAGATAATACAGAATTTCCCCTAAGGCTACACGTTGGCAGAATTGATTCCAAGTCCTCTGTCAGCGTTGAAGCTGTGCACCCCCCAGGCTGTTTGATTCACTCCAGCTTTATTTCTCTATCAAACTAGTAGCTGTCTGCCTATTATTCCAGATGACAAAATAAAGGTCACACGGTCTGGGACAGCTTTGCCAAGAAATTAAAAATATTTGGGGACCCACTAAAGTCCCAGCAGGCCCCGAGTTGAAGCAGTCACTATGAGCAAACCTTTGATGCCAGATTTATTGTAAAGTCTGAAAGCTCCATGCTGAAAAGTGAGGCCCTGTTTCTTGTCACGATTGCCCCAGGGACTCTTTGTTTTAGATCCCAGAGATCTGAAGATGTTTAGGCTGCTCCATTTTTACCAACACAGAGAGAGAACTTCGTAGAATTGCTAGGAAATAGAGCCAGCTCTCTATGTCCGGGGAATTTTCCACAGCGTCCTTGCCAGAAAGGGAGCCTGAGCTCGAGTTACAGGGTGAAGCAAAAAGGATTTGCCAAGGGCTCCATTCAGAGCTGTGTGCCGGGCAACCACTCGCTGTGTGGGACCAGCTTTTGTGCTCCTAAAGCCTCGTGCGAGTAGCCAAGTCTCCCTGAACAGAAATGCTGGTTTCTTCCAAGTTTTGACTGGTTGAGAATCTTGCCAAGAAAAGATCTGGTCTAGCTACAGCATCGAGGGCAGGCGGAAACTGTGAAGCAACATTGTCCCGCAGGCAATGCCTTCTGCTCAGCATCTGGTCACTGAGGTCATTTTCCTCGCCAGTGGCTTGTGGCCCAAGCAGAAGCTGGAGAACGAATCCACGACAGGAACTTAAGAAAGACTCTTTCGTTGGCTGCACACTTGATCCCTCAGAACATCCCTGAGAGTTGTTACACTTTTTTGACCTGACTCGACACTGGGCATTGGGCAAGTCAGTGGGTGAGGAAAGGAACAGAGGACCTCGAGTGTCTACACTGGAATTCAACAGCAGTGCCAGGGACAGGCATCTACACCTAGTCATCTAACAGTAAACAACAAAACAAAACATAACTCCACACAACCAACTCAAGTGCTGCCCCTCCCCCCCAACCACACCCCACCCAGAAGGTATTCAAGGAAATACAAGTGTTGCTTCCTTTGTCTCGTGGTGGAAAATGAAACCCTAGGTTTTCTCTTCCAGTGTCTCCTTATGCTCTCCACCCTCTACTTCCAAGCCCATTACCCCCCACTCACCAGCATCTGCCTTTAACTTCTAGGTCACATACTTGGGGATGGCAGCAAACTTGTAATTGGTGCCCTGAATCTACATAATCCCCTGGCTCCTTTCTTTACCCTTCTCACTTAACTTCTTTTAGCTTTTTATTTTGAAATAGTTACAGACTCACAAGGAGTGGCAAAACATTTAAATGTTAACAGTAATTTACCTGAGGAAAGAGCTGTGGCCTTATTTACAATGTCTCCCTTTCCTAGAAGTCTCTTGACCCTGTGGTGGATACAACCTTGAGAAAGGAGTCATTGGATAGGAGACTGGAAATGTATGAACTCTTGGGGTCTAACTTTCTTGGAAATAGAATGATTATGTATATGTATATGTATGTGGGCATATTTATATCATGTCTTCAGATGATCATGTTTATTTTTTTAAGTTTATTTATTCTGAGAGACAGAAAGAGCAAGTTGGGTAGGGGAAGAGAGAGAGAGAGAGAGAGAGAGAATATCCCAGGACAGAGCCTGATTCGGGGCCCGAACTCACAAACCAAGAGCTCATGACCTGAGCTGAAATCAAGAGCTGGACGCTTAACCAACTGAGCCACCCAGGTGCCTTGAAGATTATCTTTAAAAGGTAGAGAGCTCTCTCTAAATATCCAAGCTTTTCATTCATCATTCCTGAGCCTAATATGGAATGAATAATATTTTCCCTTTTTATTGTCTTATTTGTATGATCTGACATTAGCTTATTCACAACTTGTGAAAGTACCAGTTGTTTTTGCTAACCCTCAAATAAGAACTCAAATTATTGGTGACTCCCAATATAGAAAATCATTTTGATATATCTCCCCAGGGCCTTCCCCATCCAGCTAAGGAGTCATGGATTCAAAACTCAACCTGAAAATCATTTTAAAAGGAAAAAATGAATCTGATTTTCATTTGCAACCGAGCAACAAGGCAAGGCAGCGCCCTGACAAGAGGAAGTTTCCAGATGAAGAAAATCCAATGAGATCTAAGTTGGGCATTTAAAAAGTCTCTCAACTCTGGAGAGGGGCCCTTAGTGAAGGGTTACCAGATAATCTTGGTTTATTAAAAGAATGTCACATACAACTAACCCGGCATTTCCTGTGCAAGACCTAGGGCATCCAGGTTTGGTTTCTGGATGAGAAGACAGACTACTCACTGCACTCTCGGTGAGGACATGAGGGGTGGGTATGGTGGGCCTGGAGCCTTGTCCCTTCGCTGCCGGCAGCCCAGAACCCCAAATCTGAAGGTTGAGAACAGTAAGTAAAGGCCGACAGAAGGGTGGAGAGCTCTGAAATCCCTTTTGCCGGGTTTCTGAGAGCCCACAAAAGCACCTCTCATACTACTCAACACAGACTCCCGAGATGTATGGATTTATTTCAGGGGAAAAAGTTTGTGATTATAAAAGCAATTATATACTCATTTCAAAGAAGTTGGAAAATGAAAATAAGTGTAAAGGGGAAAAAATCACTTGTAATTCTACCATCTAGACATAGCCACTGTTAACTTTTTAGCATATTTCCTTCCAGTTTTTATGTGTGTGTTTACTTATATAAACATATTAATATGTGATACAAAGTCGGAGCCACACTGTACATATAGTTTGGGATCCTGCCTTCTGTATCATAAAATAATCTTGACTGTAAATAACACCAGCTGTACAATATTCCATCCTATGGATATACCATTTGTTCATTCATTCTCTTATTTTTATCACTTTATTGTTTCACATTTTTTTTGGTAAATTTTTTAAATGTTTTATTTATTTTTGAGACCGTGCAAGTAGGGGAGGGGCAGAGAAAGAAGGGAACAGAGGATCCAAAGAGAGCTCTGCACTGGGAGCACAGAGCCCGATGAGAGGCTCGAACTCATAAACCGTGAGATCATGACCTGAGCCAAAAATCAGACGCTCAACCGACTGAGCCACCCAGGGGCCCCTCGCATATTTTTAATGATAGATGATGCTGTAAGGAAAAATATCCTAGCTCAAGAATCTGTCCTTGTTCATAAATCTATTTCTTTGCTCTTCTCTGGTTCTTCCTTTGATGTTGATTTCTGGAAATAGAATTATCAGATAAGGGGAAGAAACGTGTTTTTGACTCTTGAGGTATATTATATGCTATGTGGTATTCCATGAAATCTGTACAACTCACTTTCGGGGGTGTCCCACAATCACACACACAGCGTATGCAAGAAGCTATGTGCCAACATTAAAGTGTCCAATTTACAAAATAATTAGTAGCATAGGGTCTTTGACTGATGCCTCACATAATGCAGCAAGATCGGAAGGGACTGGAAAATTTGCGAGACTTACAAAAAATAAACTAACAAGCACCCCAGTGCCTCTGCTAGCTCATACAGTACCTTTGCACAAATTAGAAAAAGTCACACCTTCCTCGAGACGCTTTGCTGCCATCTGCCAGAAAATCGTCATAAGAAATATCAGATCTATGCTGGCTGCAATGGGACCAGAGGCCCATGGGGCTGCGCAGCGCACACTTGGTGCCCTTGAGATGTCTGTCACTGCGGGTCAGCTACACAGCACAACCTCTACTACCTTCCCTTGCACACACTCATCCCTCTCCTCTTTTTCAACCACCCACCGCTTGCAACAGCCAGGCACCATTCAGTGAGAAAACCCCTAAGCATCCTATTTCCCTGAAAATGACAATTGCCCCCCCGTAGGTGTCTCGGCTTTCACAGGTGTTCCAGCCTGGATTTCCTGCGCTCTTAGGTTGCTCCATTTAGATGTCCCGGCAGTGCCTCAAATTTGTCAGAGGAGACAAATCTCATTCTCTCTGCCCCACTTCTCTGTCTCTCTGGGGACGCTTATCATCTTGGGGTTGTCAACAAATCATGCCTTCCCTTCACACCCCACTGCTGAGCTATTGCCAGCTTCTGATCATTCCTCCTTTCCTTCCCTTCGTGTGCCACTCTCTCTGCCTCCCTTGAATCCATTAACCCCAATCAGGACATTAACAAGCACAGGTTATGGAAAATTACTCCAGCTTCTGATAACTGTCAGGTTCACTGTTTCCACCTCCACTCAATGAACACATCTGATGCTTACAGAATCTCCTACCTTCCTCTCCACTCTCCCACTTCCAATTTCTCTATATGAGAGCTTAGAATGGAAAACAGCACTAGACCAAGAAGCAGCCAGAGGCAAGAAATCAATGGTAGGGGCCATTCCCTTTGGGTGATGGGGTAAGTTTATACACCGTGAGAACGTCAGGGTAGAAGGTGATGCTACCAAACTGCTGCAGATGTTGGCTGATGTAGCCAAGACTCACCAGGGTTGGGGGTGGGGGTGGGGTGAACTCCCCAGGTCCACTCTCCGGTGCTGCCAGACCTGGACAAAATCCTTACAGGCCTCCAACTTCTGCATGCAGTTCTGTAACGTTTACTTGTGAGTTTCCAGTGGAAATCGTAATGCAGGTAACACTCTGCAAGCTAACCTGTGGTTCTAATGAGGCATTAGGCACACCCCAAGGGCCCACTGTTCCCATTTAAAAATCAGAGCATGGGGTTGTAAGGCAGCCAGCCAAAGAGTGTGGGCCCCAGAGAAAACCTGCTATTCCCCACAACCCCTCCCAAACCCCTCTTTTTGCAACTTCCCTTTGGGAAATCTAGCGAGAAGCTGGGAGGGAGGCCAGAGCCAGAATGAGCTGCTGTCCTGAGCACTTACCGATGTTTTTGGCAGTCTGTGGCGATAACCAATCCTATCTCTTTTTTTTTTCAATTTTTTATGTTTATGTATTATCGAGACAGAAACAGAGCATGGGTGGGGGAGGGACAGAGAGAGAGGGAGACATAGAATCTGAAACAGGCTCCAGGTTCTGAGCTGTCAGCACGGAGCCCAACTCGGGGCTCGAACCCACAAACCGTGAGATCATGCCCTGAGCCAAAGTCAGATACTTAACCGACTGAGCCACCCAGATGCCCCCCCTTTTTTTTAAATATTTTTATATTTATTTATTATTGAGACAGAAACAGAGCATGAGTGGGGGAGGGGCAGAGAGCGAGGGAGTCTCTCCTCTATCTCTAAAGAAGAGAAACTTAGAAAAAAATAATGCGTAGTGAAGAATTTGGACTTAGAACAGATGAATATAAGGAAAGGGAAACACAAATAATATAAAAACAGGGAGGGGGATAAAACATAAGAGACTCTTAAATACGGAGAACAAACAGAGGGTTGCTGGAGGGGTTGCGGGAGGGGATGGACTAAATTGGGAAGGGCATTAAGGAATCTACTCCTGAAATTATTGATGCACTGTGCTAACTAACTGGGATGTAAATTTAAAAAATAAATTAAAAAAAAAGAATTTGGACTTGCCCAGAAAGAGGTCTGGCCTTTGCCCTCAGCTTCTGGGAAGTAATCTATGTCACACCTGATAGGAGTGTCTTTTTTTAGGAGCAGGTGCTGGACACACCTGATAATTTTAGCAGGGAGCTAACCCTGCCAGAAAGACCATGTGACTTAGGGTCAAGGCTCTGGGCCACTTGTTATCAGTCAACCTGGAGACTGATTCAATCACGTGGGTGGTCAATCAATCATGCTACACAATAAAGTCCCAAAAAACTAAGATGAACTTCTCTGGTTGGCAATATGCAATGCATACTATCATGCACCAGTACTGGGAGGGTGATGCATCCTGATTCCATGGAGAGAGAAGGCAATGGAAGTTTGGCATTTGGAACCCTCCCAGACTCTGCCCTGTGTGTCTCTTCCTTTGGATGGTTTCATTCTGTATCCTTTCCCTGTAATAAACCATAACCATGAGTGCTACCGATTTCAGTGAGTTCTGTGTGTCCTTCTAGCACAGCATCAAACCTGAGGGTGCTTTTGACAAGCCCCCCAAACTTGCAGTTGGTGTCCAAAGTGAGGGCAGTCTTGGAGCACATAGGTGGCTCAGTCCGTTAGGTGTCCGACTTCGGCTCAGGTCATGATCTCAGTTCGTGGGTTTGAGCCCTGTGTCGGACTCTGTGCTGACAGCTCAGAGCCTGGAGCCTGCTTCGGATTCTGTGTCTCCTCTCTCTCTGCCCCTCCCCTGCTCATGCTCGCTCGGTCTCTCTCTCTCAAAAATAAGTAATTTAAAAATTAATAAACAACAACAAGGTGATGGCAGTGCTGGGGACTCTGCCTCCAAACTTTGCAATTTGTCTGACTTCAGGCAAATGGGCCGAAAACGAAGTGTAATGTTATCTAGGTTAGCCCAAAAGGAAACTTCATTTTATGATAAAGTTGCCAAATTCTGAAAATGAGGTTATCGAAGCCATCTCGAGAGACCTGTTAAAACATTCTCATCTTCCTTCAAAAGTACTGACCACAAGCATAGGGCCAGGCAAGAAAATTCTCAAAGCCAGGGAGTCTCACCCTGGGGTGGAACTCTTTCCATCCTTAAAACCCCCAGAGATTTTTCACCACATTGAGAATGAAATCCAAACTTCTTTTTTATAATATTTTTAAATGTTTTTTTAAATATTATTTATTTTGGGGAGTGCACAAGTGGGGGAGGGGCAAGAACAGGGGGAAACTGAGATCTGATCTGAAGCAGGCTCTGTGCTGATAGCAGCCAGCCTGAGCCCAAGCCTGATGCAGGGCTTGAACCTACCAACGGTGAGATTATGATCTGAGCTGAAATCAGAGACTCAAACGACTGAATCACCTACATGTCCCTGAAATACAAACTTCTTGCCTGATTTATGTACGTGTGTGTGATTCCCCCAACTAAAATGTAAATCTAGGTCAGTGCTGGCACATAATAGGCACACTATAAATGTTGGCTGAATAAATGAAAGGCTCAATTAAAAGAAATATAAAAATGTTTATTTTGCCAGCAAGATTTTTATCTCTGGCTTACTTTTTTCTATTCCTTTTTATTGAGATATAATTCACATACCATAAAAATCAGTCTTTCACAATTGAGAGGTTTTTAGTGCATTCACAAAATGGGGCCACCATCACCACGATTTAATTTCTCTGGCTTAATTTTAATGTCTATCCCTCCTTCCTCTCCACCATGTGATTCCAGAGAGTGTTGCCAATCACAATGCCCTACACACATCAGCCATTGGAGGGCACATGGTGAGGCCAACTCCGCACCAGCATTTTCAACAGAAACTGAGAAAGGCCTTCCCTCTCGCTGGGGAAGCCGTGACGAATGAATATGTCTCCAGATCCTTTGCCAGGTAGAAGCGGCTGGTCCATAAGAGATGAGAGCAAATCTGACAGACAGAGAGAGAGAGAGAGAGAGAGAGAAAACACTGGCTCTGGTTGTTCTTGTGGCCAGCCTCACTACTCCTCTTCCCACAGTTCTGTTATATAAGCCAACGACTCTCTTGGGCCCTAACTAGTTCCAGTGGCTTTCTGTAACTTAGAACTGAAGGTGTTCCTTAGGACAATACAGTCCTTGTCCGGCTCACACATTCCCTCAACACATGTTTATTAAGTATTTACTGTCTGCAGGATGCTGCTCTTAGAGCCTGTCATCTAGTGGGACCATGGCAAGTGCAGTAAATGCAGTGAGAGAGAAACGTGCAGAGCGGAGCGTCTCACCTACTCTTGGTGGGACGAGGCAGACCTGCGGAGGAAATGACATCTAAGGGAAGACCTAAAGTTAGAGAGGAATAAGTATGGGAGGAGAGGTACTCAAGATACTATGAGGAATCAGAAGAGGTTCCCAGTGGCAGGAAAGGGAGGGGAAGTTCTGTGAAGGACGTGACATGTGAAGTAAGCCTGAAAGGATGGGTAAAGATGCAGATATTTGGAGAAAGGGCACAAGAGCATTTCAGTAAAGGAAAAACTGAGTAAAAGCAGAGACAGGACCCAGTGAGACATTAATCAGAATCTGTGATGCATGGAGGGAATACGTAGGAATTAGGCTGCAAAGGTAGGTTGGGAGCTCATAGCAGGCAAAGCGGTAGAATGTGAGCTGAAGACATGGGTGAGATGGGGACAGAGGAACCCGTTTGGTACCTATTCCAACAGTCCAAGGAGCAAGATGATCTGACCCACCACAGCAGCAGGGGAAATAGGTGCCAACATACATGGGCACCACTGAAGAGATAGAAATCAGATTTAATGTTGTGATTAGAAGAAGAGAAAGAGGAACCAAATGTGGTAATGATGGTGACATTCATGCAGATGGCGAGGGGAACCCGTGGCCTCTGACCCCAACCTGGGCCATGCCCTTTACACACACATTCTGATCTAATGTTCACAATGCCATGAGGTGGATCCTATTATTACCCCCATTCCAGAGTCCAGGAAACTCAAGAACATATGAAGTCATTTATGTGAACAACACCTGAATAACACTTTAAGGAATCCAAGCAGAGGCTTGGGAAGAGCAAGGTCATTTTTGCATAGACTCAGTATAAATTGCCCAATCGGGGTGAAGCCCAGCCCTGAACTTTGGTTTGATGTGTCCCTGCCAGATGGCAATAGCCTTCCTTACGTTTTCTTCATGAGTATAAAACGAAGTGCAGAATCCTAGGCTTTCTTAAATCAGGATAAACTAGGGGCACCTGGGTGGCTCAGTCAGTTAAACATCCAACTCTTAGTTTTGGCTCAGGTTATGATCTCACAGTTTTGTGAGTTCAAGCCCCATATCAGACTCTGCACTGACAGTGCAGAGCCTGCTTGAGATTCTCTCTCCCTCTCTCTGCCCCTCCCTTGCTCATGTTGTCTCTGTCTCTCTCAAAAATAAATAAACTTTAAAAAAATTTAAATCAGGTTAAATTATCTTGACTGCTCTCCCCATCCACTGTGCCTGTCACTCTGGGACAGAAGGAAATTAGATTTACCTGATACGCTTTGTTTTTCACAAAGCTATGTGCGATGATTACCCAGTACCCTGTGGTCTTCTAGGTGTTTGCAAATTGATTTTTTGATTATTTGTTCCAGTGATTTTCCAAGTATTCAGTGTTTTTCCAAGTTATTCAGCTTTACAGTGTGGGTGAGTTAAATTTTATACTTGCCTTCTCTTTCCTATATTAAGTTTTAATGTTGTGATTAAGATATTTTTTGCATGCAGCATAGATCTCTGAGGGAAGATACATACAAACCTATATGACTATAAATACACATGTGGATGGGCATACGGCAATCTTCATGCAGACTCCCTCAGAGTTTACGACCATATGCAAAAATGGAAGCATATTGAGAACCTGTGACTAGTTCAAATATCCCAAATAAAGACCCTCACTTTCTAGAAATATTTATATAATGAATTTTTAAAAACCTCAAAAACTGTTATGACTATGTTCATGTAGCTACTCTGTGAACACTGACCAAAAGCCTGATACAAAATTTAAAAATTAATCTTTCTCGCACCCAATCCCCTTCCCTGAAGACAGTATTTTGCAGAGTGGTGTCTGGTCAGGACACCATACAGAGATTCCATCTTTTTATGGATAATCTAAAGTCCAATACCAAGGAATCAGAGGAATAAAATCCCAGACCCGGTGCTTCACGACTGAAATAAGGGGCTCAATTAAGTGACTGTTAAGGACCTTTGGAGCTCAAATAGGCTATGAATCTAAAGACTAATTATGAGGATGATTAATGAAAATTATGGCAAAATGTTTTGCAAAAATGCAAGGCTATAAAAATGCCGAATATAACTCAAACAACCATCTCTCCACAAAGTTAAACTCTTTCATTTTATTAAGCACATCTTTAGAAGCATTACCTGTGGACTGAGTCTCAAGGATCATAGGCATCTAAGTATGTAGGTGATGAATCACTGGGTTCTACTCCTGAAATCAATACTACACTGTATGTTAACTAACTTGAATTTAAATAAAT
Source organism: Cryptoprocta ferox (assembly GCA_028646485.1). Classification (NCBI taxonomy): domain Eukaryota; kingdom Metazoa; phylum Chordata; class Mammalia; order Carnivora; family Eupleridae; genus Cryptoprocta; species Cryptoprocta ferox. The sequence continues at coordinate 80,156,376 of CM053574.1, read as the reverse complement.
AATGTACTTATAAAGAAAGCCTTTGTCAAATCCTTGTAAGCCCCAAAATCTATTTCATAAAAATGAATTATTTATAGGATGAGTACATTTGACAGCCTTCATGTGAATGTAACTCACATGCTAGATATAGGCAAATTTTAAAAACAAACAAAAAAGCACAGCTCCTCCCACCCCAGCCCTCTCCATCAGCAGGCCTCCCTCCCCTTACCCATTTAGAACCAAGAGCCCTGAGGACTGATGCATTATCCTTTGTTTCCCTAAACTCTAAATAAACCTTCAATAGTCCCTTTATCAAATTCTCTGCTAAGAATTTGTCATCAGTTTCCTACTGGGCCCCTGGCTGATGGAGGCATAATAATATTCATAATAAAATAAGGATTAAATTGAAAAAGGTATATAAAGCACTTAGCTTAATTCATAGCAAGTGCTCAATAAATATTACCTATTATGATGATTGAGCCTTTTATTTTCCTATCAATTCTCTCCTACATGATTCCATAAATGCAGATTACCTACTGATGATAAATCTCTCCTCCGAGACCTTTATTAGGAACTTTGAATAAATGTATATTTTCACCTAGTAATTTTCTCATGAGGGATGACATTTGTTTTTGCGTCCCTTAGAATCCCAAAGGACTTTAAAAAGAGAGCAAATTTCAAAGTCACGTGGACACCAAGTTATTTTCACAGTTATTCCTCAGTGTTAGTGGCAGTCTGGGAACAACTAGGGAAACTTCAAAAAATTCAACACCAGTGGGAAAGGAGTGTGACTTCTGAACGCCTTGAGAATTTTCCAAATGGCAAATGTTTGGAGAAGTAAGCAAGATAAATGATTAAAGCAGAGGAAACACTTCTTTGGGTAACAGTTGGAAGCTGTCTTGAATACGAAGATTCCTAATTCTAGCTCAGCATATCATGAGTTCCAGAAATTTTTAAAACAGAATGTGTCAAAAAAATGTTAGGGCATGAGAAGTAAGTGGGGATTTTTTGGGGTTTTTTTTTTTTTTTTTTTTTTTTGCCGTCGCCTCATTCCTCCATATTTATAGTAACCTGTTTCTTTTCCCTTCCTTCTCCCTCTCCACATAACTGGTTTAGTGAGCTCTTCGAATCGAAAACGCTACAGACTGGACGCTGAACTACATCTGCCCTTATTAAGTATGTCTTTTCTGGCAATCTTGCTGTCCTTAATGGAATGGTTTTAGGCAACTTAAAAGCCTTAAAATGTCCCAAAATGCATCTTTTCTTTTGCTTTCATAGAAGAGCACTTTTTTGGTCATTTGCTCCATGTCCACAGTAAAAGGAGCAATTACATCAGAAGTACCAGCCCGAACACGTATCTCCGCAGGGGAACGATTTTCTTCACTTGGGTTCAAAAGCTAACTTCTCACTGCCAGCAGCTTCTGCCTTTCTGCCAGCGGCACCGGGTTAAGGGTGGGAGGCCCTGATTCCCTTCAGCCCCAACGCTTTCCGGGTTATAGAGTTTTCTAAAAACACTAGGCTTCTCCTGGTTAAGGACCTAGATTGATTTTTATGTTTCACTAAAGATTGATTTTTATGTTTCACTAAAAGCGTTGGCGTTCCCACACCGGGAGTCGAACCCGGGCCGCCTGGGTGAAAACCAGGAATCCTAACCGCTAGACCATGTGGGAGACGACGAGCAGTGCTGTACATCTAGGTAAATTGAGTCGTTCACAGTGGCTTCCGCCAGCCCAGCTTCATCAGGCCTCTGGAGTCAGATCTGTTTCTGCGCCTGCGGGGAATCCTAAAACCCCTTAACCCTTTCCAGCCCGCGCTCTACTCCGCTCCTCGCGGAAGTCCACTGAAATCTTTCCACTCTCGCGTCCTTTGTGATCTCATCCAGTCTCCTGGTTCTAGACAGCACGTCTACACCCAAGTACAGCCCGGATTGGATGAGTCATTGTTCCTAGTTCCGCACAGGAAATCCCGCAGGGTGCAAAAGGACTGGTGTTTGAGGCTTAGACTCGGGAATAAGAAACCAGTGCCGCGGGGAGTCGTCACACCGCCACCGCGGAGGCCAGACTGGAGCGGGCGCGCGGACCCGGAGGGCCGCTTCCCCGCGCGTCCCAGCCACGGAGCAGCAGCACGGAGCCCGGCGCGCCGGGCCTCCGCCTCGGGAGACGCTGCGCGCCGGCGCCCCTGCGCTGGACGGACCTGGCCGGGCGCCCCTCCTCGGCGCGGTGCTCGCGGCTGGCTCCCGCCCGGCCGCGGAAAGTTTATCTTTCCTACCAACTGGAACTAGGGCTGCCTGCAAGCCCGAAACATTCCAGGTCCTGTTGACTCAACGGTCAAAGGCAGGATTTGTGTCACCAAAAGTAGGCGATGGTGGTTTGCAAAAGTAGCATATAAACCTGGAGAAAACCCCTCCTGCAAGCAGTCCTGGTTGATGGAAATTCTTTGTGGTTTCCAACCCGTCCTCAGGTTGAAGGAGCATTTCATGGGGAGCAGTTTATGCGTTAGCGATCTACTGTTTGGATTAGGCAAGTACAAAGAGTCAGTTATTCGGGACAGCCAGGGTGGGGGAGCTATGGCTCTGGTGTCCTCGTTGTGGCTTAAGCTATACAGAAGTTGTTTTTGCAAGCGGCGGACACTTTGGAGCCCATTTAAAAGCCCATTCCCCACCTGCCAAAGGAACGTGGAAGGCCCTGGCTCTCCCCCTAACTGAGGCTCTCTAAGGCTTCAATTGTGGCATTCATCAGCAAGAGGGGAGGGGCGACGAGAGACCCGAAATACAAACTATTCTGCCCAGCATTTATTAACACAGATGAAGCTCCTTAACAAGGAGGGAACCTAACCCACCACCACCGGAACTTAAGCTCTGAAGAAAAATTAGAACCTACTGACTACAGACCTACTATGTGTGTTAGACACATTCAAATACGTCTGCTCTGGTAATCCTCACATTATACCTATGAGAGAGGCCTTATCCCAGTCTTTGGTGGTTCTTCCTGTACTATCTTAGCATCTTTGAGCAGTTTCATTGGTTTGTTTTTTAGTCAGTGACACAGTTGTCTTCCTTTTGGGGACATCTGTTTGGGAACACTAAAGAAAAGTCTCCAAAATGAACCTCATCAATTACAGAATCCCTTACATCTTCCACTTCTCAATTTAGGGCCAAGATTTCTTATGTACCTTTCAGTTTTGTATTTACATTTGATGATAATCTTTTTTAAAAGTATCTTGCAAGTTTTTAAGATAAAAGTTCCCAGGGTAACCCATATGTTGGACAGGCACCATCTTTAGGATAGAACCAAAATGCAATTTTATTTTTGTCTCTGACTATCCCCAAGCTGAAATTTATTGTTTTTCTCCTTGCCACTTGGTGAAAACTTGGGCACTAACAGAAAGCCTATGGTCACTTTAAATAAAAAAGTGTAGTCCAGGACGATATGCTTTTCAACAACTCAGTCTTCATTCTAGATAGTTCTGCCCCACCCTCCCAGCTTGAGCATGGAACACTGAGCTGGGAACACTGGTGTGAGCTCGCTCTGGCTCGTATCAGCTCATATGATCCAAGTGTTGGCTTCTCTCAACTCTGATCAGTGACATGACACTGGTGTTCTCAAATAGCCATGCTGGGAATATTGCACCACAGAAATAGGCAAATGCACCAAGGCAGGGCTTGTTACCTTGGGAGATGGTGTGCTGATTAAAAAATAGTCGTGTACTGGTTAAATATTTACCCGCACAACACTGGGCCAAGGTCTACTGTTGAGGGAACAGGGTGTGATCCACTTCTTACTTCACTCCATGGTCTTCTTCCTTCTGAGGCTCCAAGGCCCTCCAAGATTAGAGTGTAGGGAGGGCAAGAGAATAGGGAACTGAAAGTTCCTACTGGACCGGTTACTGTCAGAAGTCGGCTTCCTGCTTTCTGGGCCTGAATGTGTTCTAGGGTTGACTCTTTTTCTCAGTGGTTCTCTATGGCTTTACCAGAGGCTTTCCTGCTTGGGGCCTGTAGACAGTGTCTCCCAGGAGGCCAACAGTGTTCTCCCAGTGTGGGTCATACACCAGTTGCACCAGCATCACCAGTGGCAGAGTTTAACTGCAGATTCCGAACTCTACTCAGAACTTCTGAACAAGAACCTCTGGCAGTGGGGACCTGGGAGTCTGAATTTTAACCAGCACTCCTTACAGAATCTGGTCTAGATCACCCAGCGGAAGAACCAAGCGGCACTGGAGATCTTGGGAGGCAGGAGGTTTATTTTACACCCGCGGGCCCAGAGATCATTCTCCAGAGGTCTGAGCCCAGAGCATTAGCAGAGGGAACAATTTATAACCCATTACTTCTGCATTCCTCATTAATCAGGGACAGGTGTTTTCTTATTAGTCTTATCAGCCATCTTACAACAGATTTTCCCTATCACTCCCCCCTACAGTGACTCTGATGCCACTGGAGTTTGAGAAACACTGAACTACATATCTAAGTGCCCTAAAACCATAAGTCTCTACAAGACCATAATCCCTAAAGCACAGTGTCCATCATTTCCCTTTCCTGCTCAAAAACCTGAAAAAAATGGGTTGTAGTTGCCTATTGAGTATGTGAAAGGTGAAATTAAATGAGGTCACTTATGTCAAGGGGTTTTAAAATGGAGTCAGGAGGCCATTAAGAAGATAGGCCTTATGCATGTCCTCACTAGTGGAACCACGAACTTTTAAATTGAGCCGTATTGCAAATATTTCAAGGGCTGAGCCCAAACACCTGCAATTTGCTCCCGTAAGAGAGCTTGCTTAGTGAGAGCCTTAGCAACCAATTATATTCAGTGAAGACTAGCTTCCTGCCACCAACACGAATCAAAAACCCTTTATAGGGGCATCTGGGTGGCTCAGTCATGTGTCCAACTTCAGCTCAGGTCATGATCTCTTGGTTCGTGGGTTTGAGCCCTGCACTGGCAGTGAAGAGCCTGCTTGGGATTCTCTGTTTCTCTGCTCCTCCCCGATTTGTGCTTGCTCGCGCTCTCTCACTCTCTCTAGATAAATAACTAAACTTAAAAAAAAAAAAAAAAAAAAAAACCTCTTTGTAAACAAGCATTCCCTTTTTGCTTTAAAAATCCCTACTTTTGCTCACTAGTGGAACACTACTTGGGTTGCTGCGAAAGTCTGTGTACCCTGAATTGGAAGTCTTTGATCCCTGTGAAGGCATACTCTTGCTTAATTATTGCCTAATGACAATTTTAGGCTGACAGGTAAAATCTAAATTCCCTGGCCAAGGCTTTCATGCTGTCCATAATCCAGCCTTCCCATACCGGCTAATATTATTCTCCCCTGTCCCTCTTCAGCGAGCACATTCCAAATCACCCTCCATGCTCTGTCCCACACGTACCTCGTGCTTTCCTGCCCTGAACCTTTCACTCCACCTCTCTGTGTACCGCCCTCCCCTCTTTTCTCTCCACATCTGACCCCAACTCCGGGGCCAGCTCACCCCCATGAGGCCACCGTGGGTCCTCCTGGTCACAAGTCACTCCCGTTTCCTCTGAATCCCAAAGTGCAGGTGTTTATAAAATGGTGACGTGTGCTAAAATGCCTTGCCACCCTTATTATTTGAGTTATTTAATAGGAAAGTCCATGAATAAAAATTGGACTCCATAATCCTCCTGGGAACCCAGCGCTGTGCTCAATCATTCTACCAAATAGTCCTTCCTTTTAACCAACTTAAATACTTCCTGCTGCACATCTATGTGAAAGCTGCCCCCTTTTAACCACCAGCATGAACAAAATGTTCCTGGGAGGAGAAAAAAACGCACAAATTTTTGAAGTTTAGCCAGACCAGTGAGTGAGCTGTGTTTCTTTAGCTCCACACACACAAAACAAGCCTCCTTGTTGACACAGGAACAGCTCTTCCTGTTCCCATGCGTCTAAGGCTGCCTCACTCCAGCCTCATTTGATACTGGGAAAAAGCCCCAAACATCTTGTACTTGCCGGGCATCTATATTAGCCAAAGTGCTGGGTGCGATTCAGGCCCCTGCCTGCCAGTCACTTAGGAGTTAGGATGGTTTCCATTTCAGTGGGCCCAGGAGTCACCCTTTCCAAGGGCATTGGAAATAAGCACCAATTAAATTCCACTCTCCCGGGGAGAGCTCTGGCTAGCACAGACCCAGCGACGGCACACCGTTAACCTCAAAGCTCTTTTGGGTAACAGCACCTGCCCCTGCTGACCAGTTGGGGTGAGTTAATCTTCATGGCCTAACACTAGGTTCAATTTCTAAAATTGGATCTGAGCTCAGGAGGCCACTGGGATGACAGCTTCCTCAGGGCTAGTTTAGATTATATAACTCTGCCCTTCACCTCTACCCCAAATCTAGCGACTCCTACTCGTCCTATGACTCAGGACAAATACCCTTGAACTCCTGAAAATGGGTTAGGTGCTATTGTGTGCATGTACCCCATTAATCTGGACAAACTCCCTGCTTCCCTCTCTATGGTGGCCTGTGAACTCCTGATGGCAGGGCCTGGTTCTTATTCTGTTGTATCCCCAGCTTCTGGCACACTGCTTGGCAAACATAACCATTTAGTGACTGAATCAATCTCCTAAAATATCTTTGTTTCTTTGGGGACCCTCATATAAGGGTTACTTTTTCCCTTAAATCAACAGATCACAGGAAGAAACAAGTCAGTCAGGTAAACACAGCTCCACCGCATGATACCTTCCCTGACATACCAGCAACACTCAGTAAATGTCTGAGTGGTTGCTCACTTGATTCATGCATTCATTCCAGAATCGATTAGTCAGTCCCAGAGGAATAGTCGTGGTCTTCAGATAGCACGTGGGTGGCAAGGCAACGAAGAGTCTCAGTGGGCCATCATTTCAGTATCCAATCAACTACCACATAGAACGAGAAACCACAGCGCTGTTTGCTAATATCCTTCCCCACCTCGCAGACACTCTTTCCTAATGCCCTCCTTTCGTCTGCCCTGCTCACAGAAGACAGGGAGCACTCTGGGAGACCATCCTCATACTCACCCTGTATGTTTCTTCCTACCATGGATGAGCCCCGGGGCAGAGACAGAGCTTTTCTCGTTTTTCTGGAAAACCACACTCCGCGTGGTTTAAGTCCAGGAACTCCATGGCCTGGCATCTAGAAACTATGCTCAGCATTGTAGTTTCTATGTGGCAATTGTCCAACTATTGAATTTATGGCCCTCTGAGACCTTCAATTAGTTTATTCTGCCACTTAAGTGCTAGGTGGAAATCAAGCTGTATAGGAGGTTAAAACTATTTCTGGTTCATTTCTGAACTTCCCACCAGCAGTTCTGAGTGGAGTGAGCTTTCTAAACTCATTTTCTTCTTTCCCCTTGAGATAATCTGTCTCAATTACCGTCAATAGATCCGCAGCCAGGAATTATGTCAAGTTCAATGTTCATCATGGCACCCAGTATATATGACAGTGCTTGATGTAAAAATAATAGCTATCACATATAGGATTCACCACGTGCCAGATAGTTTTAAACACTTTAATATATTAACATTTTAATTTCTCATGACTCAATGTGATAGGTATTAATATTACTCCTATTTTACAGATTCGAAAACTGGAACACAGGAAGGTTAAGCAACTTGCTAAAAGTCTTACAACTTAGAAATAGTAGAAGCAGAATTCAAGAATTCCAGAATCTGGACTCTTACTATCAAACTGCCTCTACTGTTAGACCAAGTACATAGAACCGGGGGCTGTCATTGACAATAATAACAACAATGCCTTCAACAATGACAACATGCATTCTGAGGCCTGATGGCATCTTCGAGGGAGAGTAAAGATGTTACAGGCTCTTCTGAAACCAATGAAAATAAGCATGCCGTGATCTAAAGCTTCACAGATTCTGACATTGGCACAGAGAAGGCACCCTGGCCCCTTCTCTCTCATCATCTTCCCATTTTCAGAAATACTGCCTTCATGATTATCCAAAACCAAATTGATGTTTTCCCTCTCTCACAGTCTAGGATGAAAAATCTTGTAACCCTTTCCCCTAACCTCTACTCAGAGTCATTGTTTCCTGATGATTAATTAGTTCATTCATGCAATCAGCAACCTAGGCACAGATTCACGAGGAGACATTCTGCCCTTCTGAAGCTACAGCCTCCTTGCGATCGGCACATGGATGACTACTGAGCATCTCATACTGCACGTTTATTTATTTTTTTATTTTAGAAAAAGAGACAGCACACGAGTAGGGGAGAGGGACAGAGTGAGAGAGTCTTTTTTTTAATGTTTATTTATTTTTGAGAGAGAGAGAGAGAGCAAGCACGAGTGGGGGAGGGGCAGGGAGAAAGAGGAGACAGGATTTGAAGTGGGCTCTGTGCAGACAGCCTAGAGCCTGACACGAGGCTCGAACTCACGAACTGTGAGTTCATGACCTGAGCCTAAGACAGACCCTTAACATGCTGAGCCACCCAGGTTCCCCCAGAGAGAGAATCTTAAGCAGGCTCCCACGCCCCTGGGATCATGACCTGAGCCGAAATCAAGAGTCGGACACTCAACCAACTAGGTGCCCCCAAAATGGACATGTTTAAAACTGACCCTGTGAGCACCCACCACCCGCGTTCCCCACTGCCAGCTCCTTTTGCCATCGTCCCCATTTGCATTAATGGCAGCAACATCCTCCAAGTTGCTGTGGCCAGAAATCCAGATTCGCCCCCGATTCCATTCTTTCTCCATCCAATCCCTCAGGAAATCTTATTGGCCCAATCATGAAAATATATCCAGAATTTGATCACTTCTGCCCATTCCTCTGATCCAAGTCGCCATCAGCTCTCACCTGGATCACTGAAATAGTCTCACTCGGCTTCAGCCCACAAGCTCCCCACCCCAGCAGCCTATTCTCAACACTGCAGCCTGAGGGCTTCTTTTAAAACAAATCAGATCATGTCACTTCTCTCCGCACAACTCTCCAATGGCTTCCCATTTCACACAGAACAGAAGCCAAAATCCAGACTATGATCTACAAGGCCCTGCATGGTGACCACCCTTTCCCTCAGTTATCCCTTCCCCTCGGCCAAGTGCACTGGGCTTCAGCCACACTACTCTCTTGTCATCTTCACATCCTCTAGCTGTGCTGCCACCTCAGGGCCTTTGTGCCTGTGTGGGGAGGAAAGAGCTTTCCATAGCAGGGGACATCTTCATAGCTTGCTCCATGACCCCCCTCAAATCCTTTAGAAATTATCTTAGTGAGACCTTCTCTGACCACCCTACCCCAAATTTCAGTAACCTGCCATTTCCTGCTTTGCCTTTTCTCATGAGCACCTACTGGCACATGATATACTATGTGTTTATGTATGTATGTATGTATGTATGTATCTGTTCATCATCTGCCTTTCCTACCAGAGTGCAAACATTTCTGCTGTTTTGATCTCTGATATATCCTCTGCTTCCAACAAAACTTAGGCTTTAGTGGGCATTCAGTAAACACTTGTTGGAAAAATGAACGAATGAAGACAGTTACACAGATGCATGTGTTGAAGGGCACTCTGGGTGGTCTGGCCAATAACCACTACAAGAATTCAGAGGTAGAAGATCACTTCTTGTAAGGGCAATCACAGAAACGTCAAAGAGTACATAGAATCTGAGCTGGGCTTCTAAACATTAGAGCCTTTGGTAAGGTGTAGGTGGTGGGGAAGAGCATGGAGTGTGAGAATGTGACATGAGCAGAAGCCCAGAAGTAAGTACCTACAAGACACGCTTGTGTGCAGACAGTGTGCCTGGAATGGAGGCTCCTGAGGAAGGGAACGCCGAGAGGTTAAGCTGAGATGACTGAGGAAGCTTCGCATGCAAGCCAAGGAGCATGGGCTTCCACATCCAGCCTTACTTCCCACTTCGTGTGTCCACACTGTGACGGGAGCTGGCTCTGCAGCCACAGTGTGTCAAACACCTGATGTGATCACAGGGCACAAGGAGACTAGACACCAGGATTTCTTATCAGTCAGTCATGTTTACTGACCATTCACTGTTCTCAGGACCTGTGCTGTTAACTTACTATTCCCAAGCACAGAGTGGCAGCTTCAACCCAAACATCTGGAGGCTAGGACTAGGACGTTTAGCAATGCACATATTAGCATTATAAACAGAAAACTCAAGGACAAATTGGAATTCTTCTCAGAGTCAATGTATTATGATTTTAATTTACTGCCATTAGGCATAGATAGCGGAGACTCAGCAAATTAGAAAGCAGGCTGAGTAAGTATTGCCCCAAATCTTTAAGCAAATGTGATTTTCAGAGGGGGCGTTCAGTAGAACATATAATTAACTTCCATGCAGCTGAAAGACAGTTCCTAACCATTAGACACTGTGGAACCATAATATATTTCTTTGGAGCCACTCTTAGGATAATAAAACTCATAAAGAGGACTGGGATGTACTACTAAGTACAGGGTAAGTCAAGTGGAGTTGAATTTCCCCTTAGCAATCCTTTAAAATTATAAAGGTATTCAGACCACATCAGAACAGCGCTGTCCCCCACTGCCTATTCCATTGGAGCCCGCGTTCTTGCCACCCTACCTAAAAGGAGACACTCAACAGCATTTCCTAGTGACCCTCAAAAAGCAGACTTGCATCGACACTGCTGTTAATCTAGCTTTTTTCTATTATTCCTCTGGGAAAAATGCCAAGCAAAGGACAAATGATGCTTGTTAAAGTAGAAACAGAAACGCAAGGGGGAAGCCATGCAGCACACGAATCTGACCCCGTGGCAGCAGCATATTCCTGTGGAAATAAAGGAAGACCAACCGAATGAGAAAAGCAAAGGCTATTTGTTCAGAGCTCACTGTAGCAAGGTTGCCAGCCTCTGTCACTTGCGTTCTGGCAGAGACTCAAAGGCAGGCAAAGGAGACGGTAAGTTTTATGGTGAAACAAAGGGAAGGCTGCAGGTGCGCCCAAATTGAAGGCTGTTGGGGAAGCTAGAGGCAGGCTAACTAGAAGCAGGCCATCCTATGTGGTTGGTTAGGGGATGGATATTTAGCTTTCTCTGATCAGTGCTCAGTTGGAAGTGGAGATTAAATAGGGCAGCTGTCAGTGATGAATCAAGTTCTGGCCATTTGGGGCTGAGTGTTACAGGGGTTAGTGTTTAGCTTCCTGGATTGTTACTAGAGATAACAGTCTGACTTCCTACAAGGCTGACCTGTAGCAGGCTGCCATCCTGGGTGTTTTCTTGGAGAGCATGGGTTGCTTCCCTGGGGAGGCTAGTGCAGGGTGTGGGTCAGAGTTCTATGTATGTATATGGTCTGGCCACTGTCTGTACACTTGGTCTCTGATCCCCCAGAGAGTTAGCATCTCTAGCAGTTTCAAAACACCTCTTCAGGCCAAGACACATTGTCCTGCTTCTCCTTACTCCTTCCTTCTGCTTTCGAGACTGGCCCGTGACGTATGGCTTGGCAATGTGGATTCTTCCTTCATTCTGTCAGAACCATCCCTCCTACCTTGCCTATGTGAGCACGCTCTCTCCTTTACACTCACAACCACTTTGAAACCACCTGATGACAGGCATCCCCAGAATGTTCCAGCTCCCCTTCTTACTGAACTGTTCACATGTCATTCACGTATTTACAGGCACTTGTACTTATCATATGGTGTTAACATAAACAGCAGTGACTGTATCCTTTTTCCAAGACTGTCCAGGGGCTGGGATAGTGCCACACCTAGACAGGCATATAGCAGAGGAATGGCTCTGGTGGTCGATGACCTTTGCATTAGGGGAGTGGGAAGCGATTCCAGTCCACCAATCAGGACAGTTACCAATAATCTGTTTAACTTCAGGTGGTATCTTTCTCTCCTCAGGCCGTCTTTCTTGTTAAATTTAGAAACACAGCAAAGGCATTTCAGAAGTGTGTGCATCCTCTATGTTTGGCGGGGGGGGGAAAGTTTCCTGGCTCTGTTTGAGGAGTAGTTATTATATACACGTATCTTATCCAGCTACTGATTCAATTAAATTCTCACAATAACTTTTTTTTCTGAGAGAGAGAGAGCACCAGTAGGGGAGAGGGGTAGAGAGGGAGAGAGAATCTCAAGCAGGCTCCATGCTCAGTGTGGAGCCTGACATGGGGCTTGATCCCATGACCCTGGGATCACGACCTGAGCCAAAATCGAGTCGGATGCACAACTGACTGAGCCATCCAGGCACCCCACTTATAACTATTAAATTAAAATTCATAAGGCAATAATAAGAATGAACCAGGCCTCTCCACAGTCATAATCTGAACAAAATAAACTGGGTAAGTATAATTAAGGCTGATATAACCCCGTTCTAACCATGCCCATTACCTAGATCCGGATTGACATCTGGAACACCTCAGACTTCACCAATATCCACCATGAAAGCTTGATGTGGCATGAGCTTTTGTCCAGTTTCTGGTACCAGACTCTAAATACATTCCATTCAATTAAAATAAATGGAGTTTGAAAAACATGTCTATTATTAAACTTTCACTTACATATTCAAAGTCAGTTACTGCTATTTTAAAACAGCAACAATACATGGATGAGTGCCCTCTACTGAGATATTTGTCCAAGTTATCTGGGTCCAAATTCTGACTTCAAAAAGAATGGTCAGGAGGGCCATTATTTATAAACACCAAATCTTAAAACTATAAAACCACCCTGTAAATTTTGTAAGTTCTGAGCTTTTGCTCTCTGTTCTCTTTATCACCTCTGAAATCCTCCCTTGGATACAAAAACCTCTCTGGGACTCAGCCAAGGACCAGAAAGAATACAAATAATAAATACTTGTCAGTTGCATTATGCTTTACAGCTTATAAATCAGCTCATATACAATGAAGTCATGTGGAACACAAATTATGGGTGAAATATAATCAAACATCTGTGGTGTTCTATCTCTTAAAAAGGTATGAGTCTTTATCAAGGTGTGGGCAGACATGGGAGTATACACAAGCTGTATCACAAGCCCATAAAATTGTACTCAATCTAATAAAGTTGCCAGTGGGCCTATCTCCCTGGATCACATGAACATGTTCCACCCAGCGTACCCCACAAAACAGGTCAGGTAATTGTCCATAGTGCCAAGTAATAATACAGGATGTCCAAGTCAGCTGTCTATGGCTACTCCCTTCCCTGGCTTAGAGAAAGATATTAAGTTCAAGTTAATGCTGGAGACTCTTCAGGCAATTGCCCAACTGCCCCCAGGTAATAAATTATTTCCTTCTCTCATTTTGTAACCTCTGGTCAAACAGGCATTTAACACTCTTGTGCTGGTTCTTTCCATTTCCATCCTCTGCTCTGTGAGGCCAGGGCATCACTCTGTAGCCGCGTCTCTTTGCCAGCTGCCTCCCTGTTTGGTTTTGTCGGTAGGAGGCAGCAGGAGGAGACTTGGAAGTTGTTTACTTACAGTTCCCAACTGTGACCATGACCACACAACACTCTTCATCCTAGCAGCAGCAACTGTTTTCAACACTTCCAGAACAGCCTGATCACCACCACCCCTCTCTGCTCAGAGACCCCCACATTAACTGGCCAGCATCCCCTCCCCAGAGGTCTGAGTACCAGCTCAGCAGAGCCCTCCTCCAAGTTTCTAAGTTTCAAAAACTCCCAGCCTTTTACTTTTGTTACCACAGGCCTAGGGGTGATTGCCATGATTCTTACCTCTATGAAACCCTGGTGTCCCCTCTTTGCCTTTTCTCTTCCCTAATAACCTGACTAACAATCCCTCATGTTGTTTTTTATAAAAATACCTGCTATGGTTTCTGTCTCCTGATTGGATTCTGACTGATGCAAAGCCAATGAAGGAACTCTTTTGATCTGATTTCATATAAATTCTCTAAGAACACCACTGCTGGTTCTGTCTTCCAGGTCTTTACTTGTCTCTATTAATTCATTCTCCAAGGCCAGGAACTGGCCCTCAACTTGGTAGAATCAGAATTGGCGATGCCAGTAGGTAAAAGCAAATCAGGCCTTCAATTCACTGTCATAAGGAAAGAGATGTGCAAGTTGGCATGACCACAAGTGTGCCAGCCTCAGTTTCATGGATGCAAACAAAACTCCTGGTTCAGAGACAAAGGCTTCTACTCATGGCAATAGTAGTAGCCAGAGTGTCGACAGGATGTCAGCCCCAATTCTCATATGACACTGAGAAGAGGACTAGGTGACACCTGTACATGCCATGGGTTGAATTAGAGGAGAGGAACTCTAAGCTTAGGGAATCTAATTCTTTTATAATGTGCAGTAAGCTTGCCTGCCCTGTACTCGAGAGAGCTAGTATGTCTTTCAAGGCCAGTTGCTATACAAACATTCTTTTTGTTTTTGTTTTGTTTTTTGTTATATCAATTAACCCGTTTATTATAGGTTAGTAATGTTTCAAATGGTAGAGCTTCTACTGGTCTTTCAACTCCTTCAGTCTTCTGATGGCCGGCTTTATTGTGACAGCGAAAGTGGTGTTGTGGGTCCAGGCACCACCCACTAAGGTTTTCATGCAGGAACCACAATGTCAGATCCCCACAGCTCATCTTTTCATCTTGGTTTTGCCACAAAAGGAGCAAGTGTATTTGGAGTACTGGCTTATTTCAATCTTCTTCACCATTTTCCTGAGGGAGGTACCATAACAGGTCCCATATGTACTGACAATTCCTACCTTCTTGGTGCGTTTAGCCATGTTGCCTCAAACTAGATCTGAGCCCGGAGAGCTAAACATTCTTGAAAAGACAGTCCAGAAGAAAGGAAACACTAGAGACCCTGGGAGAACTCAGCATTCATCTGAAACTTGCATGTAAACATATATTTACATAAGAATAATTAATTGTATAATTGAATTGCTTATGTTTCCACACCAGTGATTTATCTATGGGACCTAGAATGGTTGAGTCTTTGAGCCAGGGTCTCCCCTTTCTTATTTAGTGTTAATATGTCTCTTTGAATCTATTTTCCTAAACTATAGGGTATCAATCCCTTTTCTCATTGACACAGATGTAATCTGGATATATATTGTTACTCCAGGCCCATTCTTGCCAGTAACTAAAGCATCCTGTCTTTACAAAATGAATGCACTTTCCAGATGTTACCCATTATAAGATTCTACTATATGGAGAGGGCAGTCATGTTTGCACGTAGTTAAAAATTACCTTACTCTCCTTTGGTACCATCTATCCCCAATACCAAAAACCACTTTAGAGATATAGTTTGAGCATAAAATAGCTTTCTGCTGTTCTTCCTTAATATAGCACTAAGGAAATATATCTTCTATCTACAGATCCTATCTTTATAATACACATTGGCTTGTAGAATCGTAGGAAAAAGTAACACCCAAGATATTAGCAGACAGAGATTCTTGACTTCCTAGATCAATGCCAAACATGAGGCTATAGCTGGTGCCTGACATATATATGAAGCACTCAACGAATAGTTGTACTGTCAGGGCTCTGGCAAATAACAGAAACCAGTAAGTCTGTTTGTACAAAACAGGGAATTTATTATAATAACTGTGTCTTCTAGAAACCCACAGGCAGGAATGTAGCCAATTTTGGAATGCCCACCCTGCCCTTGCTGCTGTTTGTCTATGTGACCTCATTCACTGCTATTCATGCAGCAACTATGTGCCAGGTATAGTGTTTGTGTTGTGGCCGGAAAACAATAGGAAACACAAACTGATCAACTTTTTTACAGCATAAGTCCCAGGGCTTATAGTCTAGTAGAAAGACACAAATATTATCACACAAGTAAATATAAAACTGCAGGTACGTGGTGCTGAGTGTGTAAAAAGGAAGGGCCTGACCTACTGAGGGAAGTTGGGAAAGGCTTTCCTTAGGGAAGTGATTGCTGAGCAGAGATCCAAGTTTAAGCAAGCAATAACAAGACGCAGGGGAAAGGGAAGAACTTTCCAGGTATGGAGAAGAGAAAAGGCCTCCTGGCAGGAGGGAAGAATGGCAAGGAACCAGGACTGGAGATCCATGGCTGGAAAGCAGCTTAGGTGACCTGCCCAAGATCACCATAAAACCAGGGTCAAAGCACAGGGATTTCAGCCCAGATCCGCACACCCCCTCAGCTATTTTCACTCCCCTGCCCAACTACTCTAACCAGCAAACATCATCTTCTTTCCACTCAAAACTTTTCTCAGGGATAGAGGTCCATCAATTAATGCTCACTCCAAAGAAATAAAATCACCAAGTAGAACATGACAAAGAAATGCAAAGGCCTGAACCAAAGAAACCCAAGACCTTGCCACAGAATCAGTTTGTTGTTTCTTTGCTGAGTGTGAACAGTCTGGGGCTGAGAAGTCTTGGGAAAGATCCATGTCAATAGTACTCAAAGTGTGGTTCCCTGGACCATCAAAGGCAGCAGCAGCATCTCCTGGGAACTTAATAGCATTCCAAATTCTCAGGCCCAACCAGAGACCTAGGAGTCAGAAACTTGGGGGAGGGGGACCCAGCAATCTGTATTTTAACAAGCAAGATGCCTGAACACACAGTGGTCGACACCAGTGGTTCCCAAACGTGTCACACCACATTCATCACCTGTGGAACTTGTTAAAATATTCCTAATATCTACAAAAACCAGAACATCAGGGTAGGAAGCTATATTCAGATCATCAGCCTGGTTTGGGAACCACCGGTTGATATCAAATAATAGTGTCTGACATGGTGAACAATTAATTTTCAAATGCTATTTTCCCTTTCTACACAATTAACGGTAAAAAATACCACAGGCTCTACAAGTCTGACTCAGTACATAATTTGACTGATGCCTTATTTTCACTTGATACCTTTTTTCTTATTTTGACGTTTTTTGATGAATGTCTCCTGTCTCAGTTTCGTATCACCACATCCACCAAAAATGGTATGGGATCTATTAAGTGCCTACGAAATTCAAACTTTACTATTTTAATTATAGTCTAAAAATCTGTTTTTGAAAATGTCCCCAAATTTCAAAATATCCAAAAGAAAGCACCCAGCCTTGTAATACAAATCTGTATATAATTCAGAACTTTTTCTTTTTCCTGCCTCTGCCAGGAAGTAGATGTTCTAACACAGTGATTCAGCATTGTTTTAAATATACATACAAATAAATATGGGAGGAACTGAGCCAATATTATGTCTAAAAGCAAAATCCAGAAATACTTTCCAAGCTGAAAGAACATATCATAGATTCATTTTCAAGCATTAACATTTTCAAGAATTTTCCCATTTTGGAATTCTTCCATATTCTGGGATTTATGCAGCTCATCTGCAAATCATATTGACTGGTCTATGCAGGTAATTTTGTGTGTTTCCAGAAAAGTAATAATACATGACTTACTTCCTTCAAGATATAAAAAGGGCATAGTCCAGTGAGAAAGGACCAAAAAAATCAGTGGTCATTGTAACATGAAAAAAAAGGCCCCAATTATTGGTTATCTTCAGATAGTTTGGCATTTTAGGCCAGCAATCTTTGATTGTGTAAAATCAAAACTCGTGAAGTGGCGGCTGCTACCATTCCAATAAAACAAGGAAGCAATTACAGTAGTTTTTAAAACATAGAAAAGAGCATGGGAAGAAAATGCAGCCTTGATTAAATATCTCTGCCTCCTATGATATTAAAAAGAAATCACTGTGAAATTACATAATAATCATGGATTGTTTCCTATCATATGGTATCATCTTCAAAGAAAAGGAAAACAGAAATCCTTCTATAGAACACAGAGCCTAGAAGGCAGTATCAAGAAGGTAAACCACTTTACCTATAAAAATAAAAGGATTAGAACAATGGCAAAAAAAGTCCAAGCTCCTCTTCTATAGTTTTACAGAATAGGGACATAAAAGTAACAGATCCCTATATCTCATACTATGTGCAAAATAGATTAAAATCAAAATACAGTATCACAAAAGTTTTAGAATATATATGTATTAGGATGACACAAAGCCACAAAGCAATCAAAGAAAAAGTAATAGAATGAACTATCCCCCAAATTAAAATACTTGCAAGAGACTGCAATATTTAACAAAAGACTGAGATCCATAACAAAGCATTTGTACAAACCAAAAAGAAAAAAACAAGCAACCATCAGGAAAATAAAGAATTACAACACACGTCACAGAATGCAATGGCCAAAAAAAAAAAAAAAAAAAAAGGAAAAATGGTGAGCCTCACTAGCATGAGGAAAATGCAAAACAAGATACCATTCTCTCACCTGACAGAGTGCTGTTTTGAGATGTTTTTGTGCCTCCACAAGGTCATCTGCTTATAACCTGTGTTACATGTAAAAGGTCCAACACCGGGGACCTGCTACTGCTCTGTACAGGCAGCTGCTGACAGGCCCAACTCATGGGTAGGAGCATTTGAAGGAAATCCCCAACAAGATGTCACCTGGGATGTGGAAGGGGAAGCCCGGGCACCGCCTAGTCCCTCTTAGAGTCTAAAATCCTCTTCAGGCACCTGAACAGAAAGACCCATTGAACTCTGAGGGAATGTTTACAATTTTTTTTTTAACTTTAAGTCTTTATATCTTATAAACACCCTGGCACATCTCATGCACCAGCAAAACCAGTAAAAAAGATGTATAATACATTGGTGAGAGCATGGGTAAAAAGAAATTCTCATGTAGTTGTCAAAGAATAGTTTTCAAAAAGTTGGAAACACTACATAGTAAGCACAGGTCAAAAGATTTCTTTAACTTATTACCAGAGGACCCCAAAGGATGACAAAAGAAGATACTAGAAAAGAATGCAGGAGTAAGATTACAAACAAGTCAGACAATTAATGTGTTACAAGGCTAAACAACTGTACCTTCCTTTCTACGAGAGAAAACGAACAGGTCACTCTACCAAATATAAATCATTTGCAGCTTATCAATACAGTGCAAGATAACATCAGGCCTTACAGAGTCTGGGCCCTAGTCAATTAGTAAAACCAAAAGAGTCAGTTAACCATTAGGTGGATTTGTTGGGTACTGCTCTAGTTCAGTGACTTCCCAAACATTTAGTCTTAGGACTCCTTCACACTCTTAAAAATTACTGAGATCTCCAAAAGCTTTTATTTATGTGGGTTATATTTATTAATATACATAGCATTAGAAGTTAAAATTTAAATATATTGATTCAATTAAAAACAATAAACTACATAGTAACATAAATGAGTTTTTAATCTCTATTTTCTACTGCAAAAACACTATGAGTGAGCTGAATGGCATCATTTTAAAAGTCTTCCAAATCATCAGTGTTTCAAAATAACAATTTATTGATGACATTAATCCAATAATCACAAGGTTACAAAGACTATTAACAAGTATAACCAAAGATAGCTAGTAAGAGTATTGAGAACAACCTGAGTTAACTTCTAAAAACTCATGTATGTTTATCATCAAACTACCACTTTAGAAAATTCTAGACAACACAAGATAGCCAAGGACACATCCCAGTAGCTGTCATAGTAGTGACAGCATCACATATCATGTAACTTTGGAAAGCTCAAAAATTCATAAAAGACTGAGCGTGGAAAAGGCAAATAATGTCCTAGAATTATGAAAATAGTTTCCATTTCACAGACCCCCTGAAAGGGTCTTGGACCCCCAGAGGTCTGGTGCCACACTTTGAGAATCACTGCTCTTGTGTGACACTGAAAGGGCGTGCAGTAATCTATTTTCCTCATTTCAAGTTTCAATATGTTTTCTAAACATACTTTTTAATAAGAATGTAATTTGGTAAATAGCCTTTTAAAGGCAATTTGACCTTTGAGCCCAAGACTCCTACAGAAATATTCATAGATACACACACACAGAATGTGAATCAGTGTAAATTCAGCAGTGTTCATTGTAGTCTCATTAACATTAGAGAAAAATTGGAAACAAGTTTCCCCACAGGGGAATGATTTAAAAAGTAAAAGCATATATTTACATATATATGCATAAATATTCATGACACACTGTCAAGTGAAAAAATTTGCAAAGCAGGATCTATGATGCCTTTTCTATTTAAAAACAATTTATATGAGCATATTTAGATATTTGTAAATATGTGTATCTTAAAAGTCTGGAAATACACGCCAAACTGTTAACAGTGGTATCTCTGGGTAATATGAGAATAGTATAGAGCAAAACAAACCTCATATTTTAAATTTTATATACTACTGGAATATTTGAACTTTTACAATGAACATATTACTTTTGTCATTAAAAAAATGAAAAACAAGGTAACTAAGAGACATAGTGACTAAATGCAATGTGGTATCACTGAACTGAACTGAATCATCAAAAAGGACATGATGGAAAACTGGTGAAATCCAAATAAAGCCTCTAGTTTAGCTGTACAAATTAAATAAAAACATTAAAAAAACATAAAAATATATAGACATTAAACTGCAAATACCTGACCCAGGAGATGGTGGCATTGCCCTCTAATAGCCAGAGAGAAAGATGGCCAGAAACCACAAACTGGACACCACACAACCTATGAAAAGTTTTGTCCTAGGGGTGTACCAAGACACATTTAAGTCAGCTGGTACAGAAGATCAATAGAAGACTGAGAAAGTGTTCCAACCACCAGCCATGGCTGGTGGCCATGGCTGGTGTTTCATAGGATGCACTGCTGTGCAGGGCACACAGTCTAGGGCAACAGCTGTAAAGAACAGAAATTTCACTTTAGGGTCTTTGTTTTTAGGGATTTTTTTTTCCTATACGGTCTTAATACCTACTCACAACTCTTCTCCTCTCCCAATTTTGAAATAATCATCATTTCCTACACCACTCTCAAGAAGCCTCCAGCTACGCTAACAGGAGAAGGTTCTGGAACAAGTCTGCCCTCTGAAGCTCCTGCCTCCACCACGGTTGAAGTGGCTTCTCCTCTCCCACAATGACCATTCAGTCCATTTCAGCCTTGTGTATCAGGGAAATAGTTACTGGACAAAGGAAGTCCACAGGGCAACTTTCAAATGCTTGTTGAATACATGGCAACCCACCCCTGCCCTGGCCTGTTCTTTCAGCAGGACTTTCCTATCTTCCTCTCCCCTGGGAACAGTAGTAGCGCTGAGCTCTACTGCACTTGGCACTGCCATTTTCACATTTCAATGCAGATATGTTGTCCATTTCAGAATTTAAATGTCCATTTTTTAATGGAAAAGAGGAAGCTGATAAGAACAGCAAATAACAACAAACAAGTTGAGCTTTTAAATGTCCAAAATATATTTTCCCAATATGGCACTTGTGATATACAAATAAGATACAAAATGAAATATACATAACAATCTCAACTATGTTATCTTTTTTTTTTCCAGTTTATTTATTTTGAAAGAGAAAGAGAAAGAGAGGGGGAGAGTGAGAATCCCAAGCAGGCTCCACACTGTCAGATGTGGGGTTCTAACTCATGAATCCTGAGATCATGACATGAGCCGAAATCAAGAGCCAGAAGCTTAACCAACTGAGCCCCCCAGGGACCTCTCAACTATGTTATCTTAACAACTAATAGAAAACTTGTCTGATTGGACAGTTATTATTAACGAATTATTAATTTTAAAGACATGGGGGGGAGGGCACCTGAGTGGCTCAGATGGTTAAGCGTCTGACTCGGTTTGGGCTCAGGTCGTTATCTGTTTTGTGAATTCGAGCCCCACATTGGGCCCTGCATGTACAGAACCTGCTTGAGATTCTTCCTCTCTCTCTGCCCCTCCTCCATTTGCTCTCTCTCTCTCAAAATAAATAAACAAAAAATAAATAAATAAAGATGGGGGGGGGGGCAGGGTTAAATCCTTACCTTCTAGAGATACATACTGAAAAACATCAGAATAAAAATAAGATGCCTGGGCATTTGCTTCAAAATAATCTCCAGCAGGGTGGGGAGGAATGAGTGAGGTTTGGATGAAAATAAGATTGGCCACAGATTGGTAAAGTATTGAAGCTGCATGAAAGTTGGGAAGAGGGACGTCATTACATTATTCTCTATACTTTTACACATTTGACATTTTCCAAAATAAAATGTTTTTTAAAATACCATAAAAAATGTTTAAATAAAGATGCTTAAACTCTAAAGCTGAGGAATATAATGAATAAGGAAATTAAGTTAAAAGCCTAGGTTAAAACAGTGGACTAGCCCTCTCCTTAGGCTTTAAATTCCTTGAAATGATATTTTTAAAAAGAACTGGAGATTTACAACAGGGAAGGAATACAAGATAGAGGGTAATACTGGGGTGCCAGTGGTTTTGAGAAACTTCTAAGTTCCTCAAAGTGATTCTCAAAATTTGGTCCTTCAGACAAGCCTCATCAGCATCCCCTGTAAGCTAGTTACAAATGCAAATTCAGAAGGGAGGGGCCAAGATGGCGAAATAGCATGGAAGTCTTTTTTGTATCTTGCGTCCATGAAATACAGCCAGATCAACACTAAACCGTCCTGCACACCTAGAAAACGGATTTGAGGATTAACATAACAATCTGCACAACCTGAACCACAGAATTCAGCAGGTATGCAGCGCAGAGAAGTGAACTGGGGGAGAGAGAAGCCGTGGCAGGCAGAGAGCTGTTTTTGCATGCAGAGAGAGCACAGAGACAGGGTGAGGGGGGAGTACAAGAAAAGCACCCCTCCTAAAGCAGCTGGAGAGAAAGTGGAAAAGTGGAAACAGCCGCAGGGACTGAACAAAAAAGGGAGAAAGGAAAGAGTTTAAATTTCATTAAGACTCTATAAACAGGGGGAGCACAGAGTCTGAAACTCCACAGTTCATTACCTGGCAATCTCTGGTGGGAAGGGCAAATCCCCAGGAGCAAAGTGAAGTCCGGGGTCCTCGGGTCACACGGGGAAAGGCGGTTCCCCGGCTCGGAGGACACTGGGTAGAGGCTGTGTGGTCACCCCACAGGCAAACATCACAGCAGACCCTGGAGAACAACCACATTTGCTGGTGCTGGAACAGGACGTAAAGGGGGAAGCCTGACGTCAGATGTGTGTTGTGATTTTCTATAATCCCTGAATTGCTGCTGCTACAGGATTGCATGAACTTTTCCTGCGGCAGGCTGGCACCCAGCCGCAGTATCTGTGCAGCGGCAGTGGCACTGTCCTGCGACCGTTCATGGGTGCAACCAGCACCGGCCATTGCTCAGTGAGACCCTCCCCCAGAAGGTCTGAGCGGGTCAAAGCCACAGTCCCTCAGAAGTGAGGGGTCGGAAAAAACAGCCGCATCTGAGATAAAACTAAGGAGGGAGGTGCCGCCTGACAACCTGACAGCGTGGTCACAATCAGTGTAAAAGTGGGGAGTGAATGGAAGCCTGAAACAAAGGACGGTGTGCAAAACAAAGGACGGTGTGCAATTGCTAACTGGGGAGAACAGAGCTCCGATAAAGTGTGGGTAGCTGAGTGACGCCATTTTCACTCCTCTTGCGCATGCACATACACACCTACAAGCGCCACAACAATCTACCCCAGTGAGCTATGCAGCACCATCTAGTGGTGAATGGAGCATTACACTAAGTCCCGCCCAACTGGGCCAACCTCGCTCTTCAGGAATGCCACAAGTCTCTCTGTGGGCTTAGTTTAGGGACTATAAAGTGCTTCATAATTTGATTTCTAGGGGAAAACGATGTAATTTCAATCATATTTCGGTCTGCTGGTCCATCTATTCAATTTTTTTCTTTTTCTTGAATACAAAGAAAAAATTTATTTTTATTTTCAATTTTTATTAAAAATAGTTTAATTTTTTTCTACTATATTTTTTACTTTTTTGTAAATTTTTCAAAATCTATTTTACTTCCATCATTTCATTTTATTGTATTTCATTGTATTTTTTCAAATTTTCAAGTGTTTTTTTTCTTCTCCCCCCTACCCCCACCCTTTTTTCTAATCTATCAAGCTCCTTTCAATAACCGGACCAAAACATACCTAGGATCTAGCATCATTTGACTTTTTTGTCTGTTGTTTTTAATTTTATAATTTTGATATTTTTTTTTGCCTTAAAATTCCTTTTCTTCCTTCAAAATGATGAAATGAAGCAATTCACCCCAAAAGAAAGAGCAGGAAGAAACGACAGCCAGGGACTTAATCAACACAGATACAAACAAGATGTCTGAACCAGAATTCAGAATCACAATAATAAGAATACTAGCTGGGGCTGAAAATATATTAGAATCCCTTTCTGTGGAGATAAAAAAAGTAAAAGCTAGTCAGGATGAAATAAAAAATGCTATAACTGAGCTGCAATCTGGAATGGATGCCACGGAAGCAAGAATGGATAAGGCAGAGCAGTGAATCAGCAATACAGAGGACAAACCTATGGAGAATAATGAAGCAGAAAAAAAGAGGGAGACCAAGACAAGCACAATTTAAGAATTAGAGAAATCAGTGGCTCATTAAAAAGGAACAACATCAGAATCACAGGGGTCCCAGAAGATGAAAGAGAAAAAGGGGTAGAAGGGTTATGTGAGCAAATCATAGTGGAAACTTTCCTAACGTGGGGAAAGACATAGACATCAAAATCCAGGAATCACAGAGGACTCCCATTAGATTCAATAAAAACCAACCATCAACAAAGCATATCACAGTCAAATTCACAAAATACTTAGGCAAGGAAAGAATCATAAAAGCAGCAAGGGAAAAAATGTCCTTAACCTACAGGGGAAGACGGATCAGGTTTGCAGCAGACCTATCCACATAAACATGGCAGGCCAGAAAGGAGTGGCAGGATAAATTCAATGTGCGGAATTGGAAAAATATGCAGCCAAGAATTCTTTATCCAGCAAGGCTGTCATTCAAAAAGGACAGATTAAAAGTTTCCAGACAAACAAAAATTAAAGGAGTTTGTGATCCTTAAACCAGCCCTGTAAGAAATTTTAAGGGGGACTCTCTGAGGGGAGAAAAGACAAAAAAATAACTAACTAACTAACTAACTAACTAAATAAATAAATAAAGACCAAAAGCAACAAAGACTAGAAAGGACCAGAGAACACCACCAGAAACTCCAACTCTGGCAACATAATGGCAATAAATTCATACCTTTCAGTACTCACTCTAAACGTCAATGGACTAAATGCTCCAATCAAAAGACAGGGTAACAGAATGGATAAGAAAACAAGATCCATCTATATGCTGTTTACAAGACACTCACGTTAAAGACCTAAAGACACCTTCAGATTGAAAGTAAGGGGATGGAGGATCATCTGTCATGCTAACGGTCGACAAAAGAAAGCCGGAGTAGCCATACTTATATCAGACAATCTAGACTTTAAAATTAAGACTGTAACAAGAGATGAAGAAGGGCATTATATCATAATTAAGGGGTCTATCCACCAAGAAGACCTAACAATTGTAAACAATTATGCTCCAAATGTGAAAGCACCCAAATATATAAATCAATCACAAACATAAATTCATTGATAATAACACCATAATAGTAGGAGACTTCAACACCCCACTTACAGCAATGGACAGATCATCTAAACAGAAAACAAAGAAACAATGGCTTTAATGACACACTGGACCAGCTGGACTTAACAGATATATTCAGAACATTTCATCCTAAAGCAGTGGAATACACATTCTTCTCCAGTGCACATGAAACGTTCTCCAGAATAGATCACATACTCGGACGCAAATCAGCCCTTAACAAGTACAAAAAGATGGAGATCATACTGTGCATATTTTCAGACTACAACGCTATGAAACTCGAAATCAAACACAAGAAAAAATTTGGAAATATAACAAACACTTGGAAACTAAACAACATCCTACTAAAGAATAAACAACATCCTACTAAGGAATGAATGGACTAACCAAGAGGTTAAAAAGGAAATTAAAAAGTACATGGAAGCCAATGAAAATGATGACACCACAGCCCAAAACCTCTGGGATGCAGCAAAGGCAGTCATAAGAGGGAAGTATATAGCAATCCAGGCCTTCCTAAAGAAGGAAGAAAGGTCTTAGATAAACAACCTAACTTTACACCTTAAAGAGCTAGAAAAAGAACAGCAAATAAAACCCCAAACCAGCAGAAGGCAGGAAATAATAAAGATTAGAACAGAAATCAATGCTATCGAAACCGAAAAAACAGTAGAACAGATCAATGAAACCAGAAACTGGTTCTCTGAAAGAATTAACAAAATTGATAAACCCCTAGCCAGTTTGATCAAAAACAAAAAGGAAAGGACCCAAATAAATAATATCAAGAATGAAAGAGGAGAGATCACAACTAACATAGCAGAAATACAAACAATAATGAGATATTATTATGAGCAATTATACGCCAATAAAATGGGCAATCTGGAAGAAATGGACAAATTCCTAGAAACAAATAAAACTACCAAAACTGAAACAGGAAGAAATAGAAAATTTGAACAGACCCATAACCAGTAAAGAAATTGAATTAGTTATAAAAAATCTCCCAAAAAACAAGACTCCAGGGCCAGATGGCTTTCCAGGGCAATTCTACCAAACATTTATTTATTTTCTAAATATTTTTTAATGTTTTATTTATTTTTAAGAGAGAGAGAGACTGCATGAGCAGGGGAGGGTCAGAGTGAGAGGGAGACACAGAATCCTAAGAGGCTCCAAGCTCTGAGCTAGCTGTCAGCATAGAGCCTGACGCAGGGCTCACACCCACGAACTGTGAGATCATGACCTGGGCCAAAGTCAGACGCTTAACCGACTGAGCCACCCAGGCGCCCTCTACCAAACATTTAAAGAAGAGTTAACACCTATTCTTTTGAAGCTCTTCCAAAAAACAGAAATGGAAGGAAAACTTCCAAACTCTATGAAGCCAGCATTACCTTGATTCCAAAACCAAAGACCCCAACTAAAAAGGAGAACTATAGACCAATTTCCCTGATGAACATGGATGCAAAACTCCTCAACAAGATATTAACCAACTGGATCCAACAATACATTAAAAAAAATTATTCACTACAATCAAGTGGGATTTATACCTGGGATGCAGGGCTGGTTCAACATCCACAAAACAATCAATTTGATTCATCACATCAATAAAAGAAAGGACAAGAACCACATGATCCTCTCAATAGATGCAGACAAAGCATTTGACAAAATACAGCATACTTTCTTGATAAAAACTCTCAAGAAAGTAGGGATAGAAGAATCATACCTTGAGATCATAAAAGCCATATATGAAAGACCCAATGCTAATATCATCCTCAATGGGGAAAAACTGAGAGCTTTCCCCCTAAGGCAGGAACAAGACAGGGATGTCCACTCTTGCCACTGTTATTCTACATAGTATTGGAAGTCTTAGCCTCAGCAATCAGACAACACAAAGAAATAAAAGGCATCCAAATCGGCCAGGAGGAAGTCAAACGTTCACTCTTCGCAGATGACATGATACTCTATATGGAAAACCCCAAAGATTCCACCAAAAATCTGCTAGAACTGATCTATGGATTCACCCAAGTCTCAGGATATAAAATCAATGCACAGAAATCAGTTGCATTCCTATACACCAATAATGAAGCAACAGAAAGAGAAATCAAGGAATCAATTCCATTTACAATTGCACCAAAACCGATTGAATACCTAGGAATAAACCTAACCAAAGAGGTGAAAAGTCTGTACACTGAAAACAATAGAAAGGTTATTAAAGAAATCGAAGAAAACACACAAAAAAAGGAAAACTATTCCATGCTCCTGGATTGGAAGAACAAATATTGTTAAAATGTCAATAGTATCCAAAGCAATCTACATATTCAATGCAATACCATCAAAATAACATCAGCATTCTTCATAGAGCTAGAACAAACAATCCTAAAATTCATATGGAACCAGAAAAGACCCCAAATAGCCGAAGCAATCTTGGAAAAGAAAACCAAAGCTGGAGGCATCGCAATCCTGGACTTTAAGCTGTATTACAAAGCTGTAATCATCAAGACAGTATGGTACTAGCACAAAAACAGACACTCAGATCAATGGGACATATAGAGAACCCAGAAATGGACCCACAGAGTATGGCCAACTAATCTTTGACAAAGCAGAAAAGAATATCCAATGGAATAAAGACTGTCTCTTCGGCAAGTGGTGCTGGGAAAATTGAAAAATGAACCCGGGCCACTTTCTTACACCACACATGAAAATAAACTCAAAATGTATGAAAGACCTATATGTAAGACAGGAAGCCATCAAAATCCTAGAGGAGAAAGCAGGCAAAAACTTCTTTGACCGTGGGTGGCTGCAGCAACTTCTTACTTAACACGTCTGTGGAGGCAAGGAAAACCAAAGCAAAAATGAACTATTGGGACCTCGTCAAAATAAAAAGCTTCTGCACAGAGAAGGAAACAATCAACAAAACTAAAAGGCAACCGATGGAATGGGAGAAGATATTTGCAAACGACATATCAGATAATGGGCTAGTATCCAAAATCTATAAAGAACTTATCAAACTCAACACCCAAAAAACAAATAATCCAGTGAAGAAATGGGCCAAAAACATGAATAGACACTTCTCCAAAGACACTGACACATGAAAAAATGCTCAACATCACCCATCATCAGGGAAATACAAATCAAAATCACAATGAGATAGCACCTCACACCTGTCAGAATGGCTAACATTAACAACTCAGGCAACAACAGATGTTGGCGAGGATGTGGAGAAAGAGGATCTCTTTTGCACTGCTGGTGGGAACGCAGACTTGTGCAGCCACTCTGGAAAACAGTATGGAGGTTCCTCAAAAAATTAAAAATAGAACTACCCTACAACCCAGCAATTGCACTACTAGGTATTTATCTAAGGAATATAGGTATGCTGTTTCAAAGGGGCACATGCACCCCAATGTTTATAGCAGCACTACAGACAATAGCCAATACCCAAATGTCCATCGATGGATGAATGCATAAAGAAGATGTGGTACGTACACACACACACACACACACACACACACACACACACACATTGGAGTATTACTCGGCAATGAGAAAGAATGAAATCTTGCCATTTGCAGCTACATGGATGGAACTAGAGGGTATTATGCTAAGTGAAATTAGTCAGAGAAAGACAAGTATCATGACTTCACTCCTATCAGGACTTTAAGATACAAAACATAAACATAAGGGAAGGGAAGCAAAAATAATATAAAAACAGGGAGAGGGAGAAAACATAAGAGACCCTTAAATATGGAGAACAAACAGAGGGTTACTGGAGGAGTTGTGGAAGGGGGGATGGGCTAAATGGGTAAAGGCATTAAGGAATCTACTCCTGAAATCATTGTTGCACTATATGCTAACTAACCTGGATGTAAATTTTTAAAAATAAATAAATAAATAAAGAAGAAAGGGGAAAAAAAAAAGAAATGCAAATTCACAGGCCACATCTCAACCTCCTTAATTATAATCTTTAGAGGTAGGGACGTGCAGTCTGGATTTAACAAGCCCTCTGAGTGATTCTGATGCCCACTGAAGTTTGAGAACCACTGTAAAGCTGATCAGACTAACAAAAAACAAGAGAGGAGAGCCTCAGCCCAAATCAGCCATGGGGACACCAATAGAAAAGGTAAAAGCAATTTCAAGGAGACTCTAAACTGAGTCAACAAGTGACAGAAAGGTGGGGGCCTCCAGCTGCGACTGTCAAGTCCGAATCTTGCCCACCTCCAAAACCAAATGGTTGGTGGCAGTGGGAGAGCTCGACCCCAGAGAGAAGAGCTCTATCCTCAGAAGAAAGCCCATAGCATTTTGGCAAAGAGATGGGGGTGAGGATGAGACAAGAACCTAAATCTCCTGCCCACTCCCCACCCATGTATTCTAAAAAGTCCGACCGAACAAGCACACTTTTCTAGGTCAAAAGTCTAGGAAGGGCACTCCGTCTATGAAGAAGGCAATAAGAACAAGAAAGCAATCTTGAATATTTAAAAACAAATTACTAAACTTAAAAGCTAAAATACTAATATCATGGACACGCCTGAAGAGGGAATCAGTGCCCTGGAAAATAACATCTGAAGAAGTCTTCCAGAATGAACAAAAAGACCAAGACAAAATATAAATGTCCAATGACAGAAGATGAAGGCAGGAGGTCCCACACTTACTAAGAGTTGCAGAAAAATGAAACAGATAAAATGGAAAGTCATTAACGATGTCATTCTAGAGCTGCCCTCAGTGCAAGAATGGTCCAATTCTGCAGAGTGAAAGGACCATGGGGTATGAGGAATGTCCCACATATCTAGACATATAAGGGTGAAATTTTAGCATGAAAAGAAAATCCTAAGAGTTTTTCAGTGACAGAAAAGCAGGTTTTTACCAATAAATAAAAAGAGGTGAGAGAATCAGATTGGTGTCTGGTTTTTAAGTCAGCAATACTGGATGCTAGCAAACAATCATGTTAAGGCTTTACAATTCTCAAGGGAAATGATTTTGAACCTAACACCCTAAACTCAATTTTTAAAAAAATTCAAATGGAGGACTCAACATTTAATGACCTAATGATATGCTGCAGTACACCAAAAAACTCACCCTGGCATGCAAAGAAAGCAGTGAGAAGGAAACAGTAAAACTTACAGTTGTCTAAATAACTACACATACTGTTAAAACACACATGAACACACACACCAAGATAACAGAGATTAATCTGAAACGAATCCTGCATGATCACACCAGGAGAAGAGGTCCAGGTGGGGAAGTGCAAGAACGTTAATGGAGAGGGATGGAGGATGTGGCCACTGTAACTGCGAACACAGAGAAAATGGTAACCACTAAAGGAACAGCCATAGGGTTAATTATTTCCAAAGCACTGGAAAGGAAAAACAAAGAGAAAAAGCAACACTCAATCGTGCCACTGAAAAGCTGAAATAAAATACACAATAAAATGGCAGGGACAGTTCAAACATTTCAACAATCTCAATTAAATGGATTAAATTCCCCAGAGACTATTAGACTGAACTCCCAAAAAGCTGTTTTGGCTACAGTAATTGGGGAAAATAGAAGCCAATGCAGGACTGAAGACAAAAAAAAGAGTACCGCATAGTTATAAAACACACAACTCAGCAAGGGTCATCATAGAATGCTTTCACATCTCAGAAATCAATTCATTATATGAATAAGAGAGGAATCTAGGGGCGCCTGGGTGGCTCAGTCAGTTAAGCATCCAACTTCGCCTCAGGTCATGATCTCATGGCCTAGTTCAATCCCTGCGTGGGGCTCTGTCCTGACAGCTCAGAGCCTGAAGCCTGCTTCGGATTCTGCGTGTCTCTCTCACTCTCTCTGGTCTTCCCCCGCTCATGCTCTGTCTCTGTCACTCAAAAATAAACATTAAAAAAAATTTTTTTTTAAAGAGAGAGAGGAATGTA
Organism: Cryptoprocta ferox; assembly: GCA_028646485.1. Classification (NCBI taxonomy): domain Eukaryota; kingdom Metazoa; phylum Chordata; class Mammalia; order Carnivora; family Eupleridae; genus Cryptoprocta; species Cryptoprocta ferox. Next base: position 80,125,212 of record CM053574.1, on the reverse strand, counting down.
GACTGTATGAACAATTAACAAGCTAAATCAAAAAACCCTTGTATCCAAGAATAGGCACCCTTCCCCTCAAAAAAAACCTCATAGAACATTCACAAATATCGATCATGTATTTCATAAAGTAGAAGCCATTTGGGCTATATTTTAGGTGCCTGGAAATTTTATATGCACTTGAATAATTGCTGGGTTAAGTATAAAGGTAACTGAATCTGAAATTACTCACTAGAAATAAACGGCAGTCACCAGAGCTCAAGACTGCCAGATACAGTCAAGGCAGTGCTCAGAAGAGCATCTTCAGCCTTAAATACATTTATTAGGACACAAGAGAAATTGAAAATCAGACGCTGCACAATACACTTTGAGGCAGTGGTTGTGCACATCCCTGGAGACCTGGGGGTCTGTGAAAGTAGCCCTGGAGTCTGAATTCATTTATGTACTTACAGCCTATGGAATTTGCATGCCAACCTGTGATAAAACTGCAGACTAAGTCATGTTTTACATCAACCCGGTTTGTAACACTGGTTACTTCATCGTGATAAGATGAAGGGTTAAGAGTTACAACCATGAATAATACAAAAATTAAACGAAGTTCCTTCAAGTCAGACAAGGCCTCATTCATGTGTATAACTTTAATCCATGTATAGTGGTGGCACATACGTAAGCACTCAACAGTACCGTATAAACTGAATAAAGTAATGTGCTGGACAGATAATTTTCTAAAGCACGGGAGTCACTGGAGGAGAAGAATAAAAGAGAATAAAATGGTCTATATGGTGGTTACAAAGTTGGGAAACACAAACCTAATATGGATTTTAATCTCAGGTCTATAATCAAATAGTGTTACATGCCAGGTGTTCCAGGGTTCTGGATAAGATCTCACAAATATATAGGAGCAAGAGGTCTTTCTTCAAGGTTCCCAACAGCTTTCTTGCCTTTTTCTTGCAGGCAAGATTCATAGACTTCAATAATCACAATGTCAGATAAAATAAATTTTTTAATTACAACAAGAGACTCATTTTTAAAAACCGAGTCAAAATGGGAGAGCCCCAGCTCTAGTGAGCACAAGTGACTACAACATAAGATCACAATCTCTGGTGGGATAGGACTCAAAAAGATCTATTTACTTAGAACATTTTAAAAGCATTCAATTAGTATGTTCATAGGATGAATTTTAATTAAATCTTAAAACTGAGGCTTTCCTTTATTTCACAAACTACTGTTTTGGCTATAAATTAGTTGGACCTCATCAAGTACCCTGGTTTACATAGTTTTCAACAGAAAAATTAAAAAGGTACAATTCTGAACTATACCAAAAAGAAGCACTTTCAGTGAATCCAAACACACATGGAGGCCATATCTATATTAATATATATTCCAAACATTCAATATTGAACTACTTAAGTAGTGGCAATAGGTGAATTTCAAAATGTCCTTTCAAATAAAGAGGGAGAAATTTTAAATTTCAAGACCTTCAGTGTGAATTAATTTGATATGGTTTATTTTTAAATTAATCCCCCTTGCTACTACAGTTACAGAATGATTTTTCCTCTCCTGCATTAAAGGCAAAATGACTGTATTCCTCTCCCTAACCTATAGCTTTGCTCAGCTGAATTAAACATTTTTAAAGCTTTTTCTTTACTACTAAACAAGTATCTTCAATTCTTAACTGGCCCAAGAGCAAGCTACCTTACGTGACTGCAATACATACAAATAAACAAACAAACAAACAAACAAACAAAAAAGAATTCTGCCAGCAAATATTATGCACAGCCCCAACAAAACAGACACAGCTTAAAAATCAGTTATGTATTTATTTGCATAGATTGAAAGGAAATAATTAAAAATCCAACATAATATCCCAAGACACTTCAATTATTAATCCAGTTTTCTTTTAGAAAGGTTTTCCTCTACTAACTTTAGGAGTTACATGAGTGCTGAAACATCAGATACCTATACATCTTCAGCTTTTGCAGAATTAGTATTAAGTCCAAAAAAGTCCTTTTTGATGATATACCGAACACACTGCAAAATCACATTTCTTTCATGTCGAATGTCTGGAGCTAAAAGCTAAAAAAACAATAAATAAAATGATTAGCTGATAAATAAAATATATCCAAGAAACACAATCTAAAATATTATTATATTTAAACAATTTGTTTAAAAAATAATGCAGAAACATTTCCTTTTAACTTACACCAAGACTATCTAGCTTTTTAAACAGCACAAATGTTCACATTTGGGGTCCTCTCTAGGAATATCTAACAAAGGACAGGAAATAGGAAGTCTGCAAGTCTTTAATCTACAAATCCTGTCAAAGAGGACCCTCCTAAAACCAAACTTACAAACAGTACAGAAATTGATAAGCAGATACAGTAAATATAGTAATAATGAAACCAGCAGTAAAAAAAATCCCAACATTCCTGGACTTGCACAACTTCTCATTTTTGTGCTTATTTTAACTGAAAGAAATCTAAAAATCCCTGATATTTAGAAGAAATACACAGCCAAGGAATCATATGTGATTTGCCGAAAAGAGTAAGATGACTCAATTTCTTTTCTGATGTCATTAGTGTAGTCTAGAAACATCACAGAAGATTAAATGTGCAGCGGAGAGAGGATTTAATTTACCACTTGTAAGGTAAGTATTTTAAAAATGCAATTTACTTTATATAAGCGCTGAAATTTACATTTCAGTAATAAGAAGCAGCAACAGTGTCTACATGTAACACCTCAAAGAGTGTAGGGACAGAACATTTTAGCTACAGCATAAGCACTTACCTGATGGGACAAAAACAGACTTTCACACTATGTCAATAGTTCTACAACTCTAGTAAAAAATTTGGAATATTTTCTATCACTCTTAGCATGAAAGTCCTGAATCACTGAACAGCTTCAAGTCCATTACTTAGAATCAAAAGTGCTGCTTCCTTTTAAAATCTGAAGAAATAGATTTTTCAGCACATCACGCTGAGAATAAAGCCAATAATGCACAAAATAAACACATAAAAACCTCTTTCTCCCTTTAGTCTGCCATTGTATTTAGCTGTGCTTTCAATGAAAGCTTTAAGAATGTCAGTATACCTCAATGCATATTTCTCTACCAATCATTTAAATCTAGATTCTTTTCTTTTAAGCAGTTTTGAAAAGTGTAACTATTCCACACATTTACTGAACATTGGCTAAATGCCAAATGAAGCTTCAAACTTAAGATACACAGATGAGTCTTCAAGCAGCAAATGTCATTGATAACCTTAAAAAACACACATTGAACCCACGCACGCACGAAGTCAGTGGCTCTGTCTTCATCTCAGAAGAACACAAAGATCAGAGTGTACAGAAAAATCATTTACCATCTCCAGGAGATATGGATGGTGTGTTCTTCGTTCAAATAATGTTTGATAGTTGTGATAATCTTTTCTCCTCTTAGGGTTTGTCTTTTTAAAACCTTTCTTTTGGCTCTCATTCTTTCTAATAGTCACTTTAACATCCTGACTTGGTCGTTTAGGAGGTTCACTATGAAGAACCTCATCTTCCACCAGAATGTCTGCTTCAGTCTTAATGGGAGCTTCTAAATGTGATGAGGAACAAATACAAAAATAAGTAACCAAAAAAACATGTGAACTTTCAAAAACAAAAAAAGGCCATAATAATCCCCCCAGCAGCCATAATACTGGCCACTCAGTAATAAAAACAAGGCATTTACAATATAGTACTATATTTTTCAAGCTGGGATTATAACTTGTGAGAATCAAAGAGAGTACCACAAAGAGCTACAGAAAGTGATCCCTATGAAGAAAATAATACCAGATGGAAACCTGGATCTACGCAAAAAATGAAGAATGTCAGAAAGAGTCAATTTGTGGATAAATACAAAAGACATTTGTTCTCATTTGAAAAAGGTTTTAAAGATAACTGTCTATTCAAAACAAAAATAACAACAATGTATGTGGGATTCATAACATCTATCGGAAAACCCACAATAACAATAGCACTAAGGAAGGGAAAAGGAAAGTAAGTATATTGCTATAAAATTCTTAAAGTATATGTGAAGCGGTTATCATTGAAAGTATACTGTGCAAGTTGAAAATGCACACTATAAACTCTAGAACAATTCCTAACAAATAAGAGAAGTTCAACTAATAAACCCGTATTTGCACTACCCTAAAAATAAGGCAAGATAAATGCAAAGGAAAAGAAGGAAAACAGAACAAAAAACAGGTGAGACAAAAAGAAACAAGCCATATCAATAATTACAACATATATAAATACATTTTCATTTTTGTTAACGTTTACTTATTTTTGAGGGAGAGAGAGACAGAGCATGAGTGGGGAAGGGGCAGAGAGAGAGAGGGAGACACAGAATCAGAAGCAGCTGTCAGCACAGAGCCCGATGTGGGGCTTGAACTCATGAACTGCGAGATCATGACCTGAGCCGAAGTCAGACACTCAACTGACTGAACCACCCAGGCATCTCTATATATAAATAAAAAGATGAGTGGTCAGACTGGGGGGGAAGCACAAGACCAGTTACATAATATTACAAGAAACCAACCTTAAATTGTAGGCGATCCTTGGTTTGCACAAACAGAACTGACATTAAATCTAAGTTACTAAGGAAGTACAAAGCAAGGACTGCCTTCGACCAGTCACAGGCTAAAAGTAAAAGAAGCGGGGCGGGGGGTGGGGGGGGCGGGTACCTGGGTGGCTCAGTCGTCTGACTTCAGCTCAGGTCATGATCTCATAGTTCATGAGTTTGAGCCCCACATCGGACTCTGCTGTCGTCAGCACAGAGACAGCTTCAGATCCTCTGTCCCACTCTCTCTCTGCCCCTCCCCCCCTCAAAATAAATAAATAATTTTTTTTTAAAAGTAAAAGGAAAGAAGAAGATATCATGCACAGGCCAATCATAAAAACACCTGATCAGCTATATCAATATCAGACAAAGGGAACATCAGAACAGAGACTATCACCAGGGATAAAAAGAGACAGTTCATACTGATAAAGAAGTCAATTCATCAAGAAGGCAAAACAATAACACCTAATAAAAGAGTTTCACTATACATGTAGCAAAAGCTCACAAAACTAAAACAAGAAATAGACCAATCTATTATTAAGGTTGGAGACTTTTAACATTACACTCTCAGTAACTGAAGAACAATTAAACAGAAAACAAGAGGGATATAGAAGACCTGAGTAACACTAATAACAAACTGACAAGCACTCAACCCAATACATATTTTTGCCAAGTTCACATGAACATTCATCTTGTGTTAGGCTATAAAATAAGTCTCAATAAACTGAAAAAAGAAAAAAAAACACCCTGAAAGTGTACAAAGTATGTTCTCTGACCATAACAGAATTAATGTAAAATCAGTAACCACAAACAACAAAAAAACTATATATAAAGCCTCCAAATTATCTGGAAACTAAACAACATACTTTTCTAAATAACCCACAAGTTAACAAATCACAAGGTATTTTAGAAAATATTTTTAAAAAAAGAAAAACAAATTTGTAGGATGCAGCTAAAGTAATGCATAAAGGCGAATTTACAGCTTTGAATGCTTTTATTAGAAATGAATGAAGAAAAGCCTAAAATCAATTATCTGAGCTTCTACTGTATGAGGTAGAGAGTGAGAAGGAAGAAATAACAGAGTGAAAATCAATGAATTAGAAACAGACAACAGAAAAAAAATCAACAAAGCCAGAAGTTGGTACACTCTGAAAAGATAAATAAAATTAATAAATACCTGACAAGATTGATCAAGAAAAAAAAAGAAAAAATACTATTTAATAATCAAAGAATCAAAGAGGGGACATCACCATAGATCCTATAGGTATAGGATCCTATAGGTATCATAGGAAAATACTGTGAACTTATGCCAATAAATTTAACAACTTAGATGAAACAAATTTTCCTGAAAAACACAAATTACCAAAACTAAAGAAGAAAAAATAGAAAGTCTGGATAGTCCTATACCTCTTAAAGAAATTTAATTCATAATTTAAAGTCTATCTCCACTTCAAAATACCAGGTACAGATGACTCCACTACTGAATTCTACAAACAAGAAAAAATGGTAGCAATCCTACACAAACCCTTGAAAAAGGAGAAAAAAGATCCCAACTCATACCAAATCCAGACAAAGCCACTGCAAGAAAAGAAAAACACAGACCAATAATCCTTCATGAACATGGAGGCAAAAATCTTTAATAAATTACTAGCAAATCAAATCCAGCAATGTGTTAAAAAGGTAATATATCATAACCAAGTAGATTTTATCTCAAGAATACAAGGTTGGTTTGATACTTGAAGATCAATCAGTGTGTTTTACCATATTAACAGGATAAAGAAGAAAAACCATATGATCAGTTGAAAATTCACAAGTTTCAAGGATCTCTTCCTCTCACCCCTAAAATGGTTATTCTGCATTTTTGATTACCATGTATGACAAGCTGATATGATATAAAGAGTTCTGTTTTAGAAATTGGGAGACTGGGTTCAATTGCCTGGACAAGAGTATAGGAGTCTAATCATATCCCTCAAAACTGTCAACACCCAAGTGTTATGCAGAATTGAATGTGATAACTACCTCTGAAAGGAAGTATAAGGGAAGTGTTAGAAGCACAAAAGCTGGCCCCAAACTTTTAGGTTCAAGTTCTAGTTCCATCATATACTAAATGTGATCTTGGAGCAAGCTGCTTATCTCTACCCAAATATCCTAATAGTGGCACTTACTTCAACTGCAACAATTAAAGAAGTAAAGCACATAAAACAGGACTGACACAGAATAAATACTATATAAGAATGTGCAGGGTGCCTGGGTAACTCACCCAGTTAAGCGTACGACTTTGGCTCAGGTCATGATCTCATGGTTTGTGGGTTTGAGCCCCACATCGGGCTTTGTGCTGACAGGTCAGAGCCTGGAGCCTGCTTCCGATTCTGTGTCTCCCCCTCTCTCTCTGCCCCTCCCCTGCTTTCTCTCTCTCTCTTTCTCTCTCAAAAATAATAAATATTTTTTTAAGGTTTTGAAATTTTTTTTAGAAAAAGAATTTGCTATGATGATACTGGTTTTAATGTGCCCTCAAAGTGATAGAAAAAAGAGGAAAAAATATATATAACCACAAAAGAATGGAGCTAAGAATTCAAAGTGGTTTGGGGCAGCTAGGTGGCTCAGTCGGGTAAGTGTTGGACTCTTGATTTTGGGTCAGGTAATGATTTCACGGTTTGTGGGTTTGAGCTCTGAGTCAGGCTCCTCACTGACAGTGCAGAGCCTGGTTGAGATTCTCTCTCCCTCTCTCTCTGCCCCAACCCTGCTCACATGCATGTTTGCTCTCTCTCTCTCTCTCAAAAATAAATTTTAAAAAACTTAAAAAAAGAGAATTCAAAGTGGTTTGTAGAGTTCAAAACCATGGGAATAATAACAAACAGCAAAAAGAAAAACCAGGGCACTACTTCCTATTATTTCCTTCCCTTCAAGTATTGCTCTTCCATTCCAATCCAGGAATACAAAAGTCAAATGGATCAGAGCTTATACTGACAATTTCTGCTAAGGAATGAGAAACTGGGACCATTTATATTTTTCTTGAGTCTCACAACATTTCCCAGCTCATTTTCTTATTTTTTCAAACCTATGAATCACACTTCTTTGGTTTGTGGCCTTTTAAAATGAGTTTTCAATTTGGAGGACCCCCAGGCATAGCCAAAACCAGTTTGAAAAAACAACAATTTTGGAGAGCTATAAAACTGCACTTAACTTCTAACATGGCAAAACAAAAACAAAAAGCTAACATGCAAACCCAGGGCAGATATCAAACTAACCCATATGGAAACATTACTCATTGAAATTTTCTTTCCTATGTCTATCTTAATGCTTCGGACAGCCCCGGAGCCAAGCATAGCCTCTTGTCTTGCTTTAATCTTTCTTGAGAGACCCCTTCCTTGTTTAAAACTCTTTCTGGAAATGCACTCTTCATGTTTAAGATCCTCTCCACACCTTTGTATTAATTTTTAAGTTGAGACAGACTTTAACTATGATGATACAATTGTTAAAATCTGTGATGAATCAGACTGCTTCTCTCATTTAGAATCTACTTCAATAAGCAGCCTTCTAGATGCTATTTTATGGTTCAGAGAAAGCCCACTTTTATTTCTTTGGTTTACTTCTTCCAAAGTCCCTCTGTGTTAATATACTATCCTGTAGCCCAGAATTAACCATGAAGGTTGGAAACTTGCTAGTGACCTGGATGACTATTTGTAAGAAAGCTGAATTCAAACTACAGAAAATAATTCTTAAGCCTTAGGAATGTGAAGCCAAGGTTTTCTTCCTTTAGGCAGGGCATCTTAGACAATTAGTAAAAAATAAACTCATATAAAATCAAATGTATCTTTTAGTAGATGATATCTTCTGTTATCTACAAGAAAAAGCTATGCTTTTCTGCACAGAAACATAGTAAATGTAACAGAGAGAATGACTATATAGTTGGCTTTTTTGGATTTTTAAGTCCCTTAACCTAAGCTTTATATCAGCTCTGCCACATACTAACTTCACAAACTTGTCTTCTATAAATGAAGACGTGGGACCTCAAAGATCCCTCCGTTTCCTTTCTTCCTTCTAACTGAAAAATGGTGGCAGCCTCCAAAAGAAGACATGAGAATGAAAGTATCAGAGAGAGAGAAAAGAGAGCATTAGTGCAGCTTGTTTTCATGAGATTCAGTAATCTGGTAACAGCTTTCATTGCTATCACCTCTCATAAATAAAAGCGATAAGCAGGAAATACAATATGTGTTTAAAGAATATCTCCATCTTCATATCAGTGTACTGGAAACAAGAGTAAAGAAATAAATACTGTTTTTCTTAAAATTAAAATTAAAATAAGAAGAGGCAACCATCTGTTAAGAAATATTCTGATAAAGCCAAAGTGGTTTATATATCAAAATTCAAGTAGCTTTTAACCAGGTACCATATTAAATCATGGTCCATTAAAAAAGAATAAAAAAATCCCTATGTTACAGATACATCTAAACATTATCCTTCATATTAAAGCCCAACTCTTTCTCCTTCAACATCTTCCAACTATATAGTGAGTACCTGTAACCTAATCAACATTAAAAGTACTGCCATCTTCATCCAATGACACTCAAATCTTCCCTTCTTTCTACACACTCACTTGTAGACTTTATATTCTTCAGTATAGCTCCTACTGTGATAACACATCTTGTCCAGAGACACACACAAATGAATTCCTTCATGGTTGGTAAAGCCCAAACCAACCATGCAATTGGTAAATTTAACATGCAGAGCCAGGTTTCCACAACAGAAGGACACAGGCTTATTCAGTAAACATATGCTGATTACTTATATGAACCCTGGCCTGGGTTTAGAACTGGAATACTACAACAGATCAGTAACCAACTCATAACTATTTTAGGCAGCCCTAAAAAAGATGCTAGGTTAAGCTGGTTTGTTAACATCTTTAAAGGTCAGACATGTGTCCTGTACATCACTGACTTCTCAGAAAGAACATTCAAGGATTCCATTTCATCCAGTCTTTAAAACACATAGGCTAATTTAACCACACGTACAGAGTTACTGTGTTCTTCAAATGAGGAGTTTATGTAAATGCGCACTATAAAGAACAATACTCTCTATAGATGTAAGGAATTCTATTATCTATTCAGTCACAAAAGACCTCTCTCTACCTACCAAAGGTGCTAAATAAATTTTTTTTTTAAGTTTATTTATTTTGAGAGAGAGAGAGAGAGAGAGAAAGAGAGAGAGAGAATCCCAGGCAGGCTCCAGGCTGTCAGCACAGAGCCCACCACAGGGCTCGAACTCACAAACCTTGAGATCACGACCTGAGCCAAAACCAAGAGTTGGACACTTAACTGACTGAGCCACCTAGGTGACCCTGAATAAACATGTTAAGACAAGGGTTCTCGAGAGTAGAAAAAAGAAATTAACTTTCTTTGCCGTATCTTTTAGAATTTTCTTTGATTCCATTAATGGAATATTTCTCTTCCCCTTCCTCTTCTGTCATTATATTATTTTTGCCTTTTTCTCCCAGACTAGCAACACATTTCCTCATTTCTCCAGTTTTCCTTTATCCCATGCTAACTTCACTTCTGAATCAGATGAAAACAGTGAAGATTAAATAAAGAATGTACTTGACACATCTTGTCCTCAGAAACACACACATGAAAGGATGCTACTGCTGCACAGTATACACCAAATTCAAAAAGCACCAAAACAAAACAAACCACCTGTAACAACTGAGGCCAGGACTTACCTTCAGGCTCACTCTCTGACCCCGAGAGACTGCCATAGCTGCTCATTAGTGAGCACAGGGCTGGTGTCACTTCCTTGGGTATGACGGTACTCTGTGGCTTCTCCTCTTTATCAGACTCTGAAACAGAATGGGAAAGAAGGAAAACAGTCTAACAAAAACATCCAGCACCATAAGAAAGGTGACAGTCCCCCACACCCTCAGAGATGGTAGTGAAAAGAGAGCAATTTTTGATCATTTCCTTAATCCTCCCCAAAAAGAAAACTCAGTAAACCTGAAAATTTCCCCTTGGTTTTAAGTCTTCGTGGTCAGAGAAGCTATCTGCCCCAAAGAGAAGACAGAGGGTAAATGGAAGCTACAAAGAGCTCAGTTACTTACCATCCTTCACAGGTTATGGAATTTGGACCTTCTCTAAATTAATTATATAGTCTTTGCTATTACTTTATTTATGCTATTGTGCTAATAATTAATTTCATTAAGGCAGCAGAAAGACCAAGGCCAGAAATTTAACTTCACTGGATTAGGATGATTGACTGTAAAAATTAGACTTAGAAATAAATAAACTATTAAAAAATATCTACCTTTTTTGTTTTTAAGACTGCTTTTGAGGGCACAAGTAACATTTAAACCATTCTATACATAAAGGATTACTCAAAGAGCTACGGTGAAGTGAATTCACCCAGTTTTTATTATTTAGAACTTCTAAGAACTTAAGTAAACAAGCCACGCCAGAGAATTGAGCAAGTCTCAAAGAGCCTGCCAAAGGTAAAGTGTTTGATCAGAGCCCAGCAAACCTAGCTGTAGCCTTAAGACATCGCCTATTACATGTGTTGTTGGCAGCTCTAAACGTGTATTAAATCTATTCTAAACAACCACTGAAAATAAGGCCTGACTGAAGAATGAAAACAGGAAGTAAGCCGTCTATGTAATAATGAACCAGCTCAACCCACAACCAATATGAAATGTTTCAAGACAGCATTTAACATTCACCAAGTCAGCCCAGGGGAAAGTGAAACAGGCTAGTAGGAAATGGGGGTATACCTCTATGTGAATATGGAACTACCACCTGCTGGTGTTATGAAGTTAAATCCCCTCTCCTCTAACTATCCATACCAATCAACACCCCACCCCCTGAAAACTGCTCCTTATCGATTTTAAGCTATTTTATTATCTTTTCTCATGAATTAATAAGAGAAAAGAAAAATATGCAGTTTTATATACAAATTAGTAGTGGACTAAAGAGAAATCTACAACATTAACATGGAGACTGTTCATCTCCTTGTTTGAATGGTGATATACCAAACTGTATTATTTCCTTCTAAGACCCAAAGAGAGGTACTGAAAAGCACAATATCGCTGACTATAATGCTCTTTAAAAGTACATGCTTATTTAATTCTTAGGAGGTATCTCATGTTTTCACGATTCATCACAGGTGATGAAACCAGAATTCAGAGAATCTGAGTAACTTTCCCTTCAGGTAACAAAATTATACAACAATTGGATCAAAGTTAGATCCGTGCTATTTGACTCTAAATCCCCATTCTTAACTAGTGGGCTAGAATATCTCCTATAGATACATAAAGTCCTCTTCTTAAAACGAAGCCATCCTACCAAAATGTCTCTATGGTCAGGGCACCTGGGTGGCTTAGTTGAGTGTCCAACGCTTGGTTTTGGCTCAGGTCATGATCTCACAGTTCGTGAGTTCAAGCCTTGCATCAGGCTCTGCATTGACAGTGCGGAGCCTGCTTGGGATTCTCTCTCTCCTCTCTCTCTGCCCTTCCTTGGTTTGCTCTCACTCTCTCTCTCTCAAAAAAACAAACAAACATAAAAAAGTTTAAAAAAAGAAAAGAAAAGAAAAGAAAAGAAAAAGAAAAAATGTCTCTATGGCCAATAATAACACTAATAAGTATCTTCTTCCAGCTATGATTCCATTTCTCTGTTCTAGCAAAACTCTCAAACAACTACCTGATCTACTGAGATGTCAAGGAGCACAAGTTACAGGAGGAACAGGGTTCAGCTTTGTTCAGTACTGTATCTTCAGAGCCTAGAACTGTACATAAATGTTCAACAAATATTTGAAGAACAAACTATTGCATGAATGAATAAAGCCAAGTTCAAAAAGGCTCACTGGTACAGAATAGGGCTAGGAAAAGGTGGAGCCGCAACACAAACCTAGTTGTGTCTGGATTCAAAGCCTTTTTTTTTTTTTTTTTTAAGTATGCTCCACAGGCATGGAGCCCAACCTGGGCTTGAACTCACAACCCTGAGATTAAGACCTGAGATGAACCACCCAGGCGCCCTTCTTTCTTTTAATACCATGATTCCATTTTTATTTTTAAAAATCATACACATGTGGTAAGAAAAAACATTAAAAGGATATACAACAAAATGTGAGCAGTGACTGTCTCTGTAAGTTAAGAAAGAAGGTTTTTTTTTTAATTTTCTTTTTAGTTTTTTGTTTTTATAATCAGAACATAATAGAAAAGCACAGGGCAATAAACCCTGGAGGAAAGTGTTTCCTCACAATTCAATTCAAGAAGTGGAGGGCAAGGCTTTGATTGGCCTACATATCACACCTTTTCCTGTCTTTTTTTTTTATAAAGAACTTTGTACTCGAAACTATTTTAATTTGCACAATGTTGCAAAGATAATACAGAGAATTTCCATATACTTTTCATCTAGCTTCCCCGACTGTTAACATGTTACATAACTATGGTACATTCATCATAGCTACCTATAATACCACCTAAACTACAGATCATAGAGTAATTTCACCAGTTTTCCCACTAATGCCCTTTTCTTGTTCCAGGATTCAATCCGTCATGTCACAATGCATTTAGTCATCATGACTCCTTATCTGTGTCTTCTCCAAATCTGTGACAATTTGTCAGGATTTCCTGGTCTTTCATGAACTTGAAGATTCTGAAGAATACTGGTCATTGTAGAATGCCTCTCAGCTAGGGTCTGCTTGGTGTTTTCTGATGATCACATGGAGGCTATGGATTTTAGGCAGTGCCCTTCTCATCATATCATTTCAGGAGTCCATGACATCAACATTACTTATTACTGGCGATGTTAACCTTGATCTCTTGGTGGTCCGACTGGTTTCTCTGCAATAAAGTTACTATTTTTCTCTTTCATTATTCTGTTTTTTCAAATGATTCATTAAGTCCAGCCCACATTCAAGGGGAAGGGAATTAAGCTCCCCCCTCTTAGAGTAAGGAGTATCAAAGAAATTTGGACGTATGTTAAAACCACCACTAATGATTTTACTAATGATTAATATTATTTACTATTATTTTACTAATTGTAAAATTTTACTAATGATTTTTATTATTTTATTATAATATTTTACTAATGATTAATAAGAGGGAGATATTTTGAAACTATATCAATACCCTGTTTTACATTAAAGTTCTGCCACTAATTTTACCATTCTTCAGTGGGTCTTGGTTGAAACAATTATTACTGTTGTGTTTAATGGTGACTTTCTATTTCCTTCATTTCTTCTACATTTATCAATTAGCATTTTTCTGTAAGATCTGTTCCTCCTTCCCCATTTTTTATTTACATCTGTATGGACTCGTGGATATTTATTCTTTGGGTTATAATCTATTATTATTTATTTTGTGGCTCAAATTGTTCCAACTCTGGCTCTTGGGAACATTTTCCAGTTGGTCCCTATATCCTTCTGACATGCCTACATCCTGATGTTTTATTGAACACTTTCTTACCTTCTGGCACTATTAAGGTGTTCTAGGTTCACTTTGTATTTTCTCTGTCCCAGCTCTACAATCAATCATTTCTCCAAAAGGCCCTGGTGTCTTCAATTTGAGAATGGTAAGACCACAATCTGGATGCCTGATGTACTCATTACCAGGACTGTCAGAGTTCACTGCACTTGAATGCCTCCCCATGGGTAAAAGTTAGGAGTTCACACATATGAACAATTGCTCCCCTCTTTTGTTCTCCTTCAGGTATGTTTTGGAAATCCATGATATGTAAGAACACTTTGAAAAGAGGATTGTCCTTTTGGCCCTATCAAAACAGTCCTCATGACAATGGCTTTTCATCTCAAAAAGAAAAAAAAAAAAAGGCCATTCCCAAAGTCCCTTGGATCTACCAGCAGTTCAAACACAGGCTTTCTTAGCAGCTGCAACGATTATACTGAAGGCATTGTACTGACTGACAAAATAATACTCAAGAAAATTCACCACTTTTTAACAAAAGTAGCCAAAACACCCCTCTAAACCAAAAATGCCAGTATAAAGATAGGAGCAATGAAGATGATAAAATCAAACCTTAAAATGATTACAAAATACCAGCTCAAATAATTTATCTTACTGTTAAAAACCCTAGCAATACTTTTCTTAGGGTAAATCTCACCTCATTCTCTCATACATACATATCATGTGCCCTCTGACCAAAATACATATATATGTAATAATTTAAAATTTATCAGTGGACTATGAATTTCTTGAAAGCAGGGAGAAACTTCTCTAAATTACAATCCTGGACAAGCAGAACATGGGACTGCAAGTAAATCCCTACTGAAATGAAAAGTGAAAAAGAAAATGCCCTCTGTAAGTCTTGCAGTCTTTGTAAGTATAAACCCTGGATGTAAAAGCTTCCCATCTGGCTTCTTCCTACAACTTCTTCCTTTACATGCCTCTTACCTTCGTCCCCGTACTATTTTCTATAGCCTTCATGAAGCAAAACAAATCACATGCTCTAGCCCCAAGAAAATTTACAGGCTACGTACCCTAAAGAAAATGCAGTATGTTGAAACAGTCACCCTAAAAAATGGAAACCTTGCTTTACGGTTCCCAACTCTCATAAACAAATATTAACAACAACCATTCATGGCAACTGACATGCCAGCTTATTTTCTTACTTCAACATCTATCTTTTCAACGTCAGAAGCCCACCTACCCTAATGTCAGTGTACAGACGGATGTCCCCCAGTGTTCTGTGACAATAGCTCTATTTATACTATAATGAATGACTGACAAATTAGATCTCTTTTGTTTTGTGGATACTGAGGCACTTCAGTCAGTGATGCTTGATGCACATCACTGCCCATCTTTTCCTTCTAGCTCAGATAACACTTATGAAAACCACAGGTCAGGAAAGCCACACTACAGGTTGTATATATACTTAAACAACAAACAAATGTGGTCCCAATGAATGAGATACCAAACACATATTTGCAATAATACCTTGAGAGACGGGTTAGCAGAATATACAAGGAACTATATAAAAAAAAAACAAAAACAGCACTATTAAGGACACCTAGTGACAACAGGCCATATTCAAAACTGATAAACTGGGAGACTCCAAATGACAGGCTTTCCCTTTGAAACAGTATCAATCTCCAGTTCAAAGCACCCACACAATTAATGAGAGTTCACATACTGCCAATTATCACAAATGCTGATTTTCTAAACATGATCTGAAGTCTATAAAGATCCTTAAAAACTGTTCTTGTTTAAAATGTGAATGCTGGGGCGCCTGGGTGGCTCAGTCGGTTAAGCGTCTGGCTTCGGCTCAGGTCATGATCTCATCGTCCGTGGGTACGAGCCCTGCGACAGGCTCTGTGCTGACAGCTCAGAGCCTGGAGCCTATTTTGGATCCTGTGTCTCCCTCTCTCTCTGACCCTCCCCTGCTCATGCGGTCTCTGTCTCTCAAAAATAAATAAAAAATATTTAAAAAATGTTTAAAATGTGAATGCTGATGTCTAGATAAGGTTCTGAGCCGAAAAAAGGAAAAAATGTAAAGCGTTGAGAAATCTTCATTTTAAAAGTGAAATTAGTGATGAAAAGTATTAACTGCCCCCTGAGAGCATGAACAGGACCATAGTATTACAACGCTGCCCTGCCAACGACCACCTGAATAATGAGCACGACAACCGATTGTAAGGTGGGCCGGGTCTGGCCCAAGAAGAAGGAAGCTCCCTCCAAACAAGGGTAGGACTGACAGATTAGAGAGCAGACATGCTGACAATATCTGGGCGTGTGAAAACACACAGATTTTCGTTGCTATACCTGGAGTGAAAAGTTGAAGATCCAGTGCTCTAAACATTGTTTTCAAAATATAATAGTCCAGAAGAAGTCCCAGGTAGAGGATAATATAAATTTAAATAGAATCTTTCACACAAAATTAAGCTACCCTAATTTGATCATTGGTTTTTTTTTTTTAAGAACAGTATTATAAAAAGGGGGTTCTGGCTGGCTCAGTCAATAGAGCATGAGACTCTGGATCACAGGGTTGTGAGTCTGAACTCCATGTCCGGTATAGAGATTACTTAAAAAAAGAGAAAGAAAGAAGAATTACCCATCTACCAAAGCTAAAAGAATGATGACTATTCAACATTACAAAGTCCTTCAAATGTTCATTAAGAAAAGTGCATGAAGTGAAGAATTACAGAATTTTCAAATTAGTAACTAATTTTAACAGTAAGTCTTTGTATTTGTGTTTCAAGTATTTTAATGCCATGAAAGTTTATAGTTGAATACAGATGGTTTTTATCATCAAGGTCACAGACTGTAAATCTGAAGAAGTGTGTGTGGGCTCCAGTATCTTTTGAAGGGAAAAAATCAGTGCCCAAGAGTAAACTCAGCACTGGCCCCAGATGTCATCTGCCTTTTCCTGGCTATCAGCAAGGATAAAAAGATGCCTTTTTTAAACTCTCTCCTACATCTGAACTATCCTAGGCTCATACAATATATTTTTAGATAAATTCGGACTTCACATTTAGAGAAAGTATAGTATCTGGTTGAGTCAGGCTCTTAAATTCAAACTTTGGCTCGGACGCTAGCTAGCAGCTGCACTAAGGTAAATTCCTTACCCTGGGCCCCTCAGTTCTAAAATGAAAGTAGCAACAGTACTTATGCATTATAAAAGGTTTGCGATGAGGAAAAGAGTTAACATGTACAATGCGTATGGAGCACAGTAAGTACTTAATACCTGTTAGTTGATGTTAAAATAATTTCTATCATTCTCACTAAATTACATCTTATTCTTACCCCAACACTCCCTTCCTTATGCCAAGATCCTTTCCACCCTGATTTAGTCACTGAATTAGTTATCACCCCATTTCTTGCCATCCATAAGTTTAATAATTTGCCATGTGATTATCACAGAAGCCATTGTCTTCCAAGCTGAAAAGAGCCTGCTAGCAAACTTACAACGTAACATCAGTCCACTCACTAATAATACTTCTTTACAGAAGAGAACACACATATATTATTGGAAGGAAAGATGGTAAAAGTATTTACGTCTACATTTTTATTTTTCAGAAGGGAAAATGGAGCTTCAAAGGCTGGATGGTATCTCTGTGTGGTTAGCAGCATTCTGGTCCTTTAATTTTTCAACTTATTAAGCAAGAATAAGGAAATTCAAGGCTAATATAAATATATTCTATGTGCTGATGAAGAACAGTATCAAAAACAATGAAATAATATTATTTACCCAAAGAGATTATGTTCGTGCTCAGCAGCATAAATAATACTGGCTTTCGCTGGAATTACCCACTTCACTGGTGGGGAAAAATGAACATAACTAAGATTGTGAATCTATAGCATCAATACATTCAGAACAATCTTAAGAAAATTTCCAAGATGACACCATACTATGAAAATTACCCAATAAATACAATCTTCCTTTCACATCCTGTCTGCCTCATGCACCCGCTCCCCAAGTTTCAGAAAAGATGACTGAAATGAGGGTTTTGACAAGACACTCCCATTACAAATAAAAAGAAAAGCATCATTCTACTTTTTTACATATTTGCCATTAAACTCTCCACTAACACCACCGTGAAGAATCAAGTTCAGCACCATGGCCTGTAGGCGTATCAGCATGCTGCTTTCCCGTTTAGCTTACCAGAGTCCGTGTTTACCAAAACACCCAGAGGGTCTGCATTTGCCTCGGCCAGATCTTCAGGTTTCGAATCATGCAAGCTACTGCCAGATCCGGTGGCTGCGTTCGGTCCAACACAGTCATTTCTCCATTTGTGATGCCTGCCAGGACTTATGATATTTGCCGTCTGCGAATGTTTAGACATCCCTTTCATCTTGCTGGAGCGAGAAAAATGCAATTCTTAATATAAAAGGCACTAACCTCTCGAAAAAAAAATTTTTTTTTCAGAGAGACCACAAGCAAGCACCATTGGGGGGAGGGGCAGAGGGGGGGAGGGAGAGAGAGGGGGAGAGAGAGAGAGAGAGAGAGAGAGAGAGAGAGAGAGAGAGAGAGGAGAGAGAGAGAGAGAGAGAGAGAGAATCTCAAGCAGACTCCATGCCCAGTGGGGAGTCCAATGCGGAGCTTGATCTCAGGGCTGTGAAATTATGACCTGAGTCAAAACCAAGAGTCTGACACTTAACAGACTGAGGACTGAGCCATCCAGGTGCCCCCCCATCACCAGAAAAAATTTAAAGGAGACTACTGAATGCAAAAAAGAAACCTAGTCGCCAAATCAATCATTTGTAGCCTACTACATTAAAAAGATGAAAATAAATAAACTCAATGGCTTCCAAGGATAGGGAACATAATTTATGGCAGATCTTTAATGAAATAACAAACGAAATAAATACCACTTTATTAATTCCAAGATGCACATTTCCTCCCATATTTTAACCACTCTGAAAATGGTCTATGTTGTATGATCAACAGCAGGTGAATTTAACTGGCAGAATTTTCATTCTGATGGTACACAAAAGTGTTTCTTAAACTTTATAAAGTGTGTTAACTCTTGTCCATTCATTTTACAGGAGTCTTAAAGTTTCTGATGAATTTACAAATACGCTGCCTTGTTTGACCTTCATGACAACTCCTTGAAATTGGCTAGACAGGTACTACTCTCTTCACTTTATAAGGGGATAAACTTAAAGATCACAGACTGTGCACAATTTCATAGGTACTTCAATTCAAGTGCCCTCGCAATGACTACAATTACTCCTCATAGAAGAAAAGAATGCTTATATAAGCATATTCTAATGTAAGCTATGTGTAGGAAAAAAGTTTCAAATAAAAGTCTGTTACACATTCTCAATAGACAATACGAGGTGTCCTTTGGTGGGGCTTAATTTTCACAAAAATACATGTTTTTTCTAATTTGTCATTTATCAGCAGAATTCTTTTTTTTTTCATTAATAATGGAGGCTGCAGTTAGGAATATAGAAATTAGAAATCTGGGCTCAAATCCCAATTTTGTCACTTACTAGCTGTGCCTCTTGGACAATATTAATATCCCTGCATCTGTTTAATCTCGTTTGTAGAAAGGGAATCATAGAGACATAGAATTAATATAGAATGCCACACTGAGCCCTTAATAAATGGTAGTTATTACCATAACATTTTCTAAATAATTTGCTAAACCAACATATTCAGTTAATATTTTTGCAACCCAAAGGTTCTTAATTCTTTTAGGGATCTCCATAATCCTTACAAAGTCTCATTCCAAAAAATCAAATATATAGTCCAAATTTTGCAGAAAACCATGGAGCAATTTCCAATGTGCAACTACAGACGTCAGACCTCAACAGTGTCATCACAGGTAAAACACGTTAAGAGTCTTGCCTCTGGCTCACAGTCCCCATGAGGATGATGAAGAGATGCCACTTTCCATAGGCTCCCATTCACAGATGCCTTCCCTATATTCTGCTCCTATAGAACCTCACCACAGATGACTTCTAAATGATCATTTTTAAGGTATTCACTGATAAGCAATGAGTTAGAATGACTTTTTTAACTTTTTTTTTTTTAAGTAATCTCTACATCCAACGTGGGGCTCGAACTCACAATCCCAAGATCAAGAGTCTCATGATCTACTGAGCCTGCCAGGTGCCCCTAGAATGACCTTTAACTGATGAGATCAATAAGACTTCATTGAAAAGTGGTATATCTGGTATTTCCACTGCCCCCACCTTGAGGGAGTAGTCCCTTTACACCGTTGCCTGACAATCATTTACAAGGAAAAGTTTAGTCATGTTTGGGTGGCTCAGTAGGTTGACCATCTGACTTCAGCTCAGGTCATGATCTCATAGTTGGTGAATTCACACCCATCACGCTCACTGTTGTCAGCGCAGAGCCTGCTTCGGATCCTCTGTCCCCCCTCCCTCTGCCCCTCCCCAGCCTGCGCTCTCTCACTCAAAAGTAAATAAAACATTAAAAATAAGCAAATAAATTTTAAAAAAGTTTTTTTAATCAACATTTAAAAACACTTAGACAAAGTATAATATAAGTAAAAGTGTAGATGCACATGAAGTGGAGAGATAAACGAATAATTACAACAAAAAAGCTAATAGGGGAAGCAGAATATTAACAAATTATTCAATTTGAGGCAAGGAAGGAAAGAACGAAAAAAATAAGACACTTAAAAAAAATTAGGGCGCCTGGGTGGCTCAGTCGTTTAAGTGTCCCAACTCCGGATTTCAGCTCAGGTCACAATCCCAGCCAGGGTTGTGGGATCAAGCCCCTCATTAGGCTCTGCACTAAGGATGGAGCCTCTGCTTAAGATTCTCTCCCTCCCTCTCTCCTTCTGCCCCTCTCTCCCACTTGCATGCCGTCTCTCTCTCTCTCAAAAAAAAAAAAAAAAAAAAAGAGAAAAAGAAAAAAAGAAAAAAGGATACAAAAACAAAGGCAAAGAAAAAACTTTTCAGACACACAAAAGCTGAAAGAAGTCACCTCCAGCAATTCTTCACTACAAGAAATGTCAGAGAATATCTTTTCAGCAAAAGGAAAATCCTATTAGATGAAAAGATGGGTCACCATTAATGAATGGAGAGTATCAGAAATGGTAAATACGTAGGTATCCCAGACATCAGCCAGGCTAGGTCAGCCATCAGCTATCTAAGTCCAGCTGTGACTGTACTCTGTCAAGGTCAGCAGATACGTCTAACTGAACCCCAGCTGCCCCCAGATGTCTCAGCAATTAATACTTGCTATTTTATTGGGGAAAAAAGGATACTCATTAAGAGAGTAAAAAGGCAAGTCACAAATTGTGAGGGTATATTTGCATATATACATATATACTCTACTCAAAACAGGATTTGTATCTAAGAAAGTAACTCCTACAAATCAAGAAAAGCAACCCAATTAAAAACTGGTCAAAAACTTGAACTGGCACGTCACAAGAAAATATCAAAATGGCTGATCAGCATATAAAAAGGTGTCCAACACCAGTGGCACCTGGGTGGCTTGGTCAGTGGAGCATCCAACTCTTGATCTGGGCTTAGGTCGTGATCCTAGGGTTGTGGAATCAAGCCCCACATCAGGCTCTGCACTGAGAGCGGAGCCTGCTTGAGATTCTCTCTCTCCCCTCTCTCCGCCCCTCCCCCACTCACACTCTCTCAAAATAAATAAATAAACTTTTTAAAAATATAAAAAATAATATGAAATAAAAATAAAAATAGGGGCAATGTGGGTGGCTCAGTTGGTTAAGCGTCTGACTTGATTTCGACTCAGGTCACGATCTCACGGTTCACTGGATTGAGCCCATGTCAGACTCCATGCTAACAGCATGAAAGGCTGCTTGGGATTCTCTTTCTGTCTCTGCCCCTTCCCCACTCACATGCTCTCTCTTGCTCTCTCCCGCTCAAAATAAATAAACTTAAAAAAAATTTTTTAACTTTTAAAAAAGGTATCCAACATCATTAGTCAAGAAAGAAATGGCATGACATGAGGAAAAGGTGTAACTAAGCATTAGCCAGAAGACAGAGCAATTAGATACACAATCAGTAGGAGTGTAAATTGGTACAACCATTATGGAAAACTGTTTAATTTATCTATTAAAGCTAAACATATAGATGCCCAATGATCCAGCATATATATGACCAGCGAAAATGAGTAGTTATGCCTCAAAAGACATGTAAAGGAATGTTCAGCGTGCCCGGGGGGTTCAAATGGTTAAGTGTCTGACTTTTGTTCAGGTCATAATCTCACAGTTCATGAGTTTGAGCCCTGCATCGGGCTCTGCACTGACAGTGCAAAGCATGCTTGGGATTTTCTTTCTCTTAAAATAAATAAATAAACTTAAAAAAGAAAAAAAAAAAAGAATGTTCATTAGTAATAGCTTATTCATAATAATCCAAACTGGAAACAACCCAAATGTACAACAGTAGAATGGATATTCTTACAAATGAGTTCTACATGATAAGAATGAACAGTTTACAGCTACACATAAAATGGATGAAGAACACAAAATAATTCTGAACCACAGAAATCTCACACCAAAGAATATATATGATTCTACTTATATTAGGATCCAAAAACAGGCAAAATAAATCTGTGATGACAGAAATCAGAAAAGAGGTCATCTTTGCAGGGAGGCATTGAACTAGGGACAGCTTAAGAGAGATTTATGAGGTGAAGACATTTTGTATGTTAATCTGTGTGGAGGTTACACCGATGTATAGGTTTATGTGTATATGTGTATACATCCGAGCTGTATGCTTGAGATTTACAGATTTTATTTATATTAAAAATAAACCTCAGTAAAAAATGAAATGGGAAAATTTTTGAACAAAATTCTATGAAGGTGAGGGATTGGGGAAAATGGGGCGTCTCATACACTGCTGGTGGGAGAGTTAACGATGACAGTTATTTGACAGTTAGCCATTAATATGCAAATACACATTTTATCTTTTGACTTAGCAAATCCACTTCTAGGAATCTATCCTTAGAAATACTTGCACATATGTAAAATGTATGTACAGGGCTATAATGACAAATTTTTATTAGTAAAAGATTGGTAAAAACTTAAGTATCTGTCAACAGAAAATTGGTTTTAGAAAAGAAAAAAAAACCCTGTGGGACACCCATAGGGTTCTATACATCCTTGAAGAATGAGGAGGCTTGTTATTTATCGATATGGGACAATCTCCAAATTTATCATTTGTCTAAAAAAGCAAGGCACAGAAGTAGTGTCAAAAAAGGAGAAAGAAAAAAAAAGACTACAATCTTATGTGCTGTATACAAATGAAGTATCTCTGTAAGGGAAAAAGGGTTGTCTCTGGGAAGGACAACTGTTTAGCTAGGAGATAAAGACAGAAAAGACTTTATTAACAATGAGTCTTTTTGAAAACCATATAAATATAGGGTATTATTTGTTTAAAAATAGAACTTAAAGAAATTTTGAAGTTAAAAAGTTACAAAAGCAAAGATTTCAGAATTAGGAATGTAGAAATTTTAAGATTTTGGTGTATGCTCCTGTTTATTAATTTTAAGCATTATCATTTAAAATAAGCATTGAGTTGGGACGCTTGGGTGGCTCAGTCTATTAAGCCTCTGACTCTTGATTTTGGCACAGGTCATGATCTCATGGTTCGTGATTTCAAGCCCCATGTCCCGGTCTGTGTTGACAGTACGGAGCCTAGTAGGGATTTTCTCTCTCCTTCTCTCTCTGCCCCTCCCCAGCTTGGGCACATGCACGTGCCCGCTCTCTCTCTCTCTCTCTCTCTCTCTCTCTCTCAAAATAAAGAAATAAACACTTAAAAAAATAAAATAAGCTTTGAGAATGCCAACGATTTTAAGGAACTTACCCATACTGCGTCGTTGTCAAAACTGCTCCTCTCTTTTCCTTTTCAAGTTTTAACTTTTTCTTTCTTTCAATATTGGCCAGAGTTGGGTAGTTTCTAGAAAACAATAAAAATCAATTATAAAAGGGCTTTTAGAGTATAAATTTAATTATCCAATCAAGCAATTACTGCATTTAGCAATTTGTTTATTTAATAACTAATACAATAAATCATTTTAAACCTTTAATTCTTTCCAGAATTTTTTTCAGGGAAACAAAGTAGACTGTGACAATGCTACTCAAGTAGACCAGCTATCAGTCCACAAACTTTGTTACTAGCCGATGAGTAGATAAGGAGCTTATACTAGAATTTGAATTAAATATATCATAAAATACGCTCAAACTAATATAGTTCATTTATTTGCCACTTATCCATAAATACTATTGAAAAAATGTAAGTCTATACACTTACTTATGCAAATACATACTAGGTAAACCCAAAGTTACCAAAATGAGGAAGAAACAGTTCTCAGAAAAGGTAGTCTACCAGGAAGGATAAGAAAAGCATACAAATAGCTGTAACAAAGGGCAACATATAATAAAAGTACCTCAAAGAGTACAAAGACTGGGTGGGAGGAAATGATCATATTTAGCTATAGAAATCCAGAAAGAAAGATGAAAGAAATTGGTCTTACATAGTTTTAATAAACAGAAATCAGATGGAAAAGTTTAAGTGTTCTAAGCAGAATAAACAATACAAACAAACCAAGGCCTCAGAAAGTATGCAAGATATCCAGGGAATAGCAAGTGGTTCACTTTGTAGGAAACAGTTACAAGCAATCAGACAGAAAGGGAGGCTGAGGCCATTAAATGTGCCTTGAATATCTGACTAGAAAGTTTATATTAATTCAGTGGCAATAGGGAGCCACTGAAAGTTGTGAACAGGGAGAGATATGTATAAGGTAGTGATTAAGATTAAATCTGACAGCAATGTGCAAGATGAATTGCTCTGACAAAGCTTTCTTTGTTCCTTGAAAACTGTGTGGAGATGCAAACTCTGGTGATGAAGGGAACAGATTTTAGGAGTATAAAAAAAGCACAGCTCTCTACCACTCAGCTTGGCTGGTCATCAGAGTAAATATTTTAAGAAATATCAACAAATTGTGTTCTGCCATTGTTTCTAGGACTTTGTTTCCACCCCCACCTCCTTTTTTTTTTTTTTAACATCTGCATCAACTGATCTGAATGGCACAGACAATTGGGTTGGCCACACTGGAAGAATGGAAATGACACTGAGTAAGTGGTGAAATAATCAGAAAAAAGGCAATGAATGTCAATGAGGACAGTGCAAAGCAATCTATTCAGCCAAGGAAAGTAAACTCCATAAATAAAAGATGATGAATGTACAAGCTATAAATAAACAAGAGGAAAAGATCAAGGTCATAGTAGATAAAAATCTGACAGCCAGTCTGCACCATATGACTGGACTTTTGGAAAGCAAACATAATCTAAGGTTATGTGAAATGGAGTCTGGCTTATGTACAAGTGTGAAATCTTCCTCTCATAATACTCAAAAGTGGTCAGAAACTCAGGGCACTGTGTTCCGTTTTGTGCTCCTAAACTGAAAAGGAATGCTGAGGAAAAATAAAACTTGGAAGGGAATCAGAAGAGATTCAAAGATGATTAACAGGATGAAAAATAAAACCTCTGAAGAAAGATGAAAGAAACTAGAACTATTTGCAGCCTTTAAAAGAGGACGAAAAATGACAATAAACGCTCTTACAGAAAGGATGGTAGCCAGCTGGTCTCAATCTGAAGACAGAAATATGCAGAAGCAGACATGGTGAGAAAAACAGTGATGACTTTCACAGGCCCCACAGTGTCTAGGCTAGTAACTCACAGCTACTCAACACCCTTCACATCTCTGAAATTCACTTCTTCTTACTACGAATGGTTCTTCAATATTCTTCTTCTGAGTGCTGCAGCCCCTTACCATGTTGGGCCATATGCTAAATAAAGACTTGGTACTACAGTAGACCCCGAACAAGCAAACAGATGCTACCTATGTGCTTCCCAAAGGTAAAGAATGTAAATGTGGTAAGTGGGATTTTAGGTGGGATCTAAAAAAGAATTCCTTAAAACATCAAGGAGGTTGTGCAAACTTCCTTGGTGGAAGTTTTTTAAAACAGCTCACTTTTTCTTTCTGTCAGATACTACAGTAACACTTTCCTAAAGGTAAGGGGGCTTTCAATATCCTGTGGACGGCTATAAGACTCCATCTTTCAGTGCTTGAGGTAATAAATTCCTCTTCCAAAATTTATACAATTCCTATTTATACAGCACCCAGAGGCTTAAAACTAGGAAAAACAAGGGAAAACCAGGAAAAACGAGACAGCGAATTATCCAAAAAAAAAAGGAAAGCCAGAAACACAAGACCTTGTTACATATACAGCAACATTAGTACTGAAACACAGAATAAGGAGAAGTTTGGACCTCTGATTAAAAAAATACACAGTTCAGGTTCCTAAAGTACACCTGAAATAAATCCAAAGACTTCTGGGGGGAAAAATCACTAGCTGTCTTACATTGCACAACTATGTACAGATAAAACTTAGTCCAGTATCTCATGCTAGATAATGGCACTAGAAACTTAAAAAGCCTGTGACAAGTGCCATTTTCACAGTTGGTTTCTCTGTTTTTATCTGCTAAAATCACCTTTTCCCTATACTTCCATCTTTCCCCAGTACTCCACGAGGAACTGGCTCTGAGACCATATGCCCTTTCTCCTTAGCCTCCCTCTTTCATGTCTTCCCTACTCTGTCTTCCCCTTGCCTAAGCCTTACGCCTGCAGTGATGACCCTTAACCACTACAGTTGATAAATGGTCAAAACTATGCCAACTGTGATCTTAGCACACATCATTCTGGTTACATTATACTGACTCTTCCCTTCTCAAATCACCACCCATTTCTTGACTTTTCCCCTAAGTTTCTTCTCTATATAAACACAATCCCTCTTTACTGGTACCGACCCACAACTGCTTCAACACAAGCCATACTACTGTATTTTTATTTCAAAGTCTTCCTAAAGTTCAAAAAGACATAGCATTTTTAGAAGCAGACCCCCTCTTTCAAATTCTGAAAGAACTGGGGATACAATTTAAAAGAATTTCCTCAGCACCATGGTAACTACTGAAATATATATCACACTAACTACTCCACCTAGTGGAATCCCTATCTACTGTAAAATATGTTTCAACATTTCTAGCAAACTTCCACCACTGTTTTCAGATAGATTCTGTTTTCTAGAATGCCAAATCAAGCATTTATAACTCAAAGGTCAGGAATTAAGAAAGAATTGCTTCTGGCAGGCTGGGTTGAAGGTTGTTAGCAGAAAGCCTTAACATTGTTTTTTGATTTTGAGAGAGAGAGTGCAGCATGCGCATGCAAGCAAGAGATGGGCAGAGAGAGGACAGACAGAATCCCAGGCAGCTCCACACTGTCAGCACAGAGCCTAACATGGGGATCAATCCCATGAACCGTGAGATCATGACCTGAGCCAAAATCAAGAGTTAGACGCTCAACCTACTGAGCCACCCAGGTACCCCAGAAAGCCTTAAAGTTTTTAAACACAGTGGGCATCTCCAAGTTTGACTGGATAAAGGAATAAAAGCAAAGATGTACTTTCTTTAAAGATAAAGCAAATCTTTAGCATTTTCTTCCAACTCTAAAATTCTCACTCTGTGAAAATCTTTTATGTTTTTTAACATACCAATTACATAAAGGCTTTATCTTTCCTTTGTGTCAAAGAATACAGTGCCTTCCTCAGAAAGAATGTAGCACTCAAAAGATAAAATTCAAGACATAAGGATTATTCTGCCATACTGATGTGAAACATTATTTTTAGGCCTTCAAATAACATTTTTTTAATGGAGAATGATAGAATTTTTTAAAAAGTAAATATATTTTATAATTGTTTTTAAAAACTGCTAGTTGATAGAATATTAATGTATTCTTAAGAAATCTATCAAACGTACCAAAAAAGAAACGTTTCCCATACTTTTTATTGATACAGCATACTTATAGAAACAATGTATGAATATTTTAAGAGAACTTGAGAAACAAGATATGGAATAACCTCAGATGAATCAGCAAGTGCCAAGAGATCATTTCAGAGCACTTTATTAACAAGGCAACATCACAGGTATAAACTTCATCCCAAATTGTCATCCTCGCTCAATATCCTCATTCTCTTTATACATCTCTATATTTCACAAATCTGCAACTTCATTTATTCACTCCATGCGTTTGCCCATTCCTTTTCCAAAGCATTTCTGTCCATTATCACAGGATACTTTCAGCCTACGTTCTAGAAACTAGAACTACACTCGATCCCCTCTACCCCCATCTATCCAACATAAAAATCATCACAAATAAGCATAGTAAACACTTGTTCAAGTTCATCCTTCATTCAGGATAGAGCTGCTTCCAAATACCACTTAAGAATTTTGAAATTCAAGGAGCTTTACACTTGGCCGCCAAGCACCGAGGCAAACACTACTAACTGCCTGTTCTCTCCTCTTCCTCAACAATTTCATTTGGGGATGTTCCGTCAACTCTGTCATTACTAAAAGTGGTGAAGCAACCACTTATAGCCAACAACAGCTACATGGAAGTCTCCTGGTTGGACCTAAAAACAAAGCTATTGTTCTGCCAATGAAAAAAGAGGCAAAGTCAGCTTTGTGTGTCTTTTGCCTTTTTCTCGTCCTCTCACCTAGAATGAGGGCTTAACATTTGGATATGCAGGAACCTCCTAGTAGACGTGAAGAGGAAAGCCACCTACTGAGGAGCAGCAAGCAAGTAAGTGTGCCTGATGGTACTGCTAAGCAGCAACAGTAGCCCTAGACGTTTTTTTCCACTCGGGAAAAATAAACCTCTTTGTGCTAAGCTAAGATAGTAAGGTTGCTGTTCCATATACTGAAACAGGATCCTTACTGCTGCAAGCACCACTGCATCCTAGCCATCCTCTTTAATCCGAATGTTATCCGTGCCCAGCTAGGCAGATCTTGATTTAAAAACCTGCCACCTAAAAGCAGTTCCTTATAAAGTTAAACATATGCTTCTTATAAAGTTATACATATGCTTATCCTATGACAAATCAATCCCACTCTCGGGTATTTACCCAAGTCAAGAAAAAAAAAAGTCTAAACAAAAACAAAGACCTGTATATCAATGTTTACAAAAGCTTTACTCATAATCCCCAACATTGGTAACATTCCAAATGTCCCTCAATTGAGAAGTAACTGAACAAATTGTGGTACATCCATATAGTGGAGCAACACAGCAACAGAAACAGACAAACCACATACGACTATATAAGTAATCTCAAATGCATTGTGCTAAGCAAAACAGTCAGACTCAAAAAGCCACACACTGTATGATTCATTTACATGATATTCTGCAAAGATACAAACAGAGCAACAGGAAACAGATCAGTGGTTGTCAGGGCTAGAGTTGGGGTAGAAATTGACCACAGTGGCCATGAGGGAATTTTGGGGAATCAATGGAATAGTTTTATACCTTGATTGTGGTGGTGATTATATGACTATATACATCTGTCCGAATTATGCATTATAAAGGATGAATCTGTGTATACAACATACCTTAAAATAAATGGGGAGGAAGGGTGAGCGGGCACTATACCTCTTAGAAAAAGTTTTATGAAACAAATTAGTAGCCCTGACTGCCTTCCAAAGATTCCAAGTACACCTTAACCAGTCATTATTATCCCTACATGGCTAAAATTCAGCCTTTAGTTGCCTATGGTCTCACGGCCACCTCACATATATTTTATCTTATAGCTCATATTAGTTTAAGAGTCTGAAAGGCAAGTGTCTACTCATCTAAGTTTTTGGTGACCTTGGCCATATATCATGTTTGCCTTTTGAAATACTGAATGTTTAATTCTTAAGCTAACTGATTGTCAAGAACTTAGTCAATGGTATCAAAACATATGTTAACATAAATTCAAAGGTTACTAGGATTTCTTGCTAATGTTAGAAAATCAAACTAGTCTTCTACCAGGGATTTTATACCTAGTACTCAAGCTGGTTTTCATCTTCAAATGCTAAAGCATGTTTTACACATAACCACAAGAGAGCATAGTTCATATTCATTTGGGGAAAGTTACTTTAGAAAGAAATACATTCAGAGAAACAGATCGATTTGGCTTGTCTAGTGATGGTCTGCCCTATGTGGTGAGAATTTAATGTTCAAAACCACAGCAGTTTAAGTACTATTAGCTATTATTACTGATTTCCAACCACAGTTATTAACCAGATCAACACATTATCTGCCCAATTTGTTTAAAAACGACAAAGGTAAAAAAATAAATAAATAAAAATGACAACGGTACAGTTTGAAACATGAATTAAAATATGAATCTCAGCAAAATTTCTACAGCCACTTACTTGGATATACCAAAAGAGAATTACACCCATAATAAAAACATTTCCGAGCCCCATACACATATACCAACATTTACAAGCATCCCTTAGGTCTATGGCACCAGGGAATAAAACACCCACATATTCATATTTCTAAAGACTATAATTTGGTTTTTTTTTAAGACACATATGCAAAGAAGTTCATTAGTAAGATCATAAAGGACATCTGTACTAAAGTGGCAGGGGGAAAAGAAGGACAAGATAGTCCCCTAGCCAGATTGGGGGGAAGAAAAAGCCCTCAAGCGGCAGGATTTCAGCTGGTCTAAGGGCAAAACTCAAAGATAGAGAAGGTAGGAGTTTTCTAGAAGTAACCGCATGAGCAAAACTGAGGCTGAAAGGTCAAAAAACCTGTTTGGGAGATACTTAGTAACAAATCTTACTAAGGGACAAAGAGCTCCTAGGAGCAAGAAATGCGGAAAGAATCAGAAAACACATGTTAAGCCCACATTACAGAATCCTGACTGCCACCTTAAGGAGTTGTTTTCACAGACATCTTAGTTGGCTAAAATAAATAAAATCAGTTTAACAAATTTATTGAAGTTTTATTCTAGTCACCTATATAACCAAGAAACGTATGCCTACTGAACATCTAATTTTGCATAACAAAGAACAAATACTAACGAAAAAACCTAACCTTCTCATCAGTCAAGTCAGTTCCTTAAGTGTGATAGCACTGCTGAGTGTCTGTCTGCAGAGAACACTTCAACTGTGCAATTTTCCTGAATAGCACTTAGCAACCGAGCTAGAGCTCAGATTTTGCCAGGGGCTACAATGAAGGATGAAGGAATAAGCAGCTCGGATATTAACCCGAGGAGCTGGAGCCAAGGGAAGACAGAGGAGATGACAGAAGAAGGTAAGGGGAGTAAGGGATGGGAGGTCCCAACTAGTCCGAGATCAGGCAGAGGTAACAGCGAGAGCTGGATAGAATGGAGGTTATGATCAAAGAGAAGTATGCCCAGGGGTGCCTGGCTGGTTCAGTCCATAGAACATGAGACTCTTGATTTTGGGGTTGTGAGTTCAAGCCCTAAACTGGGTGTAGAGATTACTTAAAAATAAAAAATAAAAACTTTAAAAATATTATAAAAAGAGGGGTATGCCCAACTTTAAGATTTTCAGGGAAAAAAGTCCAGAATATAAGATCTAGAGAGTGACCACGAAAGTTAAGTGGCCAATATTGCATGCATGCAGGTGAAGGACACCGGAAATCTGAATATAAAAAGGTACTGAATGAACTATTATAATCTCTGAGTCTCAAAAGGTCAGGGGAATTCAAAGTATACACACTTCTGTTGGAGCATCAAATATGCCAAGGGCAGTGGCAAAGGCAACTGCAACCCATCTTGTTAGGAATCACTGGGGAGGGTGTCAGAACCGCAGAGACCTGTGTAGACAGACGGCAGGAAACTCAAAGGAGAAAAGTGAAGGAGCAATCAGTCGCTCATCATCAAGGAGGCCCTACATGTCACAAAAATCAAAAAATCACTTTTTGTTCTTGTTTTATTTGACCTTCCCACAGCAAACTACACTGCTACTACTAACCACATATATTCCTTCTTGAAATTCTCCCCTCTCCTGGCTTCTGAGACACGTCATGTTCTCAATTCTCTTCTACCTCTCTGGCTCTCAACTCGGCGGTCTTGTTGGCTTTTATTGTTAGACTGCCTTCTCCTTTCACTCTATCCTCTCTGTCCTTTCTGTGGAGAATGTCTTCACACCTGTAATTTCATGATTTAAAAATATCTACCTTCAGCCCAGTGCAGTCCAAGTCCCAGTATCTACAACATCTTCAAATAGGTATCTCAGAATCTCCTCATATTCAACAATGTCCAAAATCCTATCTCCAAACCCTCTTCCAGGATTCACCTTTCAGATTCACTAAGTCTCCTCAAAACCTGTTTCCTCCTCCACCTCATTATCATTCAATCACCAAATAGTGCCCATTTATCTCCCAAAAGTTCTATACCCACCTAGTTCTTTCTGTCTGTAACACTGCCGTCTTTTAAGGGGTTCTCTCATCTCTCACCTATATTCAGGTCCCATGAACATGCCAGTTCATCGGGACACCACTCTCTGCCTCCCCTCGTCTTTTCCTAGTTAGACCTGAGCTCAGCTCAACCGCCCTTTGCCAAGGAACACTGCACTCCTCCAGACTAGACGAGGTCCTTCTCCTATAGGCTGAGAAGGAGGGAAGGAGTGTGAGAGTAAAATAGTAAGACTTATAGCACAGAGTCACTGAAGGTGATGACCATTAATTTAATAGTGGTCTAATACTCCCAAAGTTCATATAATGATTCAGTTTATGCAGTCACTACAGATAAGAGAACGAAAGCTGGCAAATCAGAAACTCATCTCAGACCTTTCCTACTGACTTAAGTGAACTCAAAACTTGAGAAATTCAACAACCAAGTTTAGTTAGTTAACTTCTTAGTTGCTTTATAATCTTTCTGACTAGCAGCCATTGTCATTCCCCTCAAAAGAATTAAACGTTTATGAAAGGGGCTGGCACCACTGAACTACACTAACTTCCAAATGATCAAAGTCAGGGCTAAGTAGTAAGGGGAATATCCTAGTGTTTCAGCAGTCAGGTCATTTCCATCCCATCTAGCAGGACACAATCTTCAACACTGGTAGCATCAGCTCTTCAGAAACTAAGTATCAGACAGAAAGCGGAGTTAACCCTTCTTCTTGTTTTACTATTCCTCTGTGTAAAATAATAAAAACATACAACCAATGATAAAAACAAACAAAACAAAAACAACACGAAACACATATACTTTGGGGGGTGTGAGGAGAAAAAAGGGGGGTTATCATAAAGAAGCCAGCTAAAGAAAGCAAAGTGCTTCAATACACAGTGCTTCAAAATTCTTCACTAAGCCAAACCACATCATGGTCCTGACTACTTTGACTTCTAAGTTTGACAACGCAATTGGCTCCCTTCATACCAAGACTGGGTCTTCCTACTACACACCGTTTAACAGAAATTCAATCAACAACAACAAAAAAAGAAATCCAATCAACAAGTATTTATTCTCCACATACTAAACTCTAGGCACAGTGCAAAGTGCAGCAGAATCAAAGATGTCCAAGACGAGGGTCAACTATAATACAATTCAACACACATTACTGTGGTTGTATTAATAAGCTACTATTCACAAACGAGGTAGTGAACAGTGCTTTACGGTAGGTTGGTCCATGGACTGGCAGCCAGTCCACACACTGATGCCAGAGTGTACATCAACTATGTCACTAAGCAAAATTTTGAGATCAGCTGACATCTTTTCCCTAGCAAGATTTTCTCAATAATAAAAGTAATGAATACATTTTCATTCTGGTACAAGTTCCTTATCTTGTTACAGACTAGCACTCTGCAGCACTGAGATAAAGGAAATGAAGACTGAGAAAGAGTGACAAACCAGGTGACATTTAAGACAGTCTTTCAAGATAATAAGATTCTGCCAAAGAGATACACAAAAAAAGGCATTCTAGTATACTCTCTCCTGGCGGCCTAAACTCCTTCATTTGTTAGCCAAAGATGAGACTGAAATTCTATTCAATCCACCAAGTCCATGCTGACTGGCTAGACTCTACTTGCTTCAAGATTAAATTCTTCCGATTATTCCTTCACCCTCACCCATGTCTGCACACAATACACAATATTAATAACTTATAACAAATATACACGTCTACTAAATTCTATTTGTTCTCAGTTGGCCCTAAATATTTATGTTTATGCTGGCTTCCCTCAGAATTACCGCTGAAGCTTTAAAGGGAAGTAACTAACTTTTTCACCTAATAGCATAACATCTGGCACAATACTACATGTAAGTGGATTTAGACTAAAAACTGAAGACTTGGAGGGGATTATGGTAAGTGAAATAAGTCAGAAAGAGAAAGACAAATACCATATGATCTCACTTATATGTGGAATCTGAAAATTAAAACTAATTAAGTAATTAATACAGATAATATAATAATACAGATAATACAGGTAATCTGTATTATTAAATAATAATACAGATAATAAACTGATGGCTTCCAGAGGGGAGGGGGTTGAGGGATGGGTAACATAGGTGAAGGGGAATGGGAGATACAGGCTTCCGGGTAGGGAATGACTAAGTCACAGGGCTAAAAGGTACAGCAGAGGAATATAGTCAATGGTACTGTAATGGCATTGTATGGTGACAGATGGCAGCCACACTCTGGTGAGCAAAACATACAGACTTGTTTAATCACTACGTTGTACACCTGAAACTAATATAACGTTGTGTGTTAACTATCCTCAAATAATAAAAAAAACAAAAATACCTATTTTAAGAAGTTTAAAAGTGAGACAGTGAGGGCTGTATTAAAGCATTAAGATAACTCTGGGGTGTATTTCATTGGCCCATTTACTCACAACCTCACGCTGTACCCAAGGCATGTATGAACAAACTAATAAAACGCGCCCTGTCATGTTAGTTTGCTGGGCATCTGATCAAGCTTGTCTCACATGTATATCCAAGACTTTGAGGATGAGGTAGTGGGGATAATGAACACCTATAATTTTACTAACATTCTTTTTTTTCATAAAGTACACAGTCTCAAATAATTCATTACACATAAAAATGTTGAATTTAAAAATAAACTAAAAACTTAAATTAAGCTGAACAAAGTAAAAAGTTGACCTGCCAGTCAAAAGAGTTTCAAGTATCTTTCTTGACGTAGGAAGAGAACTATCCCCTTTTTCATCTCAGGGTCTCTTCATTTTTTAATTCCAGAAAAACACCATTTGACTTAGAAATGCATCTGACCATTCTAAGAGTTCCGCCTTAGTTTCAGGTTGAGGATGAGATATATTCCTTTCTGAGAAGACAGTAAAATAGGGTTCTACTGGGATATTCCTAAGTATATCTTAGCTAGACATCTATTAAATTTTCTTCCCTAAGAAGCATAAAGCCACAAGTCACATGGTAAGGCCCAAATTTCTTAGACATTACTTATAGGAAAAAATTCTTTGTCTTTTTATAATTAAGGATAAACCCATGTATCACTGTTGTACTCCCTCTATCTGGCATACTGCAGTCATTCAACACATTTTTGTCAAAAAAAAAAATCAATGGGAAAACATAGGAAAGTATTATATATATATTTTTTAATAAGGGTACCCACTCTTACTGCCTCGGCACTGATCATCTAACATAGGTGGCATGTAGTAGCTCCCCTCAAAGAGAAGAGTATGGTCTCATTACATAACCAGTTATTTACAAAGAATTCCTATTACGTTTTCTAAAAACTTAGTCAATAATCACCTCATATAATATGGCTTACTGTCCTATCCCCTAGTACCAACATCGTAAGGGAATTCAATGAATGAAAACTACCCTAATAAAATTGTATGCTTATTTTTAAAACCTCAAGTAACAATCTCAAAGTCACTATATACCAACTCTGAAGAACAGAAAAATCAGTAAGTACTAGTCATTTACAGATGAATATTTGCAATGTTAAAAAACACCAAATTTCCTTTTTCAAATTACTCATTAGAGCCAGAACGGTCATTATTTGGAAGTACCCAGCCTTGTCACAGTAGAAAAAGTTATGTCACTAGTTCTGAACTCTTGACTCACTTCCTTCTTTCTTCCCTCCATCTTGTAATCTCCTCTGGAGTGTCTAACTTGATCTTCTTCATACCAGGAGCATGCATCTAGGGAGAAAAAGCCTGCTGAACATCAGGAAACATTGTACATGTTCGGTTTTTTTTTAATCTTTTTTATTGTTAAGTAGGCTCCACACCCACGTGGGGCTTGAACTCACAACTCTTAGATCAAGAGTCATACACTCTACCAAGTGAGCCAGCCAAGCACCCTCATATTGTATGTTTCTGACTAAATTTCAAATATTATGGGGGATAACGGAGACTCTTTATTCAACATTAAATTTACTAGAAGAGACAATTTTAAAACTAAGCAGGTTTTATCCATCCATATTATGACTTTCCCTTTAAAGGGGTAATTTCTCATGTGTTTAGATTAGTGTTATTGATAAGAAAAAAAGGAGTAATGCAATTATGGTTACAAAGTAGCTTTGTCACCCATTCTCAATTGACATCAAATACCCAAACGAATGACCTGCTAACCAAAATTGAGTGAGATAGCTACAGAAATAATGAATACACAGAACGATTTGAACAGCATGGCATAATAAGGCAAGCACAGAATTTGTGGTCAAGAAATTCCAGTGCAAGAATCAGTTCTAAAGCCCTGGGTAAATCTTTTCTTTTTTTTTTTTTTTTTAATCTGTTAACTCCGGCCACTATTTATCTACTTCACATAGTAGACTATGCAGATTAAATTAAATAATACAAGGTACAAAGTACTTCACGTTACTTATTACTAGGTTATGTAAATGAAGAGCCCTGAAGATAACAAATTAATGAATTAAAAAGAACATGAATTAAAAAAAAATTCACACAAGAACTTACATTTCTCCAATGGAACTGGACAATCTTCTCATGTGCACTAAAAGAACAGTCTACTTCAGGACACTGCAAGAGTTTAAAGAAAATGACTATTCAATGTTTTCCATATTAAATTTACCCTACTACTACAAATTCGAACATAATCTGACTCAATTACATACTTATCCCATCTGTGTGGGTTGACTGCATCCCAAACTTATGTCAATAGCAAAATAAAGAGCACTCTAAAACAGGGTTATATTTAAAAAGGAATGACATTCTATAATACAGTAATGTATATCATTTACTTCTCTACTTAGCATATACATGACATCCATCAGCAATGTTATAAAATTTTCTTAATTCCTAAAGTTGAAAGGGCATCCCTATAAACTGAAAAAGAACCTTTCCAAATTAGGAACATTTTTTTAAAGTACTTAATAACGTCCAGACCAATCTTAAGAGAGTGATGGGCCATGGCATATTACACAGTGTGATTAAATGGTCCAAGGCAGCCTTAAAGGGGAAAAAATACACAAAGGTGCACAGGGCGACTGGGATGAGGCCTGGAGCTCTTCCTAAGTGAGGTGGGTACACACAGCTGTCAGACCTCCTTTCTTTACTGTCATCTTGCCTCTTCCTGAAGCAGTAGCCTTCCCACCCTCAAAGTGCAAATCCCAGGGTCCCTGTCTCAATTTGTCAAGTCATCAAATGACATTTCTATGAAAACTATAAACTTTTAAGGAAAAAAAGCTCAGAATTTCTACCAAATACACTCATTTTGTCAAAGAAACTTCAGGACAACCAAGAAAAACCTACTTTTGTATGTTCAGACATGTGTTTATCATACTTCTCTTGATTTTTAAAACCACGATCACAGGTATCACAAAACCAGTGAAAAACTGGTTCCTTTCTTTTCTGCAAACAAAAACAAGTGTTAGAGTTTTGAAAAAAAATGTTTATGCAATAATAAAAATATAACTATCCTCCCAGTAGTATATACTTTGATTCTTCACATAACCCCTGTATGTGGGAAAAACATCTGAATACATTTCTAATGAAGGGATAATTCTGTTTTGTTTTTTATAGGAAAAGACAAGCATGATGAAAAAGAAGCCTATTTTAAGATTTGGTCTTTGAAGCATAACAAAGAGTTGATCCTGATTTTTAAAAAACAGTAAGTCTGTTCCTAAAAATGATAAATATCCACTACTGAAAAGAACTGAAGCAGTACAATGAATTAAGATAAACAAATAAGGTAACAATAATAACACAAAATAATCTTGTCTGAACAATTTCAGACATTAATTCAGGCATAAAGGATAAACTAAACATAAACTATTTTAAATTAACACTTAATTTTAATTGAATTTGACACAAGAAAAAGAAACTGCTGGAATTGCTTTTTTTAATCATAGAAATATTTGTTCCTAAAAGATCCCTGTGTCAAAAGGAAAAAGATAATGAAAAATAAAAGGTTTATGTGATTACAATTTGTTCTTAACTCCATACTTTCAATTTTGTAAGAGAAAGTTTGGACTTCTGTTCTTCCCCCTAAATTCCATCCTTCCCCTTCCAATTTGCTTATATATATATAGTTCACCAAGGTTCAATAACATTTACATTTACTCATAATCACAATTCTTCTATATTTATTCTTGAAAATATATTGAAATGAATTCAGTGTTTTCTCTTCCTACAATTTCTCCATTTATTTCTCAAAAATATTTTGCTTAAAGTTTTTACTTAAAGCTAAGATCTTTAAAGATCCTATTATAGCGAGAACCCACTGTGTCAATAATGGATGCAAAACACGGAGACAGTTATGTTGGAAATGCAAGGTATGAAACAGTGACATAAGGACCGGAGTGTCACATTCAAGAACATCTTTAAAAATACCTTTTTTTTCTGTTTTCTACTGGGAGGGAAGTTGCCGTCAGTGAACTTTGCATCACATTTTCGTGGAAAATAAGAATGTGTAACTAAAAAACAAAAAGAAATCCATAAATATTTGCAACTATACAATTTTTTAAATTCTTATTTGCGCTATCATATCACAAATACTTGGGTGGAAACTACCTCTTCTAGGAAGAAAAGCAGTTCACACAAATTAACAAAGATGAAGACTAGTCTACCAAATAAATGTTTCTCAAATGAATACGTAATTAATAAGATTAGATGGCCATACGGTACTTTGGGTGTCAAAGAAAGGAACAGCCACTCTAACCTGATGAAATTTCTTGTAGTTATTTCAAACATTACAAACGTAAACAAAACAATCCCAATACAGCTTTTCAGGATCAATTTTACACCAGGAAAACAGAACCCTGTGAAATACATTTTCTCTCAAATTCTTTCCTTTCTTACGGGCATGACCCAGCTCTGAAAGCCTGATCCTTCACCTAAATTACTATCACAGCCTCCCAGACTGTCTTCCAGTTCCTAAGCCCTCTCTTCCAATAGACGCTGTGCACTGACACCACCACAAAAATAATCCCCCAATGGTCACAAGCCTGCTGGAAAATCTACGAATGACTTCCCAGAAGCCTTCAATGAGATGCCAGTTTATTTTCTCATCTTACTCTTCCTCCATACCCAACATTTACTGGGCTACAGTCACACCAGAATAGTGCAATCTTCAGAACTCACCTTGTACTCACACCTCTTTGCCTGACCTAAAAGGTATCTCTTCCAAAATCCTAAACATCTCCCAAGACACTTCTTCCAAAAACTTTCCCCAACTTCCTCCACACTCTGAAATCACCTTTCAAAAGCCTCCATCACCAGTCATGCTTGTTGTGGTTATTATTTATGAACCCATCTCATCTGTCAGGGCTGTCTTAGGTGCATTCATATTCCCAGCATTTGGCACACAGTAAAGGCTGACTTGGAATCAAGTTAATGCAAAATAAATCTTAGGCAGAGTTGGAGAATGGTTTTAAGTGAACAATCTCATGGCTTTAAATGTGATCTGTATACAGATGACACCCAAATTCACAGCTCCAGCCACAAATCTCCCCTAAAAGTACAAACTAACAGCTTATTCGATATCTCTACTTGGCACAAACATATTCCAAACTGAACTCCTAGTCTTTCTTCCAAATCTGTTCAAACCACATCATTCTGCTTGTTTGGCAAAAAACTAAATTATTCTTGTCTTTAATTGCAATACCCTGCAAATTGTTGGCCCAACCCTACCTTCAAAATAGATCCAGAATCCAACTTCTCATCACCTCCAGAGCTCCGCCCTGGCCCAAGTCCTCAATATCTCTCACCCAGATAACTGCAATAGCTTCCTAACTCATCTCCCTTTAGGTCAATTCCCATGAGTAGCCACATTAATCCTCTAAAACATAAATTATGTCCCTCCCCTGCACTATCCTTATCACAAGAATAAAAAGTCAAAATCCCATCATCTACAAGGCCCTAGCAGGTCTGTCCTCTAGCCCAGTCTTCAATTCTGCCCCAGGATTGCTCCTCTCTAACCACACTGGCTTCTACTCTGATCGATAGCACCTGCCTCAAGCTCTCTGCACTTGCCGTTCATTCTGGCTGCATCTCTATTCCCCCAGTGGTACCCACAGCTCTGATCACGCACCTCCTTGAAGTCTCCGCTCAAATGTCACCTTAATTATGACTGACACTGACATTTACACCCGCACTACCTATCACCTTCTTTGATTTCTCTCTCTAGGTAACACTCACTGTCTACTAATACACACTGCTTTTTTTAAAAAATAAATTCTGTCTTTCTCCACCAGAAAATGTTAAGCTCCATAAAGATAAGGATTTTTCTATGCTTCGTTCACAGCTATATTCCCAGGTCCTGAGCTGCTGAACTGACTGAACAGTCTGGGCAAACATTCCGGTCGAACAAATTGTGAGACCTTAATGACCGGACCCCAAGAGTGCAGGGCAGAATCAAAAGTAGAGAAAAGAAAAGGGGGAAAGTGGAAGAGGGTAGAACGGGAGAAGAAAAGTAAAGGCGCGGTAAGGAAAGGAGTAATAGCCTACCCGGAGTGTTCTGATATCCAGGAAAAACACCAGGAGACTGTCTCCAGTACCATGATGGAGAACCCTGGAAATTCCAGGAAGGCTGGCCGTTGAGTTGGGGCTCAGAACCAAGAGGGGCCTGGGCGTCGATGGGAGGCTGCGCCCCGGGAAGAACCTGGGCGTCGAAGGGAGGAGGCGCCTCGGGGAGAGCCTGGGTTTCCTGGGGGAGCTGCTCCTCTAAGAAAGACTCTGACCCTCGTACGGGAGGCGACGACGAAGGCGGTGGTGGCGGCGGCGGCAGCATTGCCCAGAACATCCAGTTGTCGGACACTGAAGCAGTGTCGCTCAGAGGCCCCAACGTGGGGGTCAGTCCGGATGCTGGAAACCACCCGCTAGAACTCACGAAATCACTAGCTGGCTCAGCCATGCCGCCAGCCAGATAGGAAACCTAGCGTGCGAATATGGAGCAACCCTTATGCGTCACTTCCGTTCTCGCGAATTACACGACTCTGCCAACCACGGGCTGCAACGTCATTGATCAGCGCCGGAAAAACTTCCTGCATTCGCGGCGGATCCCGGGCTGCCTTTTGGGTAGGGTTGACGCTGCGTGGATTGGATTGTATGTTAGTCCAGTGTCCGCCACCGCGGATGGCGAGGGATCTGATCGGGCCGGCGCTGCCTCCCGGCTTCAAGGCCCGCGAGACAGCAGAGGAAGAGGAGCGAGACCCCAGCCCTGGTAAGCGGCCGCGTGTACGATGCCCGCCAGGCCTGTCCGCCCCTTTTCTGGCCCGGCCCCGCTCTCGGAATTGAGGTCTAAGACCTGAAAGGGTGGAGCAGTGGCAAGTGGGCGCAGCGGACCAGAGCTAACTTTGCTTCTCTAGCGGTAGTAGTAGCAGCGGGGAGGTGGTGCCGGAGGGGAGGGGGGTTGGTAATCAATCATTATAATGAGGATGTATTCCCATTTAACGCTTAATGGGCTGGACCCTGTGCTAAACGATCAATACACATTCATTTAATCCTCCAAGAAACCGTATAAGGTAAAGATTATCATTTCCAAGTTATAAAACGGGAACAGTGAAGCCCAGGCTGTTGCCCACATCACACAGCTGGTCAGTGGTGGAGCCCAATTTAGAACACAGCCAGCGCTCCTAACCTCTGTGCGTATTGCCTTCTGACGAACAATGCTCTTGGCTCTTGCAGAGGATGCTTTGCTCCCTAGCCCCCGACCTGCCTTCCTAGCCTCTCGTCCTGTCATTGTACCTGACACATACAGCCCAGTGCTGAACTAGTCCCAGATTCTGCGCAGTTTCTCAGTTTTCTAAGGCTCTTTCTGGCCTCACTCTGCATTTTTTGACATACCTGACAAACTCCTACCCCATCCTCCAAGGCCCAACTTCAGTGTCAGTGAAGGCTTAAGTGAAGCATTTCCAAACTCTGCCAGGCATTGTCACGCCTTCTTTTTTCCGCCACGGGTTTTCTTCCACTTAATTACATCACATATTTAATACACTTTTTTAAATAACTTACTGGCATGTCTGCTTGCACCATTATAGTATGATCTTCTAGCCTTAACAGAGTGGGCACTTTGTATTTGCCAAATAAATGCTTTTCAGACTTTGCATGTTTATCTCTTTTAATGTTTGCTCTAATTTGTAGACAGGGTTGGACACCAAAGCTGGAAAAAGTTAAAGCAGAAAGAGTAAGCCTCCCATTTCTTAATCTAATTTTCATTCTTTGACCTGGAGGCCATGAGATTTCTTCCAGATCTCCTTTCTGTTATAACTGTTAAAAAGTCATATTTTTATTTTTAGCAAGGAAGGATGGGTTCAACCAAATTTGAAGAAAAGTGGGATTAACCAAGTGTTTTTAGTACGGTTTCTACACGTATGTTGTTTTTGGTTCACCATATTCCCTGATTTTAAACCAATGCAGGATTTGCAGGCAAATAACCACTATCTGCCAAATAGATACTTTTGTTATGATTTGCTTCCATCATTCTACCAGCGTTTATTCTAGGTACTCCTTTCTCTGTTCACTTTCTTATGTCTGTTTCTTTTGGGCATTCCTTCTCTTCTCACCCCTACGCTTAGCACTTAACACTGGATTTGTATGTGCCCCTCTATCTTGACCAAGCTTAACCCCTGCCTGGCACGAGAAAGATCCTTGATAGATATTTGTTGACTCCACTTCTTCACCAAGCACAATATCTTACCCACAGCGTGTCATTTTTAACACACAAAATCCCTCCTACTAAAATTCCATTCCCTTCATAACCTCCTAGATGGCTGATCCTAAAACTGTTGCCAAAAAGTCTTGAAATATTTTTTTATCTCATTATTCTTCTATCTGGATTCTTAAGAAGTTTTTCGGTACCAGTATCCTTGAAATACACTCCATCACACCAGAGAAGTTCCCCTTGTGCCATTTTCCAGTCACTACCTTCCTCCCCATCTGTCTTTGAACCAAAGGGTAACTGCTTCCTTGATTTACCATAAATTGATTTTGTGTGCTTTATGTAAATGAAGAAGTACAATATGAACTCTTTTGTAACTGGCTTCATATTCTGGCATAACATTTATCTTGTGAGATTCATCACGTTGATGAATTATTATGGGTGTTACTGGTCTATTGTGTGAATGTTCTACAATTTAATTATCCATTTTATTAGTGAGGGACATTTGAGTAGTTTTTTTCTGGCAGTTAATAAAGTGCTGCTGTGCATTATAGTGCATGTCTTTTGGTGAACACATGTTGCATTCCTTTTGAAATTTTTGGATCATTGGATACGCATACATTCAGCTTTAGTGCATACTGCCAAACAGTTTCCAAAGTAGCACTGATTTACACTCCTACCAGCATGTATGAGAATTCTCATCATTCCATGTTCTCACTTGGTTTTTTCTGTCTTTTTAACATAGTGGTTTGTAGTAGTAGCTATTGGTAGTTTTAATTTGCATTTGTCTGATAACAAATGAAGTTGACTACCCTTTCATATGTTTTTTGGAAGTGTGGGTGTATATCAGTTTTTTGTTGATTTTTCCAATGATCTGTCCGTCTTTCCTTACTGATCTGTTGAGTTCTTTGTTGTTTCTGTTGTTGCTGAGTTCTTTATAGAGTCTGGACAAGTCATTTTTCACTTGTGCATATTGCAAATATCTCCTCTAATTCTGTGGCTTGCCTTTTCACTCATTAGTGTGTGTCGATGAACAGAAGTTTTTAATTTCCATACATTCTGGTTTTTAGTTTTTCTTCTTTTATGGTCAGAGCTGTTTGTACCCTATGTAAGTAGTCTTTGCCTCCGCTGAGGTTACAGAATTGTTCTCCTTCATTTTATCCTACAAGCATTACTGTTTTATCTTTCACATTTATATTTGCAGTCCATCTGGAATTGATTCTTGTGTATGGCGTGAGGTAGGGGCAAAGATTTATTTTTTTCCTTACAGGTATCCAATTGATACATTACCCTCCCTTCCCCCACTGCACTGTAATGTCACCTTCTTTATAAATCATATGACCACAAATATGCATCTAGTTTTTTTTCTTTTTCGTTCTGGTAAAATACAACATTTACCATCTTAATCACCTTTAAGTGTACAGTTCATCACTAAGTACATTGACATTGTGCAACCATCACCACTATCCATTTCCAGAATGCTTTTCTTCTTGCAAAACTGAAATTCTGTACTCATTAAACAGTAAGTCCCCGTTCCCACTTCCCCCAGCCCCTGGCAGCCACCATTCTACCTTATGTCTCTGTAAATTTAACTACTCTAGGTCTCTCAGATAAGTG
The DNA here is from genome assembly GCA_028646485.1 of Cryptoprocta ferox. Classification (NCBI taxonomy): domain Eukaryota; kingdom Metazoa; phylum Chordata; class Mammalia; order Carnivora; family Eupleridae; genus Cryptoprocta; species Cryptoprocta ferox. Next base: position 80,080,692 of record CM053574.1, on the reverse strand, counting down.
AAATCATACAGTATCTATCTTTTTGTCAGTGACATATTTCACTTAGCATAATGTTTTGGGGTTCATCCATGTTGTAGCATGCGCCAGACTTTCTCTCAGGTGGGGACTCTTGAACCCAGTCTGATATCTGCCCTGTGCTCCTCATACTCAGCTACACCCCTGAAAGAGATCACTGACAGAGCTTGGAGGAGGGACTGAGCCCACAGGTCTGAGATGGAACAAATTAACTTTACTCAAATACCCTGGAATATTGAATGCTGGGAAATGTCCCCTGAGATCATGTCATTAGAAAACTCGGGGAGATGGGTGAGGAGGTGTTTTCTCAAGACCAGTCTAGACCAGATGCTGCTTTGTGGAAGCTAGGTGGAGCCTCACTATTTTGACTCCCAACTTCAGACTCCTCATCCGCAATGACCATCACCTCCACTAATTTCAACTGCATTTGTAATCACACACTAGACTCTGTTCCATCTCTGAAGACTTAAATTCAAATTTCTTTCTCAGCCAGAACCCCTTATTCAGCCATCATTCTCACTCAGTTATTCTTATTAGACTTGTTGTTGTTGTTTAATCTCATTGAGCTCTGCAGGCTCTGCCTTCTATCCGTTTTGGCTTCCTCCTCTTAATTACTTCTGCGCCTACTTGACCTAGACTTTCACTCTCTTGCAGTGTTTTCAACTGCCTTACCCATTCGGTATTCTGTTAAACTCATCTGGCAAAAACCCATCTCTGGATCAATCTGAATGTTTACCTCTCATGAACCTCCATCCTGCCTTCCAAATGCTGCTAGAAAAAACTTCACAGCTCTACAAGCTAATGTTACTAAAAATTAGAGTCTCCTCCCTAATTGGGTTCTCAGCCCTGCCCAACAGTCCTCGGAGGTTTCCCTATGCAGCTCTCTTTCCCTAGTATCAACCACGGTTTTTTAAAAGCCTCTTTTTCTCTCTTAGACTATCTTTCCCTCTACTTCACTGGAAGAGTAAATGCCATCTTAAAAGAACTTCCTCTATTTTCTGTCACTATGCCTGAAAACTTTCCTGAATCTATGCCCACCTTTTTTGTCTTCCTTGTGATTACAGCAGGAAAGGTGCACTACCTTCTTCTAAGGCCAGTCGTTCCATTTTTAACCTGAATCCCTTCCCTTATTTGTTTTGTGCACAAAACAGGAATAAATGAGGTAAAAGTTCATAATAAGTGATAGCCAGAGAGTGCTGGGAAGATACATAGCCTAAGAAAATATAAAATGTATACTTCTATAAAAATATAAAAGAAAGTATAAAGTGTCAGCCAGGGGGATCATTGAAACAGTGGTGGCCAGGGGCACCTGGGTGGCTCAGTGGGTTAAGCCTCCGACTTCGGCTCAGGTCATGGTCTCACGGTTCATGGGTTCGAGCCCCGCATTGGGCTCTGTGCTGACAGCTCAGAGCCTGCAGCCTGCTTCAGATTCTGTGTCTCCCTCTCTCTCTGACCCTCTGCTGCTCACGCTGTCTCTTTCTCTCTCAAAAATAAAAAACATTAAAAATTTTTAAAAAGGAAAGAAAGAAACAGTTGTGGCCAGTTATGACTTACACAAGAAATCTTCTATAGTTGCAGGACCAGCTCTGCCCCCGAATTATAAAAGCAGTAGCTCAGAGTCATCAGACAGTGACGAAGACAGTAGTTCATTGTATGAAGAAGGAAATCAAGAATCTGAAGATGAGGACAGTGGTCCAAGTGCAAGGTCAGTCACTTAAATGATAAACCAAGCTTCAAACCTAGTAAATATTGGCTGGAACAGATACTCAGGAATGCCATATCTGTATTTTTACAGTACAGGAAGAAATCATTTCATATGGCATTTCCTCAGGAACTATACCTTCTAGAAAGAAATTCATTCTAGTAGTAGATAGTTGTGGAGATATCTAGGATTTCAATTAAATTCTTATATAAACGACTTTTTCTTAAGGTATTACTGAAGTGACTAAATACATATTCTAAATTAGCCATAGGATTTCTTTTAAAAACTATTTACGCAGTGGACGATTTTTGCTTAAGTATATGAATGATTACCCGCTAACTACCCTTCCTTACCGTAGGTCCATGTAAATAAGAAGTGGAATTTTTGTTTAGTATTGGGTAGCAACGGTTTTTTGATGCGTTTTAAAGATAAGACAGAAATAGCAACTTAAAACCTTCCTGAATGAGATAAAAAGCTAGCATCAAACTTTTTGCTCAAAAACATTCAGCAAATAGACTTTCCAAGCTTCAGCAAAGTGGAATCTTTAATGCGATAGAAAATATAGACAACTACTCCTGTAGAGAACTAACCAATCTCTCACTATTTTAGGCCAAAAATGAATTCCAGGGAAAGGTTAATGTAAGATCAACTGTGGTGTCCATTCGTTCTTACTGGGAAAGATTAATTTATTGTTTCAGCGTTTGTACAACTAGTTGGAGTTAATGCTTCCTTTAAAACTTAAAATTTTCTCTGTGGAGAAAAACCTGCATAAAGTTGTATTGCTGTGTTTTTAGAAAACAGAGGAGAAGTCAGGATGACGATGGTGACGAGGAAGGGTTTTTTGGACCAGCTCTTCCTCCCGGATTTAAGAAGCAGGATGACTCTCCTCCCAGGTGACAATGTGTAGAATTTCAGTTCAGTTAGTGTTTGTTGATTCAGTAAAGAGTTGTCCAAATTGTTTTTTAACTTAGAGATTTGTAGAACATTTGAAATGCATAGGGAAAGGTAACTTGTTTCCTGTAACAAAATGATTATTTACATGCCTGTAAAATAAACACTTCCGTAGTTTATAACAAAAGACTTCCGTATCCCTTAGTTGATGCTCACAAGAGTGTGCTGCGGTGAACGGAGTGGAGCGTTACCCCTCTTCACCCTTTTTTTAAATAGATAAGGTTGCACACATAGCAAGCAGGAGGCCCGGGACTGGAATCCTGGTATTCAACGTTAAAATCTGATACTTTCTTAGTTATTTGGTGACAGAAAGAACAATTCTCGTGTGCCACATTAACAATTTGACTAACTTCTCTGTACCTCAAAATTGCCATCTGAAAACTAGGGTAACAGCACGTACCTTTCAAAATTGTCCTGATGATTGAGATTTCATATTTACGTACGTGCACATATGTGTGTATGCGTGTATGCCTCGTACGTGATACCTGGCCCCGGGTAAGCATATAGTAAGTTTTGATTCTTGTGTCCTCATTGTAAAATTTTTAATGCTGAATATGAAATTGTGTATCAACTTGTTCATAATTCAGAGCACTGTTACCAATATGCAGGAACAAGTCAAAAAGACTCTTGTATATTTTGTATTCAAACTTTATAATCCTATTTGTCTGCTCCAATTTTCATGTTAACTTTGGACCTTTTGGAAATAACAAGGCTAGACTCTCTACTGCCTGGTTTTGTATGGCCCGCAAGCCAAGAATAATCTTTAAAGGATCATTTAAAAAACAAAGACAGGTATGCCTAAGAGACCCATATATGGCCCTCAAAGCCTAAAATGTCGTCTCTGGCCTTTTACAGAGAATTTGCTAACCGCTGGGGCCTAACATTCCTTTCAAGAAAGCACATTATTAGAAATACAGCAATTTCTTTTTTGACAGTTATATTTGACTATTAAATGGCCAGAATCAGAACCCAGACCTTCTGACTCAGTACCGTTTTTCCTCTGCCAGGAAGCTTGTCTGTGAGGCTCTAATTGAACACAGTGCAACCTGGACAAGTCAGCTTAGGACTTCGGTGCCATCTGGGTGGTAATACTGACACAACGGCATCTCTGGGGGAGACATTGGTACAAAAAAAGAGTGAAGAAACTTAGAAGTGTGAAAAAGAGTAGAAAATGTCTTGTCTCTGTTATTTTTTCCTTGAAGTAAGGCTTTCTCTTTTTAAGCTCCAGATTTTAGGCACTTCTCCCATTTGGACTAATGTCAGTTCCCTCAGAAATGTAGCAATAGGGCAGCTTGAAAGAAAATGAACTTGGCATCGAGGAGACCAGGGTTCAAACTCCAGTGCTGCCACTTACTACTCTGTAGTGTCCTTGGGCATTATTTCGCTCAGCTAGAAAATGGAGTTACTTATACTGACCGGGGTTGTTTGAAGGAACAGAAAAGTGCTCTGGTTGAAATGTGGTTAGCACTGCACCTTTTCCTCTGTCTGTAGGTCTCAAATGACTCTCTATTCTTGTGCACTTCTATGTCATTACTAGATTATCAGTGAGGACAGCGTTCAGATTTGTATACTACCATGGCACACGTAACCATAAATTGCCAACATCTCTGTACGTGTGTGCGCTTTATGTTCTTAGAACTCAATTTATACTTAAGGAGTTCGACTATAACCATAACACGCCTAAAGTACTTGTCAGTGGTCAGTGAATATCAAAACTGAAAGCCAAGGCACAAAATAGAAAGAGATCTTCACAGGCTTTATTTCTTAATGAGGATTTTTAGAGAAATACTATTTTTATTTAATGGAGTTCTTTTAGGAAGTGGGTATACATCACTGCCATTGAGAATTACTGGTTTTGTATCTTATCATTGATAAATAGAAAATAAAAATGAGAAAATTAGATTTTATTAAGATACTAAGTGGAAAAATTCTAGGTTATAAAATACAAATAATACGTTAAATGAAATTCTCATTTTCAACATATGTTATTTGTTTTTTTATTCTTTTTTGTGAATTCTTATTCTAAAAACTGTTTTTGAAAGGCAGGGAGAAGGTTAAAAGCACATTTTATTTTTCAGGCCTATAATAGGTCCTGCATTACCACCTGGTTTTATTAAATCTACGCAGAAAAGTGACAAAGGCAGAGATGATCCAGGACAACAAGTATCATCATATTTCAACTATGAGGTTTGGAACATTTTTGATTAAAGAATAAGGTGTAACAAACTCAAGACTTTGCAGAGTAATAACTATAATCATTTGGCTCAAATGTAACTAATATGCAGTCGCATTCACGGTAGTCTAGGATTGTAAGGTAGAGGAATCCAAAGTTTGTCACAGAACTGAGATGTTAGAAAAAGAACAAGGCAATTACATGGTGACAGGATGTTACCTCTTCATGCTTCTCATCCTTGAAGGGAAGGTTTAAAGTGCCAGAAAACAGAACATGATGAAAAGTTTAAGGATTCATGGTGATTTGACCTAAAAAAGAAACAGCTGAGGAATTTTTTGATAATATCTTTACCTTGAAATTCGTTCTTACCTGTCCATCTCTGGTGCCTGTATATAACAAAGCTGGTAGTGAAGTGATTTTATGAAAAGATAGGTCCATGATTTTAGAGTCAAGTATGAAAGCTGTTTTCTTGTTAGAGGCCTGGTCCTTACCGGTAGCTGAGATTTGCAGGGTACTTTATAATTTGTAATGCTTTTTCCCCATACATGGATATTATTTTTATCTTCTCTGTAACCTTTTGACATAGATATGATCCGCCATCTTACAGATACTAAAAACCAGAGAAATTAGATAACTTACCCAAGGTTACAGTTTGCACTAATCAAAGCCAAAGCTTAAACCCATTTCTTTTTTCAAGTTTTTTTTATTTTTAAAGATTTATTTTTAAGTAAGCTCTACACTCAACAAGGGACTCAAACTCACAACCCCAAGATCAAGAGTCACTTGCTCTGCCGACTGAGCCAGCCAGGTGCCCCTTAAACCCAGTTCTTAAGGCTTTAGATCACCTGTTCAGTCTGTTATTCTGCAGTAGCTTCCTGGATGTTCATTTCTACTGAGAACTGAGCAGTTACACTGTGGCTGTTACTAAGGAAAATATAATACAGTGGTTAAGACCATGAACTTCAGAGTCATTTACTCCTTTCTTCAACAGATACTTAGAGAGCACCTACTACAGGGTATCAGACACAGAGCCACAAGAATGAGTCTGTCAACAAATCCGGTTGCTCCACCTTCAGAGGACATCCACAGTCCAACCATTTCTGCTCCCACCCTAGTCTAAGTCAACATCAGAGTTCATCTGTTTATTGGTCTTGGTATTTTAAACGTTGTTTTTCTGCTACATCCTCTCAACACAGCAGCTAGAGCGGCCTGGGTAAAATGAAGTCAGATCATGTCGCTCACACTCAGAACTATCACATTGCCCCTCCTCTCTCTACATAAAAGCCAAACCCTGGGGTGCCTGACCGGCTCAGTCAGTAGAGCATGCGACTCTTGACTGCGGCCTCGTGCGCTTGAGCCCATCCATCCACGTTGGATGCAGGGACTACTTTTAAAAAATGAAAAATGAAAATAGAAAAACACCAGAGCCTTTACACTGTGCTGACAGCCCAGAGCCTGGAGCCTGCTTCAGATTCTGTGTGTGTGTCTCTCTCTCAAAAACTAATAAACATTAAAAAAAAAATTTTTTTTTCTTTTTAAATAAAAAATAAAAACTACAGATTACACGTTGTAACCCAGTCTCCTTGAGCTCCCTGATTTTCTGTCTTACTTCAGTCAGACCACACTGTGTTCCTTGTTACACCTCTCACACTCGCTGGGCAGGCTCCTCCCCCGAGTGTTCAGACCTGCAAAGTCCCCCAAAGTGGTCTTCCCCTAGATATCTCTGTGGGTTGCCTCTCAGAACTTCACTTGGGGGCTGGCATGTCACCTTCGTGAGGTCGTTCCTGACCTCCTAATTCAAAATTGCTGACTGCTCTTCGCTTCACTCATCTCTTCTCCTGGCCTTTAATTTTCTCCGTAGCATCTGTCACCACCTCAGATACCATATGTTACTGCTTCTTTTTGTTTATTGTTGACTCCTCCACACTAGAATGTTGAGGACGCAGATTTTTGTCTTCTCCCTAGGGGACATTCAGAAGTATTTGTTGAATGAATTAGTAAGTTAGACATAGTCCCAGTAAGTCCCAGTAAGTTAGACATAGTCCCATAATCACGCGAATCATACCTGCAGGGTAGCGGGGAATACAGACATTACACAAACATCTACCGTTATGAGTGACTCAAAAGGTAAGACAAAATACAATGGAACTGTGACAGGGGAATCTAAACTACTCTGAAGAAATGAGAAAAAGTCTTCGTCTCTGAGAAAATGTCTAAACTGAAGACTGAGGAGTTGGAAATATCTCAGCAAAGAGGGCAGGAAAGATTGTTCTAGAAAGTACAGATAGTTTATTTGAAGACAAAGGAGTGTAGAGAGGAAGAAAGTTAAGGCTTAAGAAGTTTATTTTGTAGGCGCCCAGGTGGCTCAGTTGGTTGACCATCCGACTTTGACTCAGGTCATGATCTCACAGTTCGTGGGTTTGAGCCCTGCGTTGGGCTCTGTGTTGACAGCTCAGAGCCTGGAGCCTGCTTCGGATTCTGTGTCTCCCTCGCGCTCTGCTCCTCCCCCATTCATACTCTCTCTCAAATAAATAAACACTAAAAACAAAAAAAAAATTTTTTTTAATAAGTCCAGTGTGGTTGGAGTGGAGAGAACAGGAGAGAGATGGCAAGAGCCGTTGGCGCCTGGGTGAGCTTAGTTTCATGTCAGTAGCATGCAGGTTGTTATCCTTGTCTTAGAGGGTTGTTGCAAGGATTAAATCAGAACAGTAGATATTCAACTTATAATAGCTCTCAAGATTGTCATTTTTATCACCTTCACTATTGACGCCATGAGAGTTTTTTTGAAAAATTTAGTCTAAATATAAGGAATCCTTAACAAAGTTGCTGAACACAAGAATAAGTTACCAGAGGAAGTACTTCCAGGCAAATGGAAGACTTGGCTGGCATGGTCATGCTCCGGTTTCCCTGCTGCAAACACAAAGAAATGCAGGGGGAAAATAAAATAGCAACAAAGTTTAATACACAGCAGAAGCTCAAAAGAAAGAAAGGGAAGGTAACAGGTGCTAGTGACATTGAGAGAATTCAAAGCTAGAGCAGTAAATACAAGCTTACCAGCAGAGGACCAGGGTGGTTTTGGGGAGCCCAGCCATAAGCCCTAGAATTGGGCATGGGGACCGGAGCTATAGCTTCAGGCTGTGCGGGCACAGGAGAGCGAATTGAGCTCTCTGAATAAAACCCACAGCCTCAAAATTCCGCTCTGTCTGCAAAAAGAGTGCTAGAGAAATGTAACCCATGGCCCTTGGAAAGTTTGAAGAAGGAAGTTTCATGTTCCCTATACCCTACTTTCACATGAGTCACAATATGTCACACAGGAAGGGGTAGGGGGTTGGGAAACAAGGAAAGGTATGGTAAAATGTTAGCAACTGGTGAATTTGGGTGAGGGTACATGGGTGTTTATTGTGAACTACATTTTCCAAAAAAAAAAATTGTTAAAGATGTAGCAGAATTCAACTTTATTCATGCTTGGAATTGTGTCCCAATTCACCTAGACAGCAGATGGATAGTTTATATAATTCCCTGGTGGTATCCATTCTACATTTTCTATCCTCTCAGCAAAAGGTGAGGAGTAATGGTAGGTCGGGGATTGCACCACAATGTACCTGTTGTAGGTACTCTTGGTTTGGAATTATCTACTTTATAATTTTCCTCTAGCTAAACCTCTTTCAAAAGATACTTCTTTTTGCTTTCATTTTTTTCTTTCTCAAAAAGTCTCTCATTCACAAAGTATACCCCTAAATTAAAACATATACAATAATACTAATAGTTACAATTTGCTGAGCAATTGCAACAAGCCAGGCACCACAAAGCACAACATAAACATGTATTTGCGTGGTTTAATTATATTCCAAGGCCACATAGACTTCATTTAATCAAAACAATAATCCTAAGAAATGGCATGTTGGCCAGAATGCTTTTAGCTGCAAATAACAAAAAAACCCTACTCAAAATTGAACTCTTAACCCACTTAGTTAGCAAATGGGTGGTTTATATAATTTCCTGGGTGATATATAATCTATATTCCCAAAATAAGGAATATGTGTTTCGTATGTAATAAAAGGTATAGAACTAGGGTCATTCTAGGTTGGTCAATTCAGCAGCCTAAATGATATCCAGGACAGCAGCTCTTTCCATCTTTCTTGTCTGTCATTTACAATATCTTAATTCCTCTTAGGGTGACACATACCAGGAAGCCTGGCAGAGTTCTAAGGTGCACATGCACATGCCCATGTCAGACACTGAAGGGTATGATCCTATACTGTGCCCCCACCTCTTTTAGAGGGAGGAAAACCTTTCCAACTTTCCTGGAGACCTCTCCTCATGTTTCTTGGCCAGAACCGAATCATATGCCCATGCCTTGGCCAGTCAACTGGGCAAGAGGAATTCGACCAAATTGACTGGCTTAGAATTATCAGCATTTTTCTCCATCAGTTAGAGAAGTTCCCAGTTTCCTGAGAAAGGCATGGCTCCAGAGAGGCTGAAAAAAAACAGGGGGTTCTCTTACAAATAGAGTAGTTACTGGTTGGAGCTGTTGCAATCCCAACTAAAAGACAAAACCAAGGCCTAAAAAGGTTAAATAGCACGCCTGAGGTCACGGGTCTAATACAATGGCACATTGAGGCATTGAAACTGGAGCTAACTGCAGCCCAAAGTATGAACCAATAAGGCACATCATTTCTACTGTATTTCAGGATAAAATAACTCCCCTTTTAAAAAAAAAAAATTTTAACTCAACTAGGACACCAAAATGATTAGATACCTAGATTGGATTTGAGTTATGATTCTAGTTTCTCCTTTTCAGTTTAGCATGTTGGGCCTGTCCCCTAATCCCCCCATTTAGTTTATGACTCCCAGCACCCTAAGTGATTTTTATTTCTAAGAATTCCAGGCATCATCTTACCAAGATGTACCAGATGTGCTGAATTCTATCTTTATAAAATCATCTGTTGTTAGATGGAAGTAAAAGTACCATTCACTTATCCCATCATCTTCTACTTTAATACGATATTGATATCATGTCTCTTATAATTGTACAAGGTCATTGTATCTTTCATATCTGCTCATTTTATGTCACCAAGTATTAATTTGTAAGGGCTATAAATATGTGTAAGATATTTGACATCAAAGAGCTTACCTTTGTAGAGGTAAGCTATAAACAATTAAGGTTGAACATTAACAGTTGAAATTAAAAAAATAGAGGGCCTTCTCTAGTGTAAGTAGAAAAAAATACTGGCCTTGATCTTAGAATATTTTAATCTTAAATACCAGCATTTTAACTTTGGACAAGTTGTTTAACCTTTCCAAATATACTTCTCTAAACCTAGGTTTCCTCAAAAAGAAAACAGGAATAATAATCCCTTTTCACAGTTTTGTTATAAGGATCAAATGATGCATTGTGTACCGAAGTTCATGGTTAGAGAAAGTGCACATATGTGTGTGTGAGCAATTTAGAGGAAGCCAAGAGATAATATGTAATTATCTAATTATTTGTACCAATAGCAATTGCTCTAAGGCTGCAGCCGCAGATAGAAAGTTACCACTGAGTAGCTAGTGGGGAAAATGTAAACAACACAAATGAACTTGATCCTGGTAGTTGGAAAAAATAAGAGGAAGAATCTGCCCCTCAGCGCTGGAGGACAGGTGTCTTATTGTTCCTCTTAACCCTCCTCCTCGAGGACAAGGACTGCTTTCAGCTCTAGAGTATAAAGCATCTAACACGGTGTTACATACAAACCCTTTATTATAATGATTTATTGAGAACAAACTAAATCCATTTATACTGCTATGTCTTCAGGGTAAGGGGGGCTACCTTGGGAACCAAGTTAACTGCTTTGGGTCAGTGCTTTGTATTTGTACAGCACAGTATTTGTATTTCAGTGCACTGTGCCCAGTCATGAAGGTTCATACAGCTTCCAAGAACGTCTCACTTGTGGTGTCGTATTCCAAAGAGCTTTTTCTATACCACGAATGAAAACAGTTTCAACTTATGCCATCTCTGACCAATTGGTAATAATTACCTGGAGGATTACCTTGAGAGGAATTGTGAGGCCACATCTATGTCCATCAGGAAGAATCTGAAATAATTTAATTTTTTTAATGTTTATTTATTTTTGAGAGAAAGCGAGCAGGGGAGGGGCAGACAGGGAGACAGAGGATCCGAAACGTACTCTGTACTGACATCAGAGACCCGATGCAGAGCTTGAACTCATGAACAGTGAGATTATGACCTCAGCTGAAATAAGGCATTCAACCAACTGAGCCACCCAGGCACCTGAGAGCTGAAATAATTTAATGAGGTCTGCTGTGGCCTTGGGAGAGTGGGGACAATCCACATTCCATGGATTTGTTGTCTCTATACTATGTGCTTTAGGAAGGCGAAGAAAAGGTCCTTGTTGCTCAGTGATTAGCCAGCAATACATTGTTTACATTTTTGTTTTATTGTCTCTAAGTAATCTGTTCCAGTGACATTTTAAGTACTTTAGGATCATTTTCTATAACCTGTAGCTCTGCTCCTGGTTTAGAAGTAATGTCTTATTTCAAAAGGAAACAGATAGCAGTGAAGATGAGGGCATTGTTGGACCCATGCCTGCAAAAGGACCAGTTAACTACAGCGTGACAACAGAGTTTGAAAAAAGGGCCCAGCGAATGAAAGAAAAACTGACCAGAGGAGACGATGTAAGTTTTAAATATACTATACTCTGAGAAATTGGCTAAATGGATTAAAAATCTAAATTTTAAAATAGAGATGAAAGAAAATATGTGCATTATGTATATAAATAATGTAAATGAATAATACCATAATGTAATTAATAATATAAATAAAATATGTGCAGTAAGTATATAAAGAAAATTTAGGAGCAAGGTAACCTAGGAACTATAAAAGGAAAAGACGGGCAAATTCGCCTATCTAAAAATTTCTGTGTGGCAAAAGATAACAGAGTCTAAAGAACAATGTTAGATGAGGTCATTGTAACCTATATGACAAAATATCAATCCTTTACATTAAATAGTTTCTCTTAAAGCCTCAATTGAGAAACATGACCACTTACAGAGTATCTTACACACACCTTCTGGGCTACTTTTTTTTTTTTGACTGTTTGACTTTTTTCTTCTCTTAAGGACTCCTCTAAACCAGTTACAAGAGAGTCATGGATGACTGAGCTTCCTCCAGAAATGAAAGACTTTGGTCTTGGGCCCAGAACTTTTAAGAGACGAGCCGATGACAAACCTGGAGATCGATCGGTCTGGACAGACACCCCAGCTGACAGGGAGAGGAGAGCTAAGGTGAGAGCTTGTTTATCTCTGTATTTCTGCCCATGTTGGCTGTATTTTGAAAAGATAGAAGGCATGATGATTTAAGGGCACTATTTTTTAAATTATGATTCCAAAGGGAAAATACAGATTTCTCCCTGAAAGAAAATAAGAAAAGTGACACCAATTGCTTACTATTTCCCAATGAATTATCTCATTTAAATCTCAAGAAAACCCAGAGACCTGAACTTACTGACTTCATTTTATAGAGGGAGAAACTAACTTTTATGAGGTCCACTTTTCTGGAATTAGAGGGCTGGTAAGTAATGAATAATAATTCTATTCTAAACCTTTCTATAATTGCAAATTCCTAGTCCTTATGCAACATCATACTGTCTCCATAAAACTAAAGCCATGGATTCACCTAGGTTAAGTGATACACAGAGATTCTCTCACAAAATGATCTTACTTCAGGTGCACTAAGCTTTGTGTTACTGTCAGGATAGGCAAAAAATGCTTTTATCAATAGTGCTGCATACTGTGCGATCTCTCATCTATTCAGAATCTAAACAAACAAACCAAAAAAAAAAAAAAAAGCAGTCATGGATATAGAGAATAGATTGGTGGTTGCCTGGAGGAGGGGGAGGCAAAAATGGATGAAATGGGTCAAAAGGTACATCTTACCAGTTATAAAGTGAATAAAACTCATGGGGATGTAAGGTACAGCATGGTAACTATACTTAATAATACTGTATTGCATATTTGAAATAATACTGTATTGCATATTTGAAATTAGCTAGGAGAATGGATCTTGAAAGTTCTCATCACAAATGGAAAACACGTTGGTAGCTGTGTATGGTGATGGATGTTGACTTATTTTGATTATTTTACAATATATAACAAATATCAAATCATTATGTTGTACACGTGAAAGTAAAAAATGTTTCATCAATTATACCTCAGTTTTTAAAAAACAAAACAATTTCATTAGTACATTAAATAATTTGCCAAAAAAGAAAAGAAGTTTGGGCGCCTGGGTGGCTCAGTCGGTTAAGCGTTCTACTTCAGTTCAGGTCATGATCTCACAGTTTGTGAGTTCAAGCCCCATGTCGGGCTCTGTGCTGACAGCTCAGAGCCTGGAGCCTGCTTCAGATTCTGTGTCTCATTCTCTCTCTGCCCCATTCCTACTTGTGCTATGTCTTTCTCTGTCTCTCAAAAATAAATAAATGTAAAAAAAATTGTTTTTTTAACTAAGAAAAGAAGTTTAGGTAGAATGCATTATTGACTCTGCTTTTTACAAAAATCTTCCATTATATATTAGGAATTGAACTATTGTAAATTAGAAACACCCCCAGCACGGGGCGCCTGGGTGGCTCAGTCGGTTAAGCGTCCGACTTCAGCTCAGGTCATGATCTCACGGTTTGTGGGTTCAAGCCCTGCATCAGGCTCTGTGCTGACAGCTCAGAGTCTGGAGCCTGTTTCAGATTCTGTGTCTCCCTTTCTCTCTGCCCCTCCCCCACTCGTGCTCTGTCTCTCTCTGTCTCAAAAATAAATAAACTATTAAAAAAAATTTTTTTAAATGAAACACCCCCAGCACTTCTTAAATTTACTCCATCTGAAGGTTTTTACTCCCTTTAATTCAAATTTAAATGCTTGAGTAATTGGCACCTGATGCTTATAGCTTTACCAGTTTTGACTTACATAGTTCCACACTTCATTCATTCCTCCACTCTGTTTATCTTGTCTGTCAATACCAAGAATTATGAGGCCTTCTCTTTTCATTCTGTAACTATAAATTAAATACTTTCTCTGACAAGGCATTCAGTTTGGTTGCAAGTAATAGCAGAATGGAAAAGCTTCTTTTTTTTTTTTTCTCAAGCTTATTTATTTTTTGAGAGAGAAAGAGAGCGAGCGTATGTGCACACAAGTGGGGGGGTGCAGAGAGAGAGAGAGAGAGAGAGAGAGAGAGAATCCCAAGCAGCCTCTGTGCTGGCACGCAGAGCCCTATGCAGGGCTCCATCTTAAAAACCATGATATCACGACCTGAGCCAAAATCAAGAGTCAGGTGCTTAACCAACTGAGCCACCCAGGTGCCCTGGAAAAGCTTCTTATGGAGTTTTCATTTTAGTGGAGAACTAGTTATAAAATACTCCATGTTATTCTTTTTTTTTCTTTTTTATTATGTTTGTTTTTGAGAGAGAGAAACACAATCCGAAGCAGGCTCCAAGCTCTGAGCTGTCAGCACAGAGCCCGATGCGGGGCTTGAGCCCACAAACGGTGAAAAATCATGATCTGAGCCGAAGTCAGACGCTTACCCAATTGAGCCACCCAGGTGTCACCTGGGTTATTCTTAAAATGTGGATAGTATGGTAATGTCTCCAGATTTTAGCACCCTATGTTGCATATGTGGCAAAATTGTAAGTTCTCTTTTGTCCAGAAGATTGGGGGAAATCTAAGAGTTGTAATAGAAAGTTGAGGTGAACCAACACGCCTGGGGCAGAAGAGGCAACGAAAGAGGTGGCATGGAAGTGAGCCGCACTCTTTGAATGACTAGCATTGTGCTGCCTGTCTACTCTTTTTTTAACTGGTGTTTTATAAAAATAATATATTGGCATTTTTATAATTTAGTCTTTAAAATTGTTTCCAAAAAAGACATTCCCTTGTTTACATGGATTTATTCATGTCTACGTTTCGTTGTGCTTTTCTCTGTCCTTCTGTTCCTCACCATAGGTAAATAGACATCTAGCCTACAGCCAGATATGCAGGGACACTTCTTCAGAGGAAAATATCATAGAAAAATGGAGCAAATGGAAGTTAGACAACACAGTGATTTTAGGTCCTGTGATCGAGTTCTTTAGATCTTTTTCTCTTCGGTACTTGAAAGTGTTTTGTTCAGTTTTACAGCAAACTCTTAAAGGGACTATTAATACTCCTTAAATTTTATGGTATACTATATTAACAGAGGTGCCTGGGTGGCTCAGTCCGTTAAGCGTCTGACTCTTGATTTCGGCTCACGTCATGATCTCATGGTTTGTGAATTCAGGCCCCACATCAGACTCTACAGTGACAGTGCAGACCCTGCCTGGGATTCTCTCTCTCCTTCTCTCTCTGAGGCTTGTTCTTCCTCTCTCTTGTGCTCTCTCTCAAAATAAATAAAAGCTTTAAAAAAAAGCATATAGTACCACAGACATATTTATGGTATAGACTATACAGTATTTGAGAGCCATTCATTTTCTTGTATATTTCATTCTGTGTCAAGTTTATGACTAATTTTTGTCACAGCAGATCTTAGCCAAATTTCCCTTTTGACAGATTTTCTCCACTCTTCTTTCAATTTTTTTTTCCTATGATGCCATCTTTTTTTTAGGTTTTTATTTAAATTCTAGTTAGTTAACATAGAGTGCAATAGGAGCTTCAAGGGTACAATATAGTGATTCAACACTTCCATACAACCCCTGGTGCTCACAAGTGCCCTCCTCAATCCCCATCACCTATTTAACTCATCCCTATACCCACTTCTCTTCTGGTAACATCAGTTTGTTCTCTATAGTTGAGAGTCTGTTTCTTGGTTTGCCTATCTTTTTTTTTTTTTCCTCATTTGCTCGTTTATTTCTTAAATCCCACATGAGTGAAATCATAATGATGTTTGTCGTTCCCTAACATTTTGCGTAGCATAATACTCTGAGGCTTCATCCATATTATTGCAAATGGCAAGGTTTCATTCTTTTTTATGCCCACATAATATTCCATTTATATATATACCACACCTTCTTTATCCATTCATCAATTGATGGATACTTGGACTGTTTCCATAATTTGGCTCCTAGAAACATCAGGGTGCATGTATCCCTTGAAATTAGTATTTTTGTATTCTTTGAATAAATACCTAGTAGTGCAGTTGCCAGGTTACAGGGTAGTCCTATTTTTACCTTTCTGAGGAACCTCCATAATGTTTTCCACAGTGGCTGCACCAGTTTGCATTCCCACCAATGGTATAAAGAGGGTTCCCCTTTCTCCACATCCTCACCAACATTTGTGTTTGCTTGTGTTGTTGATTTTAGCCATTCTGACAGGTGTGGGGTGTCTCATTGTAGTTTTGATTTGCATTTCCCTGATGATAAGTGATGTTGAGCATGTTTTCGTATATCTGTTGGCCATCTATAGGTCTTCTGCCCATTTTTTAATTGGATTATTTGGTTTTGGAGTGTTGAGTTTCGTAAGTTCTTTACAGGTTTTGGATACTAACTCTTTATCCAATATGTCATTTGCAAAAATCTTCTCCCATTCCATAGGTCACCTTTTAGTTTTGTTGATTGTTTCCTTCGTTGTGCAGAAGCTTTTTATTTTGATATAGTGCCAGTAGTTTATTTTTTTATTTTGTTTCCCTTGCCTTAGAAGATATAATCTAGAGAAGAAGTTGCTAAGGCCAATGTCAAAGAAGTTACTGCTTGTGTTCTCCTCTAGAATATTTATTTTATTTTATTTCATTTAATTATTTTAAGAGGGAGCATGAGAGCAAGGGAATGGGGCAGAGAAAGAGAGAATCTTAAGTAGGCTCTGACAGCGTAGAGCCTGACATGGGGCTCAGTCCCACTACCCTTGGCATCTTGACCTGAGCCAAAAATCAAGAATTAGACACTCAACCAGCTGAGCCACCCAGGCCGCCCCTCTTCTAGGATTTTTATGGTTTCTGGTCTTCCATTTAGATCTCTAATCCATTTTGAATTTATTTTTGTGTTTGGTCTTAAATAGAATGTCCAGCTTCATTCTATTTCATGTGGCTATCCAGTTTTCCCAGGACCATTTGTTGAAGAGACAGTCCTTTTCCCATTGGAAATTCTTTCCTGCTTTGTCGAAAATTAATTGACCATATACTTGTGGGTTCATTTCTGGGATTTCTATACTGTTCCATTGATCTAGGTAATCTATTTTTGTGCCTGTGCCATACTGTTTTGATTACTACAGCTTTGTAATATAACTTGAAGTCTGGAATTGGTGATGCCTCCAACTTGGTTTGGTTTTTGTTTCAAGGTTGCTTTGGCTATTTAGAGTTTTCTGTGGTTCCATACAAATTTGAGGAATGTTTGTTCAAGCTCTATGAAAAATGCTGTTGGTATTTTGATAGGGATTGCATTAAATGTGTAGATTGCTTCGGGTAGTAATATTTGTTCTTCCAATATAGGAGCCTGGAATGTCTTTGTGTCATCTTGAATGTCTTTCCTCAGTGTTCTATAGTTTTCAGAGCACAGGTTTTCACCTCTTTGGTTTGATTTATTCCTAGGTATCTTATTGTTTTAGGTGCAATTGTACATGGGATTAATTCCTTAATTTCTCTTTCTCTTGCTTCATTATTGGTGTATACAAATGCAACAGATTTCTATACATTGATTTTGTGCTGTGTGACTTTCACTTCTTCCTTGCCCATTTGGATGCCTTTTATTTCTTTTGTTGTCTGATTGCTGTGGCTAGGACTTCCAGTACTATGTTGAATAAAAGTGCTGAAAATGGGGGCGACTGGGTGGCTCAGTCAGTTGGACGTCCGACTTCGGCTCAGGTCATGATCTCATGGTTCGTGGGATTGATCCCCGCGTCGGACTCTGTGCTGTCAGCTAGCTCAGAGCCTAGAACCTGTCTTCAGATTCTGTGTCCTCCTCTCTCTCTGACCCTTCCTTGCTCACACTGTCTCTCTCTGTCTCTCAAAAATAAATAAAAAACATTTAAAAAAGTTTTTTTTTAAAGTGCTGAAAATGGACAACCCTGTCTTATTCCTGACAGAAGAAGGAAATCTCTGTTTTCCCCATTTAGGATGATCTTAGCTGCGGGTTTTTCATAGATGGCCTTTATTATGTTGAGGTTATGCTCCCTTCAAACCTACTTTGTTGAGGATTTTTATCATGAACGCATGTTGTACTTTCTCAGACGCTTTTTCTTCATCTATTGAAATGATCATATGATCCTTATTCTTTTATTAATGTGATGTCTCACATTGATTTGCAAATATTGAACCACCTTGCAACTCAGGAATAAATCCCACTTGATCATAGTGAATGATTTTTTTCATGTTTTGTTGGATTCAGTTTGCTAGTAGTTTATTGAGGATTTTTTACATCTGTGTTCATCGGGGATACTGACTTATAGTTCTCTTTTTTAGTGGTGTCTATTCGGTTTTGGTATCAGAGTAATGTTGGCTTCATGGAATGAATTTGGAAGTTTTCTTTTCTGTTTTTTGTAATAGTTTGAGAATATGTATTAATTCTTCTTTAAATGTTAGGTATAGGGGTGCCTGGGTGGCTCAGTCAGTTAAGCCTCCACCTCTTGATTTCGGTTCAGGTCATGATCTCATGGTTCGTGAAATTGAGCCCCATGTCAGGCTTCTTGCTGACAACACAGAGCCTGCTTGGAATTCTCGCTCTCCCTCTTTTGCTGTCCCTCCCCTGCTTGGGCACTTTCTCTCTCAAAATAAATAAACATTGTTTTTAAATAAATAAATAAATAAAATTGACTGACATCTATTATTACCTTACCTCCCAGTCTTAACTAGATCTATTAACGCTTAATATTAGGTGGTCAGGTTTTTATCACCATCTTACCATAACATCATTTTTCACTTAATATTAATAAACAAAAGCATGTTTTCTAGGAAAATTTGTATGAGAAAATAAGAACTGAGCTATTCCTATGTTTTTAACATACTTTAGCAAATACAGTGTTGTTTTGTACATTTTTTTAAAGTAGGCTCCACACCCAATGTGGGGCTTGAACTCAAACCCTGAGATCGAGTCACGTGTTTTACCAACTGAGCCATCCAGGCGCCCCTGTTTTGTACATTATTCAAATAAACATTATAGATGACCTTCTTGGTTTTCTTAAGCAGCTAACAACAGTATTAAAATATCTATGAGAACAGTGCTTTTAAATTGTTTTTATGTGGGCTTTTCTCAACCCTGGTTGGGCCTGTATTCTCTAGAATTTTTTTTCTAATTAAAATTTGTTGGAAATCTAAGTACTTCATCTTGTGTATACACTACTGTTAATTTTTTTTTAAGTTACGAATTCCACTTGTCCATTGTTGGTATATTTGGTATATTGGCCTTGTATCATCCTGCAGCTTTGCTCCAGTAAGTACGTACTTGCTTATTAGTTCCAGGAGTATTCTTGGATGCTTTGGAGTTTTCTACATAAACAGTCATGTCTTCTGTGAATAAAGATAGTTTTATTATTTCTTTTCCAAACGGTAAACCTTTTCTTTTTCTTTATTTTTTTCCTGCAAGAATGATATTACTGCTTTTAAAAACAGATAATGTAAAATTTCTTTTTTATTTTTTTAAGACTTTATTTTTAAGTCATCTATGTACCCAACATGGGGCTCAAACTTACAACCCCGAGCTCAAGAGTCGCAAGTGCTACCAACTGAGCCAGCCAGGTGCCCCTCGAAGATTTCTTTTACAGCCTAATTTCCTCTCCTACATTTCATCGTTATTTGTCAAACTCCTTTGTGAGTTTGACACACACAACTAACTGAATAGGTTTTTCTATTGATTTGAATAGGTTTTCTTCTTGCTTTCAAGAAAATCATTGAATAGAACATGAACTAATCCCTTACCAACTCTATTTATATTCCTAGTGGGAAAAGATTCAACATTCTTACCCTAGTCTCTTATTTACTCAGTCTGAGTAAAAATAATAGCATTTCCTTTTTTTTTTTCTCTTAAGTATATGGTACAGTAATGTGTTAACAACCTGTGTTCATTCTTTAGGAAACACAAGAAGCAAGGAAGTCATTCAATAAAAAAGATGAACATATATTGTCAGGAAGGGAAAAGAGATTGGCTGAGCAGGTATCCTTATACAATGTAAGTAAGAATAAAGTACATAAGCTTTTATTGTTTTGTATCCTTCAATGCTCTTCTTATATTTTCTTTCTTGTTTCTTTTTCTTTCATATGTCTTCCTTTTTACCTCAGTGTTTTTCTGTACATCTGCCCTTAGAAATATTCCATTCTATATAATACATATTAACATAAAATCCTTTTTATAGGATGTTTGTAGGATTTTTTACTGTATTCATGTAATGTTTTCAGTTTGTATTTTAAGGAAGAAAGGAAGGAAGGGATCATGTTTACATAAAGAAGTGGTTGAGAGTGGAATGCAGTTTGTTACAGCGATCCATTCAATTATTTAAACAATTTCTGAGTTATTTTCTTAAACCTGATAGTGATCTATTAACAGAAATTATTAATGATCTCTCAACGGTCAACTCATTAGGACCTCCTTCAGTATTTTTCACTCTGATCCAGTTTATTTTCTTAATGTTTCTTTCTGAATCTATATAATAGGAGTAACTTTTAGTTTGCAGAGGTAATGTGAAGATTACAATATAGTAAATGCTCAGTAAATCTGACACACGGCACTTATGAGTGATTCTTACATACTTGACACTGGACTAAATCCTTTTTTAATTATGTCATTTAACTCCTCTGCACCCAAATATTTGAAAATTATTACTACCATTTTACAGCTGATAAAATGAAGTTCAAATTGTTTGCCCAAGGTTACAAGTGTTGAAACTAGCAGGACCATCATTGAAACTCAGAGTTTTCTGAATCCAGAACTTAAGTTCCTAACTGTTTCTCCACGCTCTGTGTATTGATAGCTTATTTTTTCTTAGCAATAATTAATGAATCTTTTAAATCACCTTCAATTTTGCTGAAAATAAAGAATTGGAAGGCACTTGACTTGGAAGTCTATTTTTTTCTAAAAGATTTTATCAAGATTTATGAAATGAGTAAGAGGGATTAAGAAGATGGAAGTAGTGGCAATTCAAATAAATACTCAACTAACATAATATCTTTTGTACATTCTGCTAAAACCTGCAGCTCCAGATTGAGCTTATTCAATTGATAGGGAATAACTACCATATAACCTTATTGACAAAGTTAGTTCTGGTTGTCAAATCAGCCAATAAGACTTACTTTCTATCAGAAACTCTCACTTTATTTTCCCATTCAAATAGATGTGTTCATGATTATTCCAGTGACATTTCTGATTTCTTTTTTTTTTTATGTTTTATTTATTTTTGAGACAGAGAGACAGAGCATGAAAGGGGGAGGGGCAGAGAGACAGGGAGATACAGAATCTGAAGCAGGCTCCAGGCTCTGAGTTGTCAGCACAGAGCCTGACGCGGGGCTCGAACCCACGAATGTTAGATCATGACCTGAGCTGAAGTCGGAGGCTTAACAGACTGAGCCACCCAGACGCCCCATTTCTGATTTCTAAAGTAGATAGATAGGTATCATGAGTTTGTCTCCTGGATGAAATAAGATGCTACCATTTTTAGCGTTTCTTACCAACGCCTTGTTATGTTGCTTTCACAGAGCTCTCTTTACTTCTTTGGTCTCACATTTTTTAACAAGTTAGGGCCTGGAAGAGATGTGGTTGCTAAGCAAAACTTGCCCTTTCTTCCATTGCCCATCTTATTCAGTGTCTGAACACAGAACATTCCAACAAAAAGCAAAACATGAATTTCTGAGGGACACCACACACTTCAGAGAAACATGTTTCAGACACAGAAGAACACAGAGCCCGCCTGGGTCTTCCGCTCCTCAGTCAGAGGAAGTTCCTTCATGCCGCTATTTCACATTTTTTGTTTGAAAGCATGGAGACTTGCTCTCCTAGGCAGTATTCTTACAGGAAGATTCAGAGAGGCCTCTCCCTTGTTAGGTGGCAGAGGACGGCTATAATGGAAGGGGAGAGATCAAGATAAAAAGATGCATCATCGAGCAAATCAATTAGAAATGAGGCTACATGCAGGGCACCTGGGTGGCTCATTCTGTTGAGCGTCTGACTTTGGGTCAGGTCATGACTTGACCTCACATCGTTTGCGAGTTCAAGCCCCGCATCGGGCTCTGTGCTGACAGCTCAGAGCCTGGAGCCTGCTTCAGATTCTGTGTCACCCCCCCCCCCGCCCCTCCCATACTCATGCTCTGTCTCTCTTTGTCTCTCAATAATAAAAACGTTAAAATTAAAAAAAAAAAAAAGTGACGTTACATGAAGTTGACAGTTGTGGGTGGATGATCTTAAAATTATCTGCGCC